>CM057338.1:179742007-180942737 GCA_030015575.1 Agapanthus africanus | reverse complement strand
GAAACTACTGATAACACTTACCAGTAAATCTCAGCAACCCTGGCCAGGGATTTCCGGTTATAGCCAATCGAACACAGCACAACATCAACTCCCTATACCGGGAGAGACGAATCCCCTCCTATCGCTCATTGCCTCCATGTGATTCGGGACTGTACCCAAAAGCCATCTTTTTGCACGCCCTCTTGGATGTGGTATGATGGAAATCAAAGCACAGTGGGAATCACACAAGACTCTATGACGATCTCGGGTCGACAGACTACTCAGTACCAGTGTCACCGGAGAACTGCCATCTGACATATGGTATAATACCATCTGGGAGTTCTCGGCGAGTCCGTCCAGTGTACCCAGTCTCCACTGAGCACCCGTACACCATCCTTGATGTCAAACACCGATGGATATGGGATCATCCATCGCCCATCATATAGGTCAAGATGCGTATACGCTAGTCTACTCTGGTGCATCGATGCCCTGTCTCGATACACCCTCGACTAGGAACAGTTATAGGATGTACTCGCCGACTACCGTGGCCCCACTAGTATGATCTCATCATAGTCCCAGTAGTCGAGTACATATCCTAAGGGCTTTATCAACATGTAACATAGAGACAATCAGAGTACATGTTAAGATAAAGTACAACCAGATAGCATACTATCATGTCGAGCAAGAAAGTCCTTCCTATATATGTCCTAGCATCCACTACAATATACATCGTATGTACAGTAATGGCCTCTAGGGCATACATATAACTAACAATCTCCCACTTGCACTAGGGCCATCTGTTGTGGTATCGCATACCCAACAATTAGCTGCGGTTGAACTATCTCATACTCAACCATCCCATAAAAGTCTCTACTGGGAAAAAGGCCTTTGTGAGTGGATTCGCGCTGTTGTCCTCTGTGTCTACTCTCCTAACCTCGATCTCCCTGGAGATCAACCATCTCCATGATCAGGTGACACTGCCTAAGAATTATATCTGGATTTTAGATGGGACGGCAGTTACTTGGCTAAAGCCACAACTCCATTGTCACACAATGGTAGGAACGAAGTTCATCGCATGAACTTATAAATATCCAGACTGCCTCTTTGGTAGCATCCTTGGTAACGATGTATCTTGCCTTTAATCGTCTAGTATGTCACAGTATCTAGCTTGGAACTCATCCAACATACCGTCCCTCCACTGAGGGTAAAGACAATGCCTGCGACTGACATTCAGTCGTCCTTATCAGCCTGGAACCTTTCCAGTGATTCTCCCCAGGATCGATTGATACCATCTCACTACAACTAGTGAGTATCCTAACATCCAATTAGATCTATCTCATAGATCCAAAACCCAGGATTTAGGAGGTATCACTTTGATCCTATATGGAGAATCCTTATGATAAGCGGAGATTAACCGAGCGTAGCATAGGAAACTCCTTCCCTATCAAGAGTATGTCATCCACGTACTCTACGAGGATCACCATCATACTCTCTACTACCTTTTCGTGTATACAAGGTTCATCTACCATTTTGATGAAGTCAAACTTTTTGACTACCACATCAAAACAGATGTTCCAACTCCGCGATGCCTGTTTTATCATATAAAACATCTTGCACATGTTTCCGCTGCTCCCACTGTCTACGAAGCCCTCTGGCTGTGTACTTATAGACGTTCTCTTCTAAAACATCATTTAGAAAAGCAGTCATGACACCCAACCACCAGATATCGTAGTCATGGTATGTAGCCGTGGCAAGTAGGATCTGGATGGACCTAAGCATAGCTTTGAAAGTCTCAACTTTTCCATGTACACCAAGTAATCTTCTCAAGATATACTTGCTCCTGATGGGGATTTAACCCTTCAGATAAAGCAACCAAAGTCCATACTTTGTTGGTGTATAAGGATTCCATCTCAGATCGATAAGCATCCAGCCATTCTTACAGAGTCCCACTCCTGATGGCCAGCTCGAAACTAGTTGGGTCATCATCTCATGACGCAATCCTCGCTCCCACTGTCATAGAGAAACTGGAGTATCTCTCAGGTGGGTGAGGAACCCTACTAGATCGGCGGAGAGGCTGAGGTTCGTTGGAAACTATTGAATCTTTTGGTTCTACCAAATCATCAGCTGCAGTTTGTATAGCTGGAACCATTCCAGTTCTACATAACAGACCTTGCCTCGAGCTTGTCCGGATTTTGCTTTTAGACATAGGCCGGACAACCCCAAATCTTAACAAACTTAAGATATGAGCTCTTCCCTTTCCATATCACATATGAAGTGGTAGGCAACTGATTTGATTTGAACCCTATTCAATAGGTATGCAACTTCACAAGTGCATAACTCCCAAAAGGAAATAGGAAACTCAGCAGTACTCATCATAGAGCACACCATATTTTATAGGGTGTGATTGCTCCGCCCCGATACACGGACGTGTTGTGGTGTATTCGGAGGAGGAATGCCGAGAGAGAATCTCATTCTCCTTTAGAATAGTCCAGGAATCCCGTGCTCAAGTATTCTCCTCCTTGATCTCATCAAAGGACATAATACTTATACCCGTATTTTGGTTCTCTACTTCTAACTTATATTCTGTGAATATCTCAAAAGCTTCGGACCTGTGTTTCAACAGAAACATATGTCTGAATCTTGAGAGATTATCAGAGAATGTAATGAAGTAGAAAGAACCGATCTTGGCATGTGTAGACAGGGGACCTTACATACATCAACATGTATCAATCCCAAGAGTTCACTAACTCTTTCTCTGTTTCCAATAAACAGAGCTATGGTCATCTTATCTTTGTGACATGACTGGCAAGTTTCATAAGATGTAAATTCAAACTAATTTAAATATGCATCTAAATGTAACTTTAGCCAGTCGGGTCGCATTGATATGACCTAGTCTACAATGCCTCAAGAAGGATTTGTTCATTTCTGAACTCTTCCTCTTGTGTGTGTTCCGTATACTAAGAACTGTAGTTTGATTTAGAACGACAATGCTTTTAAATAACGTGCCTGAACCGATCAACTCTTGATATAGGAAATGTTCAAAACATTATCCAACAATACAAAATTATATCCTTTCTTTACTAATAAAGAGACTGATATGATTTTGTATATCAGGTTCGGTATCTAATAACATTTGTTCAGAATCAATGTATTCTGGTAATACAGGGTGACAGTGACCAATAGACTTGGCTGCAACACTTGCACCGTTTTCTGTCTCATGAAACTTATCATCCGTTCTCAGTTCTTTACCTATCTGTAGCCCATATAACAGATTACATATACGGGATCCTGATCCGGTATCACATACCCAGGACGTAAAGGATACTGAGAAACAGTTCTGTGTAATGAACACACCCGAAGATGATGCATCAACATGCACTTTCTTCGTTTGGGCGGCACGGGAAATCTGGTATTCCCCAATTTCCTGCTCTGTCTTATAACAATTATAAGTTGGAGCGGGACCAACGTTCCCCAGCTCAGTATAACAAGCGGGTTCGGTCAATATATCCGTATTATTATCTTGATTAAGACGTGATATGGTCGCTATCTGGAGAGAGAGAGAAGAAAACACTCGGCGTATGCTCTTGCAAGATTAGATTGGTTATCTAATATATCTAATCAGGATGTCTCCCACTGTTTTAATCAAATCTTCCTTCAAACCCTAAAAGGAAAGACTAGCTGGGATTAATTACACGCTACAAGTTCGCCAATCTTTCAGCCAGGCCAGTGTCGGTACTTTGAGGGAGGTCCCCCGTGCTTTCGCACGAACCTAATTAAAGTAAACCTCGTTTTCCCAGGGGCGTAACCCCGTTAACACCTTTCTAGACACCTACTTGATCGGCTAATTGTAATGTGTAAAACTCTCCCAGGAATAACTCTTACTCGCAGCGGGTATCGGGATCCAACTATCTTATAGAAGGTATGCAATCTCATTGCAAATTTCAACACTTGAAATCCCCAATAATATTTTGCCCCAAGCAATCTATGACCTTGACTGAGTCAACAAACCATAGACCGCAAGTAAAGTTCAACCCGTCATTTCCCGATTGAATTAAACCCACCCGCACGACCCTTGACTGAGTCAACAAGGCCGCACGACTATCCTAATCCAATCGCATCATATGCTTTGCAGATAAGCACTAATCAGCTACCGCACACTACGCCTTGACTGAGTCAACAAACGCAGCACGAATACTAACTATTACTTATCTGAAATGACGGAGGGCTACGACAGGTTTTTAAGAAAACCTTTTGCGTAATGAACTTTATATCGTTGTAGAATCGAGTGATTTTTAAATGGAGTGTTTTTTAGGCTTTTCTAGTTTTGCTAAAGGGGTCACTCCCGGTGAAGGGATCATCGGCCCTTTCCTCATCGAATAAGGTGGAGGATATTTCACAAATATCACTATGCAAAGCAAAAACTATAGAAGCAATCAAAAGACAAACCGAGTTTGTAGCATTTGCCAGTTATTGCTAAAGGAGTCACTCCCGGTGAAGGGATCTCGGTCCTTTCCTTATCGAATAAGGTGCTGGATGTTCTACAAGGAACACCGCTATGCAAAGCAACAACTAGAGCTACCAGTTTTTAATTTAAACAAGTTTCTACAACATCTTAGGTTTCTTTTATTTCATTAATCTCATTAATGAAGTCCCATTTTTCTTATGCTTCACAAGCATCTCTTTTGAAACGAAATCTGCAATATAACATATATCTCATATATATAATATAAACATTCGTCACAGGCAGTAATATGATCTCATCACAGAACATTGCAGCAGAAGAACATATATGAAATATTGGATATACTAGGACGTCCGTGTTTTCAATACGAGCCTGTATAAAACACGGATTCCACGGTCGCGATGAATAGCCAAACCCACATCCCTAGACCCCTACGAGAGCGGCAAGTAACACTGCCAATTCTAGGGTTAGGAGACCCGGTCCCGACTCCTCGAGATGGTCTCCCACTGGACCCTAGAACCCGGTTACTTGTGCTCCCCGCCTTGGGTCTACCTAATGCGGAAAAGTAAATAATATACAACGGTGACATCTTCCGCTACCTGGAAGTGCCCCAATAAAAGAATATTACATACAAATGAATTTTACATGAATGAAAAAGAAAAACTCTCATCTCACATAAAACCCCCGGCTATTCAAAACGCGACGATCCAATATAACATATCACAGCAACACATAATATCTCATATCATCAACGTAAGCAAGTATGCGTATCCCGATTGTCGTTGATGTATAGCAACGAAGCCGGCGATACACCACATACTACGCTTACGGTCACAGAAAAGAAAGTGTAAAACTACAACAGTTGGAATCCGCAACCTCCTTAGACATCGCATGCCTATCCAAATGAATTCCTTAGACATCGCATGCCTAACAATTATAAACCCCGCATTTTAGTCTCATTATCGAAAACTCTTTTCAATATCAAGTTGGGGAATTCAACAAGATTCCCGACGTCCTGATCGAATGCTCGTCGCAAACTTTAGTAGACGGCTGTACCCCCGATACCGTCGACGAAGTGCACCAAGGCGGAACACCGCTACCGGAAGCACCCGAACGGATGCTTTCGGCGACGGGGTTCTCCTTCAGTCACTTGGTCGGGGCTATGGGGAGTGGCTGTCTATTAAGTTTACCCGGCGAGTATCCGCGTACACTACGTGATTGCGACGGAATTTTGATCACATCAAAATTCCGTGGCAACCGATCATTTGAGACTAAACTGCTATGTTTATAATATTCAAATCAGTTATCTCATAACTACCTGTGGATTCCAAATATTGTATCACATTCCAGATAAATAGAAGAAGTTAAACTTTCCGATCGAATCATCAAGCACCCAAGATTTCCCCAATATATCTCAACACTTGAAATCATTTTAAAAACATCCATTACATGCCACAGTAGCAATGGTCCAGCCGTAGAAGGGTCAAGCCAACGCCTCACATATGGCACGCCGTACTGCCCCAAACCCTAAGGTTCAAAAGGAAATTCAAGACGGTCACATAATCGAGTTAAGGTTTGTTGTCTTCTAGAGGGTCCACCGCGTTACTTGCATGACTTAGAATGTTCTTAAACACGAGGAAAAATCCAACTTTTGAAAAATTTTCTGACAGGGGAAAAAGTGAGTTATTGATATCCGTTCGAACTTTTTAACAGTTTCTAAAAATTATCCGGACAAAACTAAACAAAGTTAAAATATTCGATCGAATCTTTATGTCCCCAATACAACCCAGATAATTCAACAGTTGAATAAAAAAAAAAATCCAGAAGACTCAGCACTTGAAGACAAGAATTACTATGCAAGCCACGTGGTGTAACTCACCAAAGTGGCCGTGGAACCGCCGCGAAACCCAGGGTTGGGCCGCGGTTCCGCGCCTCCTTTGTTGAGTTAGCATCACGTGCTTCACAGTAACTCATCGAATTCCCTGCTGAATTTTTTGGCAATTTTTAATTCACAAAAATCCAAAGTTTCAGAAAATTTCCAGAGAAGGGGTTATATCGGGTTTTCCGGGTTCGATCGGACTTTAAACTTCGTCTAGACTTCGCCTAAAGCTCTAGCTTGGCTCTGATACCACTGTAGGGTTGCTAGGCATGCGCACAAGGGTCTACGAGGCATCAACCATGCCCGATTTCAATTTTTGGCGTGCCGAACAACCCGAATACGGAACTTTAAACTAGAGATTAGGCGAAAACAAGCATGCTAAACACTTTAACACTAAGAGAGAGGGATTAAAACCTTTGTAGATCCGGTCCTTCACTTCATATGCTCCGTGTTGTGGTCCCTTCGCTGCGATCATCGGGATCCGGACTCTCGAGAGGTTCCACGAAGAGAAAGACGCAACCTTTGCTTCCGATCTTCGATACTAAGATGATCTACCTTGAAGTTTCTTTAACACAAGCTAACACTCATGAAATGATGTGAACACCCTCATCTAAATGGCAAGGGAAGATGAGGATGATGAAGTAGGATTTTTGCTGTCTTTATTTATCTTTTTCTCATATTTATTCATCACCTTTTGAAAAACTAGTAAGCTTTTCATGAAAGAATGAAGGAGGAAGAAGATGAACAATGTTAGAATCCTTTTGTGATGAATAGGAAAAGAATAATATGATAGAATTATGCAACCATGGTCAAGTGAACCTTTGTAGAGAATTAACTAGGGTTAGGGTTTGGGTTGGGTTAAAGCATGACTCACTTGAAAATATCTTTATCATGACAAAAAGAAAAGCTTCTAGAAACATCTAGAAAGCTTAACCCTAATCCAAACCCTAATCATGTTTAAACTCCACTAAACAAGTTGCATTAGTTATCATATCATGTTACAATATTATATATCACATATATAATATTTATCGTAACAAAATAAAATAATACATTTAACATATATCACATATATATCAATGTATTACCCGAGTGAGAAAAAGAATCTTTTAGTGAGCAAATATTAGTTAATGCAATTTAATATATCAAATATATTATTATACATTAAATTATCGAATCAACACTTGATCCGACAATCCGGCTATATCGCATATAACCGACTAATATTTATCCGTACCGATTCATCGAATCAACACTTGATCCAATGACCCGGCTGATATCAAATATCGCGAGAATAGAATACGGTATCACATATCGCATTATCCTCGGTCCCGCACATATCACATATGTGCCCCTACTCCGTTTTGCCTGAGTCAAGAAACCTCTGTGTAGGACTCTAAAGAATCGTCAATACGCCGGCAGTAGGTGATGGTCATATCAAACACCCACAAGCTGCAAGCGGTCAGCTAAACGTAACAGCTACCCAGGTATTGAGCGCTCAGAAGATCAACAAGCAAGCCTGTACATTCTCCTGTGAATCCAAACAGTAACACTCCCGTACAGTCCGGTCTCGTCGTCTGATATGTTGCATATCTCGCCTAGGGGTGGTAAACGTCAGACCCCAGTAGCTCGATAAGTCGTGTCGATTTGAGGTCTATAACAGTTCGAGAAACTACTGATAACACTTACCAGTAAATCTCAGCAACCCTGGCCAGGGATTTCCGGTTATAGCCAATCGAACACAGCACAACATCAACTCCCTATACCGGGAGAGACGAATCCCCTCCTATCGCTCATTGCCTCCATGTGATTCGGGACTGTACCCAAAAGCCACATTTTTGCACGCCCTCTTGGACGTGGTATGATGGAAATCAAAGCACAGTGGGAATCACACAAGACTCTATGACGATCTCGGGTCGACAGACTACTCAGTACCAGTGTCACCGGAGAACTGCCATCTGACGTATGGTATAATACCATCTGGGAGTTCTCGGCGAGTCCGTCCAGTGTACCCAGTCTCCACTGAGCACCCGTACACCATCCTTGATGTCAAACACCGATGGATATGGGATCATCCATCGCCCATCATATGGGTCAAGATGCGTATACGCTAGTCTACTCTGGTGCATCGATGCCCTGTCTCGATACACCCTCGACTAGGAACAGTTATAGGATGTACTCGCCGACTATCATGGCCCCACTAGTATGATCTCATCATAGTCCCAGTAGTCGAGTACATATCCTAAGGGCTTTATCAACATGTAACATAGAGACAATCAGAGTACATGTTAAGATAAAGTACAACCAGATAGCATACTATCATGTCGAGCAAGAAAGTCCTCCCTATATATGTCGTAGCATCCACTACAATATACATCGTATGTACAGTAATGGCCTCTAGGGCATACATATAACTAACACATTTGTCGGCCTAGCCCTAAACTCGACTGGCCCGACAGAACTGCTGCTTCCTTACCGTAACTGCCGTCTGCTGCAAGCTCCCTTTCATCCCAGATAAACTCTGTTGTTCCCGAGCTGCCGCAAGTACTTGTGAGAAAGTGGTCAAACCCAGGAAGACAATCTGCCTCTGGATGTCCACGTCCAAGCTGCGCATGAACCTCCGTGCCATATCTGCATCGTTGGCGACTAAAGGTCCAGCGAATCTGCTGAGTCTCGTCCACTCTGCTGCATGCACATCTACGGTTTCTCCCTTCTGTTTTAGCCTGATGAAATTCTCTTTCATTCCTCCCGTGCAGTCCGCGGGAAGAACTTCTCCAGGAAACTCTTAGAAAAATTCGCCCACTTGATCGGCTTGGGCAAGCGGGTCTCCTCCACAAGCGACCATTCTCGGACGTAGTCCACTAACTGAATGCGTACCACATCAACTCTTTTGTCATCTAGAATCTGTGCCGCAATCAGCAAATTCTCCGTGTCAACTAGCCACTGCTCGGCTGGCAACGGCTCCTCCAATCCAGTAAATGTAGACGGACCCAAACGCCTGAAATCTGCTACGGTCCCTACTCGGTCAACTGGTTTAGCTCCAACATTGTTTACAGACTGCTGAACGATCTGCAAACCTTCCTGAAACGAGTCTGCTTGCTGCTGGATCAGCTCAGTCTGCCTCTTTTGATTCTCCAGCATTCCCCTTATCACTCCAAGCATGGCGGCTTCGTCCACACGCCTCTGGTATGTCTTCAATTTCTTACCGGCCATAATCCTGAACTCAAAATACCCAACATTAGCATGATGATAGATTTTGAATATAGATCAAGGCTAGAACTCCAAGATACTTAAATAGAGTACCGCATTGTAACTATGCCGCGGTATCATAGCCACAATTACATAACTCCATCCAAGTCGTCTTAGTCCTAGAGATAACAAGGAATCAGGTTTTCGAGTCGATATGCAAAGGAAGCTTGCACATCGTAGAAGATATAATCAGGAAGAATGTGATTCAATAAAGGGTAAAACGGCAAGGTGGCAGGACATGTTTCCTAAACACGGGTATTCTGATTCGTGTATTGGGTACAATACCCAACTACAAAAGAATCAACCCAACTAACCTATGGCTCTGATACCAAAGAACTATGTCACGCCCCGCTTCCCAGAGTACACTAGATTGGGCACGTGACATAGCCAACCATGCTACCTGTGGGTAGGAAGTATCCATCCACAGTCACATTACGGCTGTAGAGATATCAAGAACAAGATAAAACTATCTAAAACATGTCCATAATCCAGAATAACAGAAGTCAATAGTAAATAAATGCGGAAGCAAATGATCCAATACAAATAACTGAAAAGTGTGTCCCATAATGCGGGCTCACATCAGGAAATAAATGCAGGAAATAAAACTAACTACTACTGAACTCACAGCTCAGCCTGCTGGCTGAAGTACTCCTGCTCGGACTGCAACAGCGGTACGGAATCTGGGCCATGCAAAACCCAGACGTCAGCGCGTCATGTCATCAAGTAATATAATATGAACAGGGTAGCAGGCAATGTATTACAAACATGAATACAGCAAGAATAACAGTAATATGAATCATACCAGTACGGGGTAGCGTGCAGTGGGTAAATTAAACTGTTCTATCAGGTTTTCTATTCTAAGGTCTTTGAAATCAATTGATGAATCGTCGATGTAACTCAATAGTATCCCGTGCGTGCCCGGGACCACGGTCAAGATTCTCGGGGCTGAATCCGAGACGTGCCGCTAGGCAGTAACAGGTAGCAGGATGGGCGAGTGATGTCAGCATCATCACTCCGGGGCTGGCCTAGCCCGTAAGACTGATCAGAACAGGTATCGAACTGTTGAGTTACAAGTCGGTTTCACCTTTGATTTCCCCATACCCCCAAGTTATGTATGTCAAGTCAGGTATTTAGTAATCAAGAACTAATGCCAACACAGGATCAGGTAAAAGCAGGTTTGTCTGGATAGACAACAGGAACGGTCCATGAGGACTACATGTCAGGTTTATTGGCATTAGACACAAGATTGGGTAACGGGTCAGGTCATGGTATATCGGGTCAGGTCAACAGTATACGGTACCATGTCAGGGATATCAATATATATATATGTAGCAATGTCAGGTCAAGATGTAAACAATATCGTGGGTGTGCTCACAATCAGATATGTAATCAAACATGGGTATTAACAATATGAGATAAGCAATAAATTAAATAATAAGCAGTTTCATTCAAATTACAAGAGTGCAGTAAGACGATATAGCCGTTTAGTCATGTGAACAGGTTTAAGCACCCTTAGCGGTGCAATAATTTATGTAACGGTTCAATACAGTTATTTCAGATTAAATGCATGCGAGTATCTGAATGTAATAGAACTACAAGGATAAATGCTACCAGCTGTTTTAACAGTAAAATGTGATTGAACAGGTAGATATGATTATTGGGTTCAATTTGCAAACTATAAGTTCCCTGTTTAACAGTAAAATGATATAATGCAATTTTGTAACCGAAATGGAAAACGATTGTACCAAGCTAATTTTACAGGTTTAGGGTGTCAATACATATATAAATATATTGTATAGCATGTAGCAAGGGGTACTTGCCTCGACGGGTCGCGAACCGGGAAAATCGAGACGTAACGTCGGCGGGGAAACTCGCGACGGACGCACGGTTCACGGATTGAACCCAAACAACGAACAAAGGAACCACGCGGGTCGGGGTGCCACGCTGGATCGTCGGGACACGTCACCGGCACGGCCGAATTCCGGCGAACAGCGAACTACAAATTCAAGAATTCGATGAACGACCAAAATGGAGACTCAAGAAGAGGGAAGAGAAGAAGGATAGAGATGAGGGGGCTCACGAGGGTCTGTGGAGGGATGGTGACTGCCGACCACGTCGACGGAGCTCCGGTGCTGTGCCTGCGATGAACTACGACCATCGAGAATCGGACTTGAACAGAAAAGGGAGAAGGAGGGAAGAAGGAGAGGAGGAGAGAAAAGGAAGACTCACAGAGGCGATCACCGGTGGTCTGGTGATCGTCGGCGAAGACCAGGGGCGGCGTAGGTGGTCGCGGATGGCGAGCAGGTGGCTGCAGCGGCGAGGGCGAGGCCGCTGTGAGGATGCAGGCGCACGGGAAGGAGGACGAGGGCTGTGGTTGAGACGAGGAGGATGAGGCGAAGGTGCTGGTGTCGTCGGCGTTGGGGTTGCGGCGGCGAGGAAGGAGACGGCGGCGGTAGGGCAGCGCTGCGATGGGTTCTCTGGTTTTCTTCATGAGGAAAAATAAAAAAAAAAAAGAGGAGGGAAACAGGGTTTAAAAATATAAGGGAGATAGAGAGAGATTTGAAGGGGAGAGAGAGAGATTTGAGGGGGAGAGAGAGAGAGATAGAGATATATGAGGGGGGGAGAGAGAGAATTGGAATTGGAGAGAGAGAGAGAGAAAGAGAATGGGAAAGGGGCCCACGGGAATTAATCCCTCGCTGATTGGCTGAGTGATGATTTAAAGGTTTAAGAAATATCAAAAGATTTAATAGATTACGTAATCAGTGAAAAATATATATATAAGCATCGAAATATACTATGGTTTAAATATTATTAAAATTTGGGATTTTGGCGCTAAGTAAAACATTTCCAAATCGCGTCCGGGTCGGGTCCAAAAATTTGAAATTGAAATAATAGAATTTTAAGCGGGTTCCAAATTTTAAAATTAAGTGTTTTATGATTAAAAAGTATACCCCCAAAACGGACACCTGTACGCACGCGTAGCCGTCCAAACTCGCCCCGTTCACTGAACGGGATGAGAACACAATACACGGACGCTACCATAAGGCTTGGGGTGTCGAGTAGGCCAAGATGGATATTTTTAATTTTATTTTAGATGCTAAAATTTGTTATGTGCAGAAATGACTTTTCCGGGTAAAATTTTACAGTAAGCCACAAATAAGCAAGATAAATGAAATGAGTACCACCTAACGCTCAAACAGTAACAGAAATTAGTAGTATTGGGCTCGGGTGTTACAATACGTTAGCCGTATTGAGGCTAAGATCAACTTAAACGTTCGTTAAGGATACGTTAGTCCTGTTTGAGACTAAGATCAACTTAACGTGATGATCCATTTAATATATGGCCGTCGGGACCCGTCACCTCTCTGACGTCGTTGAAGGATTACAACGATAGATGTCATCGGAGTTCAGAGATGTACCCTTAGACCGAAGTTGATTAGGGAATATGAAGTCTATTTGAATGTTTAAGTATACGTTAGCCGTGTTTGAGGCTAAGATCAACTTAAACGGGATCGTTTGGATCCAACAGAAGAGCGTTTAGAGGGGGCTCTACTGTTCCAGTTTAGGGACATGGTGGTCCATTGGTAGTTTAAGGACATTGCGGTCCATTACCAGTTTAGGGACATGGTGGTCCATTGGTAGTTTAAGGAAATTGCGGTCCATAGGTAGTTTAAGGACGCTTAAGTCCGTGGGCTTAAGGACCCCACAGTCCATATTTTAGTTTAAGGACGCTCAAGTCCGCGGGTTTAAGGACCCCACAGTCCGTGCTTTGGTTTAAGGACGCTTTAGTCCGCAGGGTTAAGGACCCCACAGTCCATATTTTAGTTTAAGGACGCTTAAGTCCGCGAGTTTAAGGACCCCACAGTCTGTGTTGATGTGTGGTTGTCAGGACCCGTCACCTCTCTGACATCGTTGAAGGATTACAACGATAGCGGTCACAGGAGTTCGGAGATGTACCCTCGAACCGAATGTAAATTGATTTAGGAGAGCAGTCTTGCTCAGTCAATTTAGTTTGAGGACTTACGGCCATGATTGGGCTAAGTCCAGTTGAGAATATTCAACGTTATTTCTTATTTTTGGCCTATTAAACCTGTGCTAGGGCTTTACCCCTTTTTAAATAATGCGTTGCATTTTTTATTCTGTTTGGGCTCTGCCCATTTATAAATGATGCAGAGCATCAATTTTGTTTGGACTCTGCATTTTATTTTGTTTGGGCTCTGCCCTTTTATAAATGATGCAGAGCATCAATTTTGTTTGGGCTCTGCCCTTTTTATTGCATTGCAATATATTTTGGCCTACTAGGCCTTTTTGATTTGGGCCTGGCCCTTCAGTAAACGATGCAGTGCATCTGTCAGGCGGTTTGCACCAATCACTGAGCGCAAGCGCTTATGGTGATGACACGTGTCGCGCAAGCGCAGTGCGCTGCGCCAGTGCGCTGCGCTTGCGCTGCTGACACATGGCGCATTCTGGTAAGTTGCGCCAATTTCAGAGAGCAAGGCTCTATCTTAAAAGCGCACAGCGCAAGTGGTTTAGGTGCTGACACGTGGCGCTCTCGGGTGGCTTGCGCCAACCCAAGAGCGCAACAGTGCAAATTTTACAAGTGCAAGGCACTGTTTTATATTTTGATCAATTTTAGATCAGAGAAAACAAGTTTTTCTTGTTTTCAAAGAACCAGTGGTTCATAAAAAGTGCAAGGCACTATTATCATTTGAAGATCATTGATCTTGTTCTTAAATCATTGATCTATTAGAAAAAGTTCTTCTATTTTGTGAAGGTTTTTACCTTTTTCTTGAAATTTCTTCAGAGTTCTCTCTGTTTTGAGCTTCTTAATCTCTAACAATGTTGATGATCTTTTGAGTTGGGGTCTAGGGGTCTTTATATAGTGTCCATAGATTTGTTAAGTTTGTTAAAGAGATCCTTCTCTGAGTGATTCGTGGAATTTTCCCCACCGTTGGATTTTTGATCCAAGGGCTTCTGTTTTATATAAGACAATCTTCTTATTTTAACAAGAACAGAAAGATCTCACTGGAATTCTAATTCTGTTTGGCGCAAACGCATCTGTGCTTGACACGTGTCGCGCAGCGCAGAGCGCAGCGCAACTGCGCTAACACGTGTCGCGCAGCGCAGAGCGCAGCGCAACTGCGCTAGCACAACTGCGCTGAAACGTGTCGCACAGCGCAGAGCGCAAGTCAGCTGAAGCGTTGCTTCTTTATTTTAAGATTTGATTTTTATTATCTTTTAAAACAGAGCTTTGCTCTGACTGGGGGAAACAGAAGTATTGCTTCATTTCCCGCCTTGGGATTTGAACAGAGCTTTGCTCTGAAAGGGAGATTTTCTCCTTTATTATTATTATTATTTATTTATTTATTTATTTATTTTTATTTTATTGGAACGGGTTTTGAGCCAAAATTTTGGCGGGAACATGGACTATAGATCCCCCAATCAACTTTGGTTCAAGGGTACATCTCTAAACTCCTCTGATATCTGTCGTTGTAATCCTTCAACGTCGTCAGAGAGATGATGGGTCCCGACGGCCATACACATAATGGACCACTATGTCCCTAAACTGGAACAATAGAGCCCAAATGCTCTTTTGTCGGATCTAAACGATCCAGTTAAGTTGATCTTAGTCTCAAATTGGAATAACGTATCCTTAACAAACGTTTAAGTTGATCTTAGCCTCAAATATGGCTAATGTATTCTTAAACCCAAATCTGAGAAAATACGGATTTGGACTAATCCACGTCCTACGGGCGACGACATAAACTAGTCTCCGTATACAATCCACGGGCAACCACAAACAAAACAAACACCCACGACGCGAAATGAAATTCTGAAGAAGGAGAAAGTTGTTACCGCGATGCGGTAGCGTAATTAACTGCAGGGGCTTGCGCTTGCAGGGAAGAGCGTCCCCACAATCAAAAACCCCTCAAGCAAGGGGGAATCTGACGAAGTCTGCTACATCGGCCGCATCCGTCTAAACCTCCGATACACGGTGCCATAAATCAACTTGGCATCTTCGAAGAGGTGGATGGATAAAACCAAATAGCATCTGTCCCGAATCACAGGCAAGACGTCTCTACGTCGTCTTGGCCGTCTTTCGGAGGGGAACAGATTCTGGCACGCCCGGTGGGATATTTTCCTCTTTCCACTCCACACTTCGTGTGTCGTGTTCGCGAACGAATCGCGGTTTGCTGTGGTTACCTGTGGATTCGAGGTACTAAGATTTGGTGTCTTGCTCCGTGCAGAAAACAGAGGATCGATGGCTTCAAACTGCACTACCTGCAACTGCAACTCTCGCTCCGTCCTTGCTGGAGGAGTGACTTATGGGCCCCAAGCGGCCTCCCTTTTCAAGATGCCAGTGGAGCAGGTAACTCAAGCCACCACTGGACTATTCTTCGGGACCATACTCCCACCCATAAGCTTCAACGCCCCTGCACCATCACAAGAAGCTCCCAAGATGTCGGTATTCGATCGGCTTGCTACTACTGCGGCCCCTCTCAACGGGTCGCTCAACTTAACTGCCTCGGTTTTTAACAGACTAGGCCAGAGCTCCAACGGGCCCATAAAGAAGCCTGCAATACCGAAAGGCGTTATCCTGAAGCGGATAGCCATCCCTGCTCCCAAAATCGCCAAGACGGTTTCTCCTGCCAAAGGGTCGGTCTTCACAAGACTGACTATTTCTGCTCCCGTTTCAGGCGAAATCACCAAGGTTGCTTCCCCTACTCGGAAGTCTGTTTTTGATAGTTTGGTCGTTCCCATTCAACGGACGTCGGCCTTTAAAAGGCTGATACCGGCGGATTTTGACCACCACAGGGGGCATGAGGAGGTCACCCCTACGGCTAAACCAACTTCAATCGCACGACATACTCGCCGTCGTCACTGGCGCCGGGTAAGGAAGGATGGGGGCAACTCCCCCTCTGGGCTAACTCCGCCAGCTCCGAGAGTGGAAATCAATGTTGCTGTTCCGACCGGGAATAGCTTTGAACCGCTAAGGAGGGTACGCAAGAACTCTCCAACTACTACGCTGAAAAGATCTCCTCCACCTGCGGAGAGTGCTGCGGGAACAAAGCCGGAGCAGCCCCCTCAACGGCTGTCCTCCAAGATTTACAGGGTCTGGCGATGGGTGCAGGACTCAGTACTCGTTCAAGATCACTCTCGCCGGCAGAAGAGGGTGAAGGTTCAAGAAGAAAAGAACCGTCCTGTTAAACCGCAAAGGACGACAACCACTTGGGTGCCCCCTACAACGGCCCTTTCCACGTCGACCACTCAAAAGAAAAGGAGGCCGCAAAAAGCCCCTGTGAACATGGCAAACCGTAAACGCGCTAAGCCCAAACACCCCAAGTCTGGGGGCATGGTGGTGCACACTGTTTATATGGCTTCCGGAAAGGAGGAAAGCCGTGCTTCGACGGGTCACCGACCGCTCACCCGATCCGTGACCAAAGCCCAGGAGCAGCAACAGAAGCTTCAGGAAATGATGACTGCAATGGCCGCACTTACCGGGCTAAAAGAAAGCTCGGAGGCATCATCAGAGCAGCGTCATGAACAAGAAACTGACGCTGACTACCTACGCAGAGTTCTCGAAAAGAAGGACAAAGAAGCCGCACAGCAAGCGGCTAACATAAAATAAATGGCGCTCCTCTTCCAAGATATGGTAGGGATGATGATCCAGCAAGATCCTCCTGCTGATGATCCAGCAAGATCCTCCTGCTGAAGATCCTCCGATTGTCCTTGAAGATGATAAAGGAGAGACATCGAATCCTCCACCGGTTCTGTCAGCAGCCAAAGAGGAAACCATTTCCAAGGCCGCACTGGATGACTATATAGCTCAGCAAATACGAGCTCATCAGGCGAGTGAAGCGGCCGGGCAAATTGTCAAAACTGGACGACCCTATCCGAGCTGGTATGACCAAATCAGTTACCCGCCGGGATATACGACCCCTAAGTTCCACGTATATAAAGGGACAGGGAACCCACATCAGCATGTCGCTCAATTCAGGGCCTTATGCGGCAACACGGGAGGCGACGACAAACTGTTGCTTCGCCAGTTCGTCGTCAGCTTAGCGGAAACAGCCTTTGAGTGGTATTCGGAGCTACCTAACGACTCTGTCAAAACATTTGCGGAGATGGAGCTACTATTTACACAAAGATTCGCGAGTGCTAGTGAACGCACCCCGATAACAGCACTGATCAATGACAGGATAAGACCAGGCGAAACGTAGATCCAATACACAACACGATGGCGGAACCTATGGTCGAAATGCGAACAACGCATCGAAGAAGCACCTGCGGTAGGCATATTGTGGGTACCCTTGACCCTTAAGCGACCATCTCGCAATTCATGATGTTCTTCAGGCCGACCACTTTCCAGGCCTTGATCGACAAATTAGCCTAAATGGACCAGATGGACCATGGACCGTCTCCTCCAAAACCGGACTCTCGAAATGAGAAGGGGAAAGGAAAAGCGATCGTCGTCGCCAATGCTCAACAACAGCCAAGCAACTTGAAGCCGGTTGTCCGTCGAAACAATATGCGTCCACGCATATCCCTCCAGAAGAAGCTAGGATGTCCTTACTTGTTTCCTCAAAATAAAACAAGAAGACTGTTCGAGCTGGCACTGCGCAACAGGCTCATCAATCTGCCAGATCCAAGACGCCCGTTGCAGCCAAACGACGTCAATGATCCCAATTACTGTCCCTACCACAGAGTGTTGGGTCATCCGATTGAGGATTGCTGCGTCTTCAAAAACTGGATTGAAGACCAATACCTACAAGGCAAGTTTGCGTTGTCTGAAAAGTGGAAGGTAAACCCACCACAGCCGCACACTCCAAAGAAGACGAACGCACCGGGGGCAACTTGTCACGTGATCTCTCACTCATTGATAGACGATAAAGAGGCTCCTTGCGCCGAGAAAAAGAGGGCGGATTCTAAACCGGAACTTCTGTGACCGCCAGACGAGATGATCGATACCTTCCTGAATGAGATTCGTCTGAAAGTTAAAGCCAATCAAGAGCGTGAGATGGCCATATTGGAAGGAGCTAAACGCCGGCGTTTAGACGAAAGAGCCGAGGCACTCCCGTCAAACCAAAAGACATCCGCTGCGGATAAAAACAAATTCAAGATGAGGAAAAGGTTTGATAAGGCCATATCAATAGGAATGAAGGTACCACCCTCTAAAGAAAACACTCTCGATGGAGTAGAGATGCATCTTAACTACTGCCTGTATCATCAGAAGATCGCACATCCTACTGAAGGCTGCGACTCCTTTAAGTGTTGGTGGCAAGGGTATGTCGCACATAAACAATACGTCAATAGAAGAAAGCGGGAAGCTCGTAGACAGCGAAAAAATACGACAGATGAGCATAAAAGAGTTGCCGGCAATTGTCATAGGGACGAGCCCGGGGATCACGAGTTCTCACCTTTGGAAGCGATTCTGACGAAGAAGTCGCCCTTGTTCCCGCCAAAATTTTGGCTCAAAACCCGTTCCAATAAAATAACAATAAATAAATAAATAAATAAATAATAAAGGAGAAAATCTCCCTTTCAGAGCAAGGCTCTGTTCAAATCCCAAGGCGGGAAATGAAGCAATGCTTCTGTTTCCCCCAGTCAGAGCAAAACTCTGTTTTAAAAGATAATAAAAATCAAATCTTAAAATAAAGAAGCAACGCTTCAACTGACTTGCGCTCTGCGCTGCGCGACACGTGTCAGCGCAGTTGCGCTGCGCTCTGCGCTGCGCGACACGTGTCAAGCACAGATGCGTTTGCGCCAAACAGAATTAAAATTCCAGTGAGATCTTTCTGTTCTTGTTAAAACAAGAAGATTGTCTTCTGTAAAACAGAAGTCCTTGGATCAAAAATCCAACGGTAGGGAAAATTCCCCGAATCACTCAGAGAAGGATCTCTTTAACAAACTTAACAAACCTATGGACACTATATAAAGACCCCTAGACCCCAACTCAAAAGATCATCAACATTGTGAGAGATTAAGAACCTCAAAACAGAGAGAACTCTGAAGAAATTTCAAGAAAATGGTAAAAACCTTCACAAAATAGAAGAACTTCTTCTAATAGATCATTGATCTAAGAACAAGATCAATGATCTTCAAATGATAATAGTGCCTTGCACTTTTTATGAACCACTGGTTCTTTGAAAACAAGAAAAACTTGTTTTCTCTGATCTAAAATTGATCAAAATATAAAACAGTGCCTTGCACTGGTAAAATTTACACTGTTGCGCTCTTGGGTTGGCGCAAGCTACCAGAGAGCGCCACGTGTCAGCACCTAAACCACTTGCGCTGTGCGCTTTTAAAATAGAGCCTTGCTCTCTAAAATTGGCGCAACTCACCAGAACGCGCCACGTGTCAGCAGTACAAGCGCAGTGCACTGGCGCAGCGCACTGCGCTTGCGCGACACGTGTCATCACCATAAGCGCTTGCGCTCAGTGATTGGCACAAAGCGCCTGACAGATGCACTGCATCGTTTACTGAAGGGCCAGGCCCAAATCAAAAAGGCCTAGTAGGCCAAAATATATTGCAATGCAATAAAAAGGGCAGAGCCCAAACAAAATTGATGCTCTGCATCATTTATAAAAGGGCAGAGCCCAAACAAAATAAAATGCAGAGCCCAAACAAAATTGATACTCTGCATCATTTATAAATGGGCAGAGCCCAAACAGAATAAAAAATGCAACGCATTATTTAAAAGGGGTAAAGCCCTAGCACAGGTTTAATAGGCCAAAAATAAGAAATAACGTTGAATATTCTCAACTGGACTTAGCCCAATCATGGCCGTAAGTTCTCAAACTAAATTGACTGAGCAAGACTGCTCTCCTAAATCAATTTACATTCGGTTCGAGGGTACATCTCCGAACTCCTCTGACCCCTATCGTTGTAATCCTTCAACGATATCAGAGAGGTGACGGGTCCCAACAACCACACCTCCATACGGACTGTGGGGTCCTTAAACCCGCGGACTTAAGCGTCCTTAAACTAAAGCACGGACTGTGGGGTCCTTAAACCCGCGGACTTAAGCGTCCTTAAACTAAAATATGGACTGTGGGGTCCTTAAACCCGCGGACTTAAGCGTCCTTAACTCAAAGCACGGACTGTGGGGTCCTTAAACCCGCGGACTTAAGCGTCCTTAAACTAAAATATGGACTGTGGGGTCCTTAAGCCCACGGACTTAAGCGTCCTTAAACTACCTATGGACCGCAATGTCCTTAAACTACCAATGGACCACCATGTTCCTAAACTGGCAATGGACCGCAATGTCCTTAAACTACCAATGGACCACCATGTCCCTAAACTGGAACAGTAGAGCCCCCTCTAAACGCTCTTCTGTTGGATCCAAACGATCCCGTTTAAGTTGATCTTAGCCTCAAACACGGCTAACGTATCCTTAAACATTCAAATAGACTTCATATCCCCTAATCAACTTCGGTCTAAGGGTACATCTCTGAACTCCTGACATCTATCGTTGTAATCCTTCAACGACGTCAGAGAGGTAACGGGTCCCGACGGCCATATATTAAATGGATCATCACGTTAAGTTGATCTTAGTCTCAAACAGGACTAACGTATCCTTAACGAACGTTTAAGTTGATCTTAGCCTCAATACGGCTAACGTATCCTTAAGCTAAAACACCAAACCCAAATCTAAGTAAATATGGATTTGGACTAATTCACGTCCTACGGGCGACGGCATAACTTAGTCTCCGTATACAATCCACGGGCATCCACAAACAAAACAAACACACACGACACGAAGTGAAATTTCTGGAGAAGGAGAAAGTTGTTACCGCTATGCGGTAGCGTAATTAACTGCAGGGGCTTGCGCCTGCAGGGAAGAGCGTCCCCACAATCAAAAACCCCTCAAGCGAGGGGGAATCTGACGAAGTCTTCTACATCGGCCGCATCCGTCTAAACCTCCGATACATGGTGCCATAAATCAACTTGGTATCTTCGGAGAGGTAGATGGATAAAACCAAATAGCATCTGCCCCGAATCACAGGCAAGACGTCTTCACGTCGTCACCGTCTTTCGGAGGGGAACAGATTCTGGCACGCCCGGTGGGACCTTTTCCTCTTTCCACTCCACACTTCGTATGTCGTCTTCGCGAACGAATCGCGGTTTGTTAATGGTTGCCTTTGGGTTTCAAGTTACTAAGATTTGGTCTTTTGCCTGGCACAGAAATCAAGCATCAATGGCATCCAACTGCTCAAACTACTCTAAGTGCAACTGCAACCAGCGCTCCGCCTCACCTGGAGGTGTGGCTTACGAGCCTTGAGCGGCTTCCATCTTTGCTATGCCGGTGGAACAAGTAACTCAGGCTACCACCGGTCTGTTTTTTGGGACCATGCTCCCGCCGGTGAACGTTAACATCCCAATGCCCGTATCGGAAGCGCAAAAGAAGTCGGTCTTCGACCGGCTCACTACTACCACGACCCCTCTCAACGGGTCGTCTAATGTCAAGCCGGCAGCCTTGGTCTTTACCAGGCTGAACCTGAACTCTGATGGGCCTGCCAAGAAGCCCATGACCCTTGACGTGGCCATCGCAAAGAAGAAAGCCATCTCCATTCCTGAAGTCGTCAAGACGGCTTCTCCTGCTAGAGAGTCGGTCTTTTCAAGGCTGACCGTTCCGGCTCCCGTTCCTGCTCGAAGGTCTGTCTTTGACAGATTGGATACCGCTACTGAAAAGACAACATCGGTCTTTAAGAGGCTGGCACCAGCGGCGCATCATCCGGACAGCGGGCAAGATGAAACTATCCCTATCGCCGAGCCAGCCCCAACAGCTCGTCACGCTCGACGTCGCCACTGGCGCCGAGTAAGGAAGGCCGGGGGCAACTTCCCCTCAGGGCTAATTCCACCTGCTCCAGTGGTAGAAGTTAATGCTGCTGTTCCAACTGGGAACAGCTTTGAGCCGCTAAGGAGGGTACGCAAGAACTCTCCGACTGCCACACTGAAAAGATCTCCTCCACCTGCGGAGAGAGTTACAGAAACTAAGCTGGAGCAGCCCCCTCAACGGCTGTCCTCCAAAATTTACAAGGTCTGGCGGAGAGTTCAAGACTCAGTAATCGACCAAGATCACTCTCGCCGGCAAAAAAGGGCGAAAGTGCAGGAAGAAAAGAACCGTCCTGACAAACAGCAAAGGATGACAACCGCCAGGGTGCCCGCTGCAACGGCCCCTTCAACCTCAACGGCCCACAAGAGAAGAAGGCCGGAGAAGGTCTCTACGCCTGCGGCAAATGCCAAAGGCGGCGAGCCCAAACGCCCTAAATCCGGGGGCATTGTAGTCCATACCGTCTACATGGCGTCTGGTAAAGAGGACAGCTGTACATCTACAGGTCATAGACCGCTTACACGGTCAGTGACTAAAGCTCAGGAGCAACAGCAGAAGCTCCAAGAAATGATGAATGCGATGGACGCACTCACTGGGCCAAAAGAAAGCCCCGAAGCGTCCTTGGATCAACGCCAGGAGCAAGAAACTGATGCTGAATTCCTTCGCAGGATATTGGGGAAGAAGGACAAAGAGGCTGCGGAACAAGCAGCCAATATAAAGCGAATGGCCCTCCTGTTCCAGGACATGGTAGGTATGATGATCCAACAAGATCCTCCTGCTGAAGATTCTCCGATCGTCCTTGAAGATGGCAGGGGAGAAACGTCGAATCCTCCACCGGCTTTGTCAACAGCCAAGGAGGAGACGATTTCCAAAGCTGACCTGGACGAATATATAGCTCAACAGATACGGATTCACCAGGCAACTGAGGCAGCCGGTCAGGTTGTCAAGACGGGGAGACCATATCCGAGCTGGTATGATCAAATCAAGTACCCGCCGGGCTATACAATACCGAAATTCCATGTCTACAAGGGGACTGGCAATCCCCACCAGCATGTTGCCCGGTTCAGGGCTCTTTGTGGCAACACTGGAGGTGACGATAACCTGCTTCTTCGCCAGTTTATCGGCAGCTTAGCGGAAACAGCCTTTGAATGGTATTCAGAGCTACCTAACTACTCTGTTAAAACATTTGCGGAAATGGAGCTGCTGTTTACACAAAGATTCGCGAGTGCTAGTGGACGCACCCCGATAACAGCACTGATTAACACCAGGATAAGGCCTGGCGAAACCTGGGTCCAATACGCAACACGGTGGCGAAACCTATGGTCGAAATGCGAACAACGCATAGAAGAGGCACCTGCGGTAGGTATGTTCATGGGCACTCTTGATCCGCAAGCGACCATCTCGCAATTCATGATGTTCTTCAGGCCGACCACCTTCCAGGTCTTGATCGACAAATTAGCCCAAATGGACCAGATGGGCCATGGACCGTCTCCTCCAAAACCAGACTCTCGAAATGAGAAAGGAAAAGGGAAAGCAATGTCGTCGCCAATGCTCAACAGTAGCCGAGCAACTCAAAACCGGTCGTTCGCCAAAACGACGTGCGTCCGCGCCCATCCCTCGAGGAGAGGCTAGGACGTCCTTACTCGTTTCCTCAGGATAAAACAAGAAGACTGTTTGAGCTGGCAGTGCGCAACAGACTCATCAGTCTGCCGAGTCTAAAACGTCTGTCACAGCCAGGAGATCTCAATAATCCCAATTATTGCCCTTACCATAAAACGGTAAGTCACCCGATCAAGGATTGCTTCGTCTTTAAGGGATGGATCGAGGATCAGTACCTACAAGGCAAGTTTGCGCTGTCTGAGAAGTGGAAGGTAAACCCACCACAGCCGCACACTCCAAAGAAGACGGACGCACCGGGGGCAACTTGTCATGTGATCTCTCACTCATTGGCGGATGATAAAGAGGCTCCTTGCGCCGAGAAACCGAGGGCGGACCCTGAACCAGAAATTCTGCGGCCGTCAGACGAGTTGATCGATGCCTTCCTGAATGAGATTCGTCTGAAAGTTAAAGCCAATCAAGAGCGTGAGATGGACATACTGGAAGGAGCCAAACACCGACTACTAGACCAAACAGTCGAGGCACTTCCGTTAAATCAAAAGTCATCCGCTGTGGATAAAAACAAATTTAAGACGAGGAAAAGGTTCGCTAAAGCCCTATCAGTGGGAATGAAGCTACCACCCTCTGAAGAAAATACTCTTGGTGGAGTAGAGACGCATCCTAACTTCTGCTTATATCATCAGAAGATCACACATCCTACTGAAGACTGCGACTCCTTTAAGTGTTGGTGGAAAGGGTATGTCGCCCATAGGCAATACGTCAATAGAACAAAGCGTGAAGCTCGTAAACAGAGGAAGAATACGACGGATGAGCATAAAAGAGTTGTCGGCGATTGTCGTAAGGATGAGCCCGGGGGATCGCGAGTTCTCACTTTCGGGAGCGATTCTGACGAAAAAGTAGCCCTTGGCCCTCTCTTCAAAGAGTCCATCTCTGAAAGATTGAGGAGCTGCGAAAATATTCAGCCACTCAATTGCACGATACCGGAGAGAATCCCAGATCCACCAAAAACGGAGCGAATAAAAAGGATAAAGGAAAGGAAAAAACGACCTTCTTCGCCAATACTCAACAGCAATCGAGTGGCCCTAGACCGGTTATTTGCCGAAACAACAAGCGGCAACCCCTCCATGAAAAGTTGAAACGTCCTTACTCGTTTCCCCAGGATGAAACAAGGAGGCTGTTCAAAGTGGCAGTGCACAATAGGTTTATCACTCTACCGGAGCCGAAACACCAGCAACAACTGAATGATGTCGACAATCCTAATTATTGCCCTTACCACCAAGTATTGGGCCATCCGATCGAGAATTGCTACGTCTTCAAAAACTGGGTTGAAGACCAATACCAACAGGGCAAGTTCGCGTTGTCCGAAAACTGGAAGGTGAGCCCGCCACAACCACATGCTCCGAGAAAGATGGACACGCCGGGGGCATCATGCTCAGTCATAGAGAAAGCCCCATAGACCGAAAAGTCAGTAAACTAGAGATTCGCCTCGAATACGGCGACAGCAGACCGCAACGTCCTTAAACTAACGGCGGACCGAAACGTCCTTAAACTAATGGCGGACCGAAACGTCCTTAAACTAATGAAGTACCGAAACGTCCTTAAACTAATGGCGGACCGAAACGTCCTTAAACTAATGATGGACCGCAATGTCCTAAAACTTGCAAATGACCGAAACGTCTTTAAACTACTATCGCGGCATCCTCAGGCTGGCGTGATAAAAAAAATAAATATAAAAAATATATATATATATATAAAACGGTATGTCCATAAGCAAAATAGGCACGGGTGAAAACCCGAAAGGGCTCCATGAGTAAAAACAGCAGGGCTACCGGCGAGTGTTCGTGAAAACCCGAAAGGGCGCGACCTCGTTAAAAAAAAAGACGGTATATCCATAAGCTAAATGGGAACGGATGAAAACCTGAAAGGGCTCTGTGAGTAAAAACAGCAGGGCTACCGGCGAGTGTTTGTGAAAACCCAAAAGGGCGCAATCTCGTTAAAGGACACCTACAGGATCCTCTCGACCCTGTAAGGAGAAATCACCCGCGTGAGATCCTTACGACTCAGAAGGGAGCAACACACTTAGGTATCCTCACGATTCCAAAGGAGAAAATACACTTGCGGGATCCTCACGACTCGTAAGGAGTGTTGGAGATAGTGCCCTCAGAGTCAATTATTAGGTCACAGGTACGTGATTGTAATGATTGAGGGAGGACCTATCCCGGTAGGACAGTCTTGCTCGAGATGATAGTATGCTATCTGGTTTACCTTTATCATCGTGTACTGCTTTAGGTGACCTGACACGTCGCTATTACACGTTGATAGAGCCCCTAGGATTCTTGCTTGACCACCAGCAGTATGAGGGCGATCATATAAGTGGGAGCTGGGGGTCTATAAGCTTATCCTTAAAAGGTCCCTAGTCGTTGGAGTTTCGAGACTGGGCATCGATACTCCATTAGTAGACTAGTGTATACAGTCGAGACCCCGACGAGGGGCGGTGGCCGGTCTCACAAGCCACTGGTGTCAGTTGGATCACCTAAGATGTATACAGGTGCTCATTGGGTTATGAGTACACCGGACAGGACTCGCCGGGAACATGCTAGTTGGTCATATACCGGACGTCAGATGGCAGTTCCCTGGTGACATGTGTGCAGGTTAGTTCATCGACCTGGGGATCGTCATTTGTCTCGTGTGAGTTCCCACTGTACTTTGATTACTACCCTACCACGGCTCAAAGGAGTCGTGCAAACAGGTTTTAGTTGGGTACAGTCCCGAGCCACATGGAGGCAGTGAGCGTATCTTCAGGGGTTCGTCTCTCCCGGTATTGGGGGTGAGGTCGTGCTGTGTCTAGGAGAGCCATTACACAAAGTCCTTGGCCAAGGCAAGGAGATTTACTGGTAGGTATTCCAGTAGTATCTCAGGGTGTTCTGGGCTACACTCCGACACGACTTGTACCGCTTTTGGGGGTCTGACTTTTACCAACCCCCTAGGCCCGCCATGCGATACTCATAGACGAACGGACCGGACTGCACGGATATTGTCACTGACAGGCTCAGTAGGGTTGTCAGGCTGAGTTCGCTCACAGACATCCCTTTTAGTCAGTACCTGGTAGCCCGTTACGTATTGGCTTATACCTCTGACGTGCTAGTGGTTAAATCCACAACCAAGGTGTTGATGAGTCTTTAGAGTCCCCCACATTCAGTTACTCAGCTTTCGGGCGAAAGGTTGTAGAGGCCGTATGGAGATATGGCAAGGTCCGATCAGATACGTGCGGTATTGCACGGATCAGGATCGGACAGTCTGTACTATAGGCCGTATGAATATATGGCAGGGTTTGATCAGATACGTGCGGTATTGCACGGATCAGGATCGAACGGATATTACTAGCCGGCTTTGGTATAAGCCGGATCCTAGTATAGTACAGTGTAGAGTTTGTCTCATTGCATTTGTATTTCGGTCGAAATACAGATGCGGGTGTGTATGCACAGTATCGGGGTTTTCCTGTAATTTATTACGGGACCAGTTTTCTGAAGTTGCCAGTTTGCTTTCCGTTTCGGCCAATTTCCATTGTTCCGTTCATTGGCCGAAGTTTGGTGGAGGAGGGCTTATTTGCATAGTTGCAAATAAGTGTTTGTGGAGGGGATCTTTGCATATTGTTTTATCATGACATCTTTTCATTAACCTTGACTTCTTCTTGTCATGATGGCATGACTTTGGAAGCCATCATGCATGTTGATGATGGTTGAGTTGAGTGTTGGTTTTGCCTTGTCATCATTGGTTCTCATGATTTCCTTTTGTATGATAGCTTTCCTCTCTCTCTCTTTTTGGATGATATGAGTGAGGCTCCCATTTTTGATACACTTATCTCATTCTCTCCATTCCTCTCAAGATGGCCGGCCTTGTATAGGAAAGGGGCTGTCCAAAATTGTGTGGGTGTATTTGTGGTTCATATCATGCTCCAAAATACCCCCTAGCTCCTCCACATTGTTCTTGTTTCATCCCTCCACCAAATGGCACCTCCATGAACCCCAAATGAGACTTGAGGACTACATATTCTACAGCGAACCTTGGGCACGTCGAGTAGCCGGCTTCGTGCCCGAGTTGCCTCGGCATTGAGGTGGGAGCCCATAAAAGAAGTAGGCGATGTGGTGCACTTCCGGCGACGAGGAGGAGACGGGACCTTTCCGCAGGAGATCGGGACCATGACGAGAAGACCGGAGGACTTGGATCGTCGGTATATCTCTATTCCCTTTCTTGTTGATAGCTAGGACTAGTTAGTGGTTCGATCCCGGTTATAGTGCGCGGTGGTGCCGGTTTGCTAAGTCCGCAAAAATTTAAGTTATTCACCGCTTCCGCATTTGGCCGTCGGATCGACGGCCGGGACGCCGCCGTGCACTTACAGTGGTATCAGAGCCTCGCCATTAACTTAGTCTAGCTTTGTGTAATGTGTTTTTTAGTTCCGATCGATCGAAATGTCCAAAAACCCGTATTTGCCCACATCAGTTTTCTGTTGGAAATTTTTGGTGTCGAAAAATTTTTCAGGTTGTAAAATATTGATGTACTGGAAAATCTAAGAGCTCTGTAAAAATTCGACGAAGTAACTCCACAGTGGGAGCGCGGAACCGCCGCGAAAACCACCTTCCCGCCGCCCTTCCGCCGCGCACTGTGGAGATCACTTCACCAATTTTTTTCAGAGGCCTTCTGGGCTTAAAATATGGGTTTTGGAATATTAAAATTGGGCCCAGGTTTTCTGTGAGTGCTACAGTTTTGATTGGGGGCCCACTTGTTAATTTTTGGTCAATCGGAAAATTTTAAACACATTTTTCACAGTATTTACATTATATCTGCGACCGTGAATGTCACTCGATCGGTAAATCCTGTCTAACTGCTATAGCCCGGTTAGACGGATTTGCGAACGTGACTTTCACGTTGATGTTCTATGTATTTGCTGTGTTGTTGCGGATCGGTCGTGGGGGATAGCCTGGATGCAATGCTAGTACAGTTTTGTTGTATTATGTACATTTGATATTGCGGGGCGAGCGTCCGACATGTGGACTGCCGTCACTGCCTGATTGTATTATTATTTTGGGGCACGACCTGGTTGCGGTCGATGTACCCGTTGTATGTATATTTTACTTTCTGTACTAGGATTGCCCCGCGGAGGGGTGCACGGATAGCCGGATTCTGGAGGGCAACAAGCCCGCATCTCATGGCATTGAGACGGAGGGGGCTTCACTCTAGGATTGGCGGGCTATTCGCCGCACTCGTAGGGGGTACAGGTTGACCCAGGAGGGGTGCCCAAGTTACCGGATTCCGTGAAGTGCTGGGTGGTCCATTCACGTTGCTGAAGGGGGCTGCCTCGCTTCAGGTTTTGGCGGGTAACTTGCCGCGCCCGTAGGGGTCTAGGATTTCATTGCACAGGCTATCCACACGACCAGGGGAACGTCGGGTTTCAGCGGCTCTGTGAAACCCGGGGATCCCAGATATCTGTATTGTTTCTGTGATGCTGTACATTTCTGTGATGTTGCATTTTATTCACGCCTTGAGCGAATATAATATATTGGTATATATATTAGTAGATGTTGTATATGTTTTACATCCGCGCTAGTCCAGTCCCCGCTCTGTCGTTAGTTAGCTAACCTAACGGGTAATGACGGGACCCAGTGGCGAATGCGGATGGCATATACGTACATCAGTATATTTTCGTTCTTTTTGGTGTGATCAATTGATGGGACTGCATTGATTCGGATCAATGCAAGTTAAAAACAAACCTAATCTGATGTTGTTAGAACACTTTTCAAAAAGCTGTTATTGCAAGGACGTTCTCTTTTGTTTTGCATCGTGGTATTCAGTTGGAATATCCTGCTCCTCAGTCGACGAGGCAAGGGCCGAGATCCCTTCACCGGGAGTGACCCCTTGGACAGAAGTTTGCGTCAGGGCATTAACTTCACTATAGCCGATTACTTTTGCTTTGCATCGCGGTATTCATTTGGAATATCCTGCACCCCATTCTACGGGGAAAGAGCCGAGATCCCTTCACAGGGAGTGACCTCTTTAGCAACGGTTTTCGTCACTATATTTTTAAAAAGCTATCTGTTCCTTCGACGATATCAAGTTCTTTACGTTAAAGGTTTTCGCCAGAAACCATTCGTAGCCCTCCGTCGTTTCATATGGGTGGTCAATAGTATTCAAGCTGTGTTTGTTGGCCTTAGTCAAGGCACAGTGTTTGGTAGCTGTTGGGTGTTCATATGCTGCATAGATAGATGCGTTGGTTTGGGACAGTCGTATAGCCTTGTTGGCCCTAGTCAAGGGCTTGTACGGGTGGATTCAAATCAACCTGGATAATGACGGGTAGAACTTGACATGTGACTTATGATTTGTTGGCCTTAGTCAAGGTCATAAGAGCATGGGGTAAAAATCACATCGGGAGTTTCAAAAGAACTGAAACTTGCCAGATATGCGCATACCTTCTGGAGTGTGATAGCGTGAGCGGATTCCGTCACGTTATCATGCAATGATAGTTGGATCCCGATTCCCACTGATGAGTTAGTTTACTCCTCGGGTGACCCCGACTAATTCTTCTTTCAGGTTTGGAGGAGAATTTGAGGTACAGTGGGAGGATTCCAGATTAGATAAATTGGTAACCATTCTGATCTAGGTTAGAGTGCACGCTGAGTATTTCTTTTCTCTCTCTCTCTGGCAGCGACCATTTGACCCGACCCTAAGACTATGACTCAGTGACCAAGTTGACCGAACCTTCTTAAACACTGGCTTTTGGATTGTCAGAGTTGCAAACCTCATTGCCACTCCTACTTTTACCCTTTTCTCCAGGACACCCCGTTTTACTACGAACGTCCACTTCCATTGGACAAAACCATCGTATGGTTAGATACGAACTCGAAAGAATTTATTCGAGGATGGTTTCAGGTTCTGGAGAAAACGGATAGGATTATTCAGTTGTCTTTTCCTTTTACCCTCTCTCAGGTTACGAGTCCTCCTTGGTTTAGGGGTAGTACACCTATTACGCAAATTGGATTGTCTTCTTCCAAACCTTAGGCTGGTGCCGACCGGTAGGGAATGAAGAAAACCAATTAGCATAACGATGGTGTGCAGAAGGTATTAAGTTCAGACAAAGCAAGGGATTAGTAAGAGGGCAAAGTAAATTGCAACAGATATTCACGACCAAACCAAATATTTCGTTACCACTCCCACATCACCTTTGTATTTCTCCAGGACACTCCGTATCACTACGAAGATCCACAGTTTATTTGGATACTCCATCGTATGGTTATATACGAACTCGAATGGAACTTGTTCCAGTTCGGGGATGGATTCTGGTTCAGGAGAAATAGGAATAAGGTTTATTCGGTTGTCTTTTATCTTCACCCTCTCTCATTGCGAGTGTTCCTAGGATTGGGACAGTACACCCATTATGCTTATTGGATAGTCTTCTTCCAAACCATAGCTGGTGCCGAACGGTAGGGAAGGAAGAAAACCATTTGGCCTAAAAGGGTGTGCAGAAGGTAAAGACTAAAGACATATGAAGGGATTTGGAGAGGTGGCAAAGAACTATACGGTTACAGTCGTGAATCTGGAAGAGGCATTACTAGGAATACCAGAATACCCCATCGGAACATTTCAATGTTTCAGTTTCACTGTGTAATGTTAAAGGAAAACTGATTTCCCGATTAGATACTTACTCCAGGGTATGTATTTACCAGGTATGATTCTCACATCTGTATAGTTTTACAGATGATGAGTGGGAGTAAGTTATTGGGAATTGGGTGATCATCCTCATTGTATCGGGATTCGTTGTAATCGGTGATATTTGAGGAAATCACCTGGGCTGTTTGCCGGTCGGCAAATATTTGGTTTTGAATATCCGCTGTTATGCACCAATTTCAAAATGATATATCTGTACGTCTATTTTCATAGAGTGAGATATACCTTTCTGAAATTATGTCTATGACATTTACCTATATCAGTGGATGGTTAGGTAAGGAGCATTAAACAGCGGTGTAATTCTTCTTAACCATAAGTACAGTTTTCAACCTACGACACACAGTGAATGAGTTATCAGACTCAAGGGACTTATACAGAGTATTGTATGTTGTCCAGGGTCCATCAGGACAGAGGGGTTGGTCCTCGTACTATATTCGGTTTACTTATGACTTCTCTAGTTTTTAGACAGATGTTTCGCGGAAACACAGGGTCCAAATTTTGAGAAGTTATAGGTATTTGAATAGAGTAGAAAACCAGGTATAGCAAGTATCGGGATTCTTCAAAGAGATCGAAGATGTAGATACTTGTGTATGGTATTCAGTTGATAGTAATGATAAAGAGATCTTGCTTCTCTTTCAGGTTACTCATAATTGGAAGTATTCCTAAGTTGAGTAACGCTGATCGGCCTCCTTCCATTTAGTTGACATGCGCTGGGGACAGCTGCATGATTTGGATCTGGTTCAATCAAATCAGTGCCTCTAGTCCTATATGGGATATAGAACAGTTCGTATCTTAACGATGTTAAGATACGGGGAGTTATCCGGTTTATGATTAAAACCAGACACTGGACAACTCAAGGCACGTTTCTGTAATGGCTGTTTGTGGGTTGACCCAGGCTATGACGAGGGTTGACTTTCTGCCATCTGGATGAACAATAGCAATATTGTTCTAGACTCGCCACAGTTTTATTAAAAATGGATTTTTCAGAAAACAGTAGTGGGAGTATGGTAGAACTGGAAGTGATTCCAGAACCACAAACGATTACTGAAGATTTGATAAGGAACCTAAAGATTCAATCTGGATTGACATTCCATTGGCCACTCCGCAGATAAGGTGGGTAACTTCAGGCACCCGAGAGGTACTACGGTGGCCTCAAGGACGGTGACAAGGAAGTTCTTGTTTACCCACAATTACCATTGCTGTTGTTCCAGGTTACGAGACCCGGCAGGAGGATGAGTATAGCGTCGTTCTGAATTCGCTTCAGAAGTGTACGTGTATATGACTCTGCCAGAGGGTTGTCGTAGTCAGTGGGAGCAGCGGAAGCATTGGTGGAAAGGTAGCTTATGTCTATTTATAGACTAAAGCAGATGTAGCGGAGATAGATCATCTGTTTCTGACATGACAGTCATGGGTTTGACTTCATCAGAATAGGGAATGGATCTGTTGAGAAGGTAGTAGGGTGTAATATCCTGGTATTTGGATGATATACACAGAGTAGGAAAAGAAACTCCTACACTACGATCGGTTATACTTTGGTCGTCACACAGTTGTTTCTCCACAAAGGAAATGGATTTTATATCAGACATACTGGTTACTAGATCTATGGTCTTAGATCTAGATTTGGGTGGTTTCCCAATCAGGGTACTTGACAGCATTCTAAGAGTATTTAGAATGGACGACTCCTGGCACGGTAGTGTACCTGCAGGTAATGGAGTCACCTTCTCCAAAGGTGTCTTACAGACTAAAGGGGAGAGGGATGTGCATGATTGGCAGATCACTTGCTTAGGCAATTGAGTCAATCATGAGATGTCAAGTACCACACCAGATGTTGTTCTTGCACTAGATGCAATAAGTTGATATTAATTCAATCCTGGAGAAACAGTCGGAAGCAGTTTTAGAACATAAGTGGATGTTCTAGGGATATGATAACGACAGCCTCATTCGGGAAACAGTTATCATTCCAGGCTTCCAAGGTGACATGGACGACAAGGAAGTTGTCAGAGCTATAGTTTTCCTTCTGATGAGGGGCAGTATTTTGGACAGGTGGTCCAAGGCAATACTGAGGGTGGCATGGCGCAGGATACTGATTAAGTTCAGTTGACGATACAGTCTAAGAAGTTTGGATTTGGAGTTCATTTATGAGCTAGGTCCCATCAGACATCCAGACATATTCTGAAACAGGTATTGCTCTTTTCGGGAGATGGCTTTCTCCGCGAACTTGAGATATAGAGAGACATAGAAAGAAACAACTAAGCGGATCCACTCACTGAGGCTATTCCTCGAACGCAAAAGTTTCGCAAACGAGCTTTGTGAGACTGACTAGTAGAGGAGTTGGGTGTTCGGTATCACACGGGCTGTGAGTATGCGACATCGCAATAATTAGCCTTGAGTGCAAGTGGGAGATTGTTGGAGATAGTGCCCTCAGAGTCAATTATTAGGTCACAGGTACGTGATTGTAATGATTGAGGGAGGACCTATCCCGGTAGGACAGTCTTGCTCGAGATGATAGTATGCTATCTGGTTTACCTTTATCATCGTGTACTGCTTTAGGTGACCTGACAAGTCGCTATTACACGTTGATAGAGCCCCTAGGATTCTTGCTTGACCACCAGCAGTATGAGGGCGATCATATAAGTGGGAGCTGGGGGTCTATAAGCTTATCCTTAAAAGGTCCCTAGTCGTGGGAGTTTCGAGACTGGGCATCGATACTCCATTAGTAGACTAGTGTATACAGTCGAGACCCCGACGAGGGGCGGTGGCCGGTCTCACAAGCCACTGGTGTCAGTTGGATCACCTAAGATGTATACAGGTGCTCATTGGGTTATGAGTACACCGGACAGGACTCGCCGGGAACATGCTAGTTGGTCATATACCGGACGTCAGATGGCAGTTCCCTGGTGACATGTGTGCAGGTTAGTTCATCGACCTGGGGATCGTCATTTGTCTCGTGTGAGTTCCCACTGTACTTTGATTACTACCCTACCACGGCTCAAAGGAGTCGTGCAAACAGGTTTTAGTTGGGTACAGTCCCGAGCCACATGGAGGCAGTGAGCGTATCTTCAGGGGTTCGTCTCTCCCGGTATTGGGGGTGAGGTCGTGCTGTGTCTAGGAGAGCCATTACACAAAGTCCTTGGCCAAGGCAAGGAGATTTACTGGTAGGTATTCCAGTAGTATCTCAGGGTGTTCTGGGCTACACTCCGACACGACTTGTACCGCTTTTGGGGGTCTGACTTTTACCAACCCCCTAGGCCCGCCATGCGATACTCATAGACGAACGGACCGGACTGCACGGATATTGTCACTGACAGGCTCAGTAGGGTTGTCAGGCTGAGTTCGCTCACAGACATCCCTTTTAGTCAGTACCTGGTAGCCCGTTACGTATTGGCTTATACCTCTGACGTGCTAGTGGTTAAATCCACAACCAAGGTGTTGATGAGTCTTTAGAGTCCCCCACATTCAGTTACTCAGCTTTCGGGCGAAAGGTTGTAGAGGCCGTATGGAGATATGGCAAGGTCCGATCAGATACGTGCGGTATTGCACGGATCAGGATCGGACAGTCTGTACTATAGGCCGTATGAATATATGGCAGGGTTTGATCAGATACGTGCGGTATTGCACGGATCAGGATCGAACGGATATTACTAGCCGGCTTTGGTATAAGCCGGATCCTAGTATAGTACAGTGTAGAGTTTGTCTCATTGCATTTGTATTTCGGTCGAAATACAGATGCGGGTGTGTATGCACAGTATCGGGGTTTTCCTGTAATTTATTACGGGACCGGTTTTCTGGAGTTGCCAGTTTGCTTTCCGTTTCGGCCAATTTCCATTGTTCCGTTCATTGGCCGAAGTTTGGTGGAGGAGGGCTTATTTGCATAGTTGCAAATAAGTGTTTGTGGAGGGGATCTTTGCATATTGTTTTATCATGACATCTTTTCATTAACCTTGACTTCTTCTTGTCATGATGGCATGACTTTGGAAGCCATCATGCATGTTGATGATGGTTGAGTTGAGTGTTGGTTTTGCCTTGTCATCATTGGTTCTCATGATTTCCTTTTGTATGATAGCTTTCCTCTCTCTCTCTTTTTGGATGATATGAGTGAGGCTCCCATTTTTGATACACTTATCTCATTCTCTCCATTCCTCTCAAGATGGCCGGCCTTGTATAGGAAAGGGGCTGTCCAAAATTGTGTGGGTGTATTTGTGGTTCATATCATTCTCCAAAATACCCCCTAGCTCCTCCACATTGTTCTTGTTTCATCCCTCCACCAAATGGCACCTCCATGAACCCCAAATGAGACTTGAGGACTACATATTCTACAGCGAACCTTGGGCACGTCGAGTAGCCGGCTTCGTGCCCGAGTTGCCTCGGCATTGAGGTGGGAGCCCGTAAAAGAAGTAGGCGATGTGGTGCACTTCCGGCGACGAGGAGGAGACGGGACCTTTCCGCAGGAGATCGGGACCATGACGAGAAGACCGGAGGACTTGGATCGTCGGTATATCTCTATTCCCTTTCTTGTTGATAGCTAGGACTAGTTAGTGGTTCGATCCCGGTTATAGTGCGCGGTGGTGCCGGTTTGCTAAGTCCGCAAAAATTTAAGTTATTCACCGCTTCCGCATTTGGCCGTCGGATCGACGGCCGGGGCGCCGCCGTTCACTTACAAGGAGAACTCTCTTATGGGACCCTCACGGCTCATAAGATTTGAAAGTCTTAAGTTACAGAGACCTGAACCTGTTCTTAAGCAACTCCCACAACCTTCCACCATTGCCCTACAAGTGGCTCAATACTGACCCTTGTATACAATCCACGGGCGCGAACAAACATTTCCCTAACCAAGTCACACCCGTGACTAGGGATATGTCCATATGGTGAACAACCCTTGTAAGTCCTCTCGACTTATAAGGAGAAGACCCTTTTGTAAGATCCTTACGACTTACAGAGGGACATGCACTTAGGAATCCTCACGATCCCTAAGGAGAAAACACACCTACAAGATCCTCACGACTTGTAGTGAGAAATACCTTTGTGAGACCCTTACAGCTTATAAAGTCAAAAGCCTTAGTCGACAAGATCCTAACTCTGTTTACTAAGCCACCTTTGTTCGCCATCGACAGAGGCAAATGATGATTCACTCTTGGCAATATTCCAATTGTAGCGATGCTGATGCCTAAACCGGTATCAAATTCCAAGTCCTTTCATGGCAAATGATGATTCGCTCCTGGTAATATTCCAGTTGTAGCGATGCTGATGCTGAGATTGGCACCAGACTCCAAGTTCCACACTCGCGATAAAAAAATCAGTGAGTTAAAAATGCATATGAAATAACCGAAATGATAGGGCAACTTGCAACGAAATCAGCAAGTAAAAATGTATGCATACAAAAATAGCCGAAACGATTGGGCAACTCACAATAAAAAGCAGCGAGTAAAAAAAATAGCCGAAAGGATTGGGCAACTCGCAATAAAAAGCAGCGAGTAAAAACAAAATAAATAGCCGAAATGATTGGGCACCGCGAAAAATAGCCGAAATGATTGGGCAATCGCGACTTTCGCGATATAAAAGCTGAAATGATAAAGTATCGCGGAAAGAAAATAGAATAATAATAATAAATTAATGAAACTTTTGCCCTACAGGTGAGATCACATTGATCCCTGTATACAATCCAGGGGCACAAACAAAGAGGGAACCATACCTTCCCAACAAGCTCCATCAGAAAGCGAAGCCAAATCTCAACGGTTCATAGACAACCTAGAGGCAATCTCAACTTTTGTCGCAATATTGCAGACACAACGTCAACAAATGAAGCAAAGGAAGATCCCTAGCTTCAGGGTCTCGACGTCGATATCGACAACTTAGAGATCACCAACAGCGTTTCTCCGCACTCCAACCAGATGCAGACGTGACTTCAACAATCGACCTCAGAGTCGCAATGAAACGGAACCAAGGCAAAGTCCCTAGTTCCAAATCTCAATGGCCACATCTACGGCCTGGAGACCAACAAAGGTAGGCCTCCTCATTCCAGCATGACACAGAAGTTACACCATCAAACGGAGCCACGGCAAAATCCCTAGTTCCAAATCTCGATGGTTCACCAGCAACCTAAAGACAACCGCGACGTTCGTCTCGATACAGCAAATGAGATGTCACCCCAGTGTTCTCCCTCCAGTAGGGTTCAGACGCGACAATCAAACAAACGGAGCCACGGCAAAATCCCTAGTTCCAAATCTCGACGGTTCACCAACAACCTAGAGACAACCGCGACGTTCGTCTCGATACAGCAGACGAGTTGTCACCCCAGAGTTTTTCCTCCAGCAGGGTTCAGACGCGGCAATCAAGCAAACGGAACCACGGCAAAATCCCTAGTTCCAAATCTCGATGGTTCACCAGCAACCTAGAGACAACCGCAACGTTCGTCTCGATACAGCAGACGAGTTGTCACCCCAGCGTTCTTCCTCCAGCAGGGTTCAGACGCGACAATCAAACAAACGGAGCCACGGCAAAATCCCTAGTTCCAAATCTCGATGGTTCACCAACAACCTAGAGACAACCGCGACGTTCGTCTCGATACAGCAGACGAGATGTCACCCTAGTGTTCTCCCTCCAGCAGGGTTCAGACGCGACAATCAAACAAACGGAGCCACGGCAAAATCCCTAGTTCCAAATCTCGACGGTTCACCAACAACCTAGAGACAACCGCGACGTTCGTCTCGATACAGCAGACGAGTTGTCACCCCAGCGTTTTTCCTCCAGCAGGGTTCAGACGCGACAATCAAACAAACGGAACCACGAAAAAATCCCTAGTTCCAAATCTCGATGGTTCACCAGCAACCTAGAGACAACCGCGACGTTCATCTCGATACAGCAGACGAGTTGTCACCCCAGCATTCTTCCTCCAGCAGGGTTCAGACGCGACAATCAAACAAACGGAGTCACGGCAAAATTCCTAGTTCCAAATATCAACGGTTCACCAACAACCTAGAGACAACTACGACATTCGTCTCGATACAGCAGACGAGTTGTCACCCCATCGTTCTTCCTCCAGCAGGATTCAGACGCGACAATCAAACAAACGGAACCACGGCAAAATCCCTAGTTCCAAATCTCGACGATTCACCAGCAACCTAGAGACAACCGCGGCGTTCATCTCGATACAGCAGACGAGTTGTCACCCCAGCGTTCTTCCTCCAGCAGGGTTCAGACGCGACAATCAAACAAACGGAGCCATGGCAAAATCCCTAGTTCCAAACCTCGACGGTTCACCAGCAACCTAGAGACAACCGTGACGTTCGTTTCGATACAGCAGACGCGATGCCAGCAAACGAAGCAAAGGCCAAATTCCTAGCTTCAGGGTCTTGACGGCAACTCACATAAAACCTGAAAAACTATCGGAGATCATCCCACACCAGTGCGGAGTGGTTATGACTCATCGGGGCTCTTCAAAATGAGCCTAACCTCAAGTAAAAAGCGGCATGACAAAATACCTAACGCTTGCTCTTCCGACGGTCAAACTGCCAAGGAGGATTGCTTGAAGACGTCTTGTCCAACCCCCGAAGGGATCAGAGATACGGCAGTCGCAGGGCTACTCGAACAGCATGATTGCCTATCGAGGAATATATCAGCTTATGCGACGGTACGATGGCCAAAACCCTAAGTACCACAGACCCTAACGGACTTTTGTCGTAAAGAGCAGAGGTTAACTGTGACGTTAGGATATTCTTGCGAGAAATGCTCGATTCGTCTCGACTTGTGAAGAAATTGATGTCTTTGCGAGAACTTCTCGATGCGATTCGACTCGTGAGAAAAAGCCTTAGGCAGTGGAGATTAAAAAAAAAACCTGTTTCCTAAGCACTGGGGCCCTGCAAGTCGATCCAAAACGATCTCTTGCATACTATCCACGGGTCTCACTCTCCAAAGTCGAATCTCGACAAGGAGGGAAACAACCGCTTACGAGTCCTCTCGACTCATAAGAGGGAAAATTCTCTTATGAGATCCTTACGACTTATAAGAGAAAACGCACTTAGGAATCCTCACGATCCCTAAGAAGAAAATAAACCTACGAGATCCTCTCGATCCGTAGGAAGAAAATTCTTTGTGAGACCCTCACGGCTCATAAAGTTGAAAAGTCTTAGGCTACAAGGACCCTAAACTTGTCTCCTAAGCCCTCGATTCCATGGCTATGCATAACTCTGCACTACTTCACCCACGTATATACTTACGTGGGCAAAGTAGTGGGGGGCATTTGTTCCCGCCAAAATTTTGGCTCAAAACCCGTTCCAATAAAATAACAATAAATAAATAAATAAATAAATAAATAATAATAAAGGAGAAAATGTCCCTTTCAGAGCAAGGCTCTGTTCAAATCCCAAGGCGGGAAATGAAGCAATGCTTCTGTTTCCCCCAGTCAGAGCAAAGCTCTATTTTAAAAGATAATAAAAATCAAATATTAAAATAAAGAAGCAACGTTTCAGCTGACTTGCGCTCTGCGCTGCGCGACACGTGTCAGCGCAGTTGCGCTGCGCTCTGCGCTGCGCGACACGTGTCAAGCACAGATGCGTTTGCGCCAAACAGAATTAAAATTCCGGTGAGATCTTTCTGTTCTTGTTAAAACAAGAAGATTGTCTTCTGTAAAACAGAAGCCCTTGGATCAAAAATCCAACGGTGGGGAAAATTCCCCGAATCACTCAGAGAAGGATCTCTTTAACAAATTTAAAAAACCTATGGGCACTATATAAAGACCCCTAGACCCCAACTCAAAAGATCATCAACATTGTGAGAGATTAAGAACCTCAAAACAGAGAGAACTCTGAAGAAATTTCAAGAAAAAGGTAAAAACCTTCACAAAATAGAAAAACTTCTTCTAATAGATCATTGATCTAAGAACAAGATCAATGATCTTCAAATGATAATAGTGCCTTGCACTTTTTATGAACCACTGGTTCTTTGAAAACAAGAAAAACTTGTTTTCTCTGATCTAAAATTGATCAAAATATAAAACAGTGCCTTGCACTTGTAAAATTTGCACTGTTGCGCTCTTGGGTTGGCGCAAGCCACCAGAGAGCGCCACGTGTCAGCACATAAAGCACTTGCGCTGTGCGCTTTTAAGATAGAGCCTTGCTCTCTGAAATTGGCGCAACTCACCAGAACGCGCCACGTGTCAGCAGCGCAAGCGCAGCGCACTGGCGTAGCGCACAGCGCTTGCGTGACACATGTCATCACCATAAGCGCTTGCGCTCAGTGATTGGCGCAAAGCGCTTGACAGATGCACTGCATCGTTTACTGAAAGGCCAGGCCCAAATCAAAAAGGCCTAGTAGGCCAAAATATATTGCAATGCAATAAAAAGGGCAGAGCCCAACCAAAATTGATGCTCTGCATCATTTATAAAAGGGCAGAGCCCAAACAAAATAAAATGCAGAGCCCAAACAAAATTGATGCTCTGCATCATTTATAAATGGGCAGAGCCCAAACAGAATAAAAAATGCAACGCATTATTTAAAAAGGGGTAAAGCCCTAGCACAGGTTTAATAGGCCAAAAATAAGAAATAACGTTGAATATTCTCAACTGGACTTAGCCCAATCATGGCCGTAAGTCCTCAAACTAAATTGACTGAGCAAGACTGCTCTCCTAAATCAATTTACATTCGGTTCGAGGGTACATCTCCGAACTCCTCTGACCCCTATCATTGTAATCCTTCAACGATGTCAGAGAGGTGACGGGTCCCGACAACCACACATCAACACGGACTGTGGGGTCCTTAAACCCGCGGACTTAAGCGTCCTTAAACTAAAGCACGGACTGTGGGGTCCTTAAACCCGCGGACTTAAGCGTCCTTAAACTAAAATATGGACTGTGGGGTCCTTAAACCCACGGACTTAAGCGTCCTTAAACCAAAGCACGGACTGTGGGGTCCTTAAACCCGCGGACTTAAGCGTCCTTAAACTAAAATATGGACTGTGGGGTCCTTAAGCCCACGGACTTAAGCGTCCTTAAACTACCTATGGACCGCAATGTCCTTAAACTACCAATGGACCACCATGTCCCTAAACTAGCAATGGACCGCAATATCCTTAAACTACCAATGGACCACCATGTCCATAAACTGGAACAGTAGAGCCCCCTCTAAACGCTCTTCTGTCGGATCCAAACGATCCCGTTTATGTTGATCTTAGCCTCAAACACGGCTAACGTATCCTTAAACATTCAAATAGACTTCATATCCCCTAATCAACTTCGGTCTAAGGGTATATCTCTGAACTCCGCTGACATCTATCGTTGTAATCCTTCAACGACGTCAGAGAGGTGACGGGTCCCGACGGCCATATATTAAATGGATCATCATGTTAAGTTGATCTTAGTCTCAAACAGGACTAACGTATCCTTAACGAACGTTTAAGTTGATCTTAGCCTCAATACGGCTAACGTATCCTTAAGCTAAAACACCAAACCCAAATCTAAGTAAATACGGATTTGGACTAATCTACGTCCTACGGGCGACGGCATAACTTAGTCTCCGTATACAATCCACGGGCATCCACAAACAAAACAAACACACACGACACGAAGTGAAATTTCTGGAGAAGGAGAAAGTTGTTACCGCTATGCAGTAGCGTAATTAACTGCAGGGGCTTGCGCCTGCAGGAAAGAGCGTCCCCACAATCAAAAACTCCTCAAGCGAGGGAGAATCTGACGAAATCTGCTACATCGGCCGCATCCGTCTAAACCTCCGATACAAGGTGCCATAAATCAACTTGGCATCTTCGGAGAGGTAGACGGATAAAACCAAATAGCATCTGCCCCGAATCACAGGCAAGACGTCTTCACGTCGTCGCCGTCTTTCGGAGGGGAACATCCCTCAACCCTCTCTTCGAGGAATTCATTTCTAAAATGAAAGAATTGGGGAGTTGCGAGAACATTCAGCCGTACAATCTCACGCTATCCGGAAAAAACCTCGGACCCGCAAACAACGGAGCGAACAAAAAGGATAAAGGAAAGGAAAAAACGCCCTTCGTCGCCAACACTCAACAACAATCGAGTGGCTCTAGACCGGTTGTTCGCCAAAACAACAAGCGGCAACCCCTCTGGGAGAGGTTGAAACGTCCTTACTCATTTCTCCGGGATAAAACAAGGAGACTGTTCGAGCTGGCAGTGCACAACAGACTCATCAATCTGCTGAGTCCAAAACGTCCGTTGCAGCCAGGCGATGTCAACGATCCCAATTATTGCCCTTACCACCGAACGGTAAGTCACCCGATCGAGGATTGCTTCGTCTTCAAAAACTGGGTTGAAGATCAATACCAACAGGGCGAGTTCGCGTTGTCCGAAAACTGGAAGGTGGGCCCGCCACAACCACATGCTCCAAGAAAGATGGATATGCCGGAGGCATCATGCTCATTCATAGGGAAAGCCCCATAGACCGAAAAGTCAGTAAACTAGAGATTCGCCTCAAATACGGTGACGGCGGACCGAAACGTCCTTAAACTAACGACGGACCACTACATCCTAAAACTAGCTGATGACCGAAATGTCTTTAAACTACTACCGCAGCATCCTCAGGCTGACGCGAATACAAAAAAAAGAAAGAGAATAAAAGAAAAGAATAAAAAATAAATAAAAACGGTATGTCCATACGCAAAATGGGCACGGATGAAAACCCGAAAGGGCTCCGTGAGTAAAAACAGCAGGGCTACCGGTGAGTGTTCGTGAAAACCCGAAAGGGCGCGACCTCGTTAAAAGAAGAGGAATAAAAAAAAATATAATAAATAAATAAAAAGAACGGTATGTCCATAAGAAAAATGGGCACAGATGAAAACCCGAAAGGGCTCCGTGAGTAAAAATAGCAGGGCTACCGGCGAGTGTTTATGAAAACCCGAAAGGGCGCAATCTCGTTAAAAGACACTTACAAGGTCCTCTCGACCTTGTAAGGAGAAACCACCCGTGTGAGATCCTTACGACTCACAAGGGAGCAACACACTTAGGGATCCTCACGATTCCTAAGGAGAAATTATACTTGCGAGATCCTCACGACTCGTAAGGAGAACTCTCTTATGGGACCCTCATGGCTCGTAAGATTTGAAAGTCTTAAGTCACAGAGACCTAAACCTGTGCTTAAGCAACCCCCACAGCCTTCGATATTGCCCTACAAGCGGCTCGATACTGACCCTTGTATACAATCCACGGGCACGAATAAACATTTCCCTAACAAAGTCCCATCCGTGACTAGGGATATGTCCATACGGTAAACAACCCTTATAAGTCCTCTCGACTTATAAGGAGAAAACCCTTTTGTAAGATCCTTACGACTTACAGGGGAACATACACTTAAGAATCCTCACGATCCCTAAGGAGAAAATGCACCTACGAGATCCTCACGACTCGTAGGGAGAAATACCTTTGTGAGACCCTTACGGCTCATGAAGTCAAAAGCCTTAGTCGACAGAATCCTAACCCTGTTTGCTAAGCCACATTTGTTCGACATCAACAGAAGCAAGTGATGATTCGCTCATGGCAATATCCCAGTTGTAGCGATGCTGATGCCTAAACCGGTATCAAATTCCAGGCCCTTTCACGGCAAGTGATGATTCGCTCCTGGCAATATCCCAATTGTAGCGATGCTGATGCCTAAACCGGTATCAAATTCCAGGCCCTTTCACGGCAAATGATGATTCACTCCTGGCAATATTCCAGTTGTAGCGATGCTGATGCCGAGATTGGCGTCAGATTCCAAGTTCCACAATCAAAAAAATATATATATATAATAAAAAAAATCAGCGAGCCATACATGCATACGAAATAGCCGAAATGATGGGGTAACTTGCAATAAAAATCAGCAAGTAAAAATGTATGCATGCAAAATAGCCGAAATGATTGGGCAACTCGCAATAAAAAACGGCGAGTAAAAATAAAATAAACAGCCGAAATGATTGGGCAACTCGTAATAAAAAGCAGCGAGTAAAAATAAAATAAATAGCCGAAATGATTGGGCACCGCGAAAAATAGCCGAAATGATTGGGCAATTGCGACCTTCGCGATATAAAAGCTGAAATGATAGAGCATCGCGGAAAGAAAATAATAATAAAAAAATGAAAATGAATGAAACTTCTGCCCTACAGGTGAGATCACATCGATCCCTGTATACAATCCAGGGGCACAAACAAAGAGGGAACCATACCTTCCCAACAGGCTCCACTAGAAAGCGAAGCCAAATCTCGATGGTTCATAGACAAGCTAGAGACAACCTCGACGTTTGTCGCAATATTGTAGACACGATGTCAACAAACGGAGCAAAAGAAGATCCTTAGCTTCAAGGTCTCGACGTCGATATCGACAAATTAGAGATCACCAACAGCGTTTCTCCTCACTCCAGCCAGATGCAGATGTGACGTCAACAACCGACCTCAGAGTCGTAACGAAACGGAGCCACGGCATAGTCCTTAGTTCCAAATCTCGACGGTTCGCAGACAACCTAGAGACCACCTCAGCATTCGTCTCGTTACAGCAGACGCAATGTCGACAACGGCGTTCCTTCGCAGTCCAACAAGATGCAGAAGGAACGTCAACAAAAGACCCCATAGTCAGTAAAGCGGAGTGACGGCGAAATCCCAGCTCCACCTCAGCATTCGTCTCGATACAGCAGACGCAATGTCAACAACAGTGTCCTTCCTTTGACAGGATTCGGACACACCAAAGCAAACGAAGCAAAGGCTAAATTCCTAGCTTCAGGGTCTTAACGGAAAGTCATATAAAGCCTGAAAGACGATCGGAGATCATCTTGCACCAGTGAGGAATGGTCACCACCTCGACGTTCGTCTCGATACAGCAGACGAGATGTCACCCCAGCGTTCTTCCTCCAGCAGGATTCAGACGCGACAATCAAACAGCGGAGCCACGGCAAAGTCCCTAGTTCCAAACCTCGACGGTTCACCAACAACCTAGAGACAACCGCGATATTCGTCTCGATATAGAGGACGGAATGTCAGCAAACGAAGCAAAGGCCAAATTCCTAGCTTCAGGGTCTTGACGGCAAGTCATATAAAGCCTGAAAAACTATCGGAGATTATCACACACCAGCGCGGAGTGGTTATGACTCATCGGGGCTCTCCAAAATGAGCCTAACCTCAAGTAAAAAGTGACATGGAATATCCTACGCTTGCTCTTTCGACGGTAAGATTACCTGGAAGATTACTTGAAGACGTCTTGTCCAGCCCCCGAAGGGATCAGAGACACGACAATCGCAAGGCTACTCGAACAGCAAGATTGCATATCTAGGAATATATCTGCCAACGCAACGGTACGGCGGACAAAACCCTAAGTACCACAGACCCTAACGGACCTCTGTCGTAAAGAGCAGAGGTTAACTGTGACGTTAGGATATGCTTGCGAGAACTGCTCGATTCGTCTCGGCTCGTGAGGAAATTGATGTCGTTGCGAGAACTGCTCGATTCGTCTCGACTCGTGAGGAAAAGCCTTAGGCAGCGGGGATTAAAAAAAAACCTGTTTCCTAAGCACTGTGATCCTGCAAGTCGGCCCAAAACGGTCTCTTGCAATACTATCCACGGGTCTCACTCTCCAAAGTCGAATCTCGACAGAGAGGGAAACAACCGCTTACGGGTCCTCTCGACTCGTAAGGGGGGAAAAATTCTCTTATAAGATCCTTACAACTTATAAGAGAAAATACACTTAGGAATCCTCACGATTCCTAAGGAGAAAATACACCTACGAGATCCTCTCATCCATAGGGAGAAAAGTCTTTATGAGACCCCCACGGCTCATAAAATTGAAAATTCTTAGGCAGCAGATCTGAACCTGCCGCCTAAGCCATCGCCACCTCTTTAAGGAGCTAAGACAAGATGCTTGCACTGTCATCTATCGACCATGTTTACTAAGACAACATGCTGATAATCAAAGAAAGAAGAAAGAACATCCGATTTGCATTTGATCAAGCGTTCGAGACACTCATTCATGCATATGCAAGAGACTCAAAATGAGAAATAAGACAAGCTGAAATAAAAAAATTTCCATTCATATTGCCAAAAATTCTTACAATCATGAAAGCAGTAAACGAGGAACGTCATCAAATGATTACAACGGTATAACCTCAGATCCAGGGCACGGATTAAGGAATTCAAAAGTAAGGCCATCTAGAGTTCTTCTGGCCTTTCTGATTATTCTCGTGCGCAGCCTCGCGCTCACGTGTGTCAAGATCTTCGGCAAGGCCCCCCATCCTTCGATAAGCAGCGATTATCGTCGTCTGCTGAAAAATTTGATGCAGAATGTCGATGAAGCTATCCCGCCGTTTCTTCAAGATTAGCCCCGATAGGTACACTGAATGCACCTTGTCTTCGGCATCATCCAGCGCATTAAGCGGCATGGCCTCGTGAAACCCCGGGAGTGCTCTCCAAATTGCTCCCAGCACGACTTTCAAGAGAGCAGAACGGCGAGGAAGCAGCCAACCAACGCGTGCGTTCAGACGACCCATAACATCCGCACACTGGGCATCTGTAAACTCCTGGTTTTGATGACGGCCCTGTACGCGGATATCCTCGTAGGTGATGAATTCGTGCAGACTGTATAGATGAACAGCCATAATGCCTGAAGGAAACATAATTGGAAGATTAGCAATGAGTAAAAGACACAGGGAGTTAAACTCCTCGAGGGCAATGCTCTGCAGACAGGAGTGACACCTGTCAAAATCAGTTAGGAGGAGAATTTGAAGAAAATCCCCCAAGAACATGAAGAGCTCTGCTCTAAAAAGATGATATAATTCATCAAAAATAAAATTCCATCTTAAAACCTCCAAGATCCATGAAATAGCATCTTAAAAGTTCCTTCATATGATTTGGAAGGAGCAAAGCTCCATTAATGAAATGAGAAAATACAAGGAAAATCTTTTAGAGAGCAGAGCTCTATTAATGGAACCCTTATAGGGTTCTCCTTAGTTCTCTTTAGATCCCTTTAGAGCAAAACTCTGCTAAGTGAAACCCTAAATGGGTCTTCTTTAGATCAGGGATCTATTGAGAGCAAGGCTCTTAAAATTGATTTAATTTAATCCAAATTAATTTTTGCCTAAAATTCTATAGAGTTTGAACTTTTAAAGGTGCTTAAACAAAAGAGCAGGGCTCTGAACAAAATTCTTATGAAGAGATGAAAATCATCTAAGGGACCAAAGGTCCTATTTATAGGCATTGAAGAGCCGTTTCAACTTCCAAGGGATGGCACGACGGTTGGAATTCTGCCACCGCTGCGCTCACGTTTGGAGGCCACGTAAGCGCAACGGTGGGGGGGCATTTGTTTACCCCAATCAAAGAAAAGCTCTGTTCAAATTCCAAGGCGGGAAACGAAGCAACGCTTCTGTTTCCCCCAATCAGAGAAAAGCTCTGATTTGAAATTAAACTAAAAATTAAAGTTAAAATAAATGAAGCAACGCTTCAACTGACCTGCGCTCTGCGCTGCGCGACACGTGGCAGCGCAGTTGCGCTGCGCTCTGTGCTGCGCGACACGTGGCAGCGCAGTTGCGCTAGCGCAATTGCGCTGCGCTCTGCGCTGTGCGACACGTGTCAAGCACAGATGCATTTGCGCCAATGCCAGCACCAAAACAGAATTAAAATTCTGGAAAGATCTTTCTGATCTTATTAAAACAAGAAGATTGTCTTCTGTAAAACAGAAGCCCTTGGATCAAAGATCCAACGGTAGGGAAAAATCCCTAAATCACTCAGAGAAAGATCTCTTCAACTGATTTAACAAATCAAATGGCACTATAAAAAGGCCCCTAGACTCCAAGTCTAAAACACATCAACACAGAGAAAAAAAAACAGAGAATTCCTTTAAAGAATTTTGAGAAGAATTCAAGAAAGAAAGAAAAAGGTAATAACCTTTAAATAAAAAAAGAGTTTCTTCTAAAAAGATCATTGATCTAAGAACAAGATCAAAGATCTTCAATAAAAAATAAAAAATATATAATAATAACAAAGGCATTGCCTTTTGATGAACCACTGGTTCTGAAATCTTAAAAGATTCTTTTCTTGAATCCAAAATTGGATCAAGATATTAAAACAGTGCCTTACACTTGTAAATCTGTACTGTTGCACTCTTGGGTTGGTGCAAGCCACCAGAGAGCGCCACGTGTCAGCTCCAGAACAACTTGCGCTATGCACTTTTAAAATAGAGCACTGCTCTCTTAAATTGGCGCACTGCACCAGAGCGCGCCACGTGTCAGCAACGCACTGCGCTTGCGCTCACCAGAGCATGACACGTGTGACCTCCACATGCGCTTGCGCTCATTAATTGGCGCAAAGCGCCTGACAGGCCACATGGCCAGTGTCAGATAATTAATGCACTGCATTATTGAAAAGAATGGCCAAGCCCAATTAAAAAAGGGCCTAACAGGCCTAATAAAATGCTATGCATTGTTTTAAAAAGGGCAGAGCCCAAACAAAGGTCTGTCAGACCAAAACAGATGTTGTGCATCATTTAAAAAGGAGGCAGAACCCAAACAAAGGCCTAGCAGGCCAAATGCAAATAAATTGTTGAACATTCTCAACTGGACTTAACCCAATCATGGCCGTAAGTCTTCAAATTAAATTGACTGAACACGGCTGCTCCCTTAAATCAATTTACATCCGGTTCAAGGGTACATCTCTGAACTCCTCTGACATCTGTCGTTGTAATCCTTCAACGTCGTCAGAGAGGTGATGGGTCCCGATGACCATACATTCCATGGACCACCACGTCCTTAAACTGGCAGTGGACCACTATGTCCCTAAACTGGAACAATAGAGCCAATTGCTCTCTTGTCGGATCCAAACGATCCCGTTAAGTTGATCTTAGTCTGGAGTTAGGCTAACATATCCTTAACAAACGTTTAAGTTGATCTTAGCCTCAAACATGGCTAACGTGTCCTTAAACTAATATCCGTCCCCAAAAATAGGAATGTTGGATCACTATGTCCCTAAACTGGAACAATAGAGCCCCCAAATGCTCTTTTGTCGGATTTAAACGATCCCGTTTAAGTTGATCTTAGCCTCAAATATGGCTAACGCATCCTTAAACCTTCAAACAGACTTTAGTCCCAAATTGGACTATAGATCCCCCAATCAACTTTGGTTCAAGGGTACATCTCTGAACTCCTCTGATATCTGTCGTTGTAATTCTTCAACGTCGTCAGAGAGGTGATGGGTCCCGACGGCCATACACATAATGGACCACTATGTCCCTAAACTGGAACAATAGATCCCAAATGCTCTTTTGTCGGATCTAAACGATCCAGTTAAGTTGATCTTAGTCTCAAATTGGACTAACGTATTCTTAACAAACGTTTAAGTTGATCTTAGCCTCAAATATGGCTAACGTATCCTTAAACCAAAACCCCAAACCCAAATCTAAGAAAATACGGATTTGGACTAATCCACGTCCTACGGGCGACGACATAAACTAGTCTCCGTATACAATCCACGGGCAACCACAAACAAAACAAACACCCATGACACGAAGTGAAATTCTGAAGAAGGAGAAAGTTGTTACCGCAATGCGGTAGTGTAATTAACTGCAGGGGCTTGCGCCTGCAGGGAAGAGCGTCCCCACAATCAAAAACCCCTCAAGTAAGGGGGAATCTGACGAAGTCTGCTATATCGGCCGCATCCGTCTAAACCTCCGATACACGGTGCCATAAATCAACTTGGTATCTTCGGAGAAGTGGACGGATAAAACCAAATAGCATCTGTCCCGAATCACAGGCAAGACGTCTCTACGTCGTCTTGGCCGTCTTTCGGAGGGGAACAAACCTTCAAGAGTCAAAACTCTGCCAAATTTTGGTAAGATTTGAACTTTATCAATAGAGCTTTGCTCTTTCTCAGATCATAGATCTCAAAATGTTTATAGGGTTTTACCCATTAACAGAGCTTTGCTCTCCTGATTAATGGAGATTCGTTAATCTCTTATGAAGAACTTTTAAGAGTTTGTTCATGAATTTTGAAGATCTCAAAATTTTAATTCATTAAAAATTTTATTTTAATTTTTCTGATGGGTTATTCCATTATTTTTACAGAGTAAGGCTCTTGGAATTCCCGGAGGCTTTTCAATTCCCCTCATAATTGTCTTCGACAGGTGTCATTCCTGTCTACAGAGCATCGCTCTCGAGGGGTTTAACTCCTTGGCCCGAGGAACCTTTTTATTAAATGCGAAATCCTTTTTAGGATTTCTTTCTTGATTACACAGGATTAAATTCATTGGGTGATTTAATTAGCACTTATTTCCTCCTTGGGGATATCAAGAGTTGTTTAAATCCCGTGTTTGTTTCAATAAGCTTTCTTTTGATCAGTCATTCCACTAACTCCCACTGATTTTCCTTTTCAGATGTTATGGGCGCTCATATGTATGATCTCGACGAGATTATTTCTTATGGAGACATTCGCGCACTCGGCCGTTCCAAAAACCGAGAATTCACAAACGCCCAGTGTGCTGAAATTATGGGTCACTTTGACGCATACAATGGTCGATTGCTTCCTCGTCGTTCCTCTCTCTTGAAGCTTATTGTGGGAGCAATCTGGGGAGCACTTCCTCTATTTTATGCTGGCATGCCGCTTAAGGCATTGGACGACGCTGAAGATAAGGTGCACTCGGTGTATCTAATGAGCTTAATCTCAAAGAAAAGGCAAGACAACCTTGTTGATATCCTGCATCAAGCTTTTCAGCAGGCGGCGATACTCGCTACCTATCGAAGGATGGAGGACATCAGTGGGGGTCCTGACACTTGTGATCATGAAAGGATGCACACGAAGATAGTTCGAGAGGCCCGCAAAATTTTGGATGGCGTCACTTTTGAATTTCTCAATCCATGTCCTGAATTTGATGTCTTGCTATTGTAATCATTTTAATAATGTTTTTGTTCACTGTTTTCATCAATGTAGGAATTTTTTGAAGTATGAATGGCAAGTTTTTCCATTTCCATGTGTTTGTCTTATGCATTAAACCTTTTCGCTCATGCATGAATGGGTGCACTTTGAATGCCTAACTGAATGCGAATCGAATGTTTCCTTAATTGTCGCTTTCTTCTCTTTGCTGTGTCGTTGCCATGTAATTTCAGCAAATGTGGCCTGTAGATAGTAAGTGATGGTCCATCTTAGACTCTTTGTAGGGTAACGATGGCTTGGGAAACAGGTTCAGGTCTGCTGCCTAAGACTTTTCAATTTTATGAGCCGTGAGATCTCATAAAGACTTTTCTCCCTACGAGTCGAGAGGATCCTGTAGGTGTATTTTCTCCTTAGGAATCGTAAGGATTCCCAAGTGTGCTTTCTCTTGAGAGTCGTAAGGATCTCACAAGAGAATTTTCCCTCTTACAAGTCGAGAGGACTCGTAAGTGATTGTTTCCCTCCTTGTCGAGATTCGACTTTGGAGAGTGTGGCCCGTGAATAGTATGTAAGAGTCCATTTTGGACTGACTTGCAAGGCCCTAATGCTTAGGAAATAGGTCCTTATCCCCATTGCCTAAGGCTTTTTCCTACGAGTCGAGACGAATCGAGAAATTCTCGCAAAGACACTAATTTCCTCACAAGTCGAGACGAGTCGAGAAGTTTTCATAAGAATGTCCTAACGTCACAGTTAACCTCTATTCTTTACGACAAAGGTCCGTTAAGGTCTGTGGTACTAGGGTTTTGTCCGTCGTACCGTCGCGTTGGCTGATATATTCCTCGATAGGCAATCTTGCTGTTCGAGTAGCCTTGCGACTATCGTGTCTCTGATCCCTTTGAGGGCTGGACAAGACGTCTTCAAGCAATCTTCCAGGTAGTTTGACCGTCGGAAGAGCAAGCGTTAGGAATTCTGCCATGCCGCTTTTTACTTGAGGTTAGGCTCATTTTGGGGAGCCCCGATGAGTCATAACCACTCCGCGCTGGTATGGGATGATCTCCGATAGTTTTTCAGGTTTTATATGAGTTGCCGTCAAGACCCTGAAGCTAGGAATTTGGCCTTCGCTTTGTTTGCTGGCATTGCGTCTGCTGTATCGAGACGAATGTCGCGGTTGTCTCTAAGTTGTTGGTGAACCGTCGAGATTTGGAACTAGGGATTTTGTCGTGGCTCCGTTGTTTGATTGTCGCGTATGAATCCTGCTGGAGGAAGAACGCTGTGGTGACATCTCATCTGCTGTATGGAGACGAACGTCAAGGTGGTGACCACTCCGCGCTGGTATGGGATGATCTTCGATAGTCTTTCGGGTTTTATATGAGTTGCCGTCAAGACCCTGAAGCTAGGAATTTGGCCTTCGCTTCACTTTCTTTAGCGTGTCCGAATCCTGTTGGAGAAAGGACAATGTAGCGACATCTCGTCTGCTGTATCGAGACGAACGTCGAGGTGGTGACCACTCCGCGCTGGTGTGGGATGATCTCTAATAGTCTTTCAGGTTTTATATGAGTTGCCGTCAAGACCCTGAAGCTAGGAATTTGGCCTTCGCTTCATTTGCTTTAGCGTGTCCAAATCCTGTTGGAGGAAGGACGCTATAATGACATCTCGTCTGCTTTATCGAGACGAACGTCGAGGTGGTGACCACTCCGTGCTGGTATGGGATGATCTCCGATAGTCTTTCAAGTTTTATATGAGTTGCCGTCAAGACCCTGAAGCTAGGAATTTTGCCTTTGCTTCATTGTTTTGGCGCGTCTGAATCCTGTTGGAGGAAGAACGCTGGGGTGACATCGCATCTGTTGCATCGAGACGAATGCTGAGGTGGAGCTGGGATTTTGTCGTCACTCCGGTTTGCTTCGACCGTGAGGTCTTTCATTGACGTTGCATCTACGTCCTGCTGGACTGCGAAGGAACGCCGTTGTTGACATTGCGTCTGCTGTAACGAGACGAATGCTGAGGTGGAGCTGGGATTTTGCCGTCACTCCGCTTTGTTTCGACCATGGGGTCTTTTGTTGATGTTGCATCTGCATCCTGCTGGACTGCGAAGGAACGCCATTGTTGACATTGCGTCTGCTGTAACGAGAAGAATGTCGAGATGGTCTCTAGGTTGTCTGTGAACCGTCGAGATTTGGAACTATGGACTATGCCGTGGCTCCGTTTGGTGATGTCGCGTCTGAATCCTGTTGGAATGAGGAAGATCACCGTTGTTGATTTTTAGGCTGTAGATGTTGTCGTTAAAATTTGGAACTAGGGACTATGCCGTGGCTCCATTTCGTTGTGTCGCTTCCGTGCCTTGCTAGCATAAAGAGGAACGCTGTTGTTGGTCTTCTGGGATGCAGATGTGACCGTTGAGACTTGGCTTTCTTTCTGATGGAGCTTGGTAGGATGATATGGTTTCCTCTTTATTTGTGCCCCTGGATTGTATATAGGGATTGATGTGATCTCACCTGTAGGGAAAAAAGTTTCATTTTATATATTTTTCTTTCCGCGATGCTCTATCATTTCAGCTTTTATATCGCGAAAGTCGCGATTGCCCAATCATTTCGGCTATTTTTCACGGTGCCCAATCATTTCAGCTATTTGTTTTATTTACTCGCTGTTTTTTATTGCGAGTTGCCCAACCATTTCGGCTATTTTGTATGCATACATTTTTACTTGCTGATTTCGTTGCAAGTCGCCCCATCGTTTCGGCTATTTCATATGCATTTGCGGCCCGCTGGCTTTTCGCTGCAAGTTTTGGGATTTGATACCGATTTAGGCATCAGCATCGCTACAACTGGGATATTGCCAGGAGCGAATCATTATTTGTCTCTATCGATATCGAAAAAAGGTGGCTTAGCGAACAGGGTTAGGATTCTGTCGACTAAGGTTTTTAACTTCATAAGTCGTAAGGGTCTCGTGAAGGTATTTCTCGCTACGAGTCGTAAGGATCTCGTAAGTGTGTTTTCTCCTTAGAGATCGTGAGGATTCCTAAGTGTGCATTCTCTTATAAGTCGTAAGGATCTTACAAGAGTGTTTTCTCCTTATAAGTCGAGGGGACTTATAAGGGATGTCCACTGTGTAAACACATCTCTAGTCGTGGGTGGGACTTTGTTAGGGAAAATGTTTATTCGTGCCCGTGAATTGTATACAAGGGTCAGCATTGAACCGCTTGTAGGGCAGCATTGGAGGTTGTGATGGCTTAAGAACAGGTTCAGATCCCTGTAGCTTAAGACTTTTGAATCCTATGAGCCGTGAGGGTCTCATAAGAGGGTTCTCCTTACGAGTCGTGAGGATCTCGCAAGTGTAATTTCTCCTTAGGAATCGTGGGGATTCCTAAGTGTTTTCTCACGCAGGTATTTTCTTCTCTCAAGGTCGATAGGACCTTGTAAGTTTCTTTCAACGAGATTGCGCCCTTTCGGGTTTTCACAAAACTCACCGGTAGTCCTGTTTTTTCTCACGGAGCCCTTTCGGGTTTTCATCCGTGCCCATTTCGCTTATAGACATACTTTTTTTTACCACGTCAGCCTGGGGATGCCGCGGGTTTGTAGTAGTTTAAAGACGTTTCGGTCATAGGTCCGAGATTTTTCGGGCAACGTACGATTACGCAACTAGATTTTCTCGCAAATCTTCGCATCTTGTGTGTCGGAGGTGGACTCCTTGAAGAGAGGGCTGAGAGCGATTTCTTCGTCAGAGTCGCTTCCAAAGGTGATAACTTGCAATTCCTTGGGGTCGACTATGTGACAGTTGCCAGCGACTCTTTTGCGCTCATCTGTCGTGTTTTTCTGTTCCTGACGAGCCTTGCGCTTCACTCATTGAACGTGTTGTCGGTAGGCAACATATCCATGCCACTGGTTTTTAAAGGCTATGCACTCCTCGATAGGGTGTGCAATCCTCTGATGGTATAAGCAGCAGTTAGGATGTATGTCCGCTTCATCAAGATGTATACTGTCAGGAGAATTTCCTCTGAAAGAGGGTAATTTCATTCCTATTCACAGGGTCCTAGCGAATCGTTTCCTTACTTTAAGCTTGCTTTTGCTAGCGATAGGGATGCTTTTCTTCGGTTGGGGTGATGTTTCAACCCTTTCGTCCAGTCGCCGGCGTTTGGCCTTTTCAAATATGGCCATCTCGCGCTCCCGATCAACTTTGCTTTTCAGAAGAGCTTCGTTCAGGAATGCGTCAATCATTTCGTCTGATGGTCCTAGAAGTTCTGGCTAAGGATCTGCCCCCAATTTCTTTGCGTCAGGAGCTTCTTCATCGTTTATCAACAAGTGAGAGATCATATGGCAGCTTGCTACATAATCCTCAGGTTCATCCAACGAGTCTTTTCCATTGTCGTCATCTCGGTCCTCAAGGATATGGCTGAGAAATTCTTGGAGTGTGACTGGGGTCCGCGCCTTTTGATTATATTCTTCCAGCGTGTCAATATGTTTTTGCAGCTCCGTGCACTTGTCACCGAGCTTCACGGGCTTTTTGGTCTTCTTTTTCTTCTTCGAAGACTTCGATGGCTGGGTATGGGCGCTTTGACTATCACCACTTTTTGGCGTTAGGCGCGGCTTCAGCATTCCTTTGATGATCTCGGGCTCCAGTGGATTTTTCCACCTGATTGCCGGGCATGTTTGGAGATCCTTCAGCATCCTTTTCGTTTTGGCCGAAAGAGCGACCTCCCATGGAGCTTTCCCTATGAATGAACACGATGCCTCCAGCATGTCCATCTTTTTCGGATCATGTGGTTGTGGCGGGTTCATCTTCCAGTTTTCAGACAGCGCGAATTGCCCAGTTGGTATTGGTCTTCAATCCAGCCTTTGAAGACGAAGCAATCTTTGATTGGATAGCTTACTGTTTGGTGGTAAGGGCAGTAATTAGGATTGTTGACATCACCTGGCTGAAACGAACGTTTTGGATCCGGCAGATTGATGAGTCTGCTGCGCACTGCCAGCTCGAACAGTCTCCTTGTTTTATCCCGGGGTAAGGACGTCCCAGCCTCTCCTCGAGGGATGGGCATGGACGCGCGTTGTTTTGGCGAACAACCGGCTTTAAGTTGCTCGGCTGTTGTTGAGTATTGGTGACGAAGGTCGCTTTCCCTTTCCCTTTTTCGTTCCGAGATTCCAGCTTCGAAAGAGATGGTCTATGACCCATCTGATCCATTTGGGCCAGCTTGTCAATCAAGGCCTGGAAAGTGGTTGGCTTAAAAAACATCATAAATTGGGAAATAGTCGCTTGAGGGTCGAGAGTACCTACGAACATGTCTACCGCAGGTGCTTCTTCGATGTGCTGCTCGCACTTCGACCACAAATTCCGCCACCGTATCGCGTATTGTACCAACATTTCGCCTGGCTTTACCCTGACGTTGATCAATGCGGTGATCGGGGTGCGCTCGCTAGCGCTTGCAAATCTCTGTGTAAATAGCAGCTCCATCTCTGCAAATGTTTTGACAGAGTCGTTGGACAGCTCCGAATACCATTCAAAGGTTGTTTCCGCCAAGCTGCCGACGAATTGACGAAGTAACAATTTTTCGTCGCCTCCGGTATTGCTGCAAAGAGCTCTGAACTGAGCGACATGTTGATGGGGATTGCTCGTCCCCTTGTATACGTGAAACTTAGGAATTTTGTATCCTGGCGGATACTTGATCTGATCGTACCATCCTGGATATAGTCGACCAGTTCTGATGACTTGGCCAGTTGCTTCATTTGCTTGATGAGCTCGTATTTGTTGAGCTATATAATCATCCAGGGCAGTTTTTGAGATGGTCTCCTCTTTAGCTGCTAAACAAGCCGGAAGGGGATTTGACGTCTCCGCTCGGTCATCTTCGAGGATAATCGGAGGATCTTCAGCTGGAGGGTCCGGCTGGATCATCATGCCCACCATATCTTGGAATAGAATGGCCATTTGCTTTATATTAACTGCTTGTTCCGCGGCCTCCTTGTCATTCTTCTCGAGCATTCTCCGAAGGAATTCGGCATCAGTTTCCTGCTCATGGCGTTGCTCCGAAGATTTCTCCGGGCCTACTTTTGGACCTGTGAGTACGGCCATTTGCGTCAACATTTCCCGGAGCTTCTGTTGTTGCTCCTGGGCCTTTGTTATGGATCTGGTGAGCGGTCGATGGCCCGTAGAGATACGGCTATCCTCTTTTCCGGATGCCATATAGACAATATGTACCACCATGTCCCTAGGCTTGGGGCGTTTAAATTCAGTGTTCTTGTGATTCGCCGCAGACACCGGGATTTTCTCCGGCCTTCTCCTCTTATGAGCGGTCGAAGTTGAGGGGTCCGTTGCAGTGGGCACCCAAACAGCTGTCGCTTTTGTGCCTTGACAGGATGGTTCTCTTCTTGCTGAACTTTCACCTTTTTCTGTCGGCGAGAGTAATCTTGATCAATCACCGATTTCTGAACATGTGCCAAACTTTGTAAATTTTAGAGGACAGCCGCTGAGGGGGCTGCTCTAACTTTGCCTTTGGGGCATTCTCCACAGGTGGAGGAGATCTCTTTAGCATGGCAGTCGGAGAGTTTTTACGCACCCTCCTTAGTGGTTCAAAGCTGTTCCCAGTTGGAACAGCAGTTTCGATTTCCACCGTTGGAGCCGGCGGAGTCAGTCCAGAAGGGGAATTGCCCCCAGCCTTCCTTACTCGGCGCCAGTGGCGACGTCGAGCATGTTGAGCCGTTGGGATTATCTCAGCTGTAGGGGTGACTTCCTCATGCCCCCTGTGTTGGTCAGAAGTTGTCATTGTCAGCCTATTGAAGACTGATGTCCGCTGAGTGGGGATAGCCAGTCTGTCGAAGGCAGACTTTCGAGCGGGGGAAGCAGCCTTAGCGACTTCGCTTGGATGGGGAGTTATAACGGCATGTCTTGTGAAGACCGACCCTTTGGCAGTAGAAGCCGCTTTGACGACTTCAGAACCAGGAATAGCTATCCTTTTCGGGATAACCCCTTCTGGTATTGCGGGCTTCTTCATGGGCCCGTTGGAGTTTTGGCCCAGTCTGTTGAAAACTGAGGCAGTGGAGTTAGACGACCCGTTGAGAGGGGCCGCAGTAGTTGTAAGCCGATCAAAGACCGACTTCTTTGAAGACTCCTGCAATGGCATTGGGGCATTGAAGTTCATTGGTGGGAGCATGGTCCCGAAGAATAGCCCAGTAGTGGCCTGAGTCACCTGCTCCACTGGTATTGGAAAAAGGGAGGCCAATTAGGGCCCATAAGTTACACCTCCAGATGAGGCGAAACGGGAGTTGCAGTTGCAGTTAGTGCAGTTTGAAACTATTGATCTTCTGTTTTCTGCACGGAGCAAGACACCAAATCTTAGTACCTCGAATTCAGGGGCAACCATAGCAAACCGCGATTCGTTCGCGAACACGACACACAAAGTGTGGAGTGGAAAGAGCAAAAGGTCCTACCGGGCGTGCCAGAATATGTTCCCCTCCGAACACAGAGATGCGACCGCGCGGGTCCATCTTGCCTGAATTCGGGGTAGATGCTAATTAGTGCTATCCGTCCACCTCTCTGAAGATACCAAGTTGATTTATGACACCATATATCGAAGGTTTAAACGAATGCGGACGATGTATCAGACTTCGTCAAATTCCCCCTCATTGAGGGGTTTTTGATTATGGGGACGCTCTTCCCTGCAGATGCAATCCCGTGCAGTTAATTACGCTACCACATCGCGGTAACCACTTTCTCCTTCTCCAGATGTTCACTTCGTGTCGTGTGTGTTTGTTTTGTTTTTGGTTGCCCGTGGATTGTATACGGAGACTAATTTATGTTGTCGCCCGTAGGGCGTGGATTAGTCCAAATCCGTATTTTCTTAGATTTGGGTTTGGGGGTTGGGTTTAAGGATACGTTAGTCTCATTTGAGACTAAGATCAACTTAAACGTTAGTTAAGGATACGTTAGTCTAATTTTAGACTAAGATCAACTTAACAGGATCATTTAGATCCAACAAAAAAGCATTTGGGCTCTATTGTTTAGTTTATGGACATTGCGGCCAATTAGTTTAAGGACATTACGGTCCATTGTTAGTTTAAGGACATTACGGTCCAAGGTTAAGGATATCATAGTCCATGGGTTTTAAACGACCCCACAGTCCGAGGTTAAGGACATCATAGTCCATGGGTTTAAGGACCCCACAGTCCAGTTTAAAGACGTTATAGTCTATGAAATGTATGGTTGTCGGGACCCGTCACCTCTCTGAAGACGTTGAAGGATTACAATGACATATATCAGAAGGGTTCAGAGATGTACCCTTGAACCAATTTTGTTGGGATCTGTAGTCCAATTGGGACTAAGATTTGAAATTTATGAGCATATGGGCTCAATTAATCTGAATGAGGGTTCTGTGGCCAGTTTGGGCTCGGCCCATTCAGTTAAAATGTTAAACATTTGACAATGCTGAGCATTGATTTGGGTTTTGACAATATTTTTGTCTTTTATTGAATGTTGATCATTCATTATAGCCCTTGGCTTATTAAAGAACAATTTATGTTCTATCAGCGCAACACGTGACGCGCTTGGCGCTTTGCGCCAATCAAAGAGCACAGTGTGCTTCTGCCGAGTAGCGCACACGTGAGGGACACGTGTCGCGCTTGGCGCTAAGCGCCAGATGATGGGTGCATTGCACCAGTTTTATGAGCGCAGAGCGCTATCTTATGAGCGTATTGCGCTATTAGCTCAGTGGCGCACACGCGAGTGACACGTGGTGCGTATGGCGCTGAGCGCCATCCCATGAGCGCAGTGCGCTATTTCAATAGCACAAAGCGCTAACTGTTAAGTAGCATATACATGAGTGACACATGTCGCGCTTGGCGCTGAGCGTCAGCCCAAGAGCGCAGAAGTGCAGTTCAAAAGCGCAAAACGCATCTGATCAATTTTATGATCTGAGAAATAAATTCTCGTTTATAAGAGAGTTTGTCTCAAGAACAAAAGTTCTTACTTTGTAGGAAACGTTTTAATCTCTTATTTTAGTGAAAGGTTTTGCCTTTATGGATTTTTGATCCTAAGAGAATTGAATTATTCTCCCCTTTTATGATGAGATGATCTCTGAAAGAAAATTTGTCTTATAGATCTATGATGTGTGAGAAGAATCATATTCTTCTTTTTATGGTGAGATCTTTTGATCTCTTTGTGAAAGACCTTGGTCTTATAGATCTATGATCTTTTAAAGAAGTGAATTCTTCTCATTTTTTTATTATGAGATGATTTCATCTCTCTGTTCATTATCATTCTTTTTACCTTGAAGAAAAATCTTCTTTCTCTGAGAGCTTGGCTCTTCTCTCTCAACTTTCTCAAAGTTTTATGGGGAGGTTCCTCTGTATGCTTCCCCTTTTGAGACTTGAAGTTTTGGGGCCTTTTTATAGGGCAAGCTGATCAGTTCAATCAGTTGAGGAGATCTTTTCTCCAATTAATTTGGGGAATTTCCCATCGTTAAATCTTTGATCCAAGGGCTTATGATTTACAGAAGGCAATCTTCTTGTTTTTAACAAGATTGGGAAATCTTTCCATACAGAATTTATTCTGTACTTTTGGTGATTTTTAATCACCATTAGATCATTGACCCAATGGTGCTCTGATTTACAGAGCACAATTTTTTTGTTTGGAAAGATTTTTAGAAATCTTTCCTTAACAGAATTTAATTCTGGTTAATTAATGATTCATCATTATTATTGGATTTTAGATCTGATGGTGGGGAGCTTTTAGTTCCAGCGCTAGCGTACCCATGTTTTGCACATTGTGCGCTGCTTAGAGTGCAGCGCACCTAGCGCTAGCGTACCCGTGCTTTGCACGTGATGCACTGCGCACCTAGCGCTAGCGCATACGTGTTTTGCACGTGGTGCACTGCTTAGGGCGCAACGCACTTGGCGCTGCTTCTGAAGCATTGCGTCATTTCAAAATTTGAATTTTAAACAGAGCTTTGCTCTGATCGGGGAAACAGGGTGTATAAGACTTGTACCATGCTTAATAATGTGATAGGTTTATATTTATCTAAGTTAATCAAAATTAGTAGGATTAAATCACATGGTTGAAGCTTACAAAAGCTTGTAGAACCATTGACCAAGTCCACTAGTTTTGTTTTACTTGTAGATATTTATTAACCTAACCATTATTAACTAGCCATGGTTTATTCTCTACATGGGTTAGTGTATGACACTGACTCATCCATGGTTGCTATTCTCACCTAATGAGTTCATTCTCTCATCTCTTCACTTGAGCTTCTTCTTCCTCATGACACTAGCTTTTCTCAAGGTGAGAAAATATTGTGAGAAAAATAAATCTAAAAAGAGCCCACTTCCTACTTCATCATCCTCTACTACTTGCCATTTAGTTTAGGCTGTTTGCTTCACTAATTTCACAATTAGTGAAGAGATAGCATGAGCTTGAATCTCCTCGACGTAGATCATCTTCGGCCTCGAAGACTTCGAGGAAGCTTGTTCATTTCTCCGGGAAAACCCATACTAGAGTTCGGGAGATCAATACTCGCAGTGAAGGGACTACTACACGAAGCTTTAGAAGTGAAGGAGCGGTCTACAAAGGTTGTATTCCTCATTCGCTTAGTGTAATGGTAGATTACATGTTATATTGTCTATTTACTCTAGCTTGATCCTAGCTTAGGATTGATTAGCACCTTAGATTTTTTTAATTTGGCATAGTAGTTACTGTGAAAACCTAGTAGGATGCTAAAGAATCTCAACAGTGGTATCAGAGCCGGGCTAGAATATTAGACGGTGTTTGTTAGATTACGAAACCAAAACTGCTCCGAAACTTGAAACACTGAATACTAGGTTCTGTCGATTTTTATATGACCTCGAAAAAATTTTCAAACAAGTGCAGAGTGATATATGTGAGATTATAGGAACATGGCAAAATTTTGGGATCCAGAGCTCGGATTTTGTCCGAGCTCATGGGGGTTGTGGCCGGCCCAATTCAGGCAGATTCTGTGCAAATTTTTGTCATGTTCCCATCCCAGTATTGTGGTGTTTCAGGTGTTGTTTGTTTTTACTAATTTTGCATGTGATGTAATCTTACACTATAAATAATTCGGAGTGTTTCGTATTCATAGTTTAACATTGCTTTTGGGTTTTCACAAGTTTTCTAAGCGGAGTTAAAAAGTTCGATCGAATGTCAAAAACCCATTTTTACAAGTTTAACGTATTCAGAAAAACATACAAGTAATTCTGTGGACCTTCTAGAAGAATGAAACCCTAACTCGACCTTTTTGGATCGTGGAACCGCGGTCATACCCTAGAGTTTGCCGCAGTTCCGTGGCGACATGAGTGAGGCTTGGGTTTGCCCTTCTACGGTTGGTCCATAGGTACTGCGGCATGTTCCGGGTATTATTAAAACTGTGCTCAAGTGTTGAGCTGTCGGGAAATTGTGGGATTTTAATGAATCGATCGAAAAGTTTAACGCCGTCCGGATATCATGTAATGGGATACAATAATTGGAATCTATCTAGTTGCGTGCAATTTTAACATTTCGGTCTCGGGTGAAATCGGGAATCTTGTTGAATTACCCGACTTCCTTTGAAAAGTGTTTTCATGGTTGAGACCTAAATGTAAAATTTGCATTGTTAGGCATGAAATCCAGAATATGTGATATTCCGGGTTTATAATGTCTAAAGGCAGTGCGGATTCCAATTGTTGTAGTTTTTCACTTTCTTTTCTGCGACCGTAAGTGTAATATGTGGAGTATCGCCGGTTTCGTTGCTATATGTTAACGACAATTGGGATACGCATATTTACTTACGTTGATGACATGTGATGTTATGTGTTGCTGGGATATTTTATATTGGATCGTCGTGTTTGAATAGCCGAGGTTTTTATGTGATATGAGAGTTTTTATTTTCATTCATGTAAAAACTTGTATGTAATATTTTTTTATTGGGGCACATCCGGGTTGAGGATGATGTCACCATTGTATATTATTTACTTTTCCGCATTAGAATAGACCCAAGGAGGGGAGCACAAGTAACCGGGTTCTAGGGTCCAGTGGGAGACCATCTCGAGGAGTCGAGACCGGATCTCCTAACTCTAGAATTGGTAGGGTTGCTTGCCGCTCTCGTAGGGGTCTGGGGATGTGGGTTTGGCTATTCATCACGACCGTGGAATCCGTGTTTTATACAGGCTTAATATAAAACCCAGAAATCCTAGTATATCCAATATTTTATATGTTGTTTTCTGCTGCGATATCTGTGATGTGATCATTTGATATATTGAGATAGATACTGTATATAGTATATATGATATATTATATAGACATTGCTTATGTTTTACACCAGCGCTAGCCCTGGCCCGCTCTGCCGTTAGTTACCTAACCTAACGGTGCATGACGGGACATCGAGGCGAATGCGGATGGAATAAGCATACGTTGTATTTATCTGTGATGTTTAGGTAACTTAAAATGGTGGGACTTCATTAATGAGATTAGTGAAAGAAAATAAACCTAAAGATATTGTGGAATCGAATTTTCAAAAACAGGTAGCTCTAGTTGTTGATTTGCATAGCGGTATTCCTTGTAGAATATCCAGCACCTTATTCGATAAGGAAAGAGCCGACATCCCTTCACCGGGAATGACCTCTTTAGCAATAACTGGAAGATGCTACAACCCTCGGTTTGTCTTTTGATTCTTTTATAGTTCTTGCTTTGCATAGTGGTATTGTGAATATCCTGCACCTCATTTGATAAGGAAAGAGCCGAGATCCCTTCACCGGGAGTGATCTCTTTAGCGAAACTAGCAAAAGCATCAAAAACACTCCATTTTAAATCATTTGATTCTACAACTATATCAAGTTCATTACGCAAAAGGTTTTCTTAATAACCTGTCGTGGCCCTCCGTCATTTCAGATAAGTAGTAGTTAGTATTCGTGCTGCGTTTGTTGGCCTTTGTCAAGGCGCAGTATGTGGTAACTGACTAGTGCTTATCTGCTTAAGCATATGATGCGATTGGATTAGGGTAGTCGTGCGACCTTATTGGCCTTTGTCAAGGGTCGTGCGGGTGGGTTTAATTCAATCAGGAAATGACGGGTTGAACTTGACTAGCATCCTATGGTTTGTTGGCCTTTGTCAAGGTCATAGGAGGTTAGGGGCAAAATTATCGGGAATTTCAAGTGTTGAAATTTGCAATGAGATTGCATACCTTCTATGAGATAGTTGGATCTCGATACCTACTGCGAGTAAGAGTTACTCCTGGGAGAGTTTTACACATTACAATTAGCCGATCAAGTAGCTGTCTAGAAAGGTGTCAAAGGGGTTACGCCCCTGGAAAACGAGGTTTATTTTAATTAGGTCTGTGTGAAAGCACGGGAAACCTCCCTCAAAGTACCGGCACTGGCCCAGCTGAAAGATTGGCGAACTTATAGGGTGTAATTAATCCCGGCTAGTCTTTCCTTTTAGGATTTGAAGGAAGATTTGATAAAAACAGTGGGAGCCATCCTGATTAAATAAAATAATAACCAATCTGATCTTGCAAGAGCATACGCTGGGTGTTTTCTTCTCTCTCTCTCCAGGTAGCGACCATGTCACGCCTTAATCAAGATAATAATATGGATGTATTAACCGAACCCGCTTGTTATACTGAGCTGGAGGACGTTGGTCCCGCTCCAACTTATAATTGTTATAAGACAGAGCAGGAAATAGGGGATTACCAAGATTCCCGTGCTGCCCAAACGAAGAAAGTGCATGTTGATATATCTTCTTCGGGTGTGTTCATTACAGAGAACTGTTTCTCAGTATTCTCTACGTCCTGGGTATGAGATACCGGATCAGAATCCCATAATTTGTTACATGGGCTGCAGATAGGTAGAGAACTGAGAATGGGTAATAAAATTTCAAGAGTTGGAAACGATGCAATTGTTGCAGCCAAAGTATTGGCACTTATCACCCTGTATTACCAAATACATTGATTCTGAACGAATGTTATTAGATACCGAACCTGATATACAACATTATATCAGTCTCTTTATTTAGTAAAGAAGGATATAATTTTGTTTTGTTGGATAATGTTTTGAACATTTCCTATATCAAGAGTTGAACGGTTCAGGTACGTTATCTAAAAGTATATACGTTCTAAATCAAACCACAGTTCTTAACGTACAGGAACACACACAAGAGGAAGAGTTCAGAAATGAACGAATCCTTCTTGAGGCATTGTAGATTAGGTCATATCAATGTGACCCGACTAGCTAAGTTACATTAAGATGCATATTTAAATCAGTTTGAATTTACATCTTGTGAAACTTGTCAGTCATGTCACAAAGATAAGATGACCATAGCTCCGTTTACTGGAAACAGAGAAAGAGTTAATGAACTTTTGGGATCGATGCATGATGATGTATGTAAGTCCCCTGTCTACACATGCCAGGACTAGTTCTTTATACTTCATTACATTCACTGATGATCTCTCAAGATTCGGACATATGCTCCTGTTGAAACACAAGTCTGAAGTTTTTGAGAAATTCAAAGAATATAAGTTAGAAGTAGAGAACCAAAATGGGTATAAGTATTATGTCCTTTGATGTGATCAGGGAGGAGAATACTTGAGCATGGAATTCCTGGAGTATTCAAAAAGAGAATGAGATTCTCTTTCAGTATTACTCATCCGTATACACCACAGCACAACGGTGTATCGTGGTGGAGCGATCACACCCTATTAGATATGGTGTGCTCTATGATGAGTACTACCGGGTTACCTATTTCCTTTTGGGGATATGCACTTGAGAAGCTGCATACCTATTGAATTGGGTTCCAATCAAATCAGGTGCCTACCACTCCATATGAGAAATGGTATGGGAAGAACCCATGTCTTAAGTAAGTTAAGATTTGGGATTGTCCGGCCTATGTCTAAAAGCAAAATCCAGACAAGCTCGAGGTAAGGTCAGTTCTGTGGAAGTTTATTGGATATCTCAAGCATTCGCAAGGGAATATCTTCTACCGCACCGAGGAACAAAAAGTGTTTTGTTTCTCGACACGCCACTTTTTTAGAAAAGGAATTTCTTGTGAAGAAATTTGTGGTCATGAGGTAGAACAGGAAAGAGTTCCAGCTATACAAACTACAGCTGACTATTTGGTAGAACCGGAGGATTCAATAGCTCTCGACAAATCTCAGCCTCTCCGCCGATTTGGTAGGGTTCCTCATCCGCCGGAGAGATACTTCGGTTTCTCGATGACAGTGGGAGCGAGGATTGCATCATGAGATGATGACAACTAGTTTCGAGCAGGCCATCAAGAGTAGGGAATCTGTAAGAATGGCTGGATGTTAAGCGATCTGAGATGGAATCCATATACACCAACAAAGTATGGACTTTGATTGCTCTATCCGAAGGGTTAAATCCCCATTAGGAGCAAGTATATCTTGAGAAGATTACTTGGTGTACATGGAAAAGTTGAGACTTTCAAAACTAGACTAGTTATAAAAGGTTTTCGTCATTGACCAGATGTGGATTATGATAAAACCTTTTCTCCTGAAGGTATGCTTAAGTCCATCTGGATCCTACTTGCCATTGCTATATACCATGACTACGATACCTGGTGGTTGGGTGTCATGACTGCTTTTCTAAATATTGATTTAGAAGAGAGCATCTATAAGTACACAGCCAGAGGGCTTCGTAGATAGTGAGAGCAGCGGAAACGTGTGCAAGTTGCTTTACGGGTTAAAACAGGCATCGCAGAGTTAGAACATCTGTTTTGATATGGTAGTCAAAGCGTTTGACTTCATCAAAATGGTAGATGAACCTTGTATATACAAAAAGGCAGTAGAGAGTATTTTGGTTTTCCTCGTATTGTACGTGGATGACATACTCCTGATAGGAAAGGAGTTTCCTATGCTACGCTCGATCAATCTCCTCTTATCACAAGGATTCTCCATATAGGATCAAGGTGATAGCTCCTAAATCTTGGGTTTTTGATCTATGAGATAGATCTAAGTGGATATTAGGATTCTCACTAGGTGTAGTGAGATGGTATCAATCGATCCTGGGGAGAATCACTGGATAGCTTCCAGGGTGGTAAGGTCGACTGAATGTCAGTCACAGACATTATCTTTACCCCCAGTGGAGGGACGGTATGTTGGAAGAGTTCCAAACTAGATACCGTGGCAATCTAGATGATAAAGGCTGGATACATCGCTACCTAAGATACTACCAAAGAGGAAGTCTGGATGTATATTAGTTCATGAGATGAACTTCGTTCCTACCATTGTGTGACAATGGAGTTGTGGCTTATACCTAGGAACCCCTGTCCCATCAATGATCCAGACATATTCTAAGGCAGTATCACCCGATCATAGAGATGGTAGATCTCCAGGGGATCGAGGTCAGGAGAACAGACACAGAGGACAACACGGCGGATCCACTCACAAAGACATTTTCCCAGAGAAAGACTTTTATGGGATGGTTGAGTATGAGATACTACAACCACTGCTATATGATGGCCCTGGTGCAAGTGGGAGATTTTTAGTTTTATGTATGCCCTAGAGGCCATTACTGTACATGAGATGTATATTGTAGTGGATGCTTGGACATATATAGGGAGGAATTTCTTGCTCGACATGATAGTATGCTATCTGGTTACTCTTTATCTTAACATGTACACTGATTATCTCTCTGTTACATATTGGTAAAACCCTTAGGATGTGTACTTGACTACCTGGATTATGATGCAGATCATACTAGTGGAACAAAGGTAGTCTGTGAGTACATCTTTTAATGTCCCTAGTCGTGGGTGTATCGAGACGAGACATCGATATACCACAGTAGACTAGCGTATAGCTTCTTGACCCATGTAGATGGGCGATGAATGATCCCATATCCATTGGTGTTTGACATCAGAGATGATATACGGGTGCTCAGTGGAGACTAGGTACACTGGACGGACTCGTCGAGAACTCTCAGATGGTATTATACCTCACGTCGGATGGCAGTTCTCTGGTGACACTGGTACAGGTTAGTCTGTCAACCCGAGATCGTCATAGAGTCGTGTGTGATTCCCACTGTGCTTTGATTTCCACCTTACCACGTTCAAGAAGACGTGCAAAATGGTGTTTTTTGGGTACAGTCTCGAGTCACATGGAGGCAATGAGTGATAGGAGAGGATTCGTCTCTGCCGGTATTGGGGGTTGATGTGGCGCTGTGCTCGATTGGTTATAACAGGAAGTCCCTGGCCAGGGCAGTTTCAGAGACTTACTAGTAAGTGTTACCAGTAGTTTCTCGACCCGTTATGAGACTCATATCGGCACGACTTATCGAGATACTGGGGTCTAACGTTTATCACCCCTAGACGAGATATGCGACATATCAGACGAAGAGACCGGACTGTACGGTGGTGTTACTGATTGGATTCACAGGAGTATGAGAAGGCTTACTTGTTGATCTTCTGATCGCTCAATACCCGGGTGGACGTTACGTTTAGCAGACCGCTTGCGGCTTGTGGGTGTTTGATATGATCATCACCTACTGCCGGCGTATTGACGAGTCTTTAGAGTCCTACACAGAGGTTTCCTGGTTCATGCGAAATGGAGTAGGAGCACATATGAGATATGTGCAGGACCGAGATTGATGCGTGTATGTGATACCGTATTCTATTCTCGCGATTTGTGACATCGGTCGATTGTATGAGATATAGCCGGATTATCGGATCAAGTGTTAATTCGATAAGTTGTTGCATTTGATATTAGTCGGTTATATGTGATATAGCCGGACTATTAAATCATGTGTTGATTTAATAATTTAATGTATAATTGTATATTAGATATACTAGATTACATTAACTAATATTGGCTCACTTATGATTTCTTTTCTCACTTGTGTGCATTAGTGTATATGTGATATATATTAATGTACAACTTTTGTGTCATGCTAGATGCCACATGTGACATGGGTGTATGAGACTTGTACCATGCTTAATAATGTGATGGGTTTATATTTATCTAAGTTAATCAAAATTAGCGGGATTAAGTCACATGGTTGAAGCTTATAGAAGCTTGTGGAACCATTGACCAAGTCCGCTAGTTTTGTTTTACTTGTAGATATTTATTAACCTAACCATTATTAACTAGCCATGATTTATTCTCTACATGGGTTAGTATATGACACTAACTCACCCATGGTTGCTATTCTCACTCTTCACTTGAGCTTCTTCTTCCTCATGAGGTGAAAAAAATAAATCTAAAGAGAGTCAACTTCCTACTTCATCATCCTCTACTACTTGCCATTTAGTTTAGGGTGTTTGCTTCACTAATTTCACAATTAGTGAAGAGATAGCATGAGCTTGAGTCTCCTCGATGTAGATCATCTTCGGCCTCGAAGACTTCGAGGAAGCTTATTCATTTCTCCGGGAGAACCCATACTAGAGTTCGGGAGATCGATACTCGCGGCGAAAGGACTACTACACGGAGCTTTAGAAGTGAAGGACCGGTCTATAAAGATTGTATTTCTCATTCACTTAGTGTAATGGTAGATTACATGTTATATTGTCTATTTACTCTAGCTTGATCCTAGCTTAGGATTGATTAGCAACTTAGATTTTTTAAATTTGGTATGGTAGTTGCTGTGAAAACCCAGTAGGGTGCTAAGGAATCCCAACACTATAGGTCTTTATATAATCACTATGTTAACGTTAAGTTCTAAGTGTGAATGTCAACGCAGCCATAGAAGTATTCATGAGCTCGGGAGTGGGGCCCCAAGAGCAAGGAAACACGGGCCCATTTCATGTGTTAGTATCGGGGCTCTAGGTTGTGGGTGAGTCAACCCGACTAATTTTCGAGTAAAATAAAAAAGAGGTTAATACGGGACTCCTGAACCTCCGTTGGATTCACACAAGAAACTATCCCAAATACCCTGAGTATAATATATTATAATTGGTTAATATACTTAATTGATTTGATTGATTGATTAACATGTCTTGATCGAAACCATAGAATGAAAAAGGTGTAGAATGTAGTCGAGTGAGTCGAGTAATATACGAGTCATGACAATTGCAATTTTGATTCGAGTCAAGTCTGTTCGAGTAGTTTGGGTTCGAGTAGTTTAGGTTCATGTAAGATTAGAGTTCGAGTTTGTGTTCGAGTTCGAGTTCAAGTTTAGATTCGAGTTCATGTCTTTTTCATAGGAATTGATTTAAACTGTTAAAAATCTTATGTTCGGAAAAAATCGGCAACTGCTGCATATAGACGACAGGATTTGTGTTTTTTCCCAAGACAATTGTCATTGATAACTCCGTTAAGTTTTCTAACCTGAATAGTCAAGTACTCACTTTCTCCGGCTTCCCAAGGCTCGAGAGAAATGATACCGCTTAAGCCTATATTATTCTAGAGTCCATAATATTGTTTGTTTTTATTGTTTTATTCCCTAAGGGGTTTTATGAAAAATATATATTAATATTGTTTAAAAATAACCTCAAGGGTGACTTATAATATTTAGGTTTTTCATGAACATGTATTTTAATTGTTGTGGTGTTTTGGTGATAAAACCTAACTTTTAAAAGTTTATGGTATTATATGCAAACTAGCTCTTTTGGAAATTTGATGGTATTTTATTAAAATTCTAATCTTTTATTTAGAAATATGGATTCATAATATATTTTTATTCAAAATACGAATTCATAGTTTTATATAATATTCTAAAATTTAGTTTTTATTTAGAAAAGTCATATTTCTTAAAAACCGTATTTTTATTTTCTTTCGAGACCGAATACTCCGTGAGTAGTTCTGCATCTCGCTCTACTGTCCCAAGGATGTGTGATAATCTGCACTATCTATTAGCGGGCCCCCTAACAAGAGTTGTAGAGCCGTAATTGCCAAGGATTACAAAAATACTGATTAAAAAAACCCGTTTTGAAAAGGTATGGTATTTTAATGTAAAACTTATTCTTTAAATTAGCCATATGTTTAGAATATCGTGCTATGTAACAATAGTGTGCGTGTGGGGTAAGTCGTTACCCCGTGAAGTTTTCTTAAAGGTATTTTTAACAATTATTGAAATGAGAGTTATACTAAAGTTCATGGTATTTTAATGAAAAATTTCGTTATTTGATTATTTCTCATGAAAATTTTGGTTAAACTAAAATTTAATGATTATAAATAAGATTACAAGCGGTGTGAGGAAGTTAGTTAGACTTATTTGCTTAAAAAGGAAGTACAAATGTTAAAAAGAACTTCATATCGGAGCTAACTCCACTTTACCGATATGTTGTTAGAAGATGATTTGAGGCGAGTACAAATGTTAAAAAGAACTTCATATCGGAGCTAACTCTACTTTACCGATATGTTGTTAGAAGATGATTTGAGGTGGAAAAAAAAAAGAAAGAAGAGGGACTTACTAGTTTAAAGCATTAACAAGGATGAGGGGAAGCCTTCGGGTGCCGTGGTGTCGTCGGAAAGCCTTCGGTCGTCGAGTTTGGCTTGCTACTCCACTTGGGTACCTAACTCCATTTGGTCTTTAGAAAGTTTGAGAGAATTTTTGATAGATGGGGAAGAGCTAAAAGATAGGGTACTGTTTATAGTGAAGAATTAAGGTTTGGAAATTAAAAATTTGGATTAAATGAATTAAAATGGTGTTAAATGATGAAGTGAAAGGTCACTGTTTAATTGTAGGGAAATCAAACAATGCAGGGAAATTGAGGGGAGTTAAAGAGACAAGTGTGCAAAGCACGGAGGGGATTGGGCGCATCGGGACCGGCGGTGGCGGCTCTTTTGAGGAAACAGGCGGTCGGATCTTACTGGCTTGCCTCGAGATTCATGCCACGTGGTTTAGTCAAGGTTTACTCCTTTTTGCGCATGTTTGATTTTTCTGAAACTTTTAGTTTCTCCGTAAATTACACGTGCAACTCTTGGGCTTCTGAAAAATTTTAAAAGAAAAATCCCTTCTCTTTTCCTCTATATAAACCTAGTCATTCTAGCCTCCTCCCATTTCTGAATTTACTTTAAAAATTTCCTCTCAAAAGTCCCATCTCTCAAGACTCACAAGTTCCAATCCAAGTCCTTTTGAAATCAAGAAGATTCAAGCTTTGTTCCTCCGTACATCGTTGGTCTCATGGCTTCCTCCTTCCTCTCCTTCAAATCTCTTTAGAATTCGCAAACCCGTAAGTCCCCCTTGATCTCCCTCTTTGCTTCTCCTCTCACTGTCATCACATTACGAATAATAAAGTTTAAACGAAAAACAATATATATACTCTTCACGACTTGGTGTGTTCATTATAAATGTTAACAAGAATAGTATCCATTCTTAAGTTATTATTCTTGTAATCCATGTCTCATATATTTTCATATGTAATTTTAGATGGAAATTGCCATGAACACAACATAACAATTAAATACCATGGTTAATTACTTTGTTCAAAACTTGTTTATCTATGACATGATAACGTAGATATACACGGAGTAATGACCTACCCCACACGCACACTTTTGAATCATAGCACGATCATATAGCTGTAACATTTTTCTAAAAAATCAATTTTTATTAAAATACCCTCAAAATTCAGAGTACGGAAATTTAATCGATCTTCTTTTCCACTTTTTGAATCACACGGGACCGATAAATAAACGGTGGGATCTCGAGCACTTTAAACAAGTTCTAATCACTCTCCAACAACCAAACTCCCGTTCAATTCTCTCTTTCTCTTCCCGTCGATCCCAATCCATTCGCACAAAACACAAACCAAATCAAAACCCTAGCTTCTCATTTCCTCCCGCAAATCGAATCAATTCGCTCAAAGGAAAAAAACCAAATTAAACCAGCGATCGATCATTGGCCAATGAGATCTGAGGAGATCGACCGAGGGATCTGAGAATGCGAAATCTGAAGGGGATTTGTGTCGCCGATCACTTATGTTTCGGCGAATGAGATGCTTCATTGGATTGGATCAAGAAAGCTCTATTCCGAAGAGATTGACCAGCGGCAAAGAATCCGCGAGGCGAAGGAGATCGATTGAATTCAAGCAGCCAGATATGTTTGAGACCGTGCACGAGATTGCCATTTATATCCATAGGTTTCATAATCTTGATCTTTTTCAGCAAGGGTAATGGCCTTTTTAAAGGAAATGTGTTTGTTTGCTTTTGGCTAATTCGCAGGGAAACGCTTTGCTTTTTGTCCCTAAAGTCCCAAACGAGGCAAATTTGATTAAATGGCGTTCACATTTAAGGCAATTGCTGGATATTGGGAGTCAATGTGGTTTTGTGCAATTTCTTGTGTTCAAGAGAAAAGGGTTTCTTGCAATCAAGCCTTTGAGTTTTGTTAAATTTGTTTATATTAATCATTTTTTAGTGCTAATTTAGTGGAAAATTTTGTCAATTTTTTGGGGGATGGAATTGGCAGATGGTATCAGATGAGAATAAGCATGAGATGGGAAGACAATAGCAGGGAAACTCGTGGATCTCCTGCGAGAGTCGTTCAATATGAAGGTATTCAAGTACTGATTATTTGTCAAAATTGTAATGATTTTTTGTGGTGTTATATATGCATATCGTTAATTTCCTGATTGATTCCTGGCCAAGGTTATTCACATAATAAATTTTTGTATGTTAAGAATATATTGTTTTCACCTTATCGATGACGGGGAATGCTCAGATTTTGGGCAATTCAGTGAACGCTGAGCGCCACTTTGCAACTAAATCGAATGTGTATTCTAGAACTATTACAAAGTGCAATATACCTGGTCAATAAAGAAGCCATGGCTATCTATCTATCAAAATGTGGAGCCAGTCATCTTATTATCCATACCACCATTTATAATTCCTTGTGGATATTGCTGTTGAAGATTGTGGGAAATGTAACTTGAACTATATTGTGATTTGTGAAACCCCCCCACCCCCCACTCCACCCCCCCCACAAAAAAAAGCAATGCAACCTCCTGCAGGATATATATTAGTGGAGCAAAGGGAACTTTGTTTTGCATTGAATTCCTGCTGAATAAATATCGTACGTCTGTCTGAATTTCTATCTCACTAATCAAATGGATGCTTCACACCACCATATATATCTCGCTGCCTTAAAGCATATTTATAGTAGAGGTATTGGTTTCTAGATATTTTACCCATGCATCAAGTAGTTGCAAAATGAATGGTTTTCAATAGTAGAACAGATAGTAAAAGATTTTAAATCACATGAATTTTCATCCGTATATTTTTTTTGGGCATGGAGACCATAAGGCTTCTATATGAATTTTCCTCCTTGTGGGTGGGTGGCTGGGAGCTGCTGTCTCATGCATAATTTTTCTAGTCCTCTTTACGTAGTAGAATTTGAAGCCAATATGAAATTGTAATGAATGTTGAATAGAAGCATCTACGCGATAATAGAAAAATAATTGTAATTAAGTTAGCTTATTGAATCATGTTGCCTATCATAACTACGAAGCAGATCTTAAGGTATTATATATTGTATCGTAAATAAATTGACTATAAGACATGTCTTCATTTTTGTAAATGCCAATACATCGCACATCGTAATGACATTGATAGCACTGACTAAGATAGTGATGAAGAGCCAACGAAAGCGAGATCCATGTTTATGGAGTGTAGAAACCAACACTAGATTATTCATGTTTAGCAATATATGCTACTTTTGTTAATGATTTGGCACAACCCTACATACATCCACTCATCACTGTGTTCTTAGAGATAGGCGCCTGGCTGATACTTGACATCGATACTAACAATATTTTTAAAATATATTTTTAGATGACCCATCATTAGGAATTATGTTCTGCCCTGGCTGATAGTTGATGTCGATACTAACAATATTTTTAAAATATATTTTTAGATGACCCATCATTAGGAATTATGTTCTGCTGCTCATTCTTTTTCCACATTATATCTTCTATCCTTGGTGAGTCTTCAGCCCCCTTTCTGCACAATGTGTCGTCTCTCCTTTCCCTCTCGATTTCCTGTCTCTTAATCCAATTTTTTTGCTCCGTTTGTAGTGATCTTTGCGATTGGAACTGCCTCATTTTACTCATCTCCTTTTCCTATTTTATACCCTACATTATATAATCTGGAATGACCATAATATAGCCTGTTTACCTTCCAACCTATAATTTAGTTGTCTACTAAACCTGATCACAGTTAAGCTATTAATATTTCTAATATTTCACAATTTATAACTTTAAGGCCCAACTTCTCTTATATTTTCTGTTGCATTTGGTTTTACTTTATCCTGCAGTCATATCATCTAAATTTAATTTGTACGAGTCCCTAGTACAATAATTTGCGATGATTAGATTTATATTCAGAATGACGACTTTGTGAGATGGAAGGAAGTGTTATATAGCGTTGCCTTCTGTTTGCATGTTCTTTTAATATATTGAGTATTTTCCCTTGTTATGAGAATTTCACCTAATAGATAATGACATTCTAGGTCGATTGTGCAGCTCCTGATTTAACTTCAGAAGATGTTTGCGGTGTTTGGAGGATAGATGACACAGAACAAAGCTTCTCGACACAGCCATTCAAAATCAAATATGCTAGGCAGGATATCCTTCTGTCGGTTATGGTCTCCTTTAACTTAAATCTGGGGGAAGATGAGGTTAGCACTTAAATTTTGCAATATCTTGGACATGAAGTTCTAATTAATCTAATTTACCAGTTTTATCCCTGCCTCATTTACCTGTTTTGCTCTTGTATTCTTATGAATTGTTGTGCACAACAATTAATCTTCTCATGTTCCCAATCTTCCAGAAGCCATCAACGTCTGCGGTAATACTGAAATTTGAGCTTATGTATGCTCCGATATTGGAAAATGGGTGAGTGGATTATAGCATGATTGATATAGCATGCAAGTAATAATTTGGTTTAACTACATCTGTATCCTTTCTGTCCTACACAGCATTGAGATGCTGGCTTCTGTTGATGCATATCCGGCTGCAGTCCATGAGTTCCGTATTCCTCCCAAAGCACTTCTGGGTTTGCATTCATATTGTCCTGTCCATTTCGATGTTTTCCATGCAGTGCTGGTTGATTTAAGTGTACACGTCGCCCTTCTGAAAGCTGGTACAGCCACACCTCCACAGAAGGTACCCAGGTTTGTGACATGTTTATTTTGTAAAGTGGGATTCCTGTTTGCCAGAAATATTTATGTGTGTTTAGCACGTCATTTATACATCATTTTCATGATTTTCAGCAACTCTCACATAGCAAAAAATGCCAGTGGACAACAGTATGAAGATCCCAATCAAGTAAGCATGCGCTGAAGCTTTATAGTACTAAGTATTATTATTGATCCTGTAGAACTTTATTGATAAATTACTGTATGTCTTGCTGAATTGTTCTTAAACAAGAAGAGCATCATATCCAATTGGATTTATTCATTGTCATCCTCCTCCTAAGCCTTTTCTCGGTAATGGGGTTGACTATGGATTGCAATTCCAGCTCCATACAGAAAACTCAACAAAAGATTTGGCAAAAATTTATTGAGCCATCTGAATGATAATCGGTTTCTCCAGTGCATCCATTGTGAACTTTATTTATAACCGCTTAGTTTAATATCGATATCTTCTGCTCAGGTATTGCAGCAAGGGATAGGTTCAAGAGCAATTGAACTTATCAAGTCATTATTAATATCACGAGAACTGCTCCTTGAGAACCTTGAAAAGATCAGCAAAGCAATTGGACGGACAATTGATGATTTAGCTACTGCGGATTCAAGTATTGGTGGATTTAAGTTCATGGATTCTTCTTGGAGACCAGATTTGTCTACTCCTGGTAGGGACTTTTCTGGGAACAAGGGAGTAGGGCAATTAGCTGGGATGTTAGACAATATTCTAGAGGTATTTTTGTATTCTTTCATCTCTATATAAGTTCTGTAGTTTGCACTGTTGCATATAATCCCTATCAATACCTTTATTTGTGATTGCAGAAATCAAATGGCTCGGTTGAAGTTGGTAATGATGTCATGCTATATTCTCTTTCTAGAGAAGAACTCGTGGATGTATTTTTTTCTGTTGGCAACCAACTTTCGTTTGTCTGGAATGCCTTTCTGAAGTTTCATAGGTGAGATATTATATCTCATAATCCTTTTGTATTAATATTTCTCTGTTTGCAGTGTATGAGAATTGATCCTGCTAGATCACATACTATAACTAATCAAATGACTTGACATATATTGATCGTGTTGAAACTCACACCTGACTTTATGTCAATATGATCTCAGCTAGCTAGTATGTAGTAGAGAAATTTAACTATAAGGTACCACTTGAAGTTAATTCGTGACCGGATAGTAAATTATTTAATAAGTGAATATATTTACTATCATGTTACATCATCCTATTTGAATTGAGTGGTTAGAAAAAAAAAAGGGTATATATGATTGCCAAGGAAGATCTCACTAAGTTTCGTCCATTTGGTTCGATCTCAATGGGGTCCGATCTGAAAACAGTATATAAAACTTGTTATAAGCTAAAATAAATTGACTCTGCCCTGGAACAATTATTCTCGTTTAGAAGACACAAGAACACACAGAGAGAGTAACCTGAGGTCCACGGAGAAGTATGGGAGGAATAGATAAGCTGACAAGGAAGAAACTCTACCTTTTGCAGCTATAAAATAAATGCTCAACAGCCGTCAACAGTAAATTTTTTACTACAATCAATAATACAACAGGTTTATAGAAGGGTAAAATTAGAAGTATGTAAAACTTAACCTTCACCTCTACAATAAAGCCTTTAAATGCTACAATAAAGCCTTTATAATTGACATTATAAAATAATAAAATAATAAACCAGTTAACTGGAAGTCTGGAAGGCATTATAAATGATAGACACCATTTTTCTCTTTGTTGCGAGACCCTTATCTCTGGCCATTTAACTAATGAGTTCTTTCAAGTTTACAATCTCAAAGATGTCACAAGGAAAGAAGCAATATAGTAAGTGTTAAGGTTGACTGGTGAGCACGTCGATGCACTGTTGAATTCCCACTCCTCAGAATATAAACCAATGAGACATATAGTCTCCTTAAGTGTTTTCCTGCACCCATGTATAACATGCTTCATCTTCCGTGGTTTTTGACATCATGTTCAGTTAACCATAATCATCTCCCTATGTTGACGACATCCCCTTCAATCGTTACTGCCCTGAATGAATATTTAAACGCTAACAAAATACCCAACGTAAAAGTTTGCATTGTACATACTCAAAATGTGAAGGTCTTCTTTATGCACCCAAGTTGAATTCTCAAATGACCACAGAATACCACCGCAGCAGCTGGATTATGTGAGGTAGCCCCATCAGCATTCTTTGTCATGTATTGCTAAAGGTGCAATTCAAATAGTTGGCGCAGTTTATGTAACCAAGTCACTAGGCAATTGTTCAAATGAATTGCCTTATTCATAGTTGATGACGAAGTCATAATGCTTCTATAGCTTGCTTCCTTTATCATATATGCATCCATCCAATCATTTAGTTTAGCCCTTTTATTTCATCCTGCGTCACTATGTCTAACAACGCATGGGGATTTGATGACGCTCTCTCAAAGATAAAATCACACCTGGCCTTCTATAGTAATGAACAAATCGACCCCTAACTTGAAAATATTCGACTCATTTGATATTGAATGGCTCCAACCACCTTGGCACAAATATCTAACATTGCGTCAACTTTTAAACTTCGTATTCCAAGAGGGGCAAACCAAACTAGTCATGCGTGCTTGTAATGGAAAAGTATATGCTCCAATTTCTGGCTTTTGTAAGCATCTTTGGCAAGTTTGGCCAACCTTTGTCGTGTGCTTTGTACTTTTTGCTCTGCAAAATCAGGTCCAACAAGGCATGTACTAATAAAAGCATATACTTTTGGACTGAAATTTATAATCTTCTACATCTTGACTACAACAACAACTCAGCGTTTTATCCCAAGCATATGGGGTTAGGCTACATGAACCAGCATGAGAATCATGCCGGGTCGAGCACATGAATCCTCCGCCTCCACTCACTCCTATCGAACAATATACTTTCATTAAAGCCTTTGGAATCCATATCTTCTTTTCATATCGCTTCTAGCCACGTTTTTTTCGGTTACCCTTTTGCCCTTTTGACTTGGCCTGAATATACATTCGTCGAACCGGTGCTTCCGTAAGTCTGCGTCGCATATGACCAAACCATCTTATGCGGTTTTCTCGCATCTCTTCTGCAGGCGCTACACCAACCATTGCACGAATATTCTCATTTCGCACCTTATCTTTTCTAGTGTTACCACACATTCAACGAAGTATGCACATCTCCGCGATATACATCTTCTGTGCATAATGTTTCTTAGAAGCCCAGCATTTCGTACCCATATAATAAGGCAAGCTGAATGACACTTTGATAAAACTTTTCTTTCAACCTTAACGAAATGTTACGATAGCACAAAATTCCCGTTGCACTCCTCCATTTCAACCAACCAATCCGAATTCTCTCGTTGACATCACGATCGATCTTCTTATCTTTTTGGATGATACACAACAACAACAACTGAGCCTTTTATCCCAAGCATATGGGGTAGGCTACATGAACCAACATGAGAATCACGCCGGGTCCAGCATATGAATCCTCTGCCTCCACTCACTCCTATCCAACAATATACTTTTCTATCTTTTTGGATGATAGAACATAAGATATCTAAATAGCTCGCTTGGTGATATCTCATGCCCATCCAGTATTATACCACTGTGATATCGACTTCTCTGTTTACTAAATTTGCATTGCATATATATTGTCTTAGACATGCTCAATCTATATCTCGAGATTCCAATGTTTGCCTCCATAACTTCAATTTGGTATTAACCCCTCCTTTCGTCTCATTTACCAGAATAATATTATCAGCGAATAACATACACCAAGGTATCTCATTCTGAATAGTTTTAGTAAGCTCATGCATCATTATGGCAAACAAGAATGAATTTAATGCAGATCCTTAACATAAGCCAATTATGATCAAAAAACCACTCGTTAGGCCGTCGTAAGTTTTTACATTTGCTACTTCTCCATCATATATGTTCTTGATTATGTCAATGTACTTTAACTTCATCATTGTCCACCATAATACTTTTTAGGCACCTTGTCATAAGCTTTCTTTAAGTTAATAAAAACATATGCAAATCTCTTCTCTTTCGAAAACATTTGAGAAGTTGACGAAGCAAATGAATATTCTCCGTCGTCGGTCGTCCAGGCATGAACCCAAACCGGTTCTTTTTTATCTTAACATCCTATCTTAGCATGTGTTAAATCACCCTCTTTCAAAGCTTCATGGTGTGACATATGAGTTTTATTCCACGATAATTGGAACAACTTTGAGTGTCACTCTTGTTCTTGTAGAGAGGTACAAGTGCACTCTTTCTCTACTCATTTGGCATCTTTTGTTTTGCCAAATCTTATTAAACAGGTCCGTCGGCTATCTAACACATATCTCTCCTAGACATTTCTATACCTCAATAAGAATCTCATCTGGACCCACGACTTTTCTTGCTTTCATCCTTTTTAAAGCCTCTGTAACCTCGGGCTTCTTATTCTACACATGAAATCACGGTTTATATTTTGAGATTGAATGACAAGTCCATTCAAATCTTTAGTAGAGCTTTCATTGAATAATTTGTCAAAATAATCAATCAACTTTTCCTTGATATTCTCATCTCGAACTAAAATCTTTTGATCATCTTTAACACACTTCACGGCACATAAGTGCATGGTCTTCCTTTCTCTCATCCGAGCAATCATGTATATATCATTTTCAACTTATTTGGTGCCTAACTTTTCGTACACCTTTGTAGACATTAGTTTTAGTTTTCTGAACAGCTTTCTTAACCTTCTTTTTAGTTATCTTATACTTAAATTTCTCTACATCCTTACGCTTCAAATCTTTATAAGAATTTTTCTTGATTTTAATAGCAGCCTTTACTTTTTCATTCAATCATGGTGTTTCCTTAAATGGTGGAGCACCATCTCTCGACTCATCAAGTAGATCTCTAGCTACTCTTTTAACGCAACTAGCCATCTTGTTCTATATTGATTTACAAAAGCCTCTTGGTTACCTTATTTCAGTCGCCACCACTTAATTCTAGGCTATGCTTTATATCTAATCTTCCCAGGTCGTCTTCTAACCTGATATCTAGAACCAAAAGTCTATTGAGTGGTTAAACTCTCATCTTGAACTACCTTACAATCGATACAACAATCTAAATCTTTCTAGTCAGAAAAATTCTATTTGACTTGCACTCGATCCATTTCTAAAGGTGACAAAGTGAGCCACTTTTCCTAAACCAAGTATTTGTCAAGATCAAGTCATAAGACAAGGCAAAATCTAAAATCGAGTTATCTACTTCATTCCTTTGTCCAAAATCAAAACCTCCATAGATAGCATCAAACCCACTCGATTAGTATCGACATGTCTATTGAGATCACCACCAATAAATAACTTCTGTCAACTGGTTATCTTTTGCACCATCTCGTCTAAATCATCCCAAATTGACATTTGATAGCGTGATCAAGACCTATTTGTGGTGGATAAGCACTAATAATATTAAGGATTTTCCCATTTAAAATAAGCTTAACTAGTAAAATTCTATCACTTTTTCTCTTAAACTCAACTACATTCCCAAGCAACCGTTTATCCTTGATTATGCCTACCCCATTACGATTTCTATCGCTACCCGTATACCAAAGTGTATAACCCAAGGCTCTATAACTCTACTTTTTTCACCCGCCACTTGGTTGTTTGCAAATACATAATACTAATTCTTCTTGTAATCGTCGCCTCCACTAATTCCATTAATCTATCCGTAAGGGAATCTATGTTCCAAGACGCAAGACGGATCCTATGGAAATACTTGTTTATTTGACACTACACCCGAGGTCTGATGTAGCGTGCCGCTTCCGGACAACGATCTAAAAGCCCTTGCATACTTAACACTACACTCAGGATCCGATATAGTGCGTCGCTGAGTAGGGGATGCCCCAACGGTATTCTTATTGTGGATCATGTCATAGAATGTGACAGTTTTACATTGGTTGTAACAAACCCACCACAACTCTCACTCTTTTTCATCCGGACTTGGGACCGGTAACGGTGGGTTTCTTCTACATCATATAAAATGCTAATGTTGAAATAGGGCTTTTACTGCAATGCTCCTCAGTGCATTGTATGTTGATTTGCTCGAAAAGGAACCCAGTTTGGATGGTAACAAGATGGGCGACCTTTGCATGTTGAATCAAGCGAATTAATAGGAGCATTCATGATATTGTTTGCTGTCAATGTGTCAATGGATCAGAAATGGAGAAAACAAGCTCTGGGTTCCACCTTCCATTTTCATTTATAATATGATTCGCTTTTTCAATTCTTTCAGGCACATCGATTTTTGTGCAATTAACATCTATGACAAAAGGAATCGAATGGGCTTAGCTATCCTTGAAAATATCTATTTGTTTGCTGTCAAGACCATATGAAATTATTCATTAGATGAATCTTGCAAAACCGAATTGCCTTCCGTATAGATTCGAGCTATTTCTCCACTGTTCTGTCTCTTGGATTGAACATGATTGGAAATATTATGTCTTTAGCAGCTGGACCCATATGCTGCTTGGCTCCTCCATTATTCTCCAACCTAACTTCGTTGTCAGTCTATTTAAGGGCTTGAACTCTTTGTAATGAGTTAGACTGTGACATGTTTGGATGCTATTTTAAGCGAATTCTTTGCACAGTTGCTTATCTGGTTTTCGACTGCTCTTGATAAACTATTTTTCACTATCGATAGAAACTCAAGAAAGAAGAAAGGAAAATGAAAATATGAATTCAAGTTCCCTTGTACCTATATGAATATAATACACTAGAGCAAAGCTATATCCCCATAGGCTTATATGCATCAGATCCCCAATGCTTCAAACCTAGTTTGTTCATAAACTAGTCCAAATCTAAGCGGTTACTGCATTAGTACTGGTCCGGACTAGATCCATACCTGACTAAGAAAGGATCCAGGCAATATTTCAATCTGGCTTGTGTTTAATGCATTAGTCTTAGTCTCACAGATTTGTTCCAAGGCCTGAACAATAGCACAACAAGGTATAAGGCCTTTTAATCTTTTCTGGTTTAAAAGTGGTAACCATGACCTTTGATGCATCAAGGCAATACATGACAAGAACTGATATGCCAAGTTAATAAAAAGAATCCACGCTACATGGCATCATGATATGCTTCACAATTTTAACTTGTTTATGTCTTCTATGCCAATGGTAAAAAAAAAAGCCCACGACCACATGCACACACACTCACATGGTGTGAAATAAATTATGACATGCTTCCTTATCAATTTTCTATTAGTTGCAACAAATCTTATAATAAAAAAATTATTATAGGACTAACCGAATGAAGATCCTTGAGTATCTATATGATGCTTGGGCACTAGATAGAAAGACAGAGTGGTCAATATGGATGGTTCATTCGAAGATTGATATTCCTCATCGCTATTTGAGAAGTGCAGCCGATGACTTTCACCGTAACTCTCTTGGAAAAGTTGTTTCACGGAAATCCAATGATGAGGTAATTTGGTATGAGCCTGAAGCTTCCTAACCTATTCATTGTCATCATACCAGATATCCATTTAATTGTGTGCCTTACTGCTTGAACATTTCATATGATTTGCAACACCATTGACTTGTTTTAACTGCTTCTCTTATATGTGCAGCAAGCACAAAGTTCAACAACACGTGCCGAGTTGCACAGAAAAACTATTGCACAAATGAAAGTGAGCACCACTGCTAAATGCATTTATTTCATACTTGCTTTGTTTTTGGGTGATCTGAAGAATGGAATGTTGTGCAGATCAATAATCGGTGTATACAGGACATGCATCTTTTCGAGGACCCTTCGCGTGTTCCTGTTGTTATTATTGAACAGCATGTCATGAATGTGCCCTTGCACGGTTCCCCGAAAAGTGTATCAATTAATTCATTGGACCAGAGTGACTCCACAACAATATCTAAAGGCCGTGGAGATAGGGCTATGCCGAATTCCAAAAAGAATGGCCGTTTATTAAAGATTGTCATCTTTGTGCATGGCTTTCAGGTACGTTCTCGCAAGAGGTCATCTTACCATCATTCATGTGCATTTTTTTTGTGGACTGCATATGGTTGGCTACATATTGCTAAAATCTCTGTAGTAAAGTATATCTTGTTTGCATGAGCTAAAAATCTAAGGCGAAGCCCCCTTATAGCTCCAGCCACATTAACGATTAATGAAAATATTAAATTCGTAAAGTCAAACGGTGAAATTGGACAAAGAATTCTGGTTATATAAAGTGTAAAGCGTGAAGAAATTTAATAAAGTCAACTAATTTTCCTATTACATATTTGTATGAGGTTGCATGTAAAATGAACATTGATTTGAAAACTTGGTTGGCTGGCTTGCATGTCTTATAGAACTGTAGAAGAGAAGTTGTGCTGAGAAAGGTATTACTTGGGAAGTAATCATAAGTGAGTAAGTTTGCTCTTTTGGTTCTATATTGCATCAGGGCATAGTATGCATGGTTACAAATTAAGTCATTGAAGCTATGAATTTTTTATGGAAACATTTTCTGTTCGGCTCCTGACTTATCTGGGACTTAGAGTTAAATCTAATTTCTTGTAGCAAAATATATGATCATTTTCTTGTAATTTTCTTGTTTTTCAAACTTTGCTTCTATTTTATATCATGTACTGTGTGTGTTTGTGTTTTGTGTCATATGTTTGCTACTGCTGTACCGAATGCTTGCATGCAAATGCTGTTACTTTAGATTGTAACAATTAATGCTTTATGCAAATACCCTGGAAATAAGAAATTCTAGTGATATCAAATAAATAAAAGAAGTGAGTTCGTCGTTTCTATGGTTACTTCGTAAACAGTGAGGTCCTCTCTATACGCCTGAGCCGCTTCATTCATTTAAGCAAGTGTTATTGTGAACTTCTATCATTAACTGTCTTTGGCTCTACCAATCAATTATACAGATAATACAGTATTAGCTTTTTTAACAAAAATGCTATCCATGTACTGATGACATTTAATTATGAACGTTGGCTAGGTAGCTGACCTTGTTAGTCTGTTCTTTCATAATAGGAACATAACAGTTATCTTTCTTATATTATATTACTATTTCCTCTGCTTAATGGATTACTATTTAGTACCAATGGGGAATTGTTTCGCATCTCAAATTGAGGTGATTGGATTTGCATCAATGGAAATAGGTGGAATAGGCTGTTGATTCAGACCCTTTATATGTGTCAGTCCTAAAGATGTCTTAATCACCAGATAGCTTGTATATACTGGAGCAAAACGCCATTAACGTAGAATCCCATATCAATTAATTATATCCAAACTTGAGTTGCTAAGAATTATAATTTATAAACAGACGCATTTTGGGAATTGATACACTTGTAGCTTTAATAGCTTCAAAGATAAACCTGGGCATTTGGATAAATAAGAGTACTATGCTAGTCAGTAGTCATGCTTTATATCCAAAATTTCTTGGATATCTAAATATGCTCTACTTTGCTTGTATAGAGAATTCCTGGGCAGAACTTGATGATCTATAAGTGTACTCTTTGCTCTTTGGACAGAAGCTGCAGAACGTCATGCTCTTTGTCTTTTAATTCTTTAGTAAACAAGTCTACATCAAGTACACCAACAACAACAAGAAGACTTGGAAAAGGAAATAGAAGGTTTTATACCAAAAGTGGTTAAATGAACTTTGTGATTGCTACACTTGAATGCCCTTTTCTTTCTTCACTGTCCCAAATTAGATTAAAGGAGGACAGATGCATTAATAGCGAGAACCAACACAAGTCATAGTCAAGTCTTTATTAATGAACCCTAAAGAAAATAGTCAAAATACTGTTTATGATAACTTATCAGAAAAATTTGTTGTGATGAAATACTCTCTTCTCCAAAATCAGATTGTTGAATTGCTTTAAAATGGAGAAACTTATATTATGTCCATTATATTTGGTTTAGACATGGGTTAATTCTTTGCGCTTGAATCTCCAATGAAATAGGGACATCATCTAGATTTGCGACTTGTGCGAAATCAGTGGCTCTTGATAGATCCTGGCGCAGAATGTCTCATGTCTGAGGCTAATGAAGATAAGACATATGGAGATTTCAGGGAAATGGGCCACAGATTGGCTGAAGAGGCGACAGCTTTTATTAGAAAGAAAATGGACAAACTTTCAAAATATGGAGGTTGCAGAGATGTAAAGCTTAGCTTTGTCGGGCATTCCATTGGAAATATCATTATAAGAAGTGCTTTAGCAGGTTCTCTTATTTCAAAACTTAATAGTGTTCCTTTGTAAGCCTGGAAATAACTGTGTAGCAGGAATTACCTGTCTTCAAAAAACCTGCACTTAGCCCCCTAATTTGATAACTGTTAAAAGTTTCCGTTACAGTTAAATTTTTATTTCTAAGACATCCCTGAGTTGAATATTAATTACGTGCAGTTAATAAAAGAATTGCACAAAAATAATCGAAGCTTGGGAGTATTTTTGAAAAAAGTTTGATTTAACCGGAGTAATAACATCATTAAACTCGGAGGGGGCAAAGTGCGGATTTTGAATAAAAATGGGTATTTTCTGCTATACAGGGAAAACTGAGATTTCATACTGAAACTTAATCTTTTGTATCATATTAAATATAATTGTCGCTCTAATATGTGCTAACTTGGCAGATAGCTTGATGGGTCCTTTTCTAAAACACCTTTATACATATATGTCTATATCGGGGCCACACTTGGGGTATTGGTACAGTTCAAATTCTCTGTTCAATTCAGGGTTGTGGCTCCTTAAGAAACTAAAAGGATCTCAAGTCATTCATCAGCTTACTTTCAGTGATGATCCTGACCTGCAGAATACCTTCTTTTACAATCTCTGTAAGGTAATTAGATACAACACTCACTTCAATGATTATTCTAAGTTTTATGAGTTCGGGCTCTTTCCATTCTTCATAGGTAAATAAAAAAATACCATTTTATTTACAGTTAACTTTCTTGAAGTGCTGTTTTCAAGGGTATTTTAGTTAAAGAAGCTCCTTTAAACCAAAGTTTAGGGGAATTTATTGGGAACATAAAAAGTTATTTTAATGTCAAAGAAGCAACAGTTTGGGTATTTTGTGAAATTTACATCCTTCTTTTATTTCTCTTAAAATGGGGAAAAAATCTGTATGATATTCAGAGTTTCAATTTAAAGCAAAAATATGATAGTTTTGCAACTTGTGCTGGTTTGTGAAATAGAAGTCTTGATATACTGGGATTCTTCGGCATACACGAAGCGCAGTTAAGCCATTATATGTTTAAAAAGGGTTCTCTTTATATATGGTTATCTTGAGTTCAGTGCATTTGCGCAACATTCTCTTTTAGCTAAATAGAGAACTCTTCTCATGGATGGCATTATATCTTATTCTACTATTTTTATCTTCTTTCAGCAGAAGACATTGGAGAACTTCAAAAACATTATTCTATTATCTTCACCACAGGTAGTGTTCTCTCCATACGGAATATTCTTTTTTTTTTAACTAAAATTTTCTGTCTTTAATTTTCTTATTTGGTAGACAAAGTGAGTAATGTGTTTAGCTGTATTCTTAAAAGGCTTTCTCTTATTTTAGGGGTAAAAAAGAATAGCGAATTCCAACCTATAGGGTTGTAGCCTCTTTGTATAACCTTTGTTTTCGTAGCTCTAATCCTAAGGAAATAACTATTGTAATTATATTTGTATTTTGCTTGTTCCACGAAAAGAGATTTGAGAAGATTTAATGATTTTTAATTACTGTAGCAGAGCTGTCAAAAGATTTGGATAGGTATTTATAAAATTTTAATATTTAAAATGTTGGAAATAACACACGCACGCACGCATATGTATATATACATATGTATATGTATATGAATATTAATTTTCTCAAATTATGAGAATTTTTCATGCTACGTGTCGTGTATCATTGTATTAATTATGGATTTCAATACAAGACACCCTCTCCTTCTGGGTTGAAACAGTAGAGATTTTTTATTAATTGTTATCAGTATAAGCATCCTCGCCCCCCACACATGCACGCTTGCAGGCAGGCATGCACATACATCCACCCAAAGAAAGGAAATGAGGGGAAGAAAGCGTATAATTTAATCTCTCTCATTTATGATGCATTTATCTGATAGTGTTGGATTTGAAGTAGTTTCCAGTAGCATCTTATGATTATTAATACGCTAATGCAACATAAATTTGCTGATTCTTTTCAATAATAGTAGAAACTCCATGGAATTCTTTCTTGCTGCTCAATGAAAGTCGAGCCTTTTCTTCCCAAAACTTCATCAGGTTTTCTTCACATAAAAACCTTCATTTTCTTTTTCTCAACAGGATGGCTATGTCCCCTATCATTCAGCTAGAATCGAGCTATGCCAAGCCTCATCGAGCGATCAAACCAAAAAAGCACAAGTGTTCCTTGAAATGCTTAACAACTGTCTTGATCAAATCCGAGCCCCCTCATCTGAACAAAGAATATTCATGCGATGTGATGTTAACTTCGACCAATCAACTCAAGGTAAGAATCTGAATACCATAATTGGCCGAGCTGCGCACATCGAGTTCCTCGAGACTGATATCTTTGCGAGATTCATTCTGTGGTCTTTTCCAGAACTATTCCGTTGACGACCTTGCTTTGTTTCGTCCTAGAGCTCAATTGTTTATATTGCTAGGCTATTTTAACTGTTCATGTTATTACAGAAGAGTCGGCTAATGAAAAATCAGAGAGCGCGGACTTGTCATTATATAGAAAATTGTTGTACATTATGATGTTGAATCCATAGTTTTTTGTTTGTTATGTTTTTGAGAAGATGTAATTATATAGGTGTACGTTGGCTACATGATGTTTTTGGTAATGCGCATGTTATGCATTGCTACGTGAAGATAGCTAGGAGCAAAATGAGCAGGAACTGGAATAAATTCTGCCTTTTTCGTTGATTCCAGTTTGATTTTGCACTGAATCTGAAGTTTTCTGGTTTTCATATTATTATTTCTTTGGGACGATTGCTAAATAATACCTTAATGTTTCATCTACTTTGCATTTATATATTTTATTGATTTTTTCACTGCATTTAGATATCCTGAAATACAAACCGTATGGATTTTTTTTAAAATAGTGACGGATTTGATGCTCAATTGATAGGAGCAAAATATTAACAGTTTGTATTTTAGGGTACGTAGGTGTAACAAAAAAATCAGTAAAGTATATGAAAGCAAAGATGGTGGAACATTGGGGTGTTATTTAGCAATCAACCCTATTTCTTTTGATGGAAGTTCTCTTAATAATTATTTTGTTACCTATGTACTGATGATGTGGTTACTGTTCTGTCTTGCTTCAACATTGGACGATGTTTATGGAGAAATTCAAGGGTGATGCATATTTCAGATTTTATCATGTCTTAGCTTAAAGCAAACAAACACAAAAATTTGGGGGGAAACGTTCAATAAAATTATTTTTTATTTGGAAAAAGAACACTGAAGATTAAGAGTTTAAATAGTATTTTCTCAATGCGAAATTAGTTAGCAACAGGCATTAAATTTCTTATGTATTAGTTATTATTTGATATTTAGTTATTTTTTTCAGCAGGAAGGCATGAGAAACAAAAATAAAAGGGTTAAACTACACTAAAATACCATAAGCAATTTTAGTTACACAAAGATACCATAAATTGATTATGCTACATTTAAACACCTTGAAAGTGTTTGTTACCCTTTTGCCATTCCACAGGGAACATCTTTTCCATCATAAAAGGGCTGAAAAGAGAGCAGGGTGGCAAGGGTAGACTTTTGGTGAAAACGGCAAAATCGAGGAGTTCGGATGGAAGGGGGAGGCGGCAGCGGCAACACACCATTCTCTTCGTAGGGAGATAGACAAGATGGTGGCAACAAACTATTCTCGTTTAGGAGAGGCAGAAAAGTGGTGGAGAAGATATGAAGGAAAAGAATGATGGAAAGAAGGGGGTAGGAGAGAAAGGTGGAGGATAGCCGAGAGGAAAGGTACGCTGCTAAATCATCACTTAGGGATGTTTTAGTCCTTAAAAAGGCACTCGCCACTAAATTAACTGACTGAAATGCAAATCAGAAGGTACCATAGTACAAAAAGTTCATTAGTAAAAAGGTTCGATATTAATTAAGGTGATACGGTATTTTAGTAAAAACAGCAACTGTTGAGGGTATATTTGCATAATTTACCCAAAATAAAATACATGAGTTTATCAACTAGCTGCAGCCTGTAACCTCGTGGAAAATTGTGCATCTTCCTGCTCTTAAAATATACAGAAGACAAATCTATAGTAAGCATCACCTCTAGGCCTAAAATAATGATAATTGTTCGTACTACAAATTCCCTGGCATAACACTATACACCCACTATACTAAATTTGCATATCAAGAAACTGGCTGTCAGAGAATTTATTTTATGATTTTTTCCATATTTTTTTCAATCCATATTGTTGAGTAAAATAAACGGAACATAGTCCACAAGATATTGCAACATTATCCATTGGAAAACACAACTCCAACTAACAAATGATAGTAAGAGAATCCATCTGCTTTATTTTAATTCCCAATAATCAGCTGCTGCCCATATCTACAGGTACAGAGATTGCTTCCAAAACTACGAACAGATAACAGCACATTGTGCAGAATAAGAAGAAAGATTCATTCACAATGCTCTGCTCCAACTGCACACTGAATATTATTATAATAGTAATAACTACAATTTATGTTGCAAAAAAAAAAATAGCATCCTTAAGCTTAACAGTCAAGTGCTCAAATGAAAACTGAATATATCAATGGTGTTTTCTGTAATTTACGCGGAATGCATTTTATCAATCACACGAATCACAATTGTTTAGGAGCAAAAGCCGCGGCACGCGCTGTTGCCTAAAGCTCTTAATGCAATCAATGGAATTTCCATCACACACGCTTTATGTTCTGCAAGTTTTTCATACCTCAAACGGTTTTCTCTCACTAATATAATTCAATAAAACAAAATGTAAATCAACTCTGATAGGATTTCCCTTGAAGCGTTTCGCTCTCAGATCCCAAACAAATTCATTGATTAGGCAGAACAGCAAAGAACTAAACATAATATTGAAGTACAAATAGTTTAGCGACATACATTGTTCCATCTATCTAAAGTCAAACTTACAGAACTTCCAAATTCAAGCTTCATTTTAATTTGCAAGTCTGAACATTTCTCCTGTTGATAGCTCCTCAGACTCCTATCACAAGTGATACTACCGACTCATGGTCCTCAATCGACGCAACTTCTACATTTTTACATGGCTACTCACAATCACCTAACATCACTATTTTGGTTCTTGAGATTTGCATCCTTCAGACCAATGCACAAATTTTGGATTAATGGGATACTATTTCCACTAATTTTGGCCAAAAAAAACACACTCTCTCCTTACTTCCCCTGCTAGAAGATGAATAACTGATGTCATATGCCATTTTGCAATTGTTATATTTGCATAATATCCGTAAATTACCAATTAACCATACTCATTTTTCCCACCTACAACCACTAGCTTCAAAAATTACACAACCCTAGCACGCATTTTCACATTACCACTGAACAGAATTTGTTAAAATGACCTATTTGCCATTCTTCTTCTTTCTTCCTCCTATCCCCTCAAATCTTAACCACAAAACTTCACTAGTTAGACTTCAATACAAAAACATCGTTTGATCTGATCTTCATTCCACATTTGTAAGATGAATAATTAGATCATTTGCCATTCAGCTAGTTTCCTATTCATCTTATGAATTATATTGGGGGTGCAGTAGCCGAGTAGCCGCGCCCTGAAGGAGGTAAAGTGAGGCCGTGAGTGGCAGACACATCAGGGTTGTGTCTGACCGTAGCTCTATTTTTCTCTTATCTTATTTATATATCATCAACAAACATATACCTTTGTATCGTATCTATATATTATAAAAAAGGTATGACTCTTGAGGAAAGCATACCAAACTAGTTTTATGAAATCACAATATACATGATACAAGAAATATGGTGTCGCAATCAGCTTAATTACACCCCACGTTATATTTCATTCAAAAAGTTTGATGTTCAAATAAAGCAAACAAATAATCTGATAACAAAAATTTCAGTAGTGACAAATAGAGCTACCACAATTGACTAGATTAAAGAGGACCAAAATGAGCTACAGATAAATAACATTATACATCAAATGCAAAATAAAAAGGAACAAAGCATCAAGCACTAAACATAAAATTCAATCCAAATCTTTTCTACAAATCATATGTACTTATACTAAATACAAAGAGAAAAACGAGAGGGGGCAAAAAAGAAGTACCTGCAAGCTCCATTTTGTTGAACAAATTGCAATTGGCCCATTTCAAACCAATTCACCCTTCCATTCATTCAGAATTCGGATTCAAGCAATCGAGACCCTCACTCCGATTCCTCACGGTCCTATGAAACACTTCCCTCACTTGCTGCTCCAATGGATCCAAACCGTTCTTCAAATCGTCACAAACCCCTTTCAATTCCTTCACTCTCTCTCTAAGCTCGCCCATCTTCTCCTCTTCAAACGGCCACTGGACGTTATCCGTCAACCCAGCCAAATACCTTGTGCATTTCTCGACCGAATGGATCTCCTTCAGCAACCCGTTCCCATTCTTCCGATCCCTCTTCTTCGATTCCTCCAGAATCTTCTCATGCAAAGAAGTCACGGAATTCGCCCAAAGGTAGTGCCTGGGGATCGAAAAGTGAAGGTGCAGCCCTCGGTCCTGGCAAGGGATGGCTGCCACAAGCGCCCACATCATGAACAAGAGGACGGAATTCATCGTGTAGATCGGGATCACGAGCCCGAACGTGGCCGCGATGTCCGCAGCGCGCGGCGGGCTGAGGTTGGCCCCGATGGCCTGGAGCTGCTTCGACGCCGACCAGGACCGAGATACGCTCCACGAGAGCGACCGGAAGTGGCTGCTGCTGCGGTGGTGGTCCCGTGCGCGGTCAAAGGAGCGGTTCCGGTGAGCCGCCACAGCGGAGGCGGACTCCTTGTCGTCGAGCATCAAGATGGTGAGGTCCGTCAACGCCTTCTTGGACCTCCGAATCTGGCCCTCGCCGATGGTTTTCTGGCTGGGATCCAGCGCCGCGGCGACGATCTCGAGATGGCTCCGCCATCGGCGCACCTGATCGATCCCGTCGCGGATGGCGTTGCAGAGGTCCAAGGCCTTGATGGATTTCTCGAAGTAGTCGGAGGCCAATCGATCGAGGAGAGGAGGGCGATTGAGCAAGATCGCCTTGTTGTTGAAGAGGATCGAGCGGAACTCTTCCTGAATGACGAGGAACGAGTCGAGGAGCTTCTGGATCCAAGCGAGGGACAGGAGATCGTCCGATGCCGAGAGGACGGCGAAGAGGTCGGCGACGTGGCGCTGGAAGGACTCAAGCTCCTGGTCCTGGGTCGAGGAGACGGCGCCGTGGGTGTCCATGGCGTGGACCTGATCGCGGCGGATGCTGACGACCGAGCGGCCGATCGATGAGAACGGCGAGGCCTGGTGGTTCTCGTTGCCGTGCATCTTACACTTCCGAAGGTCTCGAGCTCCGAATCAATGGCGGATCATCGAGGATTGGGGGGGGGGGGGGTAAATTTTTGTGTGAGAGATGAAACCCTAATTTGGGGGATTTGGAGGGATTGTGGAGATTGGAAACCCTTCGGGGGAAGGGGGGCTTTTATGCGGGAATATTTACGAAGGTAGCAAGTGCAAAATTGCGGGAGATATAATAAGGTAAAAGAGTAGATTTGGAGATGAATTGGTATAAGTTTTGCGGAAAATCATTTTAAGGTCCATTGTTTTTTACTTAATTTGGTTTTGAATGTCTAAATTGTTGCAACGTCTCTTGTGGTTAGTGATTTCGAATTGGGTAGGGTGGCCCAGCAGGCTTTCATCGGACGATTTCTCGTCTGGCATGGTTGTTCCTAGACGGTTTTGAAACACGTGCGAAGTTGGTTTTTGATTATGTAGGGATTCTGGTCTGTTCCATCTTAGGGAGTGAATAATAATATGCAATCATTACGCAAACTTTATCCCGACACGTGATTTTTTTACGCTCAAAATAGCGATTTTGCTATTGTCTTTTGCGGAATCTTGCTTCCACTGCGGCCTCGTTGTTGGGTTAAGACACTCCAATGATTCTTTCGATTTTGCTATTGTTCTAGAACCGCTCAACAAACCTCGATGTTGGGTTAAGACATTATATTATCTCAATAAAAATAATAAAAGAGGAAAATATGTCTTTATAGGGCTAGAGATATTGCATGTGGCTATGTCTTAAAGATGTTGGATGAAGCTCATGGCTAGAAACCTAAGACTCCACCGCTTAGAAGCACAACCATAGATAAACACATTTTCCTCAAAAAGAAATTACGGAGGGAATATTAGCAAATATTTAGATGTTCGTGTCGGAACAAGCGCAAAAGCCTTATGTATGGATGCATCTTGCATCCTCAGTGTATCCGACTTTTTAAAGACAGTCGTATATTATTTATGCTCACTATACAATCTACGGAAAATAGAGATTCCATTTGAAACTAATAGCCAGGTCATAACTATATTAGCCGCAACAGGCACATCCAAACTTTTGAACGAACAAACTTACATGCCGCCATCATTTGATTTGGATTTTCTACATCCAACCCTATAATTCTGTTGCATATGATTATCAACTAACTTCAACTCAAGGGCTAAACAATGGGGTTAGACTTAAAACTATCATCCACAGAGGGATCACGATGCAAATTTTCCAACAGTAATTTCTTCAAGCAAGTTTGACATTTCGTGGACTGGACTCGAGAGGACCCCACCGAGGTAAATAAACGTTCGAGATTAACGCGGGAGAGACGCGATCCACACACACTGTGCCACGTGGCTGGTCTCGAGGCGTGGGCGCCGCCAACGGGGATAAAGGAAAACACGGAACAGCGTATCCAACGGTCACACGTGCGATGACTTGTTCCGGCAACAACCCGGTCCGATTCGCACGTGTGGACAAAATCTTTTCCCTCCTTTAACAGAAACGTCAACTAAGCAATCCAGTTGCAAATACCTTGGCTCGTGTAAACGAGTGTGGGACACGTGTGTGATACATGTGTATACATAATAAATATGAGAATCATGTAGGAAAGAGGTCATAGGAGGGATCCTCCTACGGCGTCGAAAAATACACCCCCATCGTGTTTTCCGACGATCGGAACCCATCATCTAAGATGTGGGTATACCAAATTTCATGTGATTCTATAATTTTTTCACCATTGAATTAGTGGGTTCAAAATTAACGGTTTACCACAGCAGAACTTTTTACATTGCTAAATCAACGGTGAAAAAGTTGTAGAATCACATGAAATTTGGTGTACCCACATCTTAGATGATAACGATGAAGATGATGGGTTCCGATCGTCGAAAAACACGATGGGTGGTGTATTTTTTCGACGCCGTAGGAGGAAAGTCCCTCCTGTTGAGTTTTTTGTTTGGTTAAGACAGAATTAAAAGCTTTGAGGCGTGTATGATACACTTTCCGAAAGGTGATATTGCCCCCACTATGGGAGTACAGTAGAAGGCAATCACCCCCAAGATACAACAAACCTCTTGAAACTCTCTTAGAAGTTTTTTGTTTGGTTAAGACAGAATTAAAAACTTTGAGGCGTGTATGATACACTTTCCAAAAGATGATATTGCCCTTCACTATGCGAGTACAGTAGAAGACAATCAACCCCAAGATATAACAAAGCTCTTGAAACTCTCTTAGAAGATAATGAGAAGAAGATGCCTTAAATGTGAAGAGTATGACATAATTTATAGACTTGAACAGACACAACCGTTTGAATGGTTGTGACCATTAAGAGTTGAACAGACACAACCACAACCGTTTGAATGGTTGTGACCATTAAGAGTTGAACAGACACAACCGTCCGTTAGTTCTGTTCAGATAACCTTTGAATCTGAAATTCAAAATGTCAACTCTGTTACTAAGTCAACCCAAGATGGTCCAAGTGCCCAAGTGCCTCATCAAAGACAATAGTAAATAAATGTTATAAGCCTGCTAGAAATCAGGCCCACTTGGCTCATTATTCACTTTATTCAAGTTATTACTTAAATATTGGGAACTATTATAAAGACTTGGGTATTCGTCTCTCTATCCGATGTGGGACTATTTCTCACATACAAATGCAACCAATATATTCAAACTACTAACAATCCCCCACTAGTTTGTATATATTGGCTGCAACCACATCTCTCTCGTGACAAATATTATGCATAAAGAAAGGTATCTCTCGATTTAAACCTTCCATTAGTATATATATATCAATCGTCTAACAAAGTTATTGGTGTCCGCAGATTAAACCAAAACTTTTATTATTAGAATTTGAAATACAACACACACAATATTCATCTTATTTTCTAAGAGGTTTTTAACTGCTTTAGCACTATTATGGCCATGTACTACTCTTGTACTTCATAAGCATTTACAAGAGAATACTTCATACCTCTTGTTGAAGCGGCACCATTTCTATGCTAATATAGGTGGAGTTTCCTTTATTATATCCCTATTACTGTGGATATTTAAAAATTAAATAACTCCATCGAGAGCTTTCGCTCATCCTCTTTATCGTAACAGACAGCACTAGATACTTATTTATATAAGAATGAGACGTCTAGTGCAATACAGGCACATGACAGTAACTTGTTATTACCCATTGAACTATTAAAATTAGTTTTTACTAATTAAAGTTGGGTTACCATTACTGGTGTTAAATTGTAAATGTTTAAGTCCCATTCCAATTGACGTATTCTTTACCAAATCTCTAGATAATGCCTTAGTAAAGGGATCTGCTAAATTCTTTGCAGATCTCACATAAACTATGGTAATTATTCCATTAGTTATTAATTCTCGAATATATTCATGCCTTAAACTAATGTGTCTAGATTTACCGTTATAAACATTATTATAAGCTCTAGACATAGTCGCCTCACTATCGCAATGCAAGGAAATAGATGGCATTGGTTGTGGCCGCAACTCTATATCCAATAAAAAATTTCTCAGCCATTCCGCTTCCTTACCGGCAGCAGCCAAAGCGACAAATTCAGATTCCATTGTTGAATGTGTGATGCAAGTTTGTTTCTTAGAGGCCCACCTAATGGCACCGCCTCCAATTGTAAATACCCAACCTGTTGTGGATTTATTATCACTTGCACTTGTGATCCAACTTGCATCCGAATAACCTTCTAGTACTGCAGGATAATTGGAATAAAATAGACCAAACTCTTTTGTTCTTTTTAGATACCCAAGAACTCTACTGATGGCTTTCCAATGATTAGTACTGGGTTTACTGGTGTATCGTGACAATTTGCATACTGCCAAAGCTATATCAGGCCTTGTACAATGCATCGCATACATAAGGCTTCCAATAACGCTAGCATATTCTAATTGTGCAATTACATTGTCACAATTCTCATTTAATTTCATACTCGGATCATATGGCGTAACACTTTCTTTAATATTAAGATGTTGGAATTTATTTAATAATTTCTCTATATAATGAGATTGGTTTAGCACAAACCCTTCACTATATTTTTCCACCTTTATTCCTAAAATAGTATCTACTTCATTCAAATCTTTCATTTTGAATACTGAAGTTAAATACATTTTTGTTTCATTTATTCCAATCATGTTTGTACCAAATATCAACATGTCATCTACATAGAGACATATGATTATCCCATAATTCTGATTGAATTTGGAATATACACATTTATCCGCACTATTATGCTTAAAACTATTTGATATTATTGCTTTATCAAATTTCTCATGCCATTGTTTAGGGGCCTGTTTTAAACCATATAGCGACTTAGTTAATTTACAAACTTTGTTCTCATTTCCAGGAAGTATGAAACTTTCGGGTTGTTCCATGTATACTTCCTCATTTAATTCATCATTTAAAAAAGCTGTTTTTACATCCATTTGATGCACATATAAATTATATATTGTAGCCAAAGCTATAAGAACTCTAATGGATATTATTCTAGCCACATGTGCATAAGCATCAAAATAATCTATGCCCTCCTTTTGTGTGAATCCTTTAGCCACTAATCTTGCCTTGAAAGTTTGTATAGAGCCATCTGTATTTTGTTTTCTTCTAAATACCCATTTACACTTTATAGGCTTAGATCCTTGAGGCAAGTCAACCAATATCCAAGTATTGTTAGACATTATTGAGTCCATTTCGTCATCAATAGCCTCTTTCCAAAATGCAGTATCTCTTGATGATATTGCTTCACTAAATGTTTTAGGATCATCTTCTATATTAAGTAGAACAGGTACTTTGTTAAGCACTTTGGTTCTGTCACCTTCAACGAGAAAGACTATTGAACGCGAATCAATAAAATCAGGACCAAAAGATTTTTCTTTCCTGATTCTTTGACTTTTTGTTGGTTCAATATTTTCATTACTTTCTCTTCTTTTCTCATTTGTAATTTTCTTAGAAGTTACTGCATTTTCATTATTATACAAATTAGAATCAACATTGTCATGCATAAATTTATTTTCAAAAAATTCAACATGTATCGACTCAATTATGACATTTGATTCTAAATCTAGAAGTCGATATGCTTTAGAATTCTGTGCATATCCAACAAATATACTTCTAATGCCTCTCGGCCCTAATTTAGATTTATATGGATCAGTCACTTTATAATATGCTATGCACCCCCACACTTTAATATAGTTTAAATTAGGTTTTCTACCATTCCAAATTTCATACGGTGAAACATGAGTTTTCTTAGATGGTATTCTATTATGAATATAACATGCCGTTAAAAGTGCCTCACCCCAAAGATTAAAATGTAATTTAGCATTTAAAAGCATAGCATTTACGATTTCAACTAAAGTCCTATTTTTCCTTTTGGCTAATCCATTGTGTTGAGGCGTATAAGGTGCAGTTCTTTGATGAATAATACCATGCATTTCGCAGAATTGAGAAAAAGAATCAGAAAAATATTCTCCCCCTCTATCACTTCTATGGATTTTAATCCTTTTATCTTTCTAATTTTCTACAACTGACTTATACTCTTTAAATTTCTCAAATACTTCATCTTTTGTTCTTAATAAATATACATATATAAAACGAGAATGATCATCAGTAAAGGTTATAAAATATCTTTTTCCTCCTCTAATTAATTGACCATTTAATTCACAAATATCAGAATGAACAAGTTCTAATAAATTAGCATCTCTTTCGATTTTAGGGAAATGTTTTCTAGTCATTTTTGCTTCTACGCAAATCTCACATTTATCATTATGATCATTTTGACATGCAATGTAACCATGTTTAGACATATACTTTAAAGAGCGAAAATTTAAATGACATAGTCTAGCATGCCACAAGAAAAAAGAATACTCAACAACATAAGCAAACACACAATTTATTTCATTAATACTGAGTTTGAACATGCCATCACAGGAATATCCCTTTCCTACAAATATACCATTCTTCGATATTACAACTTTGTCAGACTCTAGAACAATTTTAAATCCCTTCTTGCACAACAGATTTGCAGATACAAGATTTTTCCTCAAATCAGGAATATGAAATACATTAAGCAGAGTAAGTTTCTGTCTAGATGTAAACTTCAATTCAACACTTCCTTTAACGAGCATTTTGGCCGAAACGTGGTTTCCCATCAACACCTCTTCAGGTTCTTTCTGATCCGTGTAGGTTTTGAACATTGCTTTGTTATTGCATACATGGATGATTGCACCAGAATCCAGCCATCAATCTGCAGTTCTAGTTACCGCAGCCATATGCAATTCCGTAATCATGCCTATCTGCATGTCAGAAACCATAGCAACAAGTTCTTTGACTTCATTTTCTATTAGATTTGCCTTGTTGCTATTTTCTGATCCGAAACCAAGCTTTTTCCGGTATTTCTGAATTTGCAATCTTTAATATAGTAACCTTTCTTTCCACAGTTATAACAAGGCCACTTCTTCTTTGCAAAATTAGATTTCTTAAAATTTTCCTTCTTCTGGACTTTGAAATTGTTCTGAAATTTTCTATGACCATTTTCACTGACATGATTCACTTTAGAGTTAGATTTAGAACTAAGAAAAATCATGTCACGTGCACGGTTCTCTGCCTCAATCTGTAGATGAGTCTGAAATTGCTCTATGGTAAAACTTTCAGGAGAGTGCGCTTGTTTTTCTCTGTTCTGGCACTCTCGGCATCATTCGATTGTTGAGTTTTTTGTTTGGTTAAGACAGAATTAAAAGCTTTGAGGCGTGTATGATACACTTTCCGAAAGGTGATATTGACCCCACTATGGGAATACAGTAGAACGCAATCACCCCCAAGATACAACAAAGCCCTTGAAACTCTCTTAGAAGATAATGAGAAGAAGATGCCTTAAATGTGAAGAGTAGGACATAATTTATAGACTTGAACAGACACAACCGTTTGAATGGTTGTGACCATTAAGAGTTGAACAGACACAATCAGGCCCACTTGGCTCATCATTCACTTTATTCAAGTTATTACTTAAATATTGGGAACTATTATAAAGACTTGGGTATTCGTCTCTCCATCCGATGTGGGACTATTTCCCACATACAAATGCAACCAATATATTCAAACTACTAACACCTCTTATGGCATCTTTCCTCCATTATTCTCAATAAATATATATAGATGTGTTGCGTCAGTATAGGAAACTTTCTACCATATGCTCTGGTTTTTTCAGCATATAGTTTACAAAGAGTACTTCCATGATAGCTTGTGTTCGGATTATTGCTTAGTAAACATAAAACAAAATCTATTTTTATGATATGTGTTCAACGTGTTCACAAAGGTATTATAAATGTTTACAATCAAAACTAAATGCTAATTATTAATAGAAATGATGATAAATCAATTTAATGTAATACTTGAACATAATAATAAATCATCTAACACAAAATCTAACACAATACTTTAAAAGGTAACTATAACACTAAATGAGAAAAAGACATTTCTTTTTCTATCAAAAATCCATCTAGTTTTAAAGAAGTTGTCGTTTATAAAAAAAAAATTAGACGGAAAAAGGAAAAGAAAAATCCTTGACATATGACAAAGTAAATAAACCACTCATATGAAAATTTAAAATTAGAGTATTTGATTTGATGGAACATATAGAATCTTATTCTTTTCCTTTCTTTTTCCTATCTTTTCTTCTTCTTCCTTTCTCTTTGTATCTTTCTTCTTCTTATCCTTCTATCATATGTTCTTTTTTTCTCCTTTTTCTGCTGGTTTTATTTTAATAGCAGAGGATTTTAAACACGTCTTGGTTTTGGGAACTTTAGGTTTTAAAAACTGAATAAGACTTAAATTCTCATATATTATTAAGTGCCAAGTCACAAGAGGAGAAGGGTTTTCAACCAATTTGCTCAAAATCTCAACATCTTGCTTTTTTGGTTGGGCTTTTTAGCTTCCAAAAGCTCTTTTGGAGCTAAAAGAACACTTCTGAAAAATTAATACCAGACAGGCCTTTAGAAAAAAAAATTCTTTTGCAGGGGAAGCAGAAGAAGAAAGTCTTCTTTTTAGAGAAGCCAAAAAATAAAGCGTTAGAAAAAAAGCTATTTCGCGTTCCTGTTCTACCCAGTTTCCAAAACCCATCTCATGTCTTTCCCTTACCTTTTCCTCTCATAGCAGCAGTCTCTTCTCTCTCTCTCTCTCTCTCTCTAAAACCCTAGGCGGCTCTCCGACCACAACACCATGGAGAGGAAAAGCGAGGCGACCATGATTCCTACTTCCGATCGCAAGCAACGCGACCACGATTCTGGCTTCCGATCGCTAGCGTCCACTAATTCTGATCGCACCTCTGAGAATCTCAAGATCAAGGGTATTTGCACATATCTTTTTTTATTAGGTTTTTAGAATTTGACTTGATAGGTTATTCTAATTTGGCATTTCTGTGAATTGGGTTTTTCATAAAAAAATGCATAAAAATTTAGATCTTTGACTTGATGGGTTTTTAGGTCTCATGGTTTTTAGATTAAATTGCAACTCTGCGTTTGTGGTATGATTCTAATGATATAATTAGAAATTCGATTCATTAGGTAAAGAAAGATAGAATTTTTAATAGAGAAATCTAAAACTGTCTTTTATGGCCTTGCAGTAGTTTGATTTGAAGATGTTAGAATTGATTAGTTTCAACATTCTCTCTATTTTCTTATTAATATGTTGCACTCTGGCTCTGTGTTTACGGTATGATTCTGATGATATAATTAGAACTTTAAAGCTTTGATAAAATTGTGATTGTTCATTTTTTTATATTTAAATGATAGGAGTAACATTTTATACCTGTTTTTTCTATAGCATATATGGCAGAGTTGGTTATTGAGAGATCTAAAAAAAAGAAGATGGGATGGAATGAAAACATGTTAGAGCTATTTCTGAAATCATGTGTGTTAGAAGTGCATGCTGGTAATCAACTTACCACCCATTTTACAAGGGCTGGATGGAATAACATTACAACTCGATTTAACGAAACCATAGGAAAATCGGTGGAGCTCAAACAACTAAAAATTAAATGGGATAGCCTGAAAAAGGAATGACAGATTTGATGGAAATTGATAAGAAAGGAAACTGGTCTAGGTTGGGATCTAAAGAAGAAGACAGCTAGTGATGAATGGCGGGAGAAAAAACTAAAAGTGAGCCACGTTTATTTTTCATTTCAAAGATACAAAATGTATTTTACAGGAATATTTATTCATTGATTTTTTTTTTAATGGATGGATGTAGGAGATACCAGAAGCTGCGAAGTTTAGGATATGTGATTGCCATTTACTGATGACATGGAGGTTTGTTTTAGGGAGTGGTGGCCTCAGGAGATGACGCTTGGGCACTATCCTCCGGTGTGCTGCTGCATTCAGGTTAATATTGTAGCGGCGTCGATTGCTATCCATAACTTTATAAGAAGAAATGCACGTATTGATTTTGATGCGGAAGCATATGATCACGAACAAGTACATTTGCAATGACAAGAAGGTACTTCACAAGAGGGTACTTCAGAAGTCTTTTTTCAAGCACCATCGACATTTGAGACATGTCATGTGTAACACCCTAACACGATAGTACGTTATTTTATTAAATATATTATGTTGAGAATTTAAATTATTATTTTTGTTGTTGAGTTATGATTGGTATTTGGATGGTTAGTATGATAATTGTATTGTTTTACCTTATCTCGATCCCTAATTCAAATTGATATAATATTTGTATCTAACCCGCTTGCATATAAAACTGATTTTATTTATTGCTAGTTTGCTATTGTGTCATGATAGAATATTGTGATATATAGTTGGTTCCTTAGCTAGCAGGCATACGATATTTTTTAATAATTGATAGTAACTAAAAATATTTTAGTTGACACTTCTAATCAAAATAATATCTTGGTTGTGTTTTAAATAGATATTTTGTAGTTAAAATATTGTAGATGTTATGCCAAGTCAAGTATTATCCCAATTATATTCTTGTAAGATATTGTTTTGCTTTTATATATCTATCTATCTATCTATATAGCAGCATAACAATTATATTAATCCTAACCCATATTTATACACACATAATTTATATATTGAAACAATACTTTCTCTCTCCATACATTTTCTTAACCTTTATACTACATATCAACAACACCCTCATCATTACCTTCTTCTCGATCTCTTCCAACAACCTCATCTTCTTTGCCGCCGCGTCCAACCCAAGGCCTCACACCCAAACCCGAGACCCAACTCCTTAGTTAGCAGGCATACAATATAAACTAGTGTCGGTGGTCATGTGTCATGCATATGAGGTGCTGTTACAGGATTTAATCCCGAACTAGCGCCGGCGCTCACATGTTGTGCACATGAGGCGCCTCTACAGGTTTTAATCCTGCAAAGAATCGGCACTGGCGCTCACGTGTCATGTACGTGAGGCGCTGCTGAGGGAATCGTTTCACCTTCTCGCTCTGTTCTCATGAGTCAACATTTTCTTTTCCCATGCCCTCTTTGTCAGGACTTGGAAATAGCTCCACCATACACAACATTTTCTGTGCCTAGACTTGAATATTTCTCTTTATAATCTGAAACTATATTTTCCTCCTTCTTCATAAGGAGAGAACCATTTTTTAAAAACCAAGAGCTATGGCTTACAATCGTCCGCATGCTCATCGGCAACCGTGGGAGCTACTTATCGATGGAATTGTCTCTCGTTTTGCCGCGCGTTTAGTGGATCACGTCCTTACAGATGACCAATGCGACACTGTTATGTACGAGCTTCTGGCTCATAGAGGCTCTCCTCTTCCTATCGGCTCCATTTGGCTCCGGATGATCTTCCTGTCTGTGTTTGCTGACATCCCCCTCATCCAGCGGAGATGACCCGGCGATGCATGATGCAGTGGAGGACAAGATCGAGTGCTTTTATGAGGCACATTTGATTACCCAGCCTCTGAAGGACTGTTCTGTTCAGTTGATAGGTCAAGTGCGAGCTCAGCAGGCCGTCATGTCCGCCTTCGTTGATGGGCACGGTGCTGACCGATGGGGAGCGACTCCTCGCGAGGATCGCCGCTTCGACATAGTGGAGAAAGCAGAGAGGGAGTTAGAGAATCTTGTTTATTGTTTTGTTAATCCCTGTATCACTGATCCCACATTTGGAGATCTTTTTTCTGTGGAATAAAATAAAATAAAATAAATTTATTGACCACTGAACGTTTCACCCCAGCACGTATCCATATGGGCATCTTTCCTCTGCACATGTATTTTGCATTTTAACCTTAGAAGTTTCTGATGCATGCATTTAGACATAGGTGAACACTGGACTGATGTGAACAAGTGCTTCTCCCTACTACGTTGCTTAGGGCGGTATACCCGTGAGTGAAATAATGCATAGCATATGGCCGGTTTCGGGCTGGCATGTCATATACAATTTTTATTAGAATTTTGATCTGAGAAGATAGCGAGCGGACATAAGCGTCGTCATTTATCGTTAACTCAGATCTCGATCCTTAAGAAATGTAGTTCTGAACTCTAAGGCCTATGAGTTGCGCCTTTCTGTTTCTTGATGTCTTGATCTGGCGTGAAATAGTTTATGTACTCGTTTTGGAGTTTGTAGTTTATTCACTCATTTCAGAGTTTCAAGTTCCTTCACTCATTTCGGAGTCTCTAGTTTATGAATTAATTTCAGAGTTTGTAGTTTATTCACTCATTTCGGAGTCTCTAGTTTATGAATTAATTTCAGAGTTTGTAGTTTATTCACTCATTTCGGAGTCTCTAGTTTATGTACTCATTTCGGAGTTTTTAGTTTATTCACTCATTTCGGGGTCTCTAGTTTATGTACTCATTTCGGAGTTTGTAGTTTATTCACTCATTTCGGGGTCTCTAGTTTATGTACTCATTTTGGAGTTTGTAGTTTATTCACTCATTTCGGAGTCTCTAGTTTATGTACTCGTTTCGAAGTGTTTTTAGTTTACCTCCTTTGGGTTTACAGGCAAACTTGTCCTAACGTTATATGCAGATAACCCGCATTCTTTACAACAGAGTTCCGTTAGGTTTGTGGTACTAGGGTTTTAGTCCGTGGTACCATCGCGTTGGCTGATGTATTCCTCGATATGAAGTCTTCAAGCTGTTGTTCGAGTAGCCCCGCGACTGTCGTGTTTCTGATCCCTTCGGGGGCTGGACAAGACGTCTTCAAGTAATCTCCTTAGGTCATATTACCGTCGGAAGAGCAAACGTTAGGAATTTGCCATGATACTTTTTACTTGATGTTAGGCTCAATTTGGAGCCCCGATGAGTCATAACCACCCCGCTCTGGTGTGGGATGATTTCCGATAGTCTTTTAGGCTTTATATGAGTTACCGCCGAGACCCGAAGCTGGGCATATACCGTCACTTCATTTTTGCTTTGACGATGCCGTGCCGTCCCTTTGTTGAAGTAGGGTAGACATATGTAGGACTTCTATGCTGTATGTATTGCAATTGAAGTCCGGAGTTAGGAATATTCCATTGCACCAATTTTATTTGATAGTCGCGTCCGCATCCTGCTGAAATGAGGGGGAACGTCGTGATAGTCTCAAGGTTGTATATGTGCCGTCGAAACTTGGAGCTAGATTTTGTCATTACTCCTGCTTTTTTGCTTTGACCCTTGGGTCCTTCATTTTTGTTGATGACATTGCGTCTGCATCCTGAAAGTATGTCTTAGCACATCTACTAGGTTTATACAAGTATCAAGTATGCAATTTTAAAAAATCTAGAGGTCTAAGCTATACTAACCTAGAATCGAACTAGAGAATTAGGATTTTAGTGTAAGCAAACAAGTTCTACACTAAGTGAAACAAGAATACAACCTTTGTAGACCGGTCCTTCACTTCTAAACATCCAAATAGTAGTTCCTAGAACTCGTTTTAGACTCGGTGAAAGGAACGAGCTTGCTTTGTGTCTTCAAGGCCGAAGATGATCCACCTTGAAGTCTCTCTAACTCAAGCTCACTCTTCACTAATCGAAATATTAGTGAAGCAAACAACATAAACTAAAGGGCTGGTAAAGTGTAGGTCGATGAAGTAGGAATTTTGCTCACTAATTTTTCTTCTTTCTCTTTTATTTTCCCACCTTTAAAAAAACTTAGTGAGGAAGAAGAAGGAGATGAAAATGGGAGATGAACTTGGATTACAGAGAGAACCATGAAGTGAAGTGTGAGGTGATGTAGAAAAAATATCTATGAATAAAAACAAAACAAGAGATGAGTCATGGCTTCTTGAGGCTTCCACAACCATCTTAGAAAATGTGACTCATTTCCTATTTTCTTTAATTCATAAATCAAACCATTATCATCTCATCACTAATCAGGTGTGATTCTCATACATCCTAGTTCCATGTATTATCAACCATGATATAATAATATATACATATATTTACATACATACATATATATATATATATATATATATATATATATATATATATATATATATATATATATATATATGTATGTATGTATGTATAAAGAGAAGAAAAAGTTTAGTGAGCTAATATTAGTTAATACACACACACACACACGCACATATATATATTAAATTATTAAATCAACACTTGATTCAATAATTCGGTTATATCATATATAACCGACTAATATCACATATATATGTATATCACATTATTAAATCAACACTTGATTTAATAAACTGGTTATATCACATATAACCGTCTAATATTCGATACTAGTTATTAAATCAACACTTGATTCAATAATCCGGTCATCATATATAACCGTTCAATATCAAATATATATATATATATATATATATACATAAATTAAATCATTGAATCAACACTTGATTCAACAACCCGGTTATATCACATATAATCTAACTGATATCAAATATCGCTAGATTAGAATACGGTATCACATACTCGTATTTAATCAAGCTCCCGTACATATCTCCATATGTGCCCTACTTCATTTCGCTTGAGCTAGGAAACTTCTGTATGGTACTCTAAAGACTCGTCAATATACCAGCAGTAGGTAGTAATCACATCAGATACCCACAAGCCGTCAGCGGTACTAGCTGGACGTAACGGCTACCCAGATATTGAACGAATAGAACATCAACAAGCAAGTTTGTCCAAACTCCCGTAAAGTCTATAAGCAACACTTACTATACAGTCCGGTCTCTTCGTTTGATATATCGCATATCGAGTCTGGGGTTGGAATCGTCAGACCCCAGTAACTTGATAAGTTATGCCGATGTGTGGCCTATAACCATTCGAGAAACTACTGATAACACTTACCAGTAAATCTCATCAGCCATGGCCAAGGACTTACTGTTATAACCAATCGTTCATAACGCAACATCAACTCCCTATACCGGGAGAGACGAAACCCCTCCTATCGCTCATTGCCTCCATATGACTCAGGACTGTACCCCAAATCCACTTGTTTGCACGACTCCTTTGAGCCGTGGTAGAGAGGAAATCAAAGCACAGTGGGAACCACACAAGACTCTATGACGATCTCAGGTTTACAGACTAACCTGTACAAGTGTTACCGGAGAACTGCTATCTGACGATAGGTATGGTACCATTTAGAAGTTCTCGGTGAATCATGTTCGGTGTACCCATTCTCTGATGAGCACCTGTGTACAATCTTTGATGTCAAACACCAATGGTTGTGGGATCAACCATCTCCCTATACATGGTCAAGAAACGTACACACTAGTCTATTCTGGAATATCGATGCCCTGTCTCGATACTCTCTCGACTAGGAACTGTTAAAGGATGTGCTTGTAGACTACACAATCCCCACTAGTATGATCTGGATTATAGTCCTGGTAATCAAGCCTACATCCTAAGGGCTTTATCAACATGTAACAGAGAGACAGTATAATAATACAAGTGTACATGTTATGATAAAGAGCAACCAGATAGCATACTATCATGTCGAGTAAGAAAGTCCTCTATATATATGTCCAAGCATCCACTATATCATACAATAATAGCCTTTAGGGCATACATATTCCTAACACATCATGCCGGAATGAGAAGCACGTCAAGTCGATCTCTAGGCCGTAGATGTTGCCGTCGAGATCTGGCTCTCCTTTTGATGGATCCTGGTGGGAAAGTATGGTTCCCTTTCTTTCATTTGTGCCCATGGATTGTATATAACAGTCAATATGGACATACTTGCAGGGCAGAGGAAGTTTCATTTTATATTTTTTATTTTTCCGTGATGCTATATCTTTTCAGCCTTTCATATCGCGAAAGTCGCGATTGCCCAATCATTTCGGTTATTTCATATGCATATATTTTTTTCCTCGCTGATTTTTATTGCGAGTTGCCCCATCATTTCGGCTGTTTCATATGCATTTTTTGCTCGCTAATTTTCATTGCGAGTTGCTCCATCATTTCGGTTGTTCATATGCATTTTTTGCTCGCTAATTTTCATTGCGAGTTGCCTCATCATTTTGGCTGTTTCATATGCATTTTTTTTGCTTGCTGATTTTTGTTGCGAGTCGGAGACTTGGGTCCTGATCCCTATTTTGGCATCAGTACCACTACAACTGGAATATTGTAAGGAGTGAATTATCATTTGCCGTGAAAGGACTTGAAGTTTGATACCTGTTTAGGCATCAGTATCGCTACAACTGGAATGTTGTCATGAGCGAATTATCATTTGCCTTAAGAGGACTTGGAGTTTGATACCTGTTTAGGCATCATCATCGCTACAACTGGAATGTTGCTAGGAGTGAATCGTCATTTTCCTTTGTCGATTTGAACAAAGATGGCTTAGTAGACAGGGTTAGGATCCTGTCAACTAAGGCTTTTGATTTTATGAGCCGTAAGGGTCTCACAAAGGTATTTCTCCCTACGAGTCGAGAGGTTCTTATAAATGTATTTTCTCCTTAAGAATCGTGGGAATTCCTAAGTGGTGTTTTCCCTTGCAAGTCGTAAAAATCTTACAAGAGCGTTTTCTCCTTATAAGTCGAGAGGACTTATAAGTGTCATTCACCATATGGGATATTTCTCGCCATTGGTGGAACTTGGTGGGGAATTGTTTATTCATGTCCGTGGATTGTATACAAGGGTCAATATTAGACCACCTGTAGGGCAATTTGGGGGATATGACGGCTTAAGAACAGGTTTAGATCCCTGTAACCTAAGACTTTTGAATTCTATGAGCCGTGAGGGTCTCATAGGGGGAATTCTTCTTACGAGCCATGAGGATCTCGTAAGTGTAATTTCTCCTTAGGAATCATGAGGATTCCTAAGCGTGTTGCTCCTTTCTGAGTCGTAAGGATCTCACGCAGGTATTTTCTCTTCATAAGGTCGAGAAGACCTTGCAAGTGCACATGAATTTTTTTATTTTATGAGTTTGCGCCCTATTCGGGTTTTCACAAACTCGCCGGCAGTCCTGCTGTTTTTACTCACGGCGCCCTTTCGGGTTTTCATCCATGCCCATTTTGCTTGTGGGCATACCGTCTTTTTTTTAACGAGATTGCGCCCTTCCGGGTTTTCACAAGCTCACCGGTTGCCCTGTTGTTTTTACTCACGGCGCCCTTTCGGGTTTTCATCCGTGCCCTTTGTATACATACATTTTTTTAAATGGCGAAACTCTCGAAAGTAGCTTTGTCGCGGGTGACCCACTTGTTTGCCGGTGGGTTTTGGGGATGGCTTCATCGCTGGAGTAGCTATATAGCCAGTGAGACTTGAGTTGCAATCTTTCTTGCTAAGACTTCGATTGCAATATAGATCTCAAGGGAATGTATCGCCGTATTTGGGGCGATACACTAGTTTAGGAACGTTCCGGTCCATTATCGCCATGTTTGAGGCAAAATTTTAGTTTAGGGACTTTGCGGTCCATTATCACCATATTTGAGGCGAAGTTTTAGTTTAGGGACATCTCGGTCCGTTGTCGCCATATTTGAGGCGAAGTTTTAGTTTAGGGACATCTCGGTCCATCTCGGTCCGTTGTCGCCATATTTGAGGCAAAGTTTTAGTTTAAGAATATCTCGGTCCGTTGTTAGTTTAAGGACTTCTCGGTCCGTTGTTGCCATATTTGAGGCGGATAATTAGTTTAAGGACTTCTCGGTCCGATATCGCCATATTTGAGGCGGCGGAGTTTTTTTTGTATACTATTCTCAGAGTTCTGACTCAGGAAGATAGCGAGCGGACACGAGCGTCGTCATCTATCATTGACCTAAGTCGTGACTCGTCAAGCGTAGTATTTTTTGAGGAATCGGCCGTTTATTGGCCGGAAGGGTTTTTCGCCATGCATATCCATAAGCAGGTAGGCTCCACCTTGGTAGACTTGGTCTATGATGTACGGGCCTTCATAGTTCGGCTCGAATTTCCCTCGTTTTGCACGATTGGGGATTATGGGTCTTTTGACGACTATCACGAGTTTGCCTTAGCGGAATTTTCTCGGCCTGGTTAGTTTTTCGTATGACCGTGTCATCCTTGCCTTATAAGCCTCCAAATTTTGCTGTGCTATAAGGCGAATTTCGTCGAGGGCAGCAAGCTCCTTAAGCCGATCTGTCAGCTCGTATCGAACCGCTACTCGTAGAGAAGTGAGTTCTATTTTTAGGGGAAGCACTGCTTCCATGCTGAATACCAACGCGTATAGTATTGTATTCATGATCATTTTAAATGTTGTTTGGTACGCCCAGAGCTTCGTGAAGCCTTTCGTGCCAGTCTTTTTTGTTTCTGGACACCGTCTTCTTTATAATTTTTGTCAAGATCTTATTGAAAACTTCAACTAGACCGTTGGCCCAAGGGTTATAGAGTGAAGAGTATCTCCAATCTATTTTACGCTATTGAGCGAAGCGGCTGATTTTATGACTTCTATAAGCTGACCCATTATCCGAGATAATTCGTCGTGGAGTGCCGAACCGATAGATGACATGTGTCCTGAAGAAATGGAGGATATTTTCCGTCTTTACCTCCCTTAGTGGTACTGCTTCTGCCCACTTAGAGAAGTAGTCAGTCGTTGCCAATATGAACTGATGTCCTCTGGACGATACCGGTTCAATGGGCCAATCATATAGGTTCCCCACATTTCGAACGGTTAGCTAGCTACTGTTGGGTGTAGCAGATTTGGATGCCGGTGGATGAAGTCCCCGTGAATTTAGCACGAGTGACACTGCTTCGCATATTCGAGACAGTCCTGAATCATCGTGGGCCAATATTAATCCACTCTTTTTATCTTCAACTTCATCTTTGGTCCATCTTAATAAGAACCGCAGAGTACATCGTGAGTTTCTTGGACGACTCTCTTCGCTTCTTCTGGTCCCAGGCATCTTAGCCACAGACATTCGAGCAATCTCTTATATAGAGTATCAGTGACGAAGACGAAGGACAGAGCTCGTTTCATGAGCTGATGTCTAGACGATGCGATTTTGGGCGTTTGTTGGGATTTGAAGTAGTCTATGAAGACTTCCCTCCAATCCTTGACCTTTTCTTCGTCCTCTATTTGAAGGGCTACTTGTTCGGTCATTTCTTTTCTTTCGGATGGCTCTATCGGGTCTTCTGAAGATATATTTGTCGGTGAGAGAATCCCGCGGCTTTACACAATGATCCTTGCATTATCGAGGTCTTCATCGGCCAGTTCCTTATCCAATTTGGCTAATGCATCCGCCTTGCTGTTTTCTGCATGCGGTATACTCTCCACGATGTAGGAGGGGATTTGTGTCAGCAGTTGCTGCACTTTCTCGCCGTACTTTATCAGCTCTCGCTTGCATGTCTAATAGTCACCATTTACTTGGCTAACTATCAGCTGGGAGTCTCTATTTATGAGGAGGTTTTTGATTCCCATGTCGATAGCAATCTCTAGACCCGCTATCAAAGCTTCGTATTTAGCTTCGTTGTTTGTTCTTGGCTCCATTAAGGAAAGAGCGAAGCATATTATCCCTCCTTGTGGAGTCACGAAGATAAGGCCCACCCCGGCTTTGATTATAGGGATGTTTTGCTTTTGACTCTTCATGGAAGATGCTCCATCGAAGTAGTGTTCCCATTGGGAATCATTTTCTCCCTTCTCTTTTCGATTGTGTCGAACGCATGTTCATCCGGCAACTCGCAATTTAAAGGAGAGTCAGCTGGTATCGGATGCTCCGCGAGAAAGTCAGCAATGGCTTGGCCTTTCACTGCTTTGAGGGGTCAATACGTTATCGAGAACTCCATCAGGAGGAGGGCCTATTTGACAAGCCTTCCTGTTAGTATAGCCCTTGACATCAGATATTTGAGAGAATTCACCTTTGATATGAGATGAACCTCATGCGCCAAGGCGTAATATCTGAGCTTCGTTATCGCGAAGATCAGTGTCAGGCAATGCTTTTCGACGGGGGAATAGTTGTTTTCTGCCGACAGGAGAACTCGACTCAAATAGTACAGAGCTCTCTCCTTTCCCTAATCGTTCTCTTGTGCCCATAGTGCGTCTAGAGAACCTTCAAGGGATGTTATAATTCACCTTGTTTTTCCTAGGTGAGTCCCTTGCTGTGAGCTCTTTGACAACTCCACCGTCGAGGGTAATTTCCTCAGGGATTTTTTCTTTCCCTTTGTCCTTTTCGCTCGAACCTTTGTTTGTAAGTCCGAGGTTCTTTTCAGGCAATATGCGGTTACGCAGCTGAATATTCTTGCAGTTCTTCTCCTCCTTTTCTTTTTCGAATGGGGAGTCTTCGGAGAGAGGGCTGAGGGGTGTTTCGTTCTCAGAATCGCTCCCGAAAGTAAAAACTTGGGGTTTCCCCCCATCCGAACTGGTATCAACCATATGACAGTTGCCAGTCGTTTTTTCATGCGCATCTGTCACACTATTTTTCCGTCGATGAGCTTCGCACTTCATCATCTTGAAGTGCTTTTTATAGGCAACGTATCCTTACCACCACTTCTTGAAGGCACTGCATTCCTCGGTGGGGTGGTTAACCCTCTGATGATACAGGCGGTAGTTTGGATGTGAATCCTCTCCGTCGGGGCATATGACCCATGTTTCCCCAATATATTTAACGTAATAAAAGAGTAAAGCTATGTTGAATTCAGTAAGACAGCGCCTCATGTGCTTTCCATGAGAGCGCCAACGCCAGAGCCAATCTTATAGGATTAAATCCTTTGGTGGAGCCTCACGTGCTCCTCACACGGGCGCTAATGTGCAAAGCACAGAAGAGTTCATTACATAAGAGTTAAACTCTTAGATGATGCCACACATGCTCCTTACGCGGGCACCAATGTGCAAAGCACATAAATACCCATTATAAGAATTAAATTCTTAAGTGGCGCCTACGTGCACAACACGTGAGCGCCGGCGCCTAAGTAGAATTAAATTCTACGGTACTTTCTGTCACACAGAGCCGTTAGATCAAAAATCCAATGGAGATGATATATTACCAAAATATAGAATCAAATTCTATTAGGAGAAAATATCTCCCATATCTTTTTAAATAAGAAAGATACTCTCGGTTGGATTAATGATCCAATAATAGAATAAAATTCTATTTTTTGGAATATATATTCTCTCAATTTTTCCAAATAAAAAGATTGCTCCCTGTAAAACAGAGAATCCTTGGATTAAAAATCCAATGGTGATTAAAAATCACCACTTGACAAAATAAATTCTGTATATGAGAGAATATTTTCCCGATCTTGTTAAAAATAAGAACAACATATTCTGTAAAACATAAGTCCTTGGATCAAAGATCCAATGGTGGGTAAAATTCCCCAACTCAATTTTGAGACCAATTAAATCAATTGGAATATCTCATTAAGAGATTTTTTCAAAACTAATTAACAATCTGCCTCCACAATATAAAGGACCCGAGACTTCGAGTCTCAAAAAAAGAAAAAAAAAAAAGAGAAAATAGAAAAAGAAAGGGAAGGGGGAGAGAGATAGGCACATAGAGAGAAACACAAAACAACACACAGAGAGGAGAAGACTCTCAAAAGGTTCCAAAAACAATAACAACAGAGAATTCTATTCTCAAAGAAGAAGGGCTTCATTCTCTAAACCCTAGAAACCACAGAGATCAAAACATCTTCTTTACCTATCATAATATATCTGAGAGGTATAATCCTTCTCGAGAACTTAGTTCTTTCTCTGGATCTAAGATCCACAAGACAGGTCTCCTATAAGTTGAGAATTTAATTCTCATCGGGAAGATCTTATTCTTGAGAATCAAAGATTCAGGGAAGAACAAATTTAAAGAGAAAAAATATGGAGTCCATAACACTCTAGGAACTCAGTTCCTTCAAATCAAGAACTTAGTTCTTCAATAATATGATCCCAGATACTCAAAATAATGATCTTGGTGATCGTTAATAGTGAAAATACCATTAACAGAGATTTAAGTTCTCTAAAAATATCAACAGAGATTAAATCTCCATATAAAAGAAACTAGCGCCTCACGTGTTTCCCACGTGGGCGCCTCTCTTCAACAGCGCCTAGCTCCTCATGTGAAACACACGTGGGCGCCATATAAAGAGTGCTTAGCACTCCATAAAAAGCCAAAACGGCTGAGTGCTTAGCACTGATTGGGCAGCGCCCACCGCCTCACCTGTTCCTCACATGAGCGCCACCAAAAAGAAAGAAGAAAGAGAAGAGAGAAAAATGCTTAGCACTCCACATACAGCCAAAATGGCTGAGTGCTCAGCGCTCATTGGACGGCGCCCATAATTAAATACTTCACATGACACCCATGTGAGTGTCAAAACATCAAACAAGTGCTTAGCACTTTTATATGAAAAGAAAGTGCCGAACAAACAGAGCCCAAATAAGTGCTTAGCACTTTTGAAAAGAAAAAGGCTAAGCGGACTTAGCCCAAACTGGCTAAGTCTCTTAATTTTCTTGCAGCTGAGCCCAAATGCTCTTTTACTGGATCTTAAATTAAAACGATCCTTAAAATTTTGCCAAGTTGATCTTAGTCTCAAATTAGACTAACACATCCTTAGCAAGAACGAATTGAGCCCAAATGCTCACACATTTAAGTTGATCTTAATCTCAAACCAGATTAATGGTCCATAAATAAGCTATGCCCAAATCTAAAATATACGGATTTGGATTAATCCGCGCCCTACGGGCAACGACGTAAATTATTCTCCATATACAATCCACGGGCAACTAAAAAAAACAACACACGACACGAAGTGAACTTCCAAAGCAGGAGAAAGTGGTTATCGCAATGCAGTAACGTAATTAACTGCAGGGGCTTGTGCCTGCATGGAAGAGCATCCCCACAATCAAAAACCCTTTATAAAATAAGGGGGGATCTGATAAAATATGCTAGAACGGTCGCATCCATCCAAACCTCCAATATATGGTGCCATAAATCAACTTGGTATCTTCGGAGAGGTGGAGGGATAAATCCAAATAGCATCTGCCCCTAAAATTCAGGCCAGACGTCCCAACGTCCCGGTCCGTCTTTCGACGATGCACAGATTCTGGCACGTCTGGTGTGACCTATTCCTCTTTCCACTCCACACTTCGTGTGTCGTGTTTCGCGAACAAAATCGCAGTTCGCTATGGTTGCCCTTGGATTTGAGATACTAAGATTTGGTGTTTTGCTCATGTGCAGAGAAAGATCGATGGCTTTCAACTGCACTTCTTGCAACAGCAACTCTCGCTCCACCCCAGCTGGAGGAGTGATCTACGGGCCCAACGCGGCCTCAATCTTTTCAATACCGATGGGGCAAGTTACACAAGCCACTACTAGGTTGTTCTTCGGGACCATACTCCCACCAGTGAGTTTCGGTGCCTCAGCACCGCAAGAGGAAGCTCCCAAGAGGCCGGTCTTCGATCGACTAGCGACCACAACGTCCCCTCTCAACGGGCTTGTTGGGGTCAAAAATTACACCCTGGTTGACCAAGTCAAAGTCAAAGTCAACCCCAAACCAGGTGGGCCCAAGCCCAGTTCAAGTGGGCCCAAGCCCAGGTCAAAGGGACCGGCCCTATGACAAAAGGAATGAAGCCATAAATTGGTTTAATGTAATTCTTTTTTTATATATATGTATAGAAATAAATGTATGTAAAATAAGCAAAAAACCAAAATTTTGTAAACCCCATGGCTTATGTGCAAAAAGAGATAAGCACATAAGGCATGGGGTGACATAAGTGACATTTGGCAAAGCCCAAGGGGCTATATGTAAAGTGTGTAGCCTATAAAGGCAAACATGATGAAAATATCTATGACAGCTTTTTCCATTCTCTAAAAACTAGGGTTTGTGCCTCCGTCCCCTCTCTCTCAAATTTTTTTCTCTTCCTTTTCATTTTTCAATTAAATCAAGAGTTTAGCTTTTTTTTTAAAAACTAAATAAAGTTTTAACATAAACCCACCTCTCAAGACTCCATCAAGAGAAGAAAAATGGTCTCTTTTTTATAATCCAAGATTTAAATCTTGGAGTTTCAAGAGAACCCATTTTGGGTTTCTTCTCAGAGGAGAAAGGAGGAAATATTTTGGAGTTCAACTCCACAAATAAAATTCTTTTGGAGTTTAACTCTATAATAAAAGGATTTTTGGGAAGTTTAACTCCGAATAAAATTGTTTTGAGAGTTTAACTCCAAATGAAATTTCTTTCGAGTTTAACTCCATCATAAAAAAAGAGGGAAAAGTGAGTTTTTTTGGGCTCCTGCTTCCTCTCACGTGCAGGAGAGGGGAGCTCCCATTAAGTGGAAGTTTTTCCTCCTTCTCACGTGAGGGGAAGGCTACCACAAAGTGGGAGTCCTTACTCCCTCTCACATGAGGAAGAGGGAGCCCCCACTATATGGGAGCTTTCTCCCCTCTCACGTGAGAGGGAGGCTCCCGTTTTAGTAGAGTTTAACTCCACACCAAATAAATTTTTTTAATGGAGTTGAACTCCATTTAAAAAAAAAATCTTTTGGAATTTAACTCCACAACAAAAATTCTTTTGGAGTTCAACTCCACAATAAACTTCTTTTTGGGGAGTTTAACTCCACATTAAATCATTTTAGGAGTTTAACTCCATTTAAAATTCTTTTGGTGTTCAACTTCACAATAAAATTCCTTTTGGACTTGAACTCCATTTAAAACTCTTTTGGAGTTTAACTCCACAACAAAATTCTTTTGGAGTTTAACTCCACAATAAAAATTTTTTTGGGGAGTTTAACTCCACATTAAATCATTTTAGGAGTTCAACTTCATTTAAAATCCTTTTGGAGTCTAACTGCACAGTAAAATTCTTTTTGGGGAGTTTAACACCACATTGAATCTTTTTAGGAGTTGAACTCCATTTAAAATTCTTTTGGAGTTCAACTTCACAATAAAATTCCTTTTGGAGTTGAACTCCATTTAAAACTCTTTTGGAGTTTTAACTCCACAACAAAATTCTTTTAGAGTTTAACTCCACAATAAAATTCGTTTTGGAGAGTTTAACTCCATATTAAATCTTTTTAGGAGTTTAACTCCATTTAAAATTCTTTTGGAGTTCAACTCCACAATAAAATTACTTTTGGAGTTGAACTCCATTTAAAACTCTGTTGGAGTTCAACTCCACAACAAAAATTCTTTTGGAGTTTAACTCCACAATAAAATTCTTTTGGGGGAGTTTAACTCCACATAAAATATTTTTGGAGTTTAACTCCATATTTAAAATTCTTTTGGAGTTTAACTCCACCAAAAAAAAATTCTATTGGAGTTGAACTCCATGTGACAAAAAAATTATTATTTAATTAATTTTGGAGCATCCACGTGTGGGGGAGGCTCTCATCAAATGAGAGCCCTCTCTTCCCCTTCACGTGAGGGCACGTGAGGGGGAGGGCCCCCATTAAATGGGAGCCCTTTGGCCCCCTCACGTGAGGACACGTGAGGGGGAGGGCTTCCATTTAATGGAAGCCCTTTGGCCTCCTCCCATTTAATAGAAGCCCTTTGGCCCCCCAACATAAGGGGGAAGCTCCCATTAAATTAAATGGGAGCCTCTTCCCCCTCCTCTCACGTGAGTGGATGAATCCCCCTTTCTTTTTTTTTTAATTTTTAATTTTTTCTTTTTTCCTTCTTTTCTTTTTTTATCTTTTTTTTTATTTTAAAAAAATAATAAATAAATAAAAATAAATTATGAATAATACCAAAAAACGTTTCTCTAAATATTTATTTACTTATTTATTTTTGTTTTTTTATAAAAAAAATATATATTATTTTTTTATTTATAAATGGAACAAAAAAAAATTAACATGTCTCTATTGTTATATGTTAAAAAAAAAACACTCACACCAACACATCGTATTGAGTTCGCATGACCGGTTTTACCCGTCAATCGGAGGTTCCCCCACTCTAAAGGGAAGGGGTAATTAACGGCAGTTTAGTCCGCGGCTGCCGGAGATTCGGATCCCCACAATCAATAAACCCCCGGCTATCCTAGGCAGGGGATCTGTAGTATGCCTGGCAAGCGCGCGCGTATTCCCATCTCAATGAGGTGACGAAAAATACCCTAAAGACTCTGGCACGCCTAGTGGGACATTTCTCTCCTCCCATATCTCGGGTCAAGTGTTCATACGAACTCATTTAATATATATACCGATATTTGTACTGAAATAATGTTTTTCCATGCAGCAATCAACTTTCAACGACAATGTCTCCTAAGATGGATCCAGCTTCTGATGCGACCGTGATTCCGTACGTGTTCAAGATCAATGCTCGTGTGGTTCTCCCCGCAAGTCTCAGTTGACAGTGGAAGGAACTGTCCCGCCAATTTGGTTCCGTCATCATCTACCCTGCCGGAAGTGCTCATCAGGCAGAAATCCCGGCAAAACAGGTGGCCAAGCCGGTCTCAAGGGGTAAGAGGCCGAATGTTGTGATCGCCAAGGCACCACGACCGAAACTTAAGACGGTGTCTGAACGACTTTCTGGTGCTCCAGCTGGGGGCAAGACTTCCGGTACAAAAAGCAACATCAAACGTTGTGGATGAGCTCAGGCGATGACTCCAACAAATGCACAATCAGGAGTATATCCAAAGCCCTCCATCACCCGGTCTACGGCGGCTTCCCGAAGAGCCGTAATCAGCCAAGTGCTCAAAACAGAAAGGCTGAGACAGAAGCGGCTTAGGTATCGAGCCAACAAGAGGGCCAGGACTCCGGCCAAGTGGAATCTTATGAGATTCCAAGAGCAGAGTCATCCTGCGATGACGGTTGAGTTGACCGTAAAAGTCAGCAATTCTTTCGAACCTTTGAAGTGGGTTCAGAAAACGCCATGATTGCCAGAATTAAGAAAACGGCAGACCGAACGTTGCTACAAAGAGATATGTCCCAGCCCCAACAGAGAAAGTACGACACTGTCTCTTCAAGTGTCTATCAGGCACTCTGTGCCGCGCAAAAGCAGCGGGGAAAACCCAGAAAAGAAGTGCAAGCACTATTCAAGAACCCGGTCAGGCCAGCCGCTTTCAGTCGATTGCCCATTACCGAAACAGGAGGGCCACGACAGCGATCCGTGAAATCAGCTGCCAGTAATAAAAAGATGGCCGGATATGTTATCCATACGGTCTATATGGCGGGTACGCGTCCCAGCGACAACCTGCGCAGTAAGAGCAAGGATGGGGCTACCACATCCCAAGTCCAATCTGGCTTGAATGTGGTTGCCGCTTCCCAAGATCAGCCGCTTCCACCGGATCAGGAAAACCCTCTCGATGAAGCCGATAGGCAGAAAGACCCCTCAGTCCATGTAGAGTCAAGCTCGGACAGCGAGAAAGAGCCGACTTTCCGCCCCAGGACCGCAGAGCAAGAGCTGCTTCAAGAGCTTCGAAAACAGCTCAGGAGCGAAGATAAAGAAATGGCCAAGTTTTACTCCAAAATCGACGACCTGACGAATGTTGTGATGCAGCTTACGGCTCAAATTGCTCAGGCGCCTTCCAATCAAGCACAAGTCTCTATTCATGAGCAGGGTGATGATAACCTGAAGCAACCTATGCATGTCCCTTTGGGTCCAAGATTAGGCGAGCCACACGAAAGCCGTCCACGTTCCGCTTCTGGGGACGCCTTGGCCCCAGACAACACTATCCCGCTAACACAAGATCGGATAATGGATTTGGTTACCAGCAAGGTTAGAACATTGGTAGCCGAAGCCGAAGCTCAGAAAGAAACTGGTAGTAGTGGGTGGCCATATCCCCCACAGTACGATCTGATCGAATTCCCCAATGGTTACTGTTCCCTTCCGAACGGCGGCCTTGACTTCGCGTCCGTGCCTGGGGTTCGGGGCAGATGCTATTTGGTTTTATCCGTTTATCTCTCCGAAGATGCCAAGTTGATTTATGGCACCGTGTATCGGAGGTTTAGACGGATGCGGCCGATGTAGCAGACTTCGTCAGATTCCCCCTCAGGGTGAGGGTTTTTTGATTGTGGGGACGCTCTTCCCTGCAGGCGCAAGCCCCTGCAGTTAATTACGCTACCGCATCGCGGTAACAACTTTCTCCTTCTCCAGAATTTCACTTCGTGTCGTGTGTGTTTGTTTTGTTTGTGGTTGCCCGTGGATTGGATACGGAGACTGAGTAATGCCGTCGCCCGTAGGACGTGGATTAGTCCAAATCCGTATTTACTTAGATTTGGGTTTGGTGTTTTCAGTTTAAGGATGCATTAGTCGCGTTGCGGCTAAGATCAACTTAAACGTTCATTAAGGATACGTTAGTCCTGTTTTAGACTAAGATCAACTTAACGTAGTGATTAATTTAATGTATGGCCATCGGGACTCGTCACCTCTCTGACGTCGTTGAAGGATTACAACGACATGTATCAGAGGAGCTCGGAGATGTACCCTTGAACCAAAGTTGATTTGGAGTTTTATTGTTTATTTAAATATCTAAGGACACATTAACCGTATTTGGGGCTAAGGTCAACTTAGACGGGACCGTTTAGATCCGGCAAAAGAGCGTTCGGGCTCTATTGCGCCAGTTTAAGGACGTGTTGGTCCATTATTAGTTTAGGGACGTTTCGGTCCATCGCCAGTTTAAGGACGTAGTGGTCCATCATTAGTTTAAGGACGTTTCGGTCCGCCGCCAGTTTAAGGACGTAGTGGTCCATCATTAGTTTAGGGACGTCTCGGTCCAATATTAGTTTAGGGACGTTTCGGTCCATTTGGATGTGTGGTCGTTGGGACCCGTCACCTCTTTGACGTCGTTGAGGAATTACAACGAGGGATGTCAAAGGAGTTCGGAGATGTACCCTCGAACCGGTCGTGAATTGATTTAGGAGAGCAGCTGTGCTCAGTCAATTTAATTTAAGGACTTACGGCCAGAATTGGGCTAAGTCCAGTTGAAAATGTTCACATTTTGTTTGCATTTGGCCTATTAGGCTTTTGTTTGGGCTTTCCCCCTTTTTAGAATAATGCATAGCATTACTTCAGGCCATTGACTGGGCTCTGCCCTTTTTAGAATAATGCAGAGCATTGTTTTTGGTCTATTGGACCTCTCAATTGGGCTCTGCCCTTTAAACAATGCATAGCATTATTTTTGGTCTGTTTAGACTTTTCGATTAGGCTCTGCCTTTTTAAAATAATGTGCAGTACTTCTATTTGGTCCATTTGACCTTTGATTGGGCTCTGCCCCTTAATAATGCATTGCATTTAATACTCTGACAGTGCCCCACACGACTTGTCAGGTGCCTCGCGCAATTAAAGAGCGCAAGCGCTCGTGGAGGTGACACGTGTCGCGCAGTGGAAGGCTTGCGCAACAGTGCTTGCGCGACTGCGCAGACACGTGTCGCGCAGTTGTGCACTTGCGCAACAGTGCTTGCGCGACTGCGCAGACACGTGTCGCGCAGTTGTGCACTTGCGCAGTTGTGCACTGCGCAGACACGTTAAGTCCAAATTTTTTTTATTTATTTTGGGCTTTGCCCGACTAGAAAATCAATCCAAACAGGGCTCTGCCCCTTTATTATTTTGCAATTTGATTTGGGCCAGGCCCTTTTAAATAATGGGTTGCATTTGTGCAGAACATCAAGAATTTTTCAGATTTAAGAACAAAAGTATCTAAACTTGGATCAAAGGAAAACAAGTTTTTCTTCCTGTTTTCCCTGATTTCACAGAACCAAGGGTTCATAACAAGTGCAAGGCACTATTTATTCATTTTCATTTATTTCCCTTTTTTTTCTTTGTTCTTCAGAGATTTTTCTCTTAAAAAAGGTTTTTTACCTTTCTTCTTTTTCTTGTTCTTGAATAATCTCCAAGAGTTCTCTTTTCTTCTTTTTTTTTTTGCTAGAAGTCGCTTATTCCAGTTGATGCCCATCGAATGAGGTCTGGGGTCCTATTTATAGTGCTCACAAATTTGTTGAATTTGTTAACAAGATCTTTTCTGAGCGATTTTGGGAATTTTCCCACTGCTGGATCTTTGATCCAAAGGCAGAAGAAAATCTTCTGGTTTTGGAAAGAACAGAAAAGATTTCATTAAATTTTCATTTTGTTTCTGCGCAACTCCCCAATGAATGACACGTGTCGCGCAGTGGAAGGCTTGCGCAACAGTGCTTGCGCAACTGCGCAGACACGTGTCGCACAGCTGTGCACTTGCGCAACAGTGCTTGCGCAACTGCGCAGACACGTGTCGCGCAGCGGTGAACTTGCGCAACTGCGCAGACACGTGTCGCACTGTGGACCGCTTGCGCATTGCGCAATGCACGGAATTCGAAGCGTTGCTTCAGAAAATTTGAATTTTCAAAATTCAAATGAGCCTTGCTCAGATTGGGGGAACAAATGCCCCCCCACCGTTGTGCTTACGTGGCGCGACGTGGGCGCAACGGTGGCGAGATCTTAGCCGTTGGATCATGGTGGTCATTTGAAGAGATGCAGGCGTCTATAAATAGGACCCTTGGTCCTTGGTAATTCTTTACCAATTTCAAGAATTTGAATTTCAGAGCCTTGCTCTTGCTTAGGAACTTTCAGAGCCTTGCTCTTGTACTTTCCCAAGAACTTCAAAGTTCAGTCTTTAGAATCACTCTAGGTAAAAATTTAAATTAATTTAAATTAATTTTAATTAACAAAGCCTTGCTCTTGTAGATCTTTGATCTAAAGAAAACCCCTTTGGGGTTTCTTCAACAGAGCCTTGCTCTAATAGATCTTTGATCTAAAGAAAACCCCTTTGGGATTTCATCCACAGAGCCTTGCTCTCAAAAAATTACAGAGATCTGGTTCTTGGGTTTTAACCCATGAACAGAGCCATGCTCATAGATCAAATAGAGAACTCCTAAAAGTTTTCATGGATCTTTAAGATCCCAAAAATTTTAATTTTTAGGAGTTATAATTTTTCATTACTACTACAGAGCTAGGCTCTTTTTAAGAAGCTTTATTCCTTTGAGACCAGAGTTTGACAAATGTCACTCTGTGATAGAGCTTTGCTCTAAAAAGAGGAGATTTTCTCCTTGTCTCTAGGGATCCCTCCAATAAGGGTATTCTTTTGGGGGTCTTTTTAATTAACTGACAGTCTCATCCAATGATGGGACTGTCTTATCAAATGATGCGCCGTCATCTTGATTTTGTGGGTCCCCTTTTGGTCCCCTACCCACTGCATTGTAGTGTGGCGCAAGATTTTTTTATATATTTTTTTTTAAAATGCCAAGCGTTAGACCACTAATGATATATATATTTTTTTCTTTCCACAGAAAACATGTCTGACGACTTGTCTTTTCCCTTCGTTCGCTCGGAAGGAGGGTTCCCCCATTCGCCAGTGGATCGGGTGGTGTTCGCTCTTATTAAAGCTCATGATCCTGAGTGCAAAAAGCTCCATCTGTGGGGAAGGTGGTATAGCCAGATCATCCAAGGCCGTCGCAGCTTCAGCTCCGCTTCGCCCTCTGAGCCCATAGTTACGATCCCTTATGCGGACAAGCCCCCGGTGGAGTATGCCGTGGAGGTTAAAAATTGGAATGCCGACGACCTCCTTCAGCCTGCAATCGGTGCCATTCCGGTGTAGCCGCCGCCGGCTATAGATATCTTGGGGAGGCGAATCTGTCAGGGTGAAGCACGCCCTTGGGGACAGGCTTACAATATTGGATTGGCTCCGCGACCGCTTGCCGGATATCTGCCATGGGCCCGTTACATTTTGGCGACGAAGAGGGCTCTCCTGACGACGATTGGCTTATACTCAGCTGTCTACGTCTCGCTTTTCGAGTATCCCTCTCCTCCGACGTGGTGGGTAAAGGCCTTCATCGAACAATGGAATATCCCCACCCATACCTTCTTGACAGCGGATAGGGAAGTCTCCATCTCTCTGGAGGAGTTTGCTGAAATTTCAGGTCTGCCAATGAGAGGAGAACACTACGAGGAGCTGCTTCCTCCAGACGAGTATGTCTTCGCCACCAACCAGCTTGTATTTGACTTAACTCCGAAAAATGCCATTCAGCATCAGCACCCGGGCTTGGTGAAGGTGTTGGAGATTTATGAGGAACTCCATTTGGAATCGGGCGACCGGGGCGTCAGTTTCACGGATTTCATTGCTCGTTTTATCCGCCCGGAGTTCCTATCAGAGTAGGGCGAGAAGTTCGCTCAGCTTGCTGACCCCTTTGGTTTCGGCTTGGACAGCCGACCTTCATTGGAAAATGACCAGCGGGATTTTTATTTCCCGGGCACTGCCAGCGTCCCTTTCTCAGAGATCGCCGTTCTTGGCATGGACGAGGAGACTTTTTTCATAGGGTTCTTGGGTCTATAGCTATGCAGCTTCGCGCTCCCCATGCACCCACGCCTCATGCGGTCCTCTGTCTTTTATCCGGCGCATCGAATGGCAGCTGGTTTACAGTTATCAGTAGGGATCGCCGGGCTGGCTTACCTCTACAATGGACTTAGCGTAGCGGCGGATGCTAATGAGCCTGGGGTACAGCCTGCTAACTTCCCGATGCACTACTTCACTTCTTGGATGGAGCTGCACGTGCGCGGGGTGTTTGGTGCCCATAAGACTCCTCCGTTCTTTGATAAATTCAAACTCCCAAGAATTATGTGGTTGGTCGGGGCTTCAATCGTGGTTGCACCTCCGCGGGAGTCTAGGGGACTGCTCCTGCGTTCACATCTAGTCGGAGCGAAGACTTCTTTTGTGGATAAGGTCATCACCATAGGCTCCGAGACCACTAAGTCAGTGGTGTCGCTGCGTGATGACTTTAAGGGCGGGGTTTCTGTACTGAAGGCTCGGGAAATCCTTCATCTTTACTCCATTCGGTCGGGCTACCTAGTATTTAGGCAGAATGAGACGGCCCTCTTTATGAGGTATAACCCACATCGATTTGCCCTACAATCGAGTTACAATCAAGGGATCCCGATGGAAGCCTTTCTGGAAACACCCGCGGCCAACCAAGGGGGAATAAGGAATGCTATGCATCATTTCACCCGGCTCAATACATGCTCTTATTTTTTTATTAGTGAGCCTAGCTGTGCCCCTAAAATAATCCATCCATATGTAGCCTGGTATGCGCATGCTATGGGCCCAATCATTTTAATGGAGAAACGCTTGCTAGTTGACCGTAGGGGTGCGCCTCCTGGTGGTGATCGTAAGGCTCCCTTGCAGCCAAGGCGCCCGGTCGTCCCTCCGCTAAAAGAGGCCGGAGCCGACCGACCACGCGTGTTTGCCCCCCCGCGTGGATTGCCACTGCCTACTACGGTGGATGCACCACCGGCGCCCCGTGCTCCCACAAAGACAGTTAAAGTGGTATCGCCAGAGTCTGGCGCAGGAGCGGATATCGGGACACGCCGCCCTAAAGTGACTGCCAAGCGCAAAGCTGCTCCGGGTGGATCTAAAGCTGGCGGGCAGAAAAAGAAGAAGTCCACCCTATCCCTCGACGCGATCCTCAGCTTAAATCCTGCGGCTCCTCCTGCCGATGCCATATGTGAATACGGCAGCAATGAGGGTTTCGTGGTAGATCCTGCGGACACCAATCTGGCTGCCGCCATTGCAGCTTCGGAGCGATCGGCTAGGCTCGAAGCGATGCTAAGCAAACTTGCTGAGTTCGGTAATCATCAGACGCTTCATTTGTCATTTTATTGCATCCTGTATTATTATTTTTAACTAACATTTGCTCCATTTTCAACAGGTGTCTCTACTGAAGAAGCTATTGCTGCCTCCCTGAAAACTTTCCAGGAGGAGGAGGAGAAGCGTGCCTTACCAGGCGCTGGTATGTTTCACCCCTTTCTCTTTTATAAGAAAAGTTTGTTGTCTTTTTATGATGGTCAACCTAACCTTCTTTCGTTTCTTAGCAGGGGTTATATCAGTTGATGTGGGGATCCTTCCCGAGCTTGTTACTGAAGTCCCGGCTTCGTCAAAGTTGCCGCAAGAGCCTCGGCTTGACAAAACGACGAGGGATGCCCTAAAAACCTTAGAGGCTTCCCTATTCACGGACGAGGACACCTCAATTAGGGAAGCTCTAGTGGCATCCTTCTCAACGGCTCGGGAGGAGCGGAAGCGGTTGAGACGCGAAGCAAAGGCGCGTAGAGCTGCTTTGGCCGCGGGAGCGGGTCCCAGTACCATTCCTCGCGCTGACACTCCTTCTGGAGAGGCCCCCGTCGCCCTGTCTACTGCTTATAGGCAAGTGGCGCGTGCGGCCCGAAGCGCAAATAATAAGTCCCCTTCAGGTAACATCTCTTTCAGAACCTCGTTGTAAGAATTATTATAAAGCCATTGGCTCATATGCATTCCATCTTGCAGGACCAAGTCCGACTGAGGGGGAGGCGGAGACCGTCGGACCCCAGGAAACGGCGGAAGCGGCCCCTGCCGAACCTGAGCCGATGGTGGGCACCGTCGTTGGGGCCACGGTGCCTGAAACAGAAGTTGAAGGATCCGCCGCCGAGAAGTTCATTGATGCTGCGTCTGAAGTGGCGGCAGATGAGATGACTGTCGAGCCGAAGGCAGTAGAAGTCGAGGCGCTTGAGGCTGGAGACCTCGCGGCGACGGTGGACGAGACAACTGTGACTGCAGGACTCGAAGGAGTAGCGGGTGAGGTGGCCACGATTCCTGAGGATGAGCCAGCCGCTCCTTCTCTGGAATCTGGCAATACTCCAATCATGACCCTCTCCGCCTATATTCCCCCGCCTTCTCTAGGGCCTGCAAGTGTAACAACGGCCCCTATTGAATCGGGTGACGAGGCTACGGGCGGTGGCCTGATGTCAATGGAGGAAGGAGTTGCCTCAGTCTCGGCTGGCAGTTCGTCGGGTAAGTTTCGGGTTACTATCGTTTCCCCCCTTTTTATATATCTTGCGATCTCTTCTAACAAGCTTGTCTTTGCAGGTGCGGCCAGTGCCGACGCTCCATTGCTTGAAGGAGCACCGTCAACTACTGCTTTGGCGGTGGTCACTTCCCCGTCTTCCCTCGTGCCATCGCGGATGTTGGAAGGTATGGATTTGCGACTCACAAGTTAATCTTTTAAACATGTAGTTCATGGACTAACGCCATACCACCGCATCTTTTCAGGAGTGCTCTTCGATCATCTATATCAAGTGTTGCTCCCACACTTCTCCTTCCCATTCGAACTTGCTTCTCCCTCTAGTGGCGCTGGTGAGTGTATGTTCACTACCATATCTTTGTTCATCCCCTTTTTTCTAGTAATTGAATGATTTCTGACTTTTCCCTTTCTTTATCGCAGTGCCACAAATCGAAGGAGGGGATGCAAGACCTGCCGCGCTACCGGCCCTTCCGGCTTTACCGTCTGTTGCTGCTGGTATGGCAAATTCCTTTTTTGGTAACCTTTAAACATCTCTTGAACCATTGTTTAACCATGTTTTGTTTTGCAGCTATTGTTCCGGCTCCGGTCTCTTTTGAGTCTCGCGTCCTTCCACCGGCGGGCCCTTTCTTGAAACGCCCGTCTTCAAAGGGTGCTGTGATGAGTTTGGGCATGCTGAGCGGGCACATCGAAGAGCTCAACATGGACACTCTCCCTTCTGCCGTAGATTTCGCTGTGGAGGTTAATCCAATATTGGCGGCGCTCGTAAACTTTCATAACGAAGGCGTCGTCGGATCTTGGGTTAATCACTGCAGGGAGATCGAGGCCTGTCTATACCGGCTGGAGTCGACGCGCCCTTCTTCCGAAGTTTTAGCCCTGAGCACCCAACGTACAGCTTGGCTCGAGCAAAGCACTTCGCACTCCCGCCACTTGGAGCAAGAAGCAGCTTTAAGACTAAGGGAATGCCAGAAGACCTCGAACGAAATGGCCCATCTGCGCGCTGAGGTTGAGGCAAATGCCGCCCAAGTGAAGACTATCTTTGAGGGTCTCTTGGAGCGCATCTCCCACGGGCTAAACTTGAAGCGGAAGCTTGACGTAGCTGAGCGCAATATCCCAAGTCGGGAGGCTGCCTATCAAGTCGTGAGGGAGCAGCTTGCGTCGGTCTTGCAGCAACGAGCCCAAGTGGAGGTAGAGCTGGCGGTGGTAGCCGATCGGGAAAAGGCCTGGAAGGAAGTGTGCGAACAACTGATAAAGCTACTTAAGACGCTTCCTTCCCAGTAGCTGCCTTTGTATCAATGTATTTGTAAAATTTTCCTTTGAAATAATATGTATCCATTCTTTATTCTTTTGTACGATTCATCTTGTATTTAATTGAAGTCAATGAATAAAGATACACATTTTCTTTTGCAATGTCTTGTATGCACTTTTTCTTTCAGCATTCTCTTATTATCAGCATGTTGTCTTTGATAAACATAATTGGCAGATAACTTAGTTTTTTTTTTAAGAGATAGCGATGGCTTAGGCCGCAGGTTCAGATCTGCCGCCTAAGGCTTTTCAACTCTATGAGCCGTGAGGGTCTCATAGAGACTTTTCTCCCTACGGATCGAGAGGATCTCGTAAGTGGATGTTCTCCTTAGGAATCGTGAGGATTCCCAAGTGTGGTTTTCTCTCATAAGTCGAAAGGATCCTATAAGAGAATTTCTCCCTCTTACGAGTCGAGAGGGCTCGTAAGCGGTTGTTTCCCTCTTTGTCGAGAATCGACTTCAGAGAGTGAGACCCGTGAATAGTATGCAAGAGACCATTTAGGATTGACTTGCAGGGTCCCATTGTTCAGGAAGCAAGTTTTTGAATCCTTACTGCCCGAGATGTGAGTCAAAGAGGCTCTCGTCACGGAGTGTTTGTATCCATGAGTTGAGAAGTTTTGCGAGGGATTATTTGTTTCCCAAGCGCCAAGGATTATTTGTGTCCTTGGGGTTTGAAACGAGTCGATGGTTCCCACGGAGGCGCTGGTGGCTCTGCGAGTCGACGCGGATCAGGAGGCTCTCGTCAAGGAGTGTTTGTATCCGTGAGTCGAGGATTTTGCTAGGGATTATTTGTTTCCCGAGCGCCAAGGATTATTTGTGTCCTTGGGGTTTGAAACGAGTCGAGAGTTCCCACGGAGGCGCTGGTGGCTCTGCGAGTCGACGCGGATCAGGAGGCTCTCGTCAAGGAGTGTTTGTATCCGTGAGTCGAGGATTTTGCTAGGGATTATTTGTTTCCCAAGCGCCAAGGATTATTTGTTTCCTTGGGGTTTGAAACGAGTCGAGGGTTCCTACGGAGGCACTGGTGGCTCTGCGGGTCGACGCGGATCAGGAGGCTCTCGTCAAGGAGTGTTTGTATCCGTGAGTCAAGGATTTTGCTAGGGATTATTTGTTTCCCAAGCGCCAAGGATTATTTGTTTCCTTAGGGTTTGAAACGAGTCGAGGGTTCCTACGGAGGCACTGGTGGCTCTGCGGGTCGACGTGGATCAGGAGGCTCTCGTCAAGGAGTGTTTGTATCCGTGAGTTGAGGAGTTTGCTGGGATTATTTGTTTCCAAGCGCCAAGGATTATTTGTTTCCTTGGGGTTTGAAACGAGTCGAGGGTTCCCATGGAGGCGCTGGTGGCTCTGCGAGTCGACGCGGATCAGGAGGCTCTCGTCAAGGAGTGTTTGTATCCGTGAGTCGAGGATTTTGCTGGTGACACTGGCTTCTTCGGTTGAAATGAACCGTCGAGGTCTGAGGTTCGTCGTCTGACGGAATCTGTTGGGAAAGTACGGTTTCCTTTTTGTTTACGCCCTTGGATTGTATACAGGGATCGATGTGATCTTAACTGTAGGGCCAAGGCTTCATCATCATTTTTTTTTGTTTTATTTCCGCGATGCTCTATCATTTCAGCTTTATATCGCGAAGGTCGCGATTGCCCAATCATTTCGGCTATTTTTCGCGGTGCCCAATCATTTCGGCTATATATATATATATATATATATATATTTTTTTTTTACTCGTTGCTTTTTATTACGAGTTGCCCAATCATTTCGGCTATTTTGCATGTATACATTTTCACCTGCTGCTTTTTTTTTTATTGCAAGTCGCCCCATCATTTCGGCTATTTCGTATGCATGTGCGGCCTACTGGCTTTTCGCTGTAAACCTGAAATTGGACACCGATTTCGGCATCAGTACCGCTACAACTGGGATATTACCAGGAGCGAATCATCATTTGCCTCTGCCGTTGTCGAACAAAGGAGGCTTAGCGACCAGGGTTAGGGTCCTGTCAGCTAAGACTTTCGACTTCATGAGCCGTAAGGGTCTCGTGAAGGTATTTTTCCCTACAAGTCGTGAGGATCTTGTAGGTGTATTTTCTCCTTAGGAATCGTGAGGGTTCCTAAGTGTTTTGTTCCTCTGTAAGTCGTAAGGATCCTACAGGAGGGTTTTCTCCTCATAAATCGAGGGGATTTATAAGGGTTGTTCACCATGCGAACGTATTCCCAATTACGGATGAAATTTGGCTAGGGAAATGTTTATTCGCGCCCGTGGATTGTATACAAGGGTCAAATACTGAGCCACTTGTAGGGCAATATTGAAAGTTTGTGGGGGTTTGCTTAAGCACAGGTTTAGGTCTCTGTGACTTAAGACTTTCAAATCCTATGAGCCGTGAGGGTCCCATAAGAGAGTTCTCCTTACGAGTCGTGAGGATCTCGCAAGTGTGTTTTCTCCTTAGGAATCGTGGGGATCCCTAAGTGTGTTGCTCCTTTATGAGTCGTAAGGATCTCACGCAGGTGGTTTCTCCTTATAAGGTCGAGAAGGCCCTATAAGTGTCTTTTAACGAGGTTGCGCCCTTTCGGGTTTTCACGAACACTCGCCGGTAGCCCTGCTGTTTTTACTCACGGAGCCCTTTCAGGTTTTCATCCGTGCTCTTTTTTGCTTATGGACATACCGTTTTTTTTTATTTTTATAATCTCGTCAGCCTAAGGATGCTGCGGTAGTAGTTTAAAGACGTTTCGGTCTGCTATTAGTTTAAGGACATTTCGGTCCACTATTAGTTTAAGGACATTTCGGTCCATCGTTGAGAAGGTCGGCTACTTTTTATAAAGCTTGAGCTTAGGAAGATAGCGAGCGGACATAGTCGTCGTCATCTATCATTGACCTAGGCTGTGGCTCATTAAGCATAGTATTTCTTTAGGAAGCGACCGTTTATCGGCCTGAAAGGCCTTTCACCGTGCATGTCCACGAGTAGATAGGCTCTACCCTGGTAAACTTTATCTATGATGTACGGGCCTTCATAGTTTGGCTCGAATTTTCCCCGCTTGGCGCGATTGGGGATCATAGGCCTTTTGACCACTAGCACGAGTTCGCCTTGACGAAATGTCCTCGGTCGGGTCAATCTTTCGTATGAGCGTGTCATCTTTGCTTTATAAGCTTCCAGATTTTGTTGTGCTAGAAGTCGGATTTCATCAAGGGCATCAAGCTCTTCAAACCGAAGGTGAGCATTCTCTTCGTCTGTCAGCTCATAATGGACTGCCACTCGTAGAGAAGGTAACTCTATCTCGAGGGGGAGTACTGCTTCCGTACCGAACACCAACGCGTATGGCGTTGTGTTTGTGGCCGTTTTAAATGTAGTTCGATATGCCCAAAGAGCCTCTTGCAATCTTTCGTGCCAATCTCTCTTATTTCGTGACACTGTTTTCTTCATGATCTTCGTCAAGGTCTTGTTGAAGGCCTCAGCTAAATCGTTAGCTCGCGGATTATAAACTGAGGAATATCTCCAGTCTATGTTGTGCTGCTGTGCGAAGCGGCTAATTTTATGACTTCGGTAGGCTGGCCCATTATCAGAGATGATCCTTCTTGGGGTTCCAAACCGGTATATGACATGCGTTTTGAAGAAATGGAGGATGTTCTCCGTCTTCACTTCCCTCAATGGTACCGCCTCTGCCCATTTGGAGAAGTAATCAGTCGTCGCTAGGATGAAACGATGTCCCTTAGACGATGCTGGTTCGATAGGGCCAACTATATCAGTCCCCCACATTTCGAATGGCCAGCTAGCCACTGTTGGGTGTAGCGGATTTGGATGTTGATGGATGAAGTCCCCATGAATTTGGCATGAGTGGCATTGCTTCGCATGTTCGATGCAGTCCTGAATCATCGTGGGCCAGTAGTAGCCCATCCGTTTTATTTTCAACTTCATCTTAGGGCCTGCTTGATGAGAACCGCAGAGTCCGTCGTGAACCTCTTGGACGACCCTTCTCGCTTCGTCAGGTCCTAGGCATCTCAGCCACAGAGAATCGAATGCCCTTTTGTATAGAGTATCGTTGACGAAGGCAAAAGACAGAGCTCGTTTCACGAGCTGATGTCTTATGGACGCTTCTTCAGGCATTCGGTGGAACTTGAAGTAATCTATGAAGACTTCTCTCCAGTCTTCGGTCTTCTCATGGTCTTTTATTTGTAGGGTTGTCTGCTCAGTCGCTCCCTTTTCTTTATATGATTCCGGAGGTATTTCTGCTGGGGCAAGCACTCGACGGCTTTGTATCACGATTCTAACGTCAACGAGGTTCTCGTCAGTCAATTCTTTAGTAAGTTTGGCCAATGCGTCCGCTTTGCTGTTTTCCGCGCGAGGTATGCTCTCCAAAGTATAGGAGGGAATTTGGGTTAGCAGTTGCTGCACTTTTTCACCGTATTTTACTAATTCCGGTTTGCACGTTTGGTAATCGCCGTTCACTTGACTGACGACCAATTGGGAGTCCCCATATATGAGGAGGCTTTCAATTCCCATATCAATGGCGATCTTGAGGCCTGCTATCAAAGCTTCATATTCAGCTTCATTATTCGTTCTCGGCTCTGTTAAGGAGAAGGCGAAGCGCATTATTCCTCCTTGTGGAGTCACAAAGATGAGTCCTACCCCCGATTTGATCATCGGCGTACTTTGTTTGTGCTTTTTCATGAAAGATGCTCCATCGAAATAAAGCTCCCAACTGGTATCACCACTGTCGATTGCGTCAAACGCATGTCTGTCTGGCAAATCGCAATTTAAAGGAGAATCGGCAGGTATGGGATGCTCAGCAAGGAAGTCGGCGATGGCCTGGCCTTTTACTGCCCTGAGAGGTTGATATGTTATCGAAAATTCCATCAAGAGCAGGGCCCATTTAGCGAGTCGCCCTGTCAATATGGATTTTGACATTAGATATTTGAGAGGGTCTACTTTTGAAATAAGACGGACTTCATGCGCTAACGCATAGTGCCTAAGCTTTGTTACTGCGAAGATCAATGCCTGGCAGTGTTTTTCAATGGGAGAGTAGTTGCTTTCTGCCCCCAGCAGAACTCGACTTAAGTAATAGAGTGCTCTTTCTTTCCCTTGGTCGTTCTCTTGTGCCCATAATGCGCCTAAGGAACCTTCGAGGGCGGTTGTATAAAGAATTAGAGGCTTCCCCTTAACCGGAGCAGCCAACACCGGCGGGTTCTGCAGGTATTGCTTGATCTCATCCAGTGCGCCTTGGCATTTTTGATCCCAAACGAATGGGGTTCCCTTCTTCATCAGGTGACTATAAGGACGGCACTTTCCTGAAAGGTTGGCTATAAATCGCCGTATGTATGCGAGTTTCCCTTGGAGAGACCGCAGCTGTTTGAGAGTCCTCGGCGGAGGCATTTCCATGATCGCTTTAATCTTTGACGGGTCTATTTCAATACCTCGGTGTCGAACAACGAATCCCAGGAATTTGCCCGAGGAAACCCCGAACGCACATTTAAGAGGATTCATCTTCAAGTTGTATTGCCGAAGGCGTTGAAATACAGTCTTCAGATGCTCGAGATGTTCCTCGTATGATTTGCTTTTAACCACGAGATCGTCGATATAGCATTCAACGATTTCGTGTATAAGGTCGTCGAAGATCTTTGTCATGGCCCTCTGATAAGTAGCACCGGCGTTCTTCAAACCGAAGGGCATCACTTTATAACAAAATATACCAAGAGGAGTCCTGAAGGCTGTGTGCTTTTGGTCTTCTGGATGCATTTTTATCTGGTTATACCCCGATGAGCCGTCCATGAAGGAGAAAACTTCATGAGTGGATGTATTGTCTATCATCAGTTCAGTGACTGGCACTGGGAAATCATCCTTCGGGCAAGCTTTATTAAGATCCAGGAATTCTACGCATATGCGCACTGTCCCATTTTTCTTCATCACTGGGACGATGTTGGCGATCCATTCAGGGTACTGAACTTCCTGGATGAAGCCAGAGTCGATTAACTTTTTGACTTCGGTATTTATGCTCATCTCAAGCTCGAGTCGCATTCTTCTCGGCGCCTGTTTGACTGGCTTGATGTTCGGGGATATTGCTAGTCTATGTACAGCAACTTCTGGATCTAGTCCCGACATCTCGGAATAGTTCCATGCGAAGCAATCTTTATGCTGCACAAGGACGTCTTTTAACGCAGCCACCCTCTCTTCAGACAGCAGCTCGCTGACGAATGTCGGTCGCGGATCATTTATTGTCCCCAACTCGATTTTCTTGAGGTTATCTGCAGTAGTATGGATTCCATCTTCCAGCTCTTTTGGTGCTGGTGGAAATTCTGAGATTACCTCATCGCTGCTGTTTTCAAAGCACCAAGGAAGGCTGTTCATGTCCTCGGACTCTTCTTTTAATATTGTTACCACGTGGCAAGTGCGGATTTTCTGCCAATCCCAATGTGGAGTTGGTTCTATCCTTGTGTCTTCGGGTTCGTGCTTTTGCGGCGGCGCTACCCTCCAGTTGTCAGACAACGCGAATTTGCCGAGCTGATATTGGTCCTCAACCCAATTTTTAAAGGTGAAGCAATCTTCAAGCGGATGCCCTACTACTTGATGGTACGAACAATAATTTGGGTTGGAGACTTCGCCCGCTTGCTCAGGGTGTTTAGACTCTGGCAGTGTGAGCATTTGATATTTTAGAGCAAGATCAAGTATTTTCCTTGTTTTGTTCCGAGGAAATGAGTATGCTCGACCCATTTTCTTCATGAGGGCTAGGTCAATAACGCTCGACTCTCGGATGCGTGGCTTCTTAGCTCTGCTTTGTGGTTGTCGAGCACCTTTTCGGCCCTTCGACTTGTTTTTGCTTTCGCGTCGAACCCTTTTTGTAGCAGGCTGACGTGGGGCAGCATCTTCGTTCTTTACTGCCTGTTGAAGGAGACGCTGTGTCTTGGCTTTCTCATAGATTGCCACTTCACGATCGTGATCATCTCGGGCTTTTTGACTCGCATCCTTTATAAGTTTGCTCATCCGGTCTTCAGACGATGGACTGGGCGGTTTTGTATCAGGAACTTTTGCTGGCTCAGGATTAGCGTCCTCCCATTGAGCGTCCGCCTCTTCATCGAAGTCATACATGACATAACAGCTGTTTACCAGTTCCCGTTTCTTTGACCGGATGTACCCGAGCCCTTTTGTTTCTATTCTCCCGTTAGGCAATTTGCATTGAGTCCCGGGAACGTTCCATACTTTGTCATAGAATTTGGCCTTTCTAACGGTTTTTTCGAAAGGTATTCCCTGGCGTTTCAGCAGTTTCCTCAAACCTTTGGTATAATATCTGGGAAGACGGATGGGCTGAAGCCTGTCGAGCGTGGGATCCGCGCCATGCCAAATTTCTTTTTCCACCTTGTTTTCTTCAGAACGGTAGAATACGATTGCCTTCTCGCCTTTTCGTCCGGGAGGAATATAGAATGTGTGCAATTCTTCTACGCTGTTGGCGTTGAGTGCATCCAGTTCTTTGTAATGTTCAAGCGGCACCATGGTTATCTGCAGACTTCGCTCTTCATCAGCAAAAGCTCGTATTGACAGCCGAGCAGGGAATACAGCGTGAACTTCATCCTCTGAATCACTGCCGAAGATCAATGAAGGAATGGATGGTCCTGGCCTGGTGGACTGGGATGGACCTGAGTAAATTATATCCTCCTCCTCCTCAGTGTCACTGCCGAAGACAGGGATGGTGGCGTTAGTTTTGTTCTCCGGTTTGTGACACCTTTCCGTGTCTTCGAAACTCGGTAAGAAGTACTTGGCATCTTCATACTTGCGAACTTCGTTTACGGAAAACGAATTCAACTCTCCCGCCACAGTGTACTCAAGGCCATCCCTAGAATACTTCATGCACTGATGCTGTGTAGAAGGGATGATATTGTACTCGTGTAGCCATGGTCGGCCGAGCAGAGCATTGTAGCACGTCTTGGCGTCTATAACATGGAATTTGATGTCTGTGACGAGCAACCCGAAACGTAGCGTCAATATCACAGATCCAAGAGTCTTTGAGGATTGAGAGTTGAAACCGGAGATGGTGATTTTGTCTCGGGCGAGGTGTTGGACACTCATGCAAATCTCCTTTAACACTCGCACGTTGAGTAAATTAACAGACGATCCGTTATCGACCAAGATTTTACCTATCTTTATATCATGGCAGTATCCTGAGACATAAAGGGGGCGATTGTGTTCACACGTCCCGAGGAGAAGGTCTTCATCACCAAAAGCAACGTCGGCTGTGTGCACCTCTTCCAATTCATCCTTCATCTTTTGTTCGGCTAGGAAGGCTTGGAACTGGTCCGGATCTTGTAGGGCCTTAATCAAAGAATCCCTCGCCTCTTTTAATAGTAATAGGGCATCGAGAATGCTGAGTTGTGAGGGTAGCTTTCTCAGATGCGCCAAGACATTGTAATCCACTTTATTCCTCTTTGGCGGGTTCTTGGCGGTTAACTCTTCCGCGACTTGGTCATCCAAAGCGATGTCTTCAGAGACCTTCTCTTTCCCTTTGTTTTTCTTGTTTAAGGGTCCGAGATTCTTTTCAGGTAGCGTCCGATTGCGTAGCTGTATATTTTCGCAAGCCTTCGGTTCTTCTTCTTTTCCCGAAATGGATTCTTTGAAGAGGGGGCCAAGCTCTAGCTCCTCATCGGAATCGCTCCCAAATGTAGGCACTTGTGACCCGGCGGTGTTAACCATGTGACAATTGTTGGCGGTTCTTTCAAGCTCTTTGGTCGTGTTTCTTTGCTCCCGACGAATTTTACGCTTTTCCCGTTTAAAGCGTTGTCGATTAGCGACGTATCCTTGCCACCACTTATCGAAAGCTTTGCAATCTTGGGTGGAATGCGAGACCTTCTGATGATATAAGCAATAAGAGGGGTGCATTTCCACCACGCCAGTAACTTTTTCTTCAGAGGGTGGTATATTCATGCCCATCGATATGGCCTTAGCAAACTTCTTTTTTATCTTGAATTGGCTTTTGTCAGCGGTGGAGGCATTTTGCTCCAGCGGGATCATTTCAGCTCCTTCCTTAAGTCGCTGGCGCTTGGCCCTTTCGAATATAGCCTTCTCGTGTTCTCGATCAGCTTTGCTTTTCAACCGAGCTTCATTAAGAAACGCGCTAATCATTTCAACTAATAACCCTGGGGCTCTTGATTCGGCATTTGCCCCCAGCGTTTCAGTGCCAGAAGTCCCTTCATCGTTCGTGGTCGAATGGGAGATCATATGACAGCTCGCCACATATTTCTCGGATTCATCCGATGAACTTTCTCCCTCATCTTCTTTTTGGAAGACGTGATCAAGGAAATCTTGGAGCGTAATGGGAGTCCGCGCCTTTTGGTTGTACTCATCCAGTGCGTCGATTTGCTTTTGTAAGTCCGTGCGCTTGTCGCCAGGCTTCACGGGCTTCTTAGATTTCTTCTTCTTCTTTTTCGAAGATTTTGACGGCTGACTATGAGCGCTTGAACTACCACCATCGGTCTTCGGAGTCGGTCGTGGCTTCAACATCCCCTCAATAACCTGCGGTTCCAAGGGGTTCTTCCACTTGACCGCTGGACAGGTCTGAAGATCATTTAGCATTCTCCTCGTTTTGGCTGATAATACAACCTCCCAGGGAGTTTCTTCAATAACGGAGCATGTTGCCCCCGGCGTATTCGTCCCCTTAGAGGTGTGGGGTTGCGGAGGATTCACCTTCCATTTGTCAGATAGCGCAAATTTGCCCTGACGGTACTGGTTCTCAAGCCAATTCTTGAAAACGTAGCAATCCTCAATCGGATGGCCTAGCACTCGATAATAAGGGCAGTAATTGGGCTCGTTGGCGTCGTTCGGTTGCAACGGACGTTTTGGATCTGGCAGATTTATGAGTCTGTTGCGCAGCGCCAGCTCGAATAGCCTCCTCGTTTTATCACGGGGGAAAGAGTAAGGGCGTCCCATCCTGTCCTCAAGGGGTACGTATGGGCGTGTATTGTTTGGACGAGCAACCGGCTTCGAGTCGCTCGGTTGTTGTTGGGCATTAGCGACAATGATCGCTTTTCCCTTTCCTTTATCGTTTCGGGAGTCCGGTTTTGGGAGAGGGGGTTTATGGCCCATCTGGTCCATCTACGCTAATTTGTCGATCAAAGCCTGGAAGGAAGTCGGCTTGAAGAACATCATAAACTGTGAAATGGTTGCTTGTGGATCGAGTGTTCCAACAAACATTCCCACCGCTGGAGCTTCTTCTATGCGCTGTTCGCACTTCGACCATAGATTTCGCCACCGTATAGGGTACTGAACCCATGTCTCGCCGGGTTTTACCCTGGCATTGATTAGTACCGTCATCGGGGTACGCTCACTGGCACTTGCAAAACGTTGGGTGAAAAGCAGCTCCATCTCCGCAAAGGTTTTAATAGAGTCGTTGGGAAGCTCAGAATACCATTCAAACGCCGTGTCTGATAAGCTTCCAACAAACTGGCGCAGCAACAACTTGTCGCCGCCGCCGGTGTTACCACAAAGCGCCCTGAACTGGGCAACATGTTGATGGGGATTGCCGGTCCCTTTGTAGACATGAAACTTGGGAATTGTGTAACCCGGCGGGTATTTGATTTGGTCATACCAGCCCGGATATGGCCGCCCCGTCTTTACGACGTGGCCGGCTGCTTCGGCCGCGTGATGAACCTTTATTTGCTGGGCTATATATTCGTCCAGATCAGTTTTAGAGATTGTATCCTCTTTAGCCATTGACAGAACGGGCTGAGGGTTTGATGTCTCTCCCCTATCATCCCCAAGGACGATCGGTGGTTCTTCAGTCGGGGGATCTTGTTGTATCATCATCCCTATCATGTCCTGGAAGAGGAGGCCCATACGCTGTATATTGGCTGCTTGTTCAGCAGCCTCTTTGTCTCTCTTTTCCAGTACTCGGCGGAGGAACTCGGCGTCGGTCTCTTCCTCTTGGCGTTCATCTAAAGGCGTCCCAGGATTCTCTTTTGGCTCCGTGAGTGCAGCCATTGTAGTCATCATCTCCTGGAGCTTTTGTTGCTGCTCCTGAGCCTTGGTCACTGATCGGGTAAGTGGTCGGTGACCCGTAGAAGTACGACTTTCTTCCTTTCCAGAAGCCATATAAACCGTATGAACTGTTATGCCCCCTGACTTGGGGCGTTTAGGTTTACCGCTTTTAAACTTTGTCAGTGTCACAGGAGCTTTCTCTGGCCTTTTTCTTTTGTGGACCATTGAGGTTGAAGGAGCCGTTGAAGTGGGCATCCTAGCATTTGTTGCCCCCTGCTGTTTAATGGGGCGGTTTTTGTCCTTTTCCACCTTTGTCTTTTTCTGGCGACGAAAGTGGTCTGAGTCAATCACGGAGTCTTGAACCCTCCGCCAAACTTTATAAATTTTTGACGACAGCCGTTGAGAGGGCTGTTCCTGCTTTGTTTCTGGAGCTTTTTCCATAGGCGGAGGAGATCTTTTCAACGTAGCAATTGGAGAGTTCTTTCTCACCTTCCTCCGCAATTCAAAGCTGTTCCCAGTTGGAACAGCAGCGTTGACCTCCACCACTGGAGCAGGTGGGGTTAGCCCTGAGGGAGAGCTGCCCCCTGCTTTTCTCACTCGTCGCCAATGGCGACGTCGCGCACGACGAGCCGTTGGGACTGGCTTGGAAATCGAGATGGTTTCTTGTTGCCCCCTGTTTGAGTGTGGGGTAACTGCCGATGTCAGCCTATCGAAGACTGATGCCTTTTGACCAGCTGGGGGAGGAGTGGGAACCGTCAATCTTGTGAAGACTGACTCTCTGATGGGAGAAGCCGCTTTAACGACTTCAAAAGCAGCGGCCGTTGCCCTCTTTGGGACGACCACTTTACAGTTCTGACCTAGCCTGCTGAAAACGGAGGCTGTCGGATTAGTAGCGGGCGACCCGTTGACAGGGGTCGTGGTAGCAGTGAGCCGGTCGAACACCGACTTCTTGTTCGCTTCCGGTGCGGATATCGGCGTAGAGAAGCTTGTAGGTGGGACCATGGTCCCGAAAAACAGGCCGGTGGTGGCCTGGGTCACCTGTTCTACCGGCAGAGCAAGGAAAGAGGCCGCTTGGGGCCCATATGTTACACCTCTCGGTGAGGTGGAGCGTCCGTTGCAGTGGTGCTTCGCGCATTTGGTGCAGTTAGAATCCATGGATGCTTGAGTTCTGCGCCAGACAAAAGACCAAATCTTAGCAACTCGAAATCCGAAGGCAACCATTTAACAAACCGCGATTGGTTCGCGAAGACGACACACGAAGTGTGGAGTGGAAAGAGGAAAAGGTCCCACCGGGCGTGTCAGAATCTGTTCCCCTCCGAACGGCGGCCTTGACTTCGCGTCCGTGCCTGGGGTTCGGGGCAGATGCTATTTGGTTTTATCCGTTTATCTCTCCGAAGATGCCAAGTTGATTTATGGCACCGTGTATCAGAGGTTTAGACGGATGCGGCCGATGTAGCAGACTTCGTCAGATTCCCCCTCAGGGTGAGGGGTTTTTGATTGTGGGGACGCTCTTCCCTGCAGGCGCAAGCCCCTGCAGTTAATTACGCTACCGCATCGCGGTAACAACTTTCTCCTTCTCCAGAATTTCACTTCGTGTCGTGTGTGTTTGTTTTGTTTGTGGTTGCCCGTGGATTGTATACGGAGACTGAGTAATGCCGTCGCCCGTAGGACGTGGATTAGTCCAAATCCGTATTTACTTAGATTTGGGTTTGGTGTTTTCAGTTTAAGGATGCATTAGTCGCGTTGCGGCTAAGATCAACTTAAACGTTCATTAAGGATACGTTAGTCCTGTTTTAGACTAAGATCAACTTAACGTAGTGATTAATTTAATGTATGGCCATCGGGACTCGTCACCTCTCTGACGTCGTTGAAGGATTACAACGACATGTATCAGAGGAGCTCGGAGATGTACCCTTGAACCAAAGTTGATTTGGAGTTTTATTGTTTATTTAAATATCTAAGGACACATTAACCATATTTGGGGCTAAGGTCAACTTAGACGGGACCGTTTAGATCCGGCAAAAGAGCGTTCGGGCTCTATTGCGCCAGTTTAAGGACGTGTTGGTCCATTATTAGTTTAGGGACGTTTCGGTCCATCGCCAGTTTAAGGACGTAGTGGTCCATCATTAGTTTAAGGACGTTTCGGTCCGCCGCCAGTTTAAGGACGTAGTGGTCCATCATTAGTTTAGGGACGTCTCGGTCCAATATTAGTTTAGGGACGTTTCGGTCCATTTGGATGTGTGGTCGTTGGGACCCGTCACCTCTTTGACGTCGTTGAGGAATTACAACGAGGGATGTCAAAGGAGTTCGGAGATGTACCCTCTAACCGGTCGTGAATTGATTTAGGAGAGCAGCTGTGCTCAGTCAATTTAATTTAAGGACTTACGGCCAGAATTGGGCTAAGTCCAGTTGAAAATGTTCACATTTTGTTTGCATTTAGCCTATTAGGCCTTTGTTTGGGCTTTCCCCCTTTTTAGAATAATGCATAGCATTACTTCAGGCCATTGACTGGGCTCTGCCCTTTTTAGAATAATGCAGAGCATTGTTTTTGGTCTATTGGACCTCTCAATTGGGCTCTGCCCTTTAAACAATGCATAGCATTATTTTTGGTCTGTTTAGACTTTTCGATTAGGCTCTGCCTTTTTAAAATAATGTGCAGTACTTCTATTTGGTCCATTTGACCTTTGATTGGGCTCTGCCCCTTAATAATGCATTGCATTTAATACTCTGACAGTGCCCCACACGACTTGTCAGGTGCCTCGCGCAATTAAAGAGCGCAAGCGCTCGTGGAGGTGACACGTGTCGCGCAGTGGAAGGCTTGCGCAACAGTGCTTGCGCGACTGCGCAGACACGTGTCGCGCAGTTGTGCACTTGCGCAACAGTGCTTGCGCGACTGCGCAGACACGTGTCGCGCAGTTGTGCACTTGCGCAACAATGCTTGCGCAACTGCGCAGACACGTTAAGTCCAAAAATTTTTTATTTATTTTGGGCTTTGCCCGACTAGAAAATCAATCCAAACAGGGCTCTGCCCCTTTATTATTTTGCAATTTGATTTGGGCCAGGCCCTTTTAAATAATGGGTTGCATTTGTGCAGAACATCAAGAATTTTTCAGATTTAAGAACAAAAGTGCATAGCACTTTTGATCTAAATTTGGATCAAAGGAAAACAAGTTTTTCTTCCTGTTTTCCCTGATTTCACAGAACCAAGGGTTCATAACAAGTGCAAGGCACTATTTATTCATTTTCATTTATTTCCCTTTTTTTTTCTTTGTTCTTCAGAGATTTTTCTCTTAAAAAAGGTTTTTTACCTTTCTTCTTTTTCTTGTTCTTGAATAATCTCCAAGAGTTCTCTTTTCTTCTTCTTTTTTTTTTTGCTAGAAGTCGCTTATTCCAGTTGATGCCCATCGAATGAGGTCTGGGGTCCTATTTATAGTGCTCACAAATTTGTTGAATTTGTTAACAAGATCTTTTCTGAGCGATTTTGGGAATTTTCCCACTGCTGGATCTTTGATCCAAAGGCAGAAGAAAATCTTCTGGTTTTGGAAAGAACAGAAAAGATTTCATTAAATTTTCATTTTGTTTCTACGCAACTCCCCAGTGAATGACACGTGTCGCGCAGTGGAAGGCTTGCGCAACAGTGCTTGCGCAACTGCGCGGACACGTATCGCACAGCGGTGCACTTGCGCAACAGTGCTTGCGCAACTGCGCGGACACGTGTCGCGCAGCGGTGCACTTGCGCAACAGTGCTTGCGCAACTGCGCGGACACGTGTCGCGCAGCGGTCAACTTAGACGGGAGCTCTATTGCGCCAGTCAAAAGAGCGTTCGGGCTCTATTGCGCCAGTCTAAGTTGAAGGATTACAACGACATGTATCAGAGGAGCTCGGAGATGTACCCTTGAACCAAAGTTGATTTGGAGTTTTATTGTTTATTTAAATATCTAAGGACACATTAACCGTATTTGGGGCTAAGGTCAACTTAGACGGGACCGTTTAGATCCGGCAAAAGAGCGTTCGGGCTCTATTGCGCCAGTTTAAGGACGTGTTGGTCCATTATTAGTTTAGGGACGTTTCGGTCCATCGCCAGTTTAAGGACGTAGTGGTCCATCATTAGTTTAAGGACGTTTCGGTCCGCCGCCAGTTTAAGGACGTAGTGGTCCATCATTAGTTTAGGGACGTCTCGGTCCAATATTAGTTTAGGGACGTTTCGGTCCATTTGGATGTGTGGTCGTTGGGACCCGTCACCTCTTTGACGTCGTTGAGGAATTACAACGAGGGATGTCAAAGGAGTTCGGAGATGTACCCTCGAACCGGTCGTGAATTGATTTAGGAGAGCAGCTGTGCTCAGTCAATTTAATTTAAGGACTTACGGCCAGAATTGGGCTAAGTCCAGTTGAAAATGTTCACATTTTGTTTGCATTTGGCCTATTAGGCCTTTGTTTGGGCTTTCCCCCTTTTTAGAATAATGCATAGCATTACTTCAGGCCATTGACTGGGCTCTGCCCTTTTTAGAATAATGCAGAGCATTGTTTTTGGTCTATTGGACCTCTCAATTGGGCTCTGCCCTTTAAACAATGCATAGCATTATTTTTGGTCTGTTTAGACTTTTCGATTAGGCTCTGCCTTTTTAAAATAATGTGCAGTACTTCTATTTGGTCCATTTGACCTTTGATTGGGCTCTGCCCCTTAATAATGCATTGCATTTAATACTCTGACAGTGCCCCACACGACTTGTCAGGTGCCTCGCGCAATTAAAGAGCGCAAGCGCTCGTGGAGGTGACACGTGTCGCGCAGTGGAAGGCTTGCGCAACAGTGCTTGCGCGACTGCGCAGACACGTGTCGCGCAGTTGTGCACTTGCGCAACAGTGCTTGCGCGACTGCGCAGACACGTGTCGCGCAGTTGTGCACTTGCGCAACAATGCTTGCGCAACTGCGCAGACACGTTAAGTCCAAATTTTTTTTATTTATTTTGGGCTTTGCCCGACTAGAAAATCAATCCAAACAGGGCTCTGCCCCTTTATTATTTTGCAATTTGATTTGGGCCAGGCCCTTTTAAATAATGGGTTGCATTTGTGCAGAACATCAAGAATTTTTCAGATTTAAGAACAAAAGTGCATAGCACTTTTGATCTAAATTTGGATCAAAGGAAAACAAGTTTTTCTTCCTGTTTTCCCTGATTTCACAGAACCAAGGGTTCATAACAAGTGCAAGGCACTATTTATTCATTTTCATTTATTTCCCTTTTTTTTTCTTTGTTCTTCAGAGATTTTTCTCTTAAAAAAGGTTTTTTACCTTTCTTCTTTTTCTTGTTCTTGAATAATCTCCAAGAGTTCTCTTTTCTTCTTCTTTTTTTTTTTGCTAGAAGTCGCTTATTCCAGTTGATGCCCATCGAATGAGGTCTGGGGTCCTATTTATAGTGCTCACAAATTTGTTGAATTTGTTAACAAGATCTTTTCTGAGCGATTTTGGGAATTTTCCCACTGCTGGATCTTTGATCCAAAGGCAGAAGAAAATCTTCTGGTTTTGGAAAGAACAGAAAAGATTTCATTAAATTTTCATTTTGTTTCTACGCAACTCCCCAGTGAATGACACGTGTCGCGCAGTGGAAGGCTTGCGCAACAGTGCTTGCGCAACTGCGCGGACACGTATCGCACAGCGGTGCACTTGCGCAACAGTGCTTGCGCAACTGCGCGGACACGTGTCGCGCAGCGGTGAACTTGCGCAACTGTGCAGACACGTGTCGTACTGTGGACCGCTTGCGCATTGCGCAATGCACGGAATTCGAAGCGTTGCTTCAGAAAATTTGAATTTTCAAAATTCAAATGAGCCTTGCTCAGATTGGGGGAACAGTTACGTCATTCCTAAATTCGGAAGATTTGACGAGACGGGAAACGCAAATCAGAACGTCGCCCACTTTAAAGCGTCGTGCGGAAATACAGGGGGCAATGATGCGCTCCTTCTTCGTCAGTTTGTCAATAATCTGACTGGTGTCGCTTTCGACTGGTACGCGAGTATACCAGACGGATTCGTCATTACTTTTGCCCAAATAGAGTCTCTGTTTCAGCAAAAGTTCATGAGTGTCAGTGATAAAATCTCCATTGCTGACCTTGTGAGGACCAAGCCGAGGAAGAATGAAAGCAACACTGACTTTATCGCCAGATGGCGTAATCTCACGGTCAAGTGCGAACCACCGCTGGAGCAGGACCGGTCCGTCAGCCTTTTCATTGGGAACCTCAGCAATTGGATGGTCCCATTCTTGTGTACAACAGGCCTCAAGACGTTTCAGGTGCTAACCAAGAAAGTCCAGATGCTGGAACGCTCGAAGCAAGAGTCCACCCCAGACTCTCCGAGAGACAAAACTTAGAAAAGCAAGAAGGACGACAACCGTAGAAGCGAGAATTCCAGCAGTACCAATGTCTTCAATGCGTCCGATAATGAAGACAAATGAAAGGAAGGCGATTCCAAAACCAACCGGCCTCGAAAGCCATTGCTGGGAGGAGAAGGGCCTTCCCTAGAGGAGAAAAAGAACAAGATTTACTCTTTCAGAAAGGGCAAGGTCCGCAAGATATTCAAAGATGCCTTGAACAATGGTCTACAATTGCCGGAGTCGAAGAGACCCCACGAAGCAAAAATGACAGACAATCCTCTGTATTGTCCGTACCACAGAGTAGTGAGCCATGCGATCGAGGATTGCTATATCTTCAAAGACTGGGTCGAGAAGCAGTACAAGACCGGAGAGATCGAGCTGTCCAAGAGTGTGTTGGTGAACAATCAAGTTGCAACCACCAACTTTATACAGACAGAATCTGAAGCCTTCTGGGAGCAGACAGCTGAACCCGCTGCCCTGAGAAATGAAACTGACTCACCGCAGTCTCCGTGGAGTACACACATATCTAATAAGAAGAAGAAGATGCTAAAGCTATTTCGGAAATTGCCCAGAACGGAATATGAAGGGCAGAAGAAGCCTACCAATCCAGCTGCTAATTCAGCTCCATCAGGCTCAAAATCCAAAAAGCTCAAGAAGAAGAAAAGTGCAGCTCGACGCGAAAAAGAGTCTGCAGGGAGATCGACCATTCAAAAATATATTGATTCCCTCGAAGACTATGAGCAAAAGGAAAGAACTGTAATTCAATTGAAAAAGTTCTTTCCTGTAGAAGCAGCTGAGATTTTGGAAGAGTTAGAAGAAGACTCCACTGAAGAGATCCCTATAGTGACCTACTACGCCATCCATCTGGACAGCGACTCTGAGGAGGAGCTCTGTTTTCCCGAAGAGGACGAGGAGCTCGCTACAAAGTCCAACCAAATCCAGCTCAGAAACGGCAGGGCTCTACTGTCAAGTCAGGGCAACGCCCCAAAAGGAAAGGAAAAACAAGTCACTAATGAAGAAGATGGCGGAGAGCCGGCTCATGAAAATTCAAGTCCTTCCTCAGTGGACTATAATGTCTTGGCTCATCTCCGGAAGCTTCCGTCTCTCCTGAGCATCTACGATGCCTTGGTCCTATCTAGGGAACTTAGAGATGTTCTCGTCTACGCTCTACAAAACCCTAAGCGGTATCAGGCTCGCTTTGCGGAAATTAATATGAAAGAAGCCCAGTATGCTCTGCATGCCGCCGCAGTCACCTTTAAGGTTGAAGACTTGCTACTGGGAATGGCTGAGCATAATCGACCACTTTACGTGACAGGGTACAGCGATGGAGACCGGATTAATCGCATATTGATTGATCCAGGGTCCTCAGTGAACATCATGAACTTGCGAACTTTGAAGAGTTTGTCAATGGACCTCCGACACCTGTCAAGAGAAAGGAATGTTATTCAAGGCTTCAATCAAAATTGCCAGCAAGTTCTGGGATCCATAGCTCTGCCAATCAAATATAGGAATCTGTAAACCGAAGCTATGATACATGTGATCGAAGCTGACACGTCTTATAAAATTCTCTTGGGGCGGCCGTGGCTCCACGATTACGACATCATTCCGTCAACTCTCCATCAATGCATGAAGTATACTAAAAATGGCGAAGAAAGACGCATTGACGGAGACATCCAGCCGTTCGGTGTGCATGAAGTCTGATATGAGGATTCTCGGTACTTTATGAACCACCGAATTACTAAGACACAACTGACTGAGGACAGAGCGTCCCCAAAACTCAAAAGCAAATCTGTCACGCCCCGCTTCCCAAAATACGGAATACGAGGGATTGACAAGGCCAGCCATACTCCTACGGTCAAGGAAATGTCCTACCGTAGTCACACTTCGGCTTCTAGTTTTACGTGGTAAACAATAAATAATGCGCAGGTAATGAGAAATGCAGTAACTGGAACAAAACAATATAAAGAACTGACCTGATGGGAAACAAAAGGGTATAACTCTGGATAGCAAATCAAGATGTCCGTGATGTACGTCTAGTCCTGGTCCAGGCTAAATCCTCTCCTCACACTGAGCATGCATACTCAGGTCGTCAGAGCGACACAATAGTAATATAATATATAAATCCAAGTGACAACTCTAACAGTGATAATATATATATATAACAGTAAATCAAGACGGCAAAGATATGAACATGCAATAACCAATGAATTGTCCAATAGATCAAGTGAACAGTAAAACAATATTACAATATGCCAGGTATGTCAATAATGGTAAATAATGTATATCAATGTCATTATCCCTATCAGTCTCTAAGTCTCACTGTACAGGTCACTAAGCCTATCGTCAGTCCAAGTGTGAGAGTCAACCACTCGGGAGTGTAAGTCCATGCTACCTCTCCCGGTACTTTCGGGAATGCGGAATTTGGTAAAAAACAATTTTTACGGAGGTGGTAACATGGACCTAAAACCCGGATCTTGGTTAAACATCTATCTAACAACCTAACTATGAGTTTCTAGCTACTCGGTTAGGGGGTTATACCTTGCTTGTCTTGAACTCCTTCGTCTTCAAGCTCCGATGGTGGTCCGATGGCTTCTTCTCGTCGTCTCCGTACGCCGAAGATAGATCCACCTGAAAGCTCCAACCTTTGGCTCCTTCTTCGTTCTTTGAAGAAACTAGTTCACTTGGTTTGCCAAACCTAGTGAACTAGAATGAGTAGAGTAGAATTAGAATGGGATTTTATCTATGGTTCTTGATTCTCAACTCATGAGACAAGAGAACCATAGGATCAAGAGAGGGAGCAAGAGGTTGAGGGTGAGAGCAAAAGGAGAGCTCAAGAACAAGAGAGAGAATGAGCAAGAAATAATGAGGCTCTCTTTTTCCTTTCACCCTCTCATAATCCAAAGTCATGATAACTCATCATACTAAAAAAGTCTTATGTGATGGTTAGAAGCAACCATAACCATATCATTTCATGCACTCATTTTACACAAATGAGCAAGCAAGAAAAAGTCTTTGCCATGAAATGATGGCTATGGTTATCATGATGGTTAACTAGTCAAGCCTAGTCAACCGGTCAACAAAGTCAACAAGTCAACAAAAGTCAACAAGTCAACAAAGTCAACAAGTCAACAAAAGTCAACAAGTCAACAAAGTCAACAACCAAATCACCATAATACTTAATTAATATAATAGTTAATCACATATCATATTCTCATTAGGGTTGAGCAAAAAGTCAAATAGTCAACGGTCAACTGTCAACAACCCTAATGAGAATCCACTGCCTTTGTCTCCCTGTCAACTGTGCATACACACCCGCATCCGCGTTCCGAGGAACACGAATGCAAACTGGATAAATCCAATCCCATAAGGTACACTAGGATCTGGCTTAAACCAAAGCCCGCTAGTGTAAACTGTCCGGACACTGTACGCGCACAAGTGCACGGATGTGACCGAACCCTGTCGCAAAACCATGCGACCTGTCGCAATACCATGCGACCTCTACTCTTTTGCCTAAAGGCGAAAAGCTTTCTGTGTGGGACTCTAAAGACTCGACACTACGCTGGCAGTGGGTTTAACCACAGACCGCAAGCGGCACTAGCTGTGCGTAACGGTCCCCAGGTAATGCCGACAAGAAGACCGACGAGGCGAAACCCATCTGAACTCCTACTGAGCCTGAGTGTGACATTCTCCGTACAGTCCGGTCTGTTCGTCTGATACATCGCATGGCGGGCCTAGGGGGCGGTAAACGTCAGTCCCCCAATAGCGGTACAAGTCGTGCCGGAGCGAAGCCCAAAACACCCTGAGATAACACTGGAAACCTACCAGTATATCTCGTTTGCCCTGGCCAGGGACTACTCGTGTAATGGCTCTCCTAGACACAGCGCGATGTCAACCCCCAATACCGGGAGAGACGAATCCTGTCTAACCGTCACTGCCTCCAAGTGCTTCGGCACTGCACCCAACCACTACCTGTTTGCATGACTCCTTTGAGCCGTGGTAGGGTAGTGATCAAAGTACAGTGGGAACACACTCGAGGCGAAGTGACAGTGTCAAGTCAGCGGACTAAGCTGTACTCATGTCACCTGGGAACTGATAACTGACGATAGGTATAATACCAACTAGTCAGTTCCCGACGAGTCCTGTCCAGTGTACCCGTAACCTAACGAGCACCCGCATACTATCTCAAGTACGACGTACTGACGGCTGTGGGACAGACCGTCTCCCACACTGGGATGAGAAGCGCATGCGCTGGTCTACTCCGGAGTATCGATGCCCTGTCTCGATAGTCCTGCGACCAGGGACCTGCATAAGGATGTGCTTATAGATTACCCAGCCCCACTAGTGTGACGGCCATCACATCGCTGGTAATCAAGCAAAGATCCTAAGGGCTCTACTAATGTGTATAGGCGATATACAAAAATAAACACATGTACACATTGAAGTAGAAACAAACCAAGTAGCATACTACTATTTTGAGCAAGATTGTATATACAACGTGAATATCCCAAGCATCCATTAAGTAATATACAAACCAGTATGATACAGTAATGGCCTCTAGGGCATATACACTAACAATCTCCCACTTGCACTGAGGCCATGTACTGGCGTATCGAAGACCTATCATCTTGATCAGCCGCTCGAACTGAGTCTGGGGCAGGGCCTTGGTGAATGGATCTGCAGTGTTATCTTCTGAAGCGACTCTCCGAACCTCGATCTCCTGGCGATCCACGATCTCCCTGATCAGGTGATACCGCCTCAAGATGTGCCTGGATCTCTGATGGGACCTGGGTTCCTTCGCTAAAGCTATAGCCCCGTTGTTGTCGCAATACAGAGGTATTGGATCAACAATGGACGGAACCACCTGAAGTTCTTTCAAGAACTTCCTCATCCAGACAGCTTCTTTTGCGGCATCAGATGCAGCGATGTATTCCGCTTCCATCGTCGAGTCTGCAACGGTTTCTTGTTTGGAACTCTTCCAACACACCGCCCCTCCATTGAGGGTAAAGACAAAACCCGACATGGACTTGGAATCATCCTTGTCACTCTGGAAGCTGGAGTCAGCAAAGGCCTCGATCTGGAGGTCTTTTCCGCCATACACCAAGAACATCTCCTTAGTCCTTCTCAGGTACTTGAGAATGTTCTTTACCGCTATCCAGTGTTTCTCCTCAGGGTTTGACTGATACCGGCTTACCACACTCAGTGCATAAGCTACATCCGGTCTGGTACACAACATCGCATACATTATAGAGCCTACCGCAGAAGCGTAGGGTATAATAGACATGCGATCCCTCTCCAAATCAGTCTTGGGAGACATCTCTTTAGAGAGGGTGATCCCGTGACAAGCCGGTAGGTTACCGCGCTTGGAATCTTCCATACTGAATCTCTTCAGTATGGTGTCGATGTACCTGGACTGTGAAAGTCCTAATATCCTCTTGGATCTGTCACGGTAGATCCGGATACCCAGAATGTACGAGGCATCACCCAGGTCTTTCATGGAGAACCTGTGTGACAAGAACCCCTTGACAGATTGTAGCATAGGAATGTCATTTCCTATTAAGAGAATGTCATCCACGTATAAAACGAGGAATACTACAATTCTCGCTACAAATCTACTATAGATGCATGGTTCATCTGGATTTTTGATAAAGCCAAATTCTTTGACCGTCTCATCAAAGCAGATGTTCCAACTCCGCGACGCCTGCTTTAGTCCATAGATGGACTTAAGCAACTTGCACACCTTTCCGCTGCTCCCACTCTGAATGAAACCCTCTGGTTGGTCCATATAGACACACTGCTCTAAATTTCCATTTAGAAAAGCGGTCTTTACGTCCATTTGCCAGATCTCATAATCGTGGAAGGCAGCAATGGCAAGAAGGATCCGAATGGATTTCAGCATGGCTACTGGAGAAAAGGTTTCGTCATAGTCCAAGCCAGGTCTTTGACGGAAACCCTTTGCTACCAGCCTAGCTTTATAGGTCTCAACCTGTCCATCTACACCAATCTTCCTTTTGAAGATCCACTTGCATCCTATGGGTTTTACCCCGTCTGGAGCAATGTCCAACGTCCATACCTTGTTGGTGTACATGGACTCCATTTCGGTCCGCATTGCATCCAGCCATTTCACTGAGTCAACGCTCTGAACGGCCTGCTGGAAGCTAGTAGGCTCATCATAATCTATGATGCAATCCTCTCTATCCCCGTCTATGAGAAAACCGTAGTATCTCTCGGGCGGATGAGTCTGCCTACTACTTCTGCGGAGCGGCGTAGGAATGTCCTGTCCTGTTGAACCCTCTGGTTCCACTAAGCTTTCAGTAACAGTTTGTGGTTCTGGAACTTCTTCCAGTTCTATTGTGCTCCCACTTATTTCTTTTTCTATGAACTGGTGTTCTAGAAAGTGGGCATGACGAGAAACAAGAACTTTTTGTTCCTCTTCACAGTAGAAGAAATATCCCTTGGAATTCTTTGGATATCCCACAAACTTGCACAGTACTGAGCGTGCCTCGAGCTTGTCCGCATGCTGCTTTTTGACAAAAGCTGGACTTCCCCATGTCTTAATGTGATTAAGATGGGGTCTCTTCCCACACCACATCTCAAATGGCGTGGTAGGCACAGTCTTAGTGGGAACTCGGTTCAAAAGGTATGCGGCTGATTCTAGCGCATATCCCCAGAATGATCGCGGCAACTCAGCGTTACTCATCATGGACCGCACCATATCCAATAGGGTGCGGTTCCGTCTCTCCGATACACCGTTATGTTGCGGGGTGTATGGAGGAGTAAGCTGAGAGAGAATTCCGTTCTCTTTTAAATAGTCCAGGAACTCGGCACTTAAGTATTCTCCACCTCGATCCGATCTTAGAATCTTAATACTTTTGCCGGTCTGTTTCTCTACTTCATTCTTATACTCCTGGAATTTTCCAAAGGCCTCGGACTTATGTTTCATTAAGAAGACATAACCGTACCTTGAGAAGTCATCCGTAAAAGTAATGAAGTAAGAATGTCCGCTTCGGGCATGTGTAGACATTGGACCGCACACGTCACTGTGTACGAGTCCCAAGAGCTCGCTCGCTCTTACTCCATGTCCAGTAAACGGAGTCTTTGTCATCTTTCCTTTGAGACAGGATTGACAAGTGGCATACGACTGATATTCGAACGCATTCAAATACCCTTCTGTATGTAACTTCGTCAACCTTCTCTCATTGATGTGACCCAATCTACAATGCCATAAGAAAGTCTGATTTATTTCTGGAGACTTTCTTTTGTGTGTATTCTGGACATTAAAAATCTGTGGTTGGTTTAACACGTATATACCATTACTCAATGTACCTGACCCAATCAAAACTTGATTAAGGTGAATGTTTACAACATTACTTACAAACGCAAATTCATAACCTTCTTTAGAAACTAAAGATACAGAAATGATATTACAAGTTGCGTTGGGTACAAAAAAGCAATTACGCAAAACCAAAACATGTCCATCTGACATTCCCAGGTGATAGTCCCCCACGGCTTTAGCATCCATGCTAGCTCCGTTCGCAACTCTGAGGGTCATGTCACCTGCCTTCAAAATCCTACGGTTTCTCAATGCCTGCAAAGAATTACAGATATGAGATCCTGATCCGGTATCCAATACCCAGGAAGTAGAGTTTATTGAAAGACAGTTTTCAATAACATACACACCTGAAGCTGAAGCTGCAACCTGCTTCAATTCCTGTGTTCTGGCCTTCCAGGCCCTGCAATCATTCTTCCAGTGTCCTTTCTTATGACAATAGAAGCATTCTTCCTTATCCACAAGCTTCCCCGCTATCTTTGTTGCTTTTGCTTTTCCCTTCGTATCCACTTTACTAACACCGCCCCTTGGTTTGGCGGGGGCTTTCTTCTTCTTTCCCTTGGCTTTCGCCTTGGACCTAGAAGAAGATGATCCTCCTACAAACAAAGTGGATGTTTCCCTACCTTTCTGTAGGGTGCCCTCTGCGCTCCTCAGCATGTTGAGGAGCTCTGAAAGTTCAACCTCTTTTTCTTGTAAGTTGAAGTTCAGTATAAACTGGGCGTAAGTGGAAGGAAGGGACTGGATAACTATATCCGTATATAGCTCACTCTCCAATGTGATCCCTAGGTCAGCGAGCTCCTCAATGTAGCCGATCATCTTTAGCACGTGCTCGGCTACTGATGATCCGACGGCCATTCTTGTCGAAAATAACTTTTTCGACGCTTCGTATCTTGCGATACGAGATTGCTCTCCATACAGTTCTTTTGTATGAAGCAATATGGACTCCATGTCCATATTCTCGTGCCTCCTCTGATGTTCATTGTCCAACGAGGCAAGCAGGAGGCATTTGGCCTTCGCGCTATCAATCTCCCAAGTCTTGCGGATTTCCTTATCCGCGACGCTGGAAGTTGGACCAGGGACAGGGGGAGCTTTGGTGGTAAGAAGATACCCCAGCTTGTCGTAAGTGATTGCTATCTTGACATTCCTGAGCCAATCTTTGTAGTTTGGCCCTGTCAGTTTGTTTTTATCTAGGAGTAACTTAAGTCCAGTCATGTCGATTGGTCGCTGCAATTAGGAGAGAGAAGAAGAAACACTCAGCATGATGCTCTTGCAAGTTTAGAGTGGTTTTTAGTTTGTCTAAACAGGATGGCTCCCACTGTTTCTCGAATCCCTCCTCAAACCATAAAGGAAGAATTAGTCGGGATCAATCCCACCGCACAATACTTGCTTAACCGTTCAGCCAGGCCGGTGTCGGTACTTCGAGGGAGGTTTTCCAACGCTTTCGCGAAGTTCCTTAATTAAAGAACCTCTTTTCCCTGGGGGCGTAGCCCCGCTAACACTTTTCTAGGCACCTACTAGGTTTATAGCATTGATCGTTAAGTGAGAAATTTCCCGAGGAGTAGCATATACTCACAGTAGGATCGGGATCCAAATATCATTGCGTGACGAAACTGAAGGAATCCTACCAGAATCATCACACTCCAAATGGTATGCAAATCTAGCAAGTTTCAGTACTTATGAAACTCCCGATGTGGATTTTTGCCCCATGCTCTTATGACCTTGACTTTGGCCAAAATATCATAAGTCACATGTCAAGTTCTACCCGTCATTATCCAGGTTAATTTGGATCCATCCGTACCTACTCTTGACTTTGGCCAAAATGGCAGTACGACTGTCCCAAACCAACGCATCTATCTATGCTACACATGAACACCCAATAGCTACCAATCACTGTGCCTTGACTTTGGCCAACATACACAGCTTGAATACTATTGACTATTCATGTGAAACGACGGAGGGCTACGGATGGTTTTGGCAAAACCGTGAACGTAGTGAACTTGATTTGGTCGATGGAACGAGATAGCTTTTAAAAGGAGTGGCTCAAGCTCCGCATTTAAAAGTTTGTTTTGAAAAGAACCGAGTGGTTTTTCGAAAGTGTTCCAACGACTTTAACTTGGTTTATTATCTTGCATTAGTTCTTTTAATGCGTGATATTCTTGCATTAGTTCTTTTAATGCGTCCCATCGTTTAATCCTACCATTGCAGAAAACAACCAAAATATGACGTACGCTTATGCCATTCGCATTCGCCACGGGGCCCCGTCATTACCCGTTAGGTTACTTAACTAACGACAGAGCGGGGGCTGGGCTAGCGCGTCTGTAAAACATAAGCAACGCCTAAATAATATCATATATAGATATACTGCAATGATAAACATTTCAGATCACAGATGAATACATTGGATATACTAGGAATCTGTAATTCGCACGAGCCTGTAACGAAAGACAAATTACACGGTCACGGTGAATAGCCAAATACCCCACCCAAGACCCCTACGGGTGCGGCAAACTACCCGCCAAGTACCCGAAGCGTAGTAACCTCCCTCATCTCCTATGAGTAGGCCACTCGACACTTCGGCATACCCGGTAGTTTGTGCACCCCCTCCATGGGTCTATCCTAGGAGCAAAAACAGTAAAAAGAAATTATACAATGACGGCTACAACCCCGACCCGGTTGTGCGGCCATACAAATAATTATTACATCAATTTACAAATTTACATGAATTGAAAGAAAAGAAAACTCTCGTCTCACAACCCCCGGCTATTCACCCGCGACAATCCAACATATTCATATCCACATTCCAACAACATTACAGATCACAGATTTGTATAACCCCCACTAATCGACATATAGCGATTAGTAGACGTTCAATACAAATATCACAATACAGAAAAAACCCGTTAGCTTAAGTCTTTTAGAAGTTCGATCAAAAATACGGATTTTCGGGACCCCAAAATAAAATTTTCGTTCTGGAAAATCTGGGTTGAAAATATATGTACTAAAAATCCCAAAACACCCCCAGATGCACACTGTAGCAAAGAAACACCAGAGAAGCGCCAAGGAAGCCGCGGAACCGCGGCAATAGCAAGCTATTGCCGCGTTTCCGCGGTCGTTTAGAGGGATCGGTTGGTGATTTTTCTACAGTGTCATCAAAAAACCCTGAACCGATTTTAGGTGTTAAAATAATCAACTTTTGAACAGTAATAAAATCGACAGAAACTGCAAATATTCGGGGTTCATTTTCGGGACTTTTTCTTTGATCGATCTTCTAGTTACTTGCTAACAAGTTAGATAGAGTTTAACTAGTCTCTGATACCACTGTAAGTCCATGCTACCTCTCCCGGTACTTTCGGGAATGCGGAATTTGGTAAAAAACAATTTTTACGGAGGTGGTAACATGGACCTAAAACCCGGATCTTGGTTAAATATTTATCTAACAACCTAACTATGAGTTTCTAGCTACTCGGTTAGGGGGTTATACCTTGCTTGTCTTGAACTCCTTCGTCTTCAAGCTCCGATGGTGGTCCGATGGCTTCTTCTCGTCGTCTCCGTACGCCGAAGATAGATCCACCTGAAAGCTCCAATCTTTGGCTCCTTCTTCGTTCTTTGAAGAAACTAGTTCATTTAGTTTGCCAAACCTAGTGAACTAGAATGAGTAGAGTAGAATTAGAATGGGATTTTATCTATGGTTCTTGATTCTCAACTCATGAGACAAGAGAACCATAGGATCAAGAGAGGGAGCAAGAGGTTGAGGGTGAGAGCAAAAGGAGAGCTCAAGAACAAGAGAGAGAATGAGCAAGAAAGAATGAGGCTCTCTTTTTCCTTTCACCCTCTCATAATCCAAAGTCATGATAACTCATCATACTAAAAAAGTCTTATGTGATGGTTAGAAGCAACCATAACCATATCATTTCATGCACTCATTTTACACAAATGAGCAAGCAAGAAAAAGTCTTTGCCATGAAATGATGGCTATGGTTATCATGATGGTCAACTAGTCAAGCCTAGTCAACCGGTCAACAAAGTCAACAAGTCAACAAGTCAACAAAGTCAACAAGTCAACAAAAGTCAACAAGTCAACAAAGTCAACAACCAAATCACCATAATACTTAATTAATATAATAGTTAATCACATATCATATTCTCATTAGGGTTGAGCAAAAAGTCAAATAGTCAACGGTCAACTGTCAACAACCCTAATGAGAATCCACTGCCTTTGTCTCCCTGTCAACTGTGCATACACACCCGCATCCGCGTTCCGAGGAACACGAATGCAAACTGGATAAATCCAATCCCATAAGGTACACTAGGATCTGGCTTAAACCAAAGCCCGCTAGTGTAAACTGTCCGGACACTGTACGCGCACAAGTGCACGGATGTGACCGAACCCTGTCGCAAAACCATGCGACCTGTCGCAATACCATGCGACCTCTACTCTTTTGCCTAAAGGCGAAAAGCTTTCTGTGTGGGACTCTAAAGACTCGACACTACGCTGGCAGTGGGTTTAACCACAGACCGCAAGCGGCACTAGCTGTGCGTAACGGTCCCCAGGTAATGCCGACAAGAAGACCGACGAGGCGAAACCCATCTGAACTCCTACTGAGCCTGAGTGTGACATTCTCCGTACAGTCCAGTCTGTTCGTCTGATACATCGCATGGCGGGCCTAGGGGGCGGTAAACGTCAGTCCCCCAATAGCGGTACAAGTCGTGCCGGAGCGAAGCCCAAAACACCCTGAGATAACACTGGAAACCTACCAGTATATCTCGTTTGCCCTGGCCAGGGACTACTCGTGTAATGGCTCTCCTAGACACAGCGCGATGTCAACCCCCAATACCGGGAGAGACGAATCCTGTCTAACCGTCACTGCCTCCAAGTGCTTCGGCACTGCACCCAACCACTACCTGTTTGCATGACTCCTTTGAGCCGTGGTAGGGTAGTGATCAAAGTACAGTGGGAACACACTCGAGGCGAAGTGACAGTGTCAAGTCAGCGGACTAAGCTGTACTCATGTCACCTGGGAACTGATAACTGACGATAGGTATAATACCAACTAGTCAGTTCCCGACGAGTCCTGTCCAGTGTACCCGTAACCTAACGAGCACCCGCATACTATCTCAAGTACGACGTACTGACGGCTGTGGGACAGACCGTCTCCCACACTGGGATGAGAAGCGCATGCGCTGGTCTACTCCGGAGTATCGATGCCCTGTCTCGATAGTCCTGCGACCAGGGACCTGCATAAGGATGTGCTTATAGATTACCCAGCCCCACTAGTGTGACGGCCATCACATCGCTGGTAATCAAGCAAAGATCCTAAGGGCTCTACTAATGTGTATAGGCGATATACAAAAATAAACACATGTACACATTGAAGTAGAAACAAACCAAGTAGCATACTACTATTTTGAGCAAGATTGTATATACAACGTGAATATCCCAAGCATCCATTAAGTAATATACAAACCAGTATGATACAGTAATGGCCTCTAGGGCATATACACTAACAATCTCCCACTTGCACTGAGGCCATGTACTGGCGTATCGAAGACCTATCATCTTGATCAGCCGCTCGAACTGAGTCTGGGGCAGGGCCTTGGTGAATGGATCTGCAGTGTTATCTTCTGAAGCGACTCTCCGAACCTCGATCTCCTGGCGATCCACGATCTCCCTGATCAGGTGATACCGCCTCAAGATGTGCCTGGATCTCTGATGGGACCTGGGTTCCTTCGCTAAAGCTATAGCCCCGTTGTTGTCGCAATACAGAGGTATTGGATCAACAATGGACGGAACCACCTGAAGTTCTTTCAAGAACTTCCTCATCCAGACAGCTTCTTTTGCGGCATCAGATGCAGCGATGTATTCCGCTTCCATCGTCGAGTCTGCAACGGTTTCTTGTTTGGAACTCTTCCAACACACCGCCCCTCCATTGAGGGTAAAGACAAAACCCGACATGGACTTGGAATCATCCTTGTCACTCTGGAAGCTGGAGTCAGCAAAGGCCTCGATCTGGAGGTCTTTTCCGCCATACACCAAGAACATCTCCTTAGTCCTTCTCAGGTACTTGAGAATGTTCTTTACCGCTATCCAGTGTTTCTCCTCAGGGTTTGACTGATACCGGCTTACCACACTCAGTGCATAAGCTACATCCGGTCTGGTACACAACATCGCATACATTATAGAGCCTACCGCAGAAGCGTAGGGTATAATAGACATGCGATCCCTCTCCAAATCAGTCTTGGGAGACATCTCTTTAGAGAGGGTGATCCCGTGACAAGCCGGTAGGTTACCGCGCTTGGAATCTTCCATACTGAATCTCTTCAGTATGGTGTCGATGTACCTGGACTGTGAAAGTCCTAATATCCTCTTGGATCTGTCACGGTAGATCCGGATACCCAGAATGTACGAGGCATCACCCAGGTCTTTCATGGAGAACCTGTGTGACAAGAACCCCTTGACAGATTGTAGCATAGGAATGTCATTTCCTATTAAGAGAATGTCATCCACGTATAAAACGAGGAATACTACAATTCTCGCTACAAATCTACTATAGATGCATGGTTCATCTGGATTTTTGATAAAGCCAAATTCTTTGACCGTCTCATCAAAGCAGATGTTCCAACTCCGCGACGCCTGCTTTAGTCCATAGATGGACTTAAGCAACTTGCACACCTTTCCGCTGCTCCCACTCTGAATGAAACCCTCTGGTTGGTCCATATAGACACACTGCTCTAAATTTCCATTTAGAAAAGCGGTCTTTACGTCCATTTGCCAGATCTCATAATCGTGGAAGGCAGCAATGGCAAGAAGGATCCGAATGGATTTCAGCATGGCTACTGGAGAAAAGGTTTCGTCATAGTCCAAGCCAGGTCTTTGACGGAAACCCTTTGCTACCAGCCTAGCTTTATAGGTCTCAACCTGTCCATCTACACCAATCTTCCTTTTGAAGATCCACTTGCATCCTATGGGTTTTACCCCGTCTGGAGCAATGTCCAACGTCCATACCTTGTTGGTGTACATGGACTCCATTTCGGTCCGCATTGCATCCAGCCATTTCACTGAGTCAACGCTCTGAACGGCCTGCTGGAAGCTAGTAGGCTCATCATAATCTATGATGCAATCCTCTCTATCCCCGTCTATGAGAAAACCGTAGTATCTCTCGGGCGGATGAGTCTGCCTACTACTTCTGCGGAGCGGCGTAGGAATGTCCTGTCCTGTTGAACCCTCTGGTTCCACTAAGCTTTCAGTAACAGTTTGTGGTTCTGGAACTTCTTCCAGTTCTATTGTGCTCCCACTTATTTCTTTTTCTATGAACTGGTGTTCTAGAAAGTGGGCATGACGAGAAACAAGAACTTTTTGTTCCTCTTCACAGTAGAAGAAATATCCCTTGGAATTCTTTGGATATCCCACAAACTTGCACAGTACTGAGCGTGCCTCGAGCTTGTCCGCATGCTGCTTTTTGACAAAAGCTGGACTTCCCCATGTCTTAATGTGATTAAGATGGGGTCTCTTCCCACACCACATCTCAAATGGCGTGGTAGGCACAGTCTTAGTGGGAACTCGGTTCAAAAGGTATGCGGCTGATTCTAGCGCATATCCCCAGAATGATCGCGGCAACTCAGCGTTACTCATCATGGACCGCACCATATCCAATAGGGTGCGGTTCCGTCTCTCCGATACACCGTTATGTTGCGGGGTGTATGGAGGAGTAAGCTGAGAGAGAATTCCGTTCTCTTTTAAATAGTCCAGGAACTCGGCACTTAAGTATTCTCCACCTCGATCCGATCTTAGAATCTTAATACTTTTGCCGGTCTGTTTCTCTACTTCATTCTTATACTCCTGGAATTTTCCAAAGGCCTCGGACTTATGTTTCATTAAGAAGACATAACCGTACCTTGAGAAGTCATCCGTAAAAGTAATGAAGTAAGAATGTCCGCTTCGGGCATGTGTAGACATTGGACCGCACACGTCACTGTGTACGAGTCCCAAGAGCTCGCTCGCTCTTACTCCATGTCCAGTAAACGGAGTCTTTGTCATCTTTCCTTTGAGACAGGATTGACAAGTGGCATACGACTGATATTCGAACGCATTCAAATACCCTTCTGTATGTAACTTCGTCAACCTTCTCTCATTGATGTGACCCAATCTACAATGCCATAAGAAAGTCTGATTTATTTCTGGAGACTTTCTTTTGTGTGTATTCTGGACATTAAAAATCTGTGGTTGGTTTAACACGTATATACCATTACTCAATGTACCTGACCCAATCAAAACTTGATTAAGGTGAATGTTTACAACATTACTTACAAACGCAAATTCATAACCTTCTTTAGAAACTAAAGATACAGAAATGATATTACAAGTTGCGTTGGGTACAAAAAAGCAATTACGCAAAACCAAAACATGTCCATCTGACATTCCCAGGTGATAGTCCCCCACGGCTTTAGCATCCATGCTAGCTCCGTTCGCAACTCTGAGGGTCATGTCACCTGCCTTCAAAATCCTACGGTTTCTCAATGCCTGCAAAGAATTACAGATATGAGATCCTGATCCGGTATCCAATACCCAGGAAGTAGAGTTTATTGAAAGACAGTTTTCAATAACATACACACCTGAAGCTGAAGCTGCAACCTGCTTCAATTCCTGTGTTCTGGCCTTCCAGGCCCTGCAATCATTCTTCCAGTGTCCTTTCTTATGACAATAGAAGCATTCTTCCTTATCCACAAGCTTCCCCGCTATCTTTGTTGCTTTTGCTTTTCCCTTCGTATCCACTTTACTAACACCGCCCCTTGGTTTGGCGGGGGCTTTCTTCTTCTTTCCCTTGGCTTTCGCCTTGGACCTAGAAGAAGATGATCCTCCTACAAACAAAGTGGATGTTTCCCTACCTTTCTGTAGGGTGCCCTCTGCGCTCCTCAGCATGTTGAGGAGCTCTGAAAGTTCAACCTCTTTTTCTTGTAAGTTGAAGTTCAGTATAAACTGGGCGTAAGTGGAAGGAAGGGACTGGATAACTATATCCGTATATAGCTCACTCTCCAATGTGATCCCTAGGTCAGCGAGCTCCTCAATGTAGCCGATCATCTTTAGCACGTGCTCGGCTACTGATGATCCGACGGCCATTCTTGTCGAAAATAACTTTTTCGACGCTTCGTATCTTGCGATACGAGATTGCTCTCCATACAGTTCTTTTGTATGAAGCAATATGGACTCCATGTCCATATTCTCGTGCCTCCTCTGATGTTCATTGTCCAACGAGGCAAGCAGGAGGCATTTGGCCTTCGCGCTATCAATCTCCCAAGTCTTGCGGATTTCCTTATCCGCGACGCTGGAAGTTGGACCAGGGACAGGGGGAGCTTTGGTGGTAAGAAGATACCCCAGCTTGTCGTAAGTGATTGCTATCTTGACATTCCTGAGCCAATCTTTGTAGTTTGGCCCTGTCAGTTTGTTTTTATCTAGGAGTAACTTAAGTCCAGTCATGTCGATTGGTCGCTGCAATTAGGAGAGAGAAGAAGAAACACTCAGCATGATGCTCTTGCAAGTTTAGAGTGGTTTTTAGTTTGTCTAAACAGGATGGCTCCCACTGTTTCTCGAATCCCTCCTCAAACCATAAAGGAAGAATTAGTCGGGATCAATCCCACCGCACAATACTTGCTTAACCGTTCAGCCAGGCCGGTGTCGGTACTTCGAGGGAGGTTTTCCAACGCTTTCGCGAAGTTCCTTAATTAAAGAACCTCTTTTCCCTGGGGGCGTAGCCCCGCTAACACTTTTCTAGGCACCTACTAGGTTTATAGCATTGATCGTTAAGTGAGAAATTTCCCGAGGAGTAGCATATACTCACAGTAGGATCGGGATCCAAATATCATTGCGTGACGAAACTGAAGGAATCCTACCAGAATCATCACACTCCAAATGGTATGCAAATCTAGCAAGTTTCAGTACTTATGAAACTCCCGATGTGGATTTTTGCCCCATGCTCTTATGACCTTGACTTTGGCCAAAATATCATAAGTCACATGTCAAGTTCTACCCGTCATTATCCAGGTTAATTTGGATCCATCCGTACCTACTCTTGACTTTGGCCAAAATGGCAGTACGACTGTCCCAAACCAACGCATCTATCTATGCTACACATGAACACCCAATAGCTACCAATCACTGTGCCTTGACTTTGGCCAACATACACAGCTTGAATACTATTGACTATTCATGTGAAACGACGGAGGGCTACGGATGGTTTTGGCAAAACCGTGAACGTAGTGAACTTGATTTGGTCGATGGAACGAGATAGCTTTTAAAAGGAGTGGCTCAAGCTCCGCATTTAAAAGTTTGTTTTGAAAAGAACCGAGTGGTTTTTCGAAAGTGTTCCAACGACTTTAACTTGGTTTATTATCTTGCATTAGTTCTTTTAATGCGTGATATTCTTGCATTAGTTCTTTTAATGCGTCCCATCGTTTAATCCTACCATTGCAGAAAACAACCAAAATATGACGTACGCTTATGCCATTCGCATTCGCCACGGGGCCCCGTCATTACCCGTTAGGTTACTTAACTAACGACAGAGCGGGGGCTGGGCTAGCGCGTCTGTAAAACATAAGCAACGCCTAAATAATATCATATATAGATATACTGCAATGATAAACATTTCAGATCACAGATGAATACATTGGATATACTAGGAATCTGTAATTCGCACGAGCCTGTAACGAAAGACAAATTACACGGTCACGGTGAATAGCCAAATACCCCACCCAAGACCCCTACGGGTGCGGCAAACTACCCGCCAAGTACCCGAAGCGTAGTAACCTCCCTCATCTCCTATGAGTAGGCCACTCGACACTTCGGCATACCCGGTAGTTTGTGCACCCCCTCCATGGGTCTATCCTAGGAGCAAAAACAGTAAAAAGAAATTATACAATGACGGCTACAACCCCGACCCGGTTGTGCGGCCATACAAATAATTATTACATCAATTTACAAATTTACATGAATTGAAAGAAAAGAAAACTCTCGTCTCACAACCCCCGGCTATTCACCCGCGACAATCCAACATATTCATATCCACATTCCAACAACATTACAGATCACAGATTTGTATAACCCCCACTAATCGACATATAGCGATTAGTAGACGTTCAATACAAATATCACAATACAGAAAAAACCCGTTAGCTTAAGTCTTTTAGAAGTTCGATCAAAAATACGGATTTTCGGGACCCCAAAATAAAATTTTCGTTCTGGAAAATCTGGGTTGAAAATATATGTACTAAAAATCCCAAAACACCCCCAGATGCACACTGTAGCAAAGAAACACCAGAGAAGCGCCAAGGAAGCCGCGGAACCGCGGCAATAGCAAGCTATTGCCGCGTTTCCGCGGTCGTTTAGAGGGATCGGTTGGTGATTTTTCTACAGTGTCATCAAAAAACCCTGAACCGATTTTAGGTGTTAAAATAATCAACTTTTGAACAGTAATAAAATCGACAGAAACTGCAAATATTCGGGGTTCATTTTCGGGACTTTTTCTTTGATCGATCTTCTAGTTACTTGCTAACAAGTTAGATAGAGTTTAACTAGTCTCTGATACCACTGTAAGTCCATGCTACCTCTCCCGGTACTTTCGGGAATGCGGAATTTGGTAAAAAACAATTTTTACGGAGGTGGTAACATGGACCTAAAACCCGGATCTTGGTTAAATATTTATCTAACAACCTAACTATGAGTTTCTAGCTACTCGGTTAGGGGGTTATACCTTGCTTGTCTTGAACTCCTTCGTCTTCAAGCTCCGATGGTGGTCCGATGGCTTCTTCTCGTCGTCTCCGTACGCCGAAGATAGATCCACCTGAAAGCTCCAATCTTTGGCTCCTTCTTCGTTCTTTGAAGAAACTAGTTCATTTAGTTTGCCAAACCTAGTGAACTAGAATGAGTAGAGTAGAATTAGAATGGGATTTTATCTATGGTTCTTGATTCTCAACTCATGAGACAAGAGAACCATAGGATCAAGAGAGGGAGCAAGAGGTTGAGGGTGAGAGCAAAAGGAGAGCTCAAGAACAAGAGAGAGAATGAGCAAGAAAGAATGAGGCTCTCTTTTTCCTTTCACCCTCTCATAATCCAAAGTCATGATAACTCATCATACTAAAAAAGTCTTATGTGATGGTTAGAAGCAACCATAACCATATCATTTCATGCACTCATTTTACACAAATGAGCAAGCAAGAAAAAGTCTTTGCCATGAAATGATGGCTATGGTTATCATGATGGTCAACTAGTCAAGCCTAGTCAACCGGTCAACAAAGTCAACAAGTCAACAAGTCAACAAAGTCAACAAGTCAACAAAAGTCAACAAGTCAACAAAGTCAACAACCAAATCACCATAATACTTAATTAATATAATAGTTAATCACATATCATATTCTCATTAGGGTTGAGCAAAAAGTCAAATAGTCAACGGTCAACTGTCAACAACCCTAATGAGAATCCACTGCCTTTGTCTCCCTGTCAACTGTGCATACACACCCGCATCCGCGTTCCGAGGAACACGAATGCAAACTGGATAAATCCAATCCCATAAGGTACACTAGGATCTGGCTTAAACCAAAGCCCGCTAGTGTAAACTGTCCGGACACTGTACGCGCACAAGTGCACGGATGTGACCGAACCCTGTCGCAAAACCATGCGACCTGTCGCAATACCATGCGACCTCTACTCTTTTGCCTAAAGGCGAAAAGCTTTCTGTGTGGGACTCTAAAGACTCGACACTACGCTGGCAGTGGGTTTAACCACAGACCGCAAGCGGCACTAGCTGTGCGTAACGGTCCCCAGGTAATGCCGACAAGAAGACCGACGAGGCGAAACCCATCTGAACTCCTACTGAGCCTGAGTGTGACATTCTCCGTACAGTCCGGTCTGTTCGTCTGATACATCGCATGGCGGGCCTAGGGGGCGGTAAACGTCAGTCCCCCAATAGCGGTACAAGTCGTGCCGGAGCGAAGCCCAAAACACCCTGAGATAACACTGGAAACCTACCAGTATATCTCGTTTGCCCTGGCCAGGGACTACTCGTGTAATGGCTCTCCTAGACACAGCGCGATGTCAACCCCCAATACCGGGAGAGACGAATCCTGTCTAACCGTCACTGCCTCCAAGTGCTTCGGCACTGCACCCAACCACTACCTGTTTGCACGACTCCTTTGAGCCGTGGTAGGGTAGTGATCAAAGTACAGTGGGAACACACTCGAGGCGAAGTGACAGTGTCAAGTCAGCGGACTAAGCTGTACTCATGTCACCTGGGAACTGATAACTGACGATAGGTATAATACCAACTAGTCAGTTCCCGACGAGTCCTGTCCAGTGTACCCGTAACCTAACGAGCACCCGCATACTATCTCAAGTACGACGTACTGACGGCTGTGGGACAGACCGTCTCCCACACTGGGATGAGAAGCGCATGCGCTGGTCTACTCCGGAGTATCGATGCCCTGTCTCGATAGTCCTGCGACCAGGGACCTGCATAAGGATGTGCTTATAGATTACCCAGCCCCACTAGTGTGACGGCCATCACATCGCTGGTAATCAAGCAAAGATCCTAAGGGCTCTACTAATGTGTATAGGCGATATACAAAAATAAACACATGTACACATTGAAGTAGAAACAAACCAAGTAGCATACTACTATTTTGAGCAAGATTGTATATACAACGTGAATATCCCAAGCATCCATTAAGTAATATACAAACCAGTATGATACAGTAATGGCCTCTAGGGCATATACACTAACAGGGAGTGTCCTCCACCCAAGGGTAGAACCCAAGGGCAAGGGACCACGGGCCCAACATGTAACTCACGGTAATAATCATGTACCCTGTAAATCTCCATATATCTCCATATATATAAGCCGGCAAGGGACTCCCGAGATTCTGTTGAACTCACACTCAAACTACCCCACATCCCGTGGTCTACATCAAACGCTAACCATAACCTCAAATACTATTCGGTCTGTGACAAGTCTGCGCGAGAACTGGAGGCAGGACCTCCATCAAGCACGTCCCGACTAATACTTAAGATAAATGGCAGTGTCTGGTGCCTTATCTGTGACACCCATGCAAGAGCTTCCATAAGTGTCCCATACCACTTATAGTCACACGTACACGCGTTCCACAGACGTCGACAATGCAATAGAATAATAAGGTTCACTGATTGTGTACAAGTACGTACTACTTTCACTTATTCACTTATGCACGAACACTTACGTACTTGCCACAATCATCACTAATACCTAACACTGGGTAATGCACATTATCACTAAGTTATCAATGCAGTGACATATTTATGATATGATGCGTAAACAGTATGTAAAGCATGATTAGGATGTCATGAATCAGTAATCTACCACTTGCAATATTTATTATATATCAAACGTGTACAGTTTAGCAAAACAATAAACAACTAATAATTAGTATGTTTAGTTATCTATCCATCGAATTTAGTTTCACGCCAATCGGGTTCCAGGATCACTAATTATAGCCATTTCATTTTAAGCGTTCACGGCTGGAAACCCGATTTCAGAATCAAAAGTCCGTTTCGCAACGCACTTTAATCACAATTGGGATCATATTTTAGCGATGATACAGTTGAATGAAATCTAGGGTTTTCAGTAAGGTTTTCAACGCAATAGACAGATCTTCAATCGTGTCTGTACGTCAGGATATACACTGTTCAATACTAGTATGTCAATTCTGATTCTGTTGGGACTGTTATACGTCCCCATCTTTTAAATTACAGATTAAATAACAAACGATAACGAAACAGAATGAAACCACTTGTGTTATCTATCTAACAGATTCACCTATAATAAACAGTAGATTTTCGCAACCTACGAGTTAAGGAAACCAGGAGGTACCCATTACGGGACAGCACGCAGTAAACAGAGTCGCTCTGGACTGCAGTCCAGAGTCGCACTCCGATCCAAATATTGTCACAGTTTAAGTACAGAAATATTTAGAAACTTGCATAGGGTTATAGTTCGTCGAGTCTGATTCGATTTAAGCCCTCGAACGCATCATTCCAGTATGTACATAATTTATGATGATTTTAACGATTTTCAGATAGCAGAAATTTTCAGTTTTACAGGCAAACTTGGGGGTAGTCGTTTTAGTCGTTAATAGTCGTATTTTCCAGTGAAATTTATACAGGATCTTCATCACTACAAGGGCCAGGACATACAATCTAATTCCATCAAATTAGACAAGTATTTTCATTGGGATCACACATCGAACAGGTTTGGCACATAATCGATCTGAAATTGTAATTTTGCGATCTATGTAATTTAAATTTGTAACTTGAATATATAGCATGTAGCAAGTAAATTACTTACCTGGAAACGTTGAATTGATGGCACGGTATGCACGTGCACGACCACGCGGCAACAATGTCAAGAATTTGGCCTTGGCCTCTGTCACGACCCGAAAGTACGGAACATGACCGGCACTTAAACTACGAACGTCTCGAGGCGTACGTAATCTAAGTAAACCGAAAACCCAGAGATCCAAACCAAGAAAATAGTAGAGTGCAGGAAAAACCAACTTAAAGCAAGTAGTTTCAATAGCATAAGCCGAATTATGCGGTTTTTAAAAAACATCAAAATTTTACTGAAAATTTCGGCAGAGTCTCCTTTGTAAATACTGGCCCCCAAACGGGATACAACATGAATAGTATACGAAATCAATAAAAAGGCATCCCCAAGCGGGAGCTAGCTCTTCGTCAATCGACGGCCACAACCACACAAGCAATATAATATACAACGCCGAAAGGCGAGGATCACAACAGAAAAGAAAACTCAAAACAACATGAAATTCGTATAAATACAACGCGCGACTCTAAGGTCGATAGAATAAACAACACTGGTCTCTATCTCTGAAATAATTACATGTTTGGTTGATGGAACTTCTAGATACAATAGAATAATAATATACAAGATATAATGGGGGTACGATACAAGTAAACCCACCTACTAGCAAATCACCCGAAGGAAACTATGCCCGCAAGCCGTAATGAAACCTGTACGGCAAACCTGCAAGAAACTGGGGCACAACGGGGGTGAGTTGCCAACTCGTGAATAGAAAAATATCTACGAATAGAAATCGCATGTATGACACAATCCTAGGTCATACGATCAATATACATCCTCAAATATATATAACCAGCAGCCTATAATAAGGCTAGGGTAAATATCTAACCCGAGTGTAATCTCATGTACCCGTGTCAGTGCCCAAGGGTAGCAATATATCATATGAATGAGGTGTGAATGCATGAAAACAGAATACATGTAAATGAAGAACTGTTTCCATAATTTAGTGAGATTTCCTTTGTATTTTTAAAATGAGGTATCATAATGAAATCAGCATAAAACAGTGCCTAGCATCGGCACAAAACGTAATCCCAATATCTCGATATCTCTGTATCACAGTCTTTGTACCTCAATATCTCGAAATCTCAATATCTCAATCACAATATCTAGGGCGCCGTCAGTCCAGACCGGCCCCTACCATCCATCTCAAGACTACGACGGTATCCTCCGGATATCCGACGCGTCGGATAAAATCACCGGTAGGTAGTGCTCCCCTGCCAGGCTCACATCGTCATCATCACGCGCCTCTTGCCCCGGGGTACCTTACCGGGTCCACCATGTACCCGAAACGGTTCATCCGCCTCCTCGAATCGGGTCTCGAAATCCATCAGCAAACTCATGGTGGACGACTCATACATCATGGGAAAACCGCACTTTTTATTTTAAAAGAGAGAAAACAGTTTATATATGTTTTGCGATTTTCCTCCAAATCCAGAAAATATCATGCAAATCCGAATCATCAATAGGATGTAAAACCATGAATATAAGCATGAGAATCCATGAATACGGCATAACAATGAATAACAGTATGCATGAAGCGACAAGTAATAACTACAATGTCTAATATGGCATATAAGGGAAGTACACTAATATCATGTCAAAACTACTAGCTAACAAGCTAAGTCAAGCAAATATATCATCTAAAGTGTACATGACATGGCAATTACCGATGAAGATGTGTGTGAGCCGGCAAGTAGGTGTACGTGGTACATACGCATCATCGGTAATGGTGCAGGTGTCCTAACAGCATGATATCAATAATGGAATATGCAGCAAAATAAGTATGCGAGGCAGAGCGAACAACAATAATGAGCGGAAGCTGAAAACTAGACGCAACTATAACTAATCTGCATTAATCTAATATAAGTCCTACAAATGGTGCCTTTTGAAATAACATGAATCATGGGGTTTTGAAAATAGGGGCTACGGTGTTTTTATGAAAAGATACGACTTTTGAAATCTCCGTAGGATCCTTTTGGCTGTCTTTTAAAGTACCCACGATTCGTTAGTTTTTGAAATAGGTAAGAATCGAATCTAATCTAACAACTAAACTAAACTAAAGGGTTAAGCTAACCAGCTGGACTACAGGTAAGGAAACCGCCTAACATCTGAGTCGATGTATATACATACCTGCATATATATTAGTCGGTGATCCCGCCTCAATAATATCATATCCGATACCATATCTATAATCAGGCATCCCAAGTCAAGAGTGCGGATCAATCATCAATATATAGCTCGTACGTAAATCCGTCGTACGGCATCCCCAAATCTGGGTACGGGTCAAAGTCACATCAATCACCCTATTCATTTGGTATCTTCTTTATCAAATATCATGATCCGGAATAATGTCCTACGTCTAGTACAATATTGATGCCATCTATGTATGCATGCGGGTGTAAGAATTACTACGTCAGAAGACCCGCTAAAACATCATGTCGTATCTCAATACGAACCAAATCACGTCACCGATCTCCTGGCCTCAAGCCCAATCTCATCGACTCATCTCAAATTCCAAATACTATCCTCAAATCCAGTATATGAACACATAGTCCCATACCCATGTGAACACATAAATATATATTCCCATACACGCCCATATGAAATAAGGAATGTATGCAAGTATGTATATGTGTGTATGTGTAAGTGTAGTGCACCCACTACCTAAGGTTTCGTAACCATGAACCAATCCAACACCAATATCCATCTAAAATCATCAATAATAAATCCTAACAACATATCATAAATTGTTGGTGTGTATACGCATCCGTATACATCACCACGGACTGCGGGGGTGCTATACGCCATCCACCCGACTTCTCCCCGTAGATATAAATCTACTCACCTGGTCCTCGCTAGCCGGTGCCGACGTCGCCACGCGCTTGCTTGTCGTCTTGAAGTCCACATGGGGTACCTACATATCATAACGCACCATATCGCATCAAAATCCGTCTCATGACCAAAACGACGCACGAATCTCACATAGGTCAAAACCTATGGTTGCTTCACAAATCGACCCAAAAACCCTCGATGTCGGCGTACAAACGCCAAACCATCGAGAAAGCTCCCAACACACTAATTTGTACAATTACAAGCACTAATTATAATATAAAATAGCTTAAAATTCACAAAAACCCCAATTTCACTTAAAAAGTCATTTTTCCGAAAATCTAGCAAGCACAAATCACCGTTTTTGTACAAAACTCGATGTATAGACGAATCTAGAGGCCACAATATTTACTAAATATCTTAAATAAGTCATAAAAATGATTCCCATAATTTAATCTCATTAAATTCCATAAACCCCAAAAACCTAGTTTACAAATTATCCAATTTTAACAATTTTCAAGCAAAAAAATTCTCGATTTAAGAATTAAGCTTAGATTTGCATAATCTAAGGTATTAAACCACTCATTATAATATTAATAATGCTATGAAACCATAATTAGATTTTTAAACCTAATTATTAGACTAATTATAAAAACCTAGTTAGCAATTAGCAAAGTTATCACAATTTTAAATTAACAAATTAGTAAATAGCAACTAACTTAGATTTTGCATACAACCACATGTTAATCTCTTCATTACACCCATAACCAATTGATAAAAACCTCACTTGATCACAAACCCTAATCATTAATTCAAAACCCTTCTCTTGAATTTTAATTCAAGCACCTAGAACTAATTAAAAAAAACTAATTAAGCTAACATGAAACAATTAACACAATTTAAGAAAAGGTTAGAATTTATACCTCATGATCAAGAGATCAAACATGAAATTCAAAGCCTCTAAAATGCCAACTTGCTCCCTAGATCCATGCAAGAATAGCTAATGAAAAATGGGTAGGAGTTAGATTTGAGTTTTGGTTTAATTTTTGATGGAAATTTGATGGATTTTGAAGACTTTTTGATGAGGAAAAGAGAGGGGGGAAATTGGGGCTGCACAAAGGGGGGCTCGGCTGAAAATGGAGGGGAGAGGAGAGAGAGGGAGGTGAGGAAAATAGTCCAAGTCAAGGCATAAAGTCAAAGGTCCAACTCATTTTACAATTTCCTTTCATTTCCTTTGTTTTCTTTCTTTTCTTTTCTTTCTTTTGCAAACCAAGTGGGGACAAGAGAGGGAGCTGCTGAATTCAGCCAAGGGGAGAAGTGAATGGGGGTGTGTGGGTGTGGGTACGGGTGTGGGGTGATGAAAAATGATAAATACAATACCCCAAACATCCATTTACGCTAAAAAAGCCTTTTTTCTTCAATAATTTCTAAACCGTTTTGGCAAATGATTCGTTAAAAAAACCACATGATAAAATTTTATTTAATGTTTTATGATGCACAAAATTTGTTTCAACTCATTCCAATTTGTAATTTTCCCTAATTAAATGTATTAGTGACGGCTTAAAATAATAATAAAATAATATTTTTTCAGAAAATTTGAAATTTCACCAGCGGCTCAATAAACACCAAATAATAGCAATTACATAGCTAGAATATGTATATTTAATTTTTATAATAAGATATTTGTATTTTGACTTTTTACAGAAAACCCCCTTATTTTACCGATTTTTCGAAATTTCACCGAAACGATTTTCAAAACGTTACAATCTTCCCCCCTTAAAGAAATTCGGTCCCCGAATTTAAATTCAAACTCCCCCAAATACTAAAACATCTAAGAAAAACCATCAAGTCGTCGAAGCTCTGAAATTGTAACTACATAAAACAAATCGTAGCGCAGCGCATGCGCTTGAAAAATGAGCATATAACTCAAATCAAAACTCCGTCAAGCATCCCGCAATCATCGGAGTCATGGAGAAGACATCAATGCCAAATCCAAATCAAAACCTATATGACATAACTCGAAACTATACATGTAAATATCGAATCTATATATGTAAGTATCTGAAGGAAATGCATGCCAAATCTCTTTAAGTCGCTGTGCACGCGTATAACACTGCACAGTGGCGGACGTCTATCATAAGGAAATAACTATATATATACCTTTGTTTGAAATGTACGTTCCGCCGTTTTGGGAAACAATTTAGAAGGGTCTCCTTGTTTTAAACATTTCGTGTCATATCAGACACGTAGGTAAATACTGAGGCTATAGCTCGCTTTTTGGAAATCCCTTCAATAACTATCAATGCATGCAAAATATATTCAGGTACTGTCCTCTGACTAGTCCTGCTCAGTACGAAAACACATAGCAATATCATAAAAACGTACTGCTCTATACGAAATAAATCCCAAAATATGCACATGAATGCTACGTGCGTCTGGTGCGCACGAAAATCAAAATCCATGAATGTGCCATACATGCGCACAGAAACAACATCTAAGTGCATCGGGTGTGCACGAAACATCTGTCGTAGGCAACGTGTGTGCCTGACAGCAAAATCAGGTGCATCTGACATGCACGAAAAATCTCGAATTAGTGCATCTGGTGTGCACCAAATCGCATCTCGTAACAGGCGCCCAACAGGCGCTAAAAATCCAATCCGGTGCATAAAATGCATAAAACAAATGTCGAGCATCACCCTCGAAATCGAAATCCAGTGTATCCAAGTGCACAAAATACATGTCACTGCACTGCCAGCATATATAAACTATACAGAGTGCAGGAACCAAATCGGGTGCGTGCATACGCACAAAATCAACTCAACTGTTTAAAACCGTAAAATTACAAACATGTGAAACTAAAGCACGAAAACGATATCAAGTGCAACACTGTGCAAAGATCGTAAATCCTCAATCATCAAAATCAAATCATACGAATAAATCACCCAAAACATCGAAATCAATAATGGCGGAACAGTACCGCTCAAGCGCATCCTCTAAGAATCTCGGCCAACTGTCACGGTCCCTAGTGGGACGTCTCGTCGATGATCATGAACTCTGGCCTGCTGGTGTGCATAACAATGACCACTCCTGGATTAAGGTCTTTACTGTGAATTACCAATCTCTCGGTCCATCGGCTCATCGGCCCTGTCAGGTGTGCTAACGGGGATGATCCCATTCTGGCACTTCTCTGGTCATCTCTCGGTCAATCATCGCGACCACTCATAAGACAGTATATCACTGGCGTCGGCCTCTGGCTCTCTGAATGTACATGACACATCTGATCCTGGGTGCAAGTATCATTGCAGCAGTGTCCTGGAAGGAATCCTGCTCACGGTCTCTTCCATGTCTCGTCTCTGCCAACTGTCCGGAAGTCATTGTCCTTTCCTATATCTGCATCTTGCTCTGGAACGACTGCATACTCATCGCGACTCCTTCTGGAAGGTAAGTCCAAGTACCATGCCTCGGCATGCGCATCGCCTCTCTGATGTCGGCGGAGTGGAACGTCATCTCATCTAGATCTGGTGCGAACCTCTTACTCCACTTTTCTCTAATGTCGTCTGCTTTGGACTCGTCTCGTCGCGGCTGCATGGACTGAGCTCCAACGACTATCCTCGTATCTGGAGTCTCCCAAGAATGCATCTCACCACCAAGCATCCGAATTAAGTCGAGCCATCCGATCGAGTCGTCAAAACCTCATAATCCCCCAAGAGCTCAACCTCTTGGGCACAGTTTAATAGTATCGAGTACATACCACAGCATCGGTGGTCCAGCCGTAGAAGGGCAAACCCAAGCCTCACTAATGGCGCCGTAGAACTGCCGTAAACCCGAAGGTTCAAAGGCTTTCACACGGTCATTATGTCGAGTTAGGGTTTCATTCTTCTAGAGGGACCATGGAATTGCCTGCATGTCTTTCCGACTACTTTAAACTTGGAATAATAGGTTTCTGACATTCGATCGTCTCTGTCGACTCTCAACGTCTCCGCGTGAAGTCGTCTCTAGCTGGAATCAATCTATCTGATGACCTCGCATCGGGGTAGGCGAACGATCCACATGTCCTAATCATTCATCCTCGATGACTAGCGACCTTCTATCATCTCTTAGTACAACTTATACTGCAATAGCTCCAACATCTGGGGCGATATCTCGTCGTTCGCAGAAATAACTGGCTCACTCGTCTGCATGCTGAACCGTGCCTCAATCATCAGGAGTAAGCAACACACCAACGATCATCAAAATCTGGCTGGCCTGTATCATTGGCTCAATTCTCTAGTGTCGATCAGCGCCTCCGAGTAACCTCATAAAGGCGATCCGCCAAACACTCGTGGCGCGGAAACACAGTAAAAAGATACATCTCTGCAATCGTGTGTGGCCGGAATTTCGCCCTGGTCAGTCCTCGTTCGTGACGAGCTTGTGCTGACCGCAACTCTAGCCGTAGCTCTCCCTGCCGTGACCGTAGCAGCAAAACCAAACTGGTACCGATGAGGCTAGATCAGGAAGGAATATAATACTGAACAAGGAAATGTACATCCTAAGGCTTCATAAGTGGAGTGGCGTGTCGTAAATATGCCGCGGAACATACCAACGGTACGTCACTCTACCTTAGTCACCTGTTCCATCAACCAAGGGTCATCCTACGCTCCGAAGGTAAAACCTAACGCTCTGATACCAACTTTGTCACGACCCGAAAGTACGGAACATGACCGGCACTTAAACTACGAACGTCTCGAGGCGTACGTAATCTAAGTAAACCGAAAACCCAGAGATCCAAACCAAGAAAATAGTAGAGTGCAGGAAAAACCAACTTAAAGCAAGTAGTTTCAATAGCATAAGCCGAATTATGCGGTTTTTTAAAACATCAAAATTTTACTGAAAATTTCGGCAGAGTCTCCTTTGTAAATACTGGCCCCCAAACGGGATACAATATGAATAGTATACGAAATCAATAAAAAGGCATCCCCAAGCGGAAGCTAGCTCTTCGTCAATCGACGGTCACAACCACACAAGCAATATAATATACAACGCCGAAAGGCGAGGATCACAACAGAAAAGGAAACTCAAAACAACATGAAATTCGTATAAATACAACGCGCGACTCTAAGGTCGATAGAATAAACAACACTGGTCTCTATCTCTGAAATAATTACATGTTTGGTTGATGGAACTTCTAGATACAACAGAATAATAATATACAAGATATAATGGGGGTACGATACAAGTAAACCCACCTACTAGCAAATCACCCGAAGGAAACTATGCCCGCAAGCCGTAATGAAACCTGTACGGCAAACCTGCAAGAAACTGGGGCACAACGGGGGTGAGTTGCCAACTCGTGAATAGAAAAATATCTACGAATAGAAATCGCATGTATGACGCAATCCTAGGTCATATGATCAATATACATCCTCAAATATATATAACCAGCAGCCTATAACAAGGGTAGGGTAAATATCTAACCCGAGTGTAATCTTATGTACCCGTGTCAGTGCCCAAGGGTAGCAATATATCATATGAATGAGGTATGAATGCATGAAAACAAAATACATGTTGTTTCCATAATTTAGTGAGATTTCCTTTGTATTTTTAAAATGAGGTATCATAATGAAATCAGCATAAAACAGTGCCTAGCATCGGCACAAAACGTAATCCCAATATCTCGATATCTCTGTATCACAGTCTCTGTACCTCAATATCTTGAAATCTCAATGTCTTAATCACAATATCTAGGGCGCCGTCAGTCCAGACCGGCCCCTACCATCCATCTCAAGACCACGACGGTATCCTCCGGATATCCGACGCGTCGGGTAAAATCACCGGTAGGTAGTGCTCCCCTGCCAGGCTCACATCGTCATCATCACGCGCTTCTTGCCCCGGGGTACCTTACCGGGTCCACCATGTACCCGAAACGGTTCATCCGCCTCCTCGAATCGGGTCTCGAAATCCATCAACAAACTCATGGTGGACGACTCATACATCATGGGAAAACCGCACTTTTTATTTTAAAAGAGAGAAACCAGTTTATATATGTTTTGCGGTTTTCCTCCAAATCCAGAAAATATCATGGAAATCCGAATCATCAATAGGATGTAAAACCATGAATATAAGCATGAGAATCCATGAATACGGCATAACAATGAATAACAGTATACATGAAGCGACAAGTAATAACTATAATGTCTAATATGGCATATAAGGGAAGTATACTAATATCATGTCAAAACTACTAGCTAACAAGCTAAGTCAAGCAAATATGTCATCTAAAGTGTACGTGATATGGCAATTACCGATGAAGATGTGTGTGAGCCGGCAAGTAGGTGTACGTGGTACATACGCATCATCGGTAATGGTGCTGGTGTCCTAACAGCATGATATCAATAATGGAATATGCAGCAAAATAAGTATGCGAGGCAGAGCGAATAGCAATAATGAGCGGAAGCTGAAAACTAGACGCAACTATAACTAATCTGCATTAATCTAATATAAGTCCTACAAATGGTGCCTTTTGAAACAACACGAATCATGGGGTTTTGAAAATAGGGGCTACGGTGTTTTTATGAAAAGATACGTCTTTTGAAATCTCCGTAGGATCCCTTGGGCTGTCTTTTAAAGTACCCACGATTCATTAGTTTTTGAAATAGGTAAGAATCGAATCTAATCTAACAACTAAACTAAACTAAAGGGCTAAGCTAACCAGCTGGACTACAGGTAAGGAAACCGCCTAACATCTGAGTCGATGTATATACATACCTGCATATATATTAGTCGGTGATCCCGCCTCAATAATATCATATCCGATACCATATCTATAATCAGGCATCCCAAGTCAAGAGTGCGGATCAATCATCAATATATAGCTCGTATGTAAATCCGTCGTACGGCATCCCCAAATCTGGGTACGGGTCAAAGTCACATCAATCACCCTATTCATTTGGTATCTTCTTTATCAAATATCATGATCCGGAATAATTTCCTACGTCTAGTACAATATTGATGCCATCTATGTATGCATGCGGGTGTAAGAATTACTACGTCAGAAGACCCGCTAAAACATCATGTCGTATCTCAATACGAACCAAATCACGTCACCGATCTCCTGGCCTCAAGCCCAATCTCATCGACTCATCTCAAATTCCAAATACTATCCTCAAATCCAGTATATGAACACATAGTCCCATACCCATGTGAACACATAAATATATATTCCCATACACGCCTATATGAAATAAGGAATGTATGCAAGTATGTATATGTGTGTATGTGTAAGTGTAGTGCACCCACTACCTAAGGTTTCGTAACCATGCACCAATCCAACACCAATATCCATCTAAAATCTTCAATAATAAATCCTAACAACATATCATAAATTGTTGGTGTGTATACGCATCCGTATACATCACCACGGACTGCGGGGGTGCTATACGCCATCCACCCGACTTCTCCCCGTAGATATAAATCTACTCACCTGGTCCTCGCTAGCCGGTGCCGACATCGCCACACGCTTGCTTGTCGTCTCGAAGTCCACATGGGGTACCTACATATCATAACGCACCATATCGCATCAAAATCCGCCTCATGACCAAAACGACGCACGAATCTCACATTGGTCAAAACCTATGGTTGCTTCACAAATCGACCCAAAAACTCTCGATGTCGGCGTACAAACGCCAAACCATCGAGAAAGCTCCCAACACACTAATTTGTACAATTACAAGCACTAATTATAATATAAAATAGCTTAAAATTCACAAAAACCCCAATTTCACTTAAAAAGTCATTTTTCCGAAAATCTAGCAAGCACAAATCACCGTTTTTGTACAAAACTCGATGTATAGACGAATCTAGAAGCCACAATATTCACTAAATATCTTAAATAAGTCATAAAAATGATTCCCATAATTTAATCTCATTAAATTCCATAAACCCCAAAAACATAGTTTACAAATTATCCAATTTTAACAATTTTCAAGCAAAAAAATTCTCGATTTAAGAATTAAGCTTAGATTTGCATAACCTAAGGTATTAAACCACTCATTATAATGTTAATAATGCTATGAAACCATAATTAGATTTTTAAATCTAATTATTAGACTAATTATAAAAACCTAGTTAGCAATTAGCAAAGTTATCACAATTTTAAATTAACAAATTAGTAAATAGCAACTAACTTAGATTTTGCATACAACCACATGTTAATCTCTTCACTACACCCATAACCAATTGATAAAAACCTCACTTGATCACAAACCCTAATCATTAATTCAAAACCCTTCTCTTGAATTTTAATTCAAGCACCTAGAACTAATTAAAAAAAACTAATTAAGCTAACATGAAACAATTAACACAATTTAAGAAAAGGTTAGAATTTATACCTCATGATCAAGAGATCAAACATGAAATTCAAAGCCTCTAAAATGCCAACTTGCTCCCTAGATCCATGCAAGAATAGCTAATGAAAAATGGGTAGGAGTTAGATTTGAGTTTTGGTTTAATTTTTGATGGAAATTTGATGGATTTTGAAGACTTTTTGATGAGGAAAAGAGAGAGGGAAAATTGGGGCTGCATAAAGGGGGGCTCGGCTGAAAATGGAGGGGAGAGGAGAGAGAGGGAGGTGAGGAAAATAGTCCAAGTCAAGGCATAAAGTCAAAGGTCCAACTCATTTTACAATTTCCTTTCATTTCCTTTGTTTTCTTTCTTTTCTTTTCTTTCTTTTGCAAACCAAGTGGGGACAAGAGAGGGGGCTGCTGAATTCAGCCAAGGGGAGAAGTGAATGGGGGTGTGTGGGTGTGGGTACGGGTGTGGGGTGATAAAAAATGATAAATACAATACCCCAAACATCCATTTACGCTAAAAAAAAGCCTTTTTTCTTCAATAATTTCTAAACCGTTTTGGCAAATGATTTCGTTCCAAAAACCACATGATAAAATTTTATTTAATGTTTTATGATGCACAAAATTTGTTTCAACTCATTCCAATTTGTAATTTTCCCTAATTAAATGTATTAGTGACGGCTTAAAATAATAATAAAATAATATTTTTTCAGAAAATTTGAAATTTCACCAGCGGCTCAATAAACACCAAATAATAGCAATTACATAGCTAGAATATATATATTTAATTTTTATAATAAGATATTTGTATTTTGACTTTTTACAGAAAACCCTCTTATTTTACCGATTTTTCGAAATTTCACCGAAACGATTTTCAAAACGTTACAGCCTCGGATTGAGCTCTGTGCAACGGCTCAGCGGCGACGATGGGCTCCGGCTTAGATGCTGAAGGTCGGCTGTTCGAGCTTCAGAAGAGGTGAGCACAGCGACGGGTGGCCGGAGCTTGGAGGTTGGTCGACGAGGGAAGGCTCGGGTTGAACCGTGAGGAGAGAGAGAGAGAAGAGATTGGAGATGCTGGTGCTCGCGGAGGTGTGGAGGTGAGCACGGGGGTGTCGTTGGTAAGTTGGCCGGCGGTTTAGAGGCAGTGGCCAGAGCAGGGTGCGGTGGTTTGCTATGGTGGTGCAGCCAAGGTGGGGAGATCGGCTAGATGGGTTGCAACAGTGGTGTGCTCGGGAGAGGAGGTGGGTTCGATGTGGATGATGGAGGGAGGTGGCCGGAGGTGGTGACGGCGACGTGCATGTGAGGTCGAGATGTGGGTTTGAGAGGGGAGAGACGTCGGGAAAGGAGAGGAAGACGAAGGTGTCGAAGGTTGGTGAAGGTGAGGTCGGAGGGAGTCGGAGAGATGGGGACTCGGGTGATCGAGGAAGAAGAGGGTCGGGGTTCCGGTGATGCGGGACGTCGAGGGTGCAGTGAGGTGTTGGGTGCGACGGGGCTGGGGACGAGGGTGAAGGCGGCGAGGTGGGGGCGAGCGACGTGAGTCGGGTGAGTTGGAGGCGAGCGACGTGAGGGGGGCGGCGGCGAGCGCGACGCTCGGCCGTGGGCGCGGGTTCGAGAGAGAGAGAAAGAATGGGAGAGATAGAGAGAGGGGGAGCGGGAAAAGAAATGGGAGAGAGAGGGAGAGAGGTGTGTGTGAGTGGGGAAGAGAGAGAGAGGAATGTTAGAATTAATTAAGTGAGAGAGAGAGAAGAATTATGCGAGGAGAGAGAGAGAGAGACGTGCGTAAGAGGGGGAGAGAGGGAATCGTAAAAAAATTAAAGAAATTAAAGGAAAAAAATGGAGAATGTGGAAATAAAATTAATATGGAAAGTAATGGAGGGATTAGATGAGTGTTAATGGAAATTTATGGGGGAAGATTAAGAGGTGTTAATGGAATTATTTTAGAATTTAAAGATGATTTAAGAGGGAATAACATAAGGAGATTTGAAATGAAGAAAGGAAAAATGAGGAGCTTGGGCCGGGCTCTTGACGGGCTGCTGGGCTGGGCTGAGTGAATAATTAATTAATTTATTAGAGAAAAGGGATGGGCCGAGGATTACTATAAAAGAATTGTAAGGAATTAGGAAAGAGGGCCGGGCCTTTGGAGAAGAGAATTCAAATGGGGAAAAGAAATAAGCGGGAAAAATGGTTTGGGGTTTAGTAGAAATAAAATTAAATAAATTAAATAAAATTATAAATAAGAATAAATAAAATTCAAGAGTAACAAAATACAGATTTTGGTATAAAAGGGGCTGGGTATTACAAAATCTGAGCTGGCTGTCTCTTTCAAAAGCAAATACCCCCAAGTGCTCCCGCGTTTCGGTAGTGACACTAATGAGTCCGACGCTGGAAGTCCGTCCTTCCGTAAAACTAGCCCTCGTTTCGGTAGCGATACAGACGAATCTGATACTGAAGTCCTATCAAGCAGCAAAGTCCGCCCTCATCTTGGCAGCGACACTGAAGAGTCGAAGGAAGAGGACCTGCCATGCAATAGCTGTGCAGATTGGACCCCCATGCAACAAGCGAAACTACGAGAGACCTTCGAAATTACAGAAGGGTCCATAGCTGTCACAAGGGTGCCGGAGCAGATGTGCAAAGAGCTCGATGCATTGTTAGTCTCTACCGTGGACCAGCTGAAAACTTTCTACGTTCCCAGAAAGAAAAGTGGACAGAAGGGCATCATGTTTTATGGGTCAAATCCTGTTATGCACCCGGACGATTTGTCTGTCGCGTTCTTTCCTTATGAGAGAGGCATAAGAGCCGTCCTCAATCCCAGATACTATGCGCCCGAGATGCGGGAATATTTCAAAAGGTGCGGATGCCGGTTATATCAAACGGAGTCCGAAGCAAAGATTTATGAAGGGCTATGGCATCCGCCTCAGGTCCGAGCACTCATCGATGGACGAATTCCAGATAGACGGGGCATAAGTTTCATCCAGCCTGATTCCAAGACATGCTACATGATCCATGTTGGTGAAGCCAGCGAAAGATCAAATGATGATGACGAGCTAGCCGAGCCAGAAAAAGCTCCTAAAGAGCTCGAAGATGGCGGACAAGCAACATTTGACAAGCTAACCGAGATTGACTTAGGAACGCCTGATAATCCAAGGCCGACCTACATCAGCTCACTCTTGTCAGAGGAAATGAAAGAGCAGATAATCGCCCTGCTGCATGAGTTCGTTGACTGCTTCGGGTAGACGTACAAAGAAATGCCTGGCCTTTCCCTTGAAGTTGCCGTACATAAGCTGGCTATATCTCCTGATGCTAAGCCAGTCAAACAAGCTCATCGAAGAATGAGAATGGAACTGGAAGAAAAGGTAATCGAGGAAACCAAGAAACTCATCGATGCCGGCTTCATCAGGGAAGAGAAATATGCGAACTGGATCGCATGCATAGTCCCAGTGAAGAAGAAAATAGGCAGATCCGAGTTTGTGTCGATTTCAGGGACCTCAACAAGGAATGTCCTAAAGACGACTTCCCGCTACCGGTCGTGGAAATGATGGTTGACGACGCCTCAAATTACGAGCTGTTCACCTTTATGGATGGCTCGTCTGGATATAATCAGATCAAGATGTCGCCTGAGGATGAGAAACACACAGCATTTCAAACCCCGATCGGAATATACCGCTTCAAAGTGATGCCGTTCGGACTGAAGAACGCAGGTGCTACATATCAAAGGGCAATGACCAATATCTTTGATGACCTAATCCATAAAGTCATCGAATGCTATGTTGATAATCTGGTCATCAAGACTAAAGCCAAGGCCAACCACATCCAAGATCTTAGGACCGTTCTCACCAGACTGAGGTAATACGATCTGAAGATGAATCCTCTGAAGTGAACTTTTGGTGTGTCATCGGGAAAATTCCTGGGCTTTATAGTCCTACATCGGGGGATCGAAGTTAACCCATCCAAGATAAAGGCCATCATGGAGATGCCCCCTCCAAATAGTCTGACGTGGCTAAGATCTTTTCAAGGCATGCTTGCTTATATATGAAGCTTTATCTCAAATTTATCAGGGAGATGTAGGCCCTTCTCAAAGCTCATGAAGAAAGAAGCTCCTTTTGTCTGAGATACCGAATGTAAAAAAGCGTTCGAAAGCATCAAATAGTACCTGTTGCACTCTCCAGTGCTTGCTGCCCCTATTCTAAATAAACCATTGATTCTCTATACTGCCGCGCTAGATGAGTCACTCGGTGCACTCTTTGCCCAGAACAACGAGGATGGAAAATAGAATGCCCTCTACTACCTCAGTCGAACTTTAGTCGGGGCGGAACACAACTATTCCCCGATCAAAAAGCAATGCCTGGCTCTGATGTTCGCTGTGAAGAAGCTGAGGCACTATCTGCTCGCTCATCGGGTTATGCTGATCTCTAAGGTCGACCACACTCAAACACTTAATGACCAAAGCAAGCGTAGCCGGTAGAATGTCAAGATGGGCTGTCATGCTACTTGTGTTTGACATAGTTTATACTCCTCAGAAAGCAGTAAAAGGGCAAGCTCTTGCAAACTTCCTTACTGCTCATCCCATATCAGAAGGGTCACTTCTTAATTGCGAGTTACCCGACGAACAAGTGCTACACCTCGAGGAAGATGAGCCATGTTAGGAGCTCTACTTTGATGGAGCCTCATCAATGAGGAGCTCCGGAAAATCAAGCATCCCGCAGATAAAAGCAGGGATAGGATTGGTGTTCATCACGCCATCGATGAGAACCCTACGACGTTCTTTTGCTCTCACCGAGCCTCGCACAAACAATGAGGCTGAGTATGAAGCTCTGATAGCTGGTTTGGAGCTCGCCATAGAAATAGAAATCCTTCGGCTACGAGTCTACGGTGATTCCCAGCTTGTCGTCAACCAAGTAAGCGGCGACTATAAAATATACAAACCCGAGTTAGCTCGATATAGAAGCCGAGCGGTAGAACTCATGAAACGGTTCACTCACATTGAACTAATAAGAGTCCCTAGACCGTTGAACGGAAAAGACGACATACCCACTCGCCTAGTTAAGGAGCTAGCTGAACCTGACATGGACGAAATTTTAATCACAGTCAGAAGCCGGCAAATTCTGCCTCCAGTCTCTTTGCATGAAGAAGAAAGCGTAGAACAAGAGAACAATCCTGCTGAAGAAGCTTCGATCATTCAAGACGAGCCCGATTGGAAGGAACCCTTCATAGAGTACCTCCGATACGAAAAGCTGCCCGAAGAAAAATCCGTGAGGGTTCAGCTGAAGAAGAGAGATCTCTGATACGTGTTTGTAAATAATACGCTATACCGCAGATCATATGACCAACTCTAGCTCAAGTGCCTATCATCGGTCGAAGCCCAAAAAGTCATGAAAGAAGTTCACTCAGGCGTCTGCGGGGCTCACCAGTCCGGCCCCAAAATGCAGCTTCAGATCAAACGACTTGGATATTACTGGTCCACCATGATAAGGGATTGAGAAGAGCCTGCAAAGAAATGCTATCTCTGCCAAATCCATAGTGATTTCATTCACAAGCATCCCAATCCGTTGCATCCTACGGTGGCGTCGTGGCCCTTCGAAATTTGGGGCACCGACATAGTTGGTCCAATTGATCCTCCGTCATCCAAAGGCCACCGGTTTATACTGGCTGCAACAGACTACTTCTCCAGATGGGCTGAAACTGTCCCGCTAAAAGAAGTCAAGACATAAGATATTCTGACATTCTTCCGGCATAATATTCTATACCGCTTCGGTACACCAAGAAGAATCATTTCTGACAACGGGCATTCTTTCAAGAGCTTCAAAGTCTCAAGGTTCGCTACTCAGCACAAGATAGACTGGAGATATTTCTCCATCTATAACCCAAGAGCCAATGGGCTAGCCGAAGCCTTCAATAAGACTCTATGCAAGCTCCTGAGGAAAAATGCTTCAGCCAACAAGAGAAACTGGAATCTCAAGCTTCACGAGGCGTTGTGGGCATATCGTACCATGTACCGTACTCCAACTGAGTCCACTCCATATTCATTACTCTTCGGAGTGGAGGCGATCCCCCCTCAAAGTCGAAGTTCCAAGCTTAAGAATGGTCGCTCAGCACGAGTTGACGGAGAAGGAAAACGTGCTCCTTTGGCTCGAAAAGCTCGACGCCCTCAAAGAAAAGAGGCTTGCGGTACAGTAAAATCTGGAGCTGTACCGAGCCCAAATGTCACGGGCCTATGACAAGATGACTCGTCTCCGCGCTTTCAAGAAAGGTAAATTGGTGTTGGTCCTCAAAAGACCGATCATCCCCAATCGACATGCCAAGGGAAAATTCGAGCCAAACTGGGAAGGACCATACGTCATCGAGAAAGTGTTCGACGGAGGATTCTACCATCTAATAAGTGCCGAGGGAGAAAGGCCCACCCATCAATGGCCGATATCTTAAGAAATACTACGCGTGAATGCTCCAAGTCGCAGGCGAATTGAGCACACCGGCCCTACGGTCTGGATCATACATCCTGCAAAACCGTATACAATCCACGGGCGTAAACGACCCCTATCTCTCCTAAAGTCCTACCGGCGAGACTACATTTAAAGTCCCACCGGCCTAAAAAAACAAAAAAAAACGGTATGTCCACAAGCAAAACGGGCATGGATGAAAACCCGAAAGGGCTCCGTGAGTAAAAACAGCAGGACTGCCGGCAATTTTGTGAAAACCCGAAAGGGCGCAAACTCGTGAAAAGAGATAAAATACACTCGCAGAGTCCTCTCGACCTTGTGAGGAGAAAATCACTGCGTGAGATCCTTACGACTCACAAAGGAGCAACACACTTAGGAATCCTTACGATTCCTAAGGAGAACATACACCTGCGAGATCCCCTCGACTCGTAGGGAGAAAATGCTTTTATGAGACCCTTACGACTCATAAAATTGAAAAGCCTTAGGTGATAGGAATCTAAACCTGTCTCCTGAGCCATCGCTCCCCAACGAGCAACGGCAAATGATGAGTCGCTCCAGGCATTTCGCTTCAGTGTTAGCGGTGCTGATGCCGACCAAAAACCCAAATCCCAAATCCTCCCGAGGCAAATGATGAGTTGCTCCTGGCATTATTCCAGTGCAGCAATGCTGATGCCAAACAAGATCCAAATTCCAAGTTCCTAAACAGCGAATGATGAGTCGCTCCTGATATCACATTCCAGTGCAACGATGCAGACACCAACCAAAATCCAATCTCCCAAAATTCTCCCAGCCCTACGGTTGGTCCCCAAGTTGACTGCCATATACAATCCACGGGCTCAAATAATTCTCACCATACCCATGCCCCACCGCAATCACTAGTTACGTGGATGGTCTCCGCCCTTAGAATTATGCTCCATTTGGGGAAGACCCACTCATGTGTCCTCACGATACATGAGGAGAACAAACTTACGGGATCCTCACGACTCGTAAGAAAACACCTTTGTGGGATCCTTACGACTCACAAAGAAAAAAAACACTTGGGAGTCCCCACGACTCCTAAGGAGAAAGCACACGTACGAGATCCTTTCGACTCGTAGGGAGAAAATGCTTTTATGAGACCTTTACGGCTCATAAAATTGAAACCTTAGGTGATAGGGACCTAAACCTGTCTCCTAAGCCATCGCTCCCCAACAGGAAAAGGCACATGATGAATTGCTCTTGGCACATGTGCTTCAGTGTTAGCAACGCTGATGCCTACCCTAACCCCAAAATTCCAAACTCCAATCCAATAGACCTCTAAGTCTTTAAACTGGGAACAGATGACCCCTAAGTCCTTAAATTGGGAACAGATGACCCCTAAGTCGTTAAACCAGGAGCGAGGGAAATCCTCTCACAGCAAATGATGATTCGCTCCTGGTACCATATTCCAGTGAGCGGTGTTGATGCCAAACCAAAACCAAAATCCCCAAATCCTGTCATGGCAGATGATGATTCGCTCCTGGTACCATATTCCAGCGTAGCGGTGCTGATGTCAACCTAAATCATATCAAATCAGCAAAACAACCAATGACCTCCCTGGCAGAATCAAGCTCCACCTCGGAAACAAGTCAACTTCATCCCTGACACCGCAAGAAGCGGAGCAAGTCAAATCAAGTACATACCATCCAAGTCGCAAAAAGGGCAGCACCGACCGTCCATGTCGTAAAAAAGGCAGAATCGACCGTCCAAATCTCAAAAAGGGCATAACCGACCGTCCACGTCGCAAAAAGGGCAGCACCGACCGCCCAAGTCGCAAAAGGGGAAGAACCGACCGTCCAAGTCGTAAAAAAGGCAGAACCGACCGTCCAAGTCGCAAAAAGGGCAGCACCGACCATCCAAGTCGCAAAAAGGGCAGAACCGACCATCCAAGTCGCAAAAAGGGCAGCACCGACCGTCCAAGTCGCTAAAATGGTAAAACCGACCGTCCACGTCGTAAAAAGGGCAACATCGACCTCCACGTCATCAAAACGGGAACCAAATTAAATTGATCTCCACGTAAAAAAAGATCCATAAATTTCATGCACACGACCCACATATGCGGTGTGCATTTATTGATGGGGGCACTTTGTTGGGGTCAAAAATTACACCCCGGTTGACCAAATCAAAGTCAACCCCAAACCAGGTGGGCCCAAGCCCAGTTCAAGTGGGCCCAAGCCCAGGTCAAAAGGACCGGCCCCATGACGAAAGGAATGAAGCCATAAATTGGTTTAATGTAATTCTTTATATATATATATATATATATATATATATATGTATAGAAATAAATGTATGTAAAATAAGCAAAAAGCCAAAATTTTGTAAACCCCATGGCTTATGTGCAAAAAGAGATCAGCACATAAGGCATGGAGTGATATAAGTGCCATTTGGTAAAGTCCAAGGGGCTATATGTAAAGTGTGTAGCCTATAAAGGCAAACATGATGAAAATATCTATGACAACTTTTCCATTCTCTAAACATTAGGGTTTGTGCCTCCATCCTCTCTCTCAAGTTTTTTTCTCTTCCTTTTCATTTTTCAATTAAATCAAGAGTTTAGCTATTTTTTTTAAAAAAAACTAAATAAAGTTTTACCATAAACCCACCTTCCAAGACTCCATCAAGAGAAGAAAAATGGTCTCGTTTTTTATCAAGATCTAAATTTTGGAGTTTCAAGAGAACCCATTTTGGGTTTCTTCTCAAAGGAGAAAGGAGGAAATATTTTGGAGTTTAACTCCAGAAATAAAATTCTTTTGGAGTTTAACTCTATAATAAAAACTTTTTTGGGGATTTTAATTCCGAATAAAATTGTTTTGGGAGTTTAACTCCAAATGAAATTTCTTTGGAGTTTAACCCCATCACAAAAAAAAGGGAAAATAGAGTATTTTTTTTGGGCTCCTGCTTCCTCTCACGCGCAGGAGAGGGGAGCTCCCACTAAGTGGGAGTTTTTACTCCTTCTCACGTGAGGGGAAGGCTCCCACAAAGTGGGAGTCCTTGCTCCCTCTCACGTGAGGAAGAGAGAGCCCACACTAAGTGGGAGCTTTCTCCCTTCTCACGTGAGGGGGAGGCTCCCCATTTAGTGGAGTTTAACTCCACACCAAATAAAAATCTTCATGGAGTTAAACTCCATTTAAAAAAAAAATCTTTTGGAGTTTAACGCCACAACAAAAATTCTTTTGGAGTTTAACTCCACAATAAAAAATTTTTTGGGGAGTTTAACTCCACGTTAAATCTTGTTAGGAGTTTAACTCCATTTAAAATTCTTTTGGAGTTCAACTCCACCATAAAATTCCTTTTGGAATTGAACTCCATTTAAAACACTTTTAGAGTTTAACTCCACAACAAAATTCTTTTGGAGTTTAACTCCACAATAAAATTCTTTTTGGGGAGTTTAACTCCACATTAAATTTTTTTAGGAGTTGAACTTCATTTAAATACTTTTGGAGTTTAACTCCACAATAAAATTCTTTTTAGGGAGTTTAACTCTACATTAAATATTTTTAGGAGTTTAACCCCATTTAAAATTCTTTTGGAGTTCAACTCCACAATAAAATTCCTTTTGGAGTTGAACTCCATTTAAAACTCTTTTGGAGTTTAACTCCACAAAAAAATTCTTTTGGAGTTTAACTCCATAATAAAATTCTTTTTGGGGAGTTTAACTCCACATTAAATATTTTTAGGAGTTGAACTTCATTTAAAATACTTTTGGAGTTTAACTCCACAATAAAATTCTTTTTAGGGAGTTTAACTCCATATTAAATCTTTTTAGGAGTTTAACTCCATTTAAAATTCTTTTAGAGTTCAACTCCACAATAAAATTCCTTTTGGAGTTGAACTCCATTTAAAACTCTTTTGGAGTTTAACTCCACAACAAAATTCTTTTGGAGTTTAACTCCATAATAAAATTCTTTTTGGAGAGTTTAACTCCACATTAAATCTTTTTAGGAGTTTAACTCCATTTAAAATTCTTTTGTTGTTCAACTCCACAATAAAATTCCTTTTGGAGTTGAACTCCATTTAAAACTCTTTTGGAGTTTAACTCCACAACAAAAATTCTTTTGGAGTTTAACTCCACAATAAAATTCTTTTTGGAGAGTTTAACTCCACATAAAATCTTTTTGGACTTGAACTCCACATTTAAAATTCTTTTGGAGTTTAACAACACAAAAAAAAATTCTTTTGGAATTAAACTCCATGAAAAAAATATTATTTAATTAATTTTAGGGCCCCCACGTGAGGGGGAGGCTCCCATCAAATGGGAGTGATTTGTATGAAAATTTGTGTTAACCGCAATCGGAAACGGCGTCGCTTTGCAGCTAGCCGGTGAGTACGGGTCGATCCACAGAGATGGGTAAATTTCTGATTTGTGTTTTTACGAGTTGATTCAAGTTGTTGTTTTGGTTGGTTTATAAAATCTGATCTAAATTAATCTGATTTAAAGTCTTGCTAGGGTTAGGTTTAGGGGAAGTTTGGAGATTAAAGGTTTTCTCGCCGCTTTCATTGCCCTATTTTAGATCTATTAGATATTACGGTAATTATCAATAAAGTGGATCCGAATCTTTTGGGAAGATATTTCTTCCTCTAGATTCGTATCCTTCCTTTATCGATAATTACCCTAACCCCCATGGAAAACACGCGCAACCGGCCCTTTATACTACGGTTCATTGTTACCTCGTGGGGTAGGATGCCGTAGGGAGCGGTTGTGCGTGCATGCATGGAGTTCTAACTCTTAGGTGTGGATGGCATGAAAGGGGTGAGAGATCTCATCTCTCAAACCTTTCCCTAAGGCTAACCCTAACAAGCGAGGAGACTACTCGCTCATTAGGGGATGATAAGACATACTAATTAAAAGAATTAAAACAAAGACATAAAATAACTTACTAGGTTGACGGCTCCCTCCAAGCAATATAGAACAGATCTGAATAATACTCCCAGCAATTCTAAATTTTATTGATTGAAAAGAGGTATAGGGTTTTACAATTTTTTATTACAATTTATAATAAAACAGGGAAACTAGGGTTACAGACTCTCGCACATGTGAAAATACAAATTTGCCCACTGAAAATCCAAACCGACGCACCGACTCAGAATCTTTGCGCCGACACGGGCATTAGACGGCCGCGGAACCGCGGCAATAGGGCGCTTGGGCCGCGGTTCCGCGGCCCTTTGGTGAGCTCAGCTCACCAAAATTCTTGAGCTGTATTATGGGTATTTGGGCTTCTTGTTTCTTCACCACTTTTCTCTGTTTGACTTCTGGGTCTTCTACAGATCTTCAGTGAAACTTGTAAGGATCTTTTGACCGTTTCACTTTCGTCTTTTTGGACCTTGCACTGTTCTTCGTCTCGGCTTGAGTAAGATCCGTCTGCTTGTTGGTTAAAAGTCCCTTTTCTGTATCAACTTTCATCTTTTTCACTGTATTCGCTCCAAGAGTCTGTATCCTGTAATATGCAACAAACGTGCGTCAAGAGTACCTGTTTATCTATAAAACGGATAAGAATAGGGGAATGAAAAATGCATTATTATGGTCTGAACAAATACCCCCAAACTTATCTTTTGCTTGTCCTCGAGCAAACTTATTTTTTTATTCACTAAAATCCTAACCGCACTTTCGCAGGGAAACGCGATTGCACTGAGCACGTGCAACAAGCCGTTAAACCTCTAGGTGTCCCTAGTAGGAGGAGTGTTGTCTCCTGAGGGTTTTCAGCGGATTATACCCACAAAATCCTATCAACTCGGCCCATTGACTTTTGTTCTCCACTTAGGTCTTCTAACAAGGAATTCTATTATCTTTTGACTCGCAAATTATCCACCCACATTCTTCACATTTTCTTATTATTTAACTTAAGATTATATAGGTTATGTAGACCTACTTAGCTTTCGGCATTTCTTAAGTTTTCCTTCTAGGGTTCCATCTCTACTTAGGAATTTCTATCACTCTATTAAAGATACAAGTTTAATCTTTCATTCCTCTCTCTTATCTAAATTCCAATCACATACCCCTACGTGTGTGTATAGATCACCCCTACACTTGGAAATTCAAATCAAGCAATCATACCCTTGTCCGTTGTCCAAAGCACTTATTAATTCGTGAATTTTGAATTTCGCTTACACATCCTTCATGCGACTGTTAATACTTCTTGAGGTACCAACAACCGATTACAAGATGCATTAGCACTTTAAAGCGTACTTCCTAGTTTTGCAATACCCAAGGCTTTTAGTAGTGACTCCTAAACCAGTTGGTTTAAGGCACTAGGTGATGAAGCACCCTCGCTAAAGATTTTTCTATTTTTACAGCCTTAAGTAATCACAAAAACCAGTGTCCATTTTTTTTATTCACTCTTTTTTTTCATTGTACTAAGGACTTTTAGACAAGAGCATTTCAAGGTCTCTTCTACTATTCCAAGTTTCAAGATGCGTGATTGTGCAAGTTGTAGGGTATATATTTTCAGAATTTAGACTTAAGCTAGGAACTATTTTTCAAACTTATACTCTAATAAGAACATCAATACTCTTCCCTTGTTTCGACTTAGTCCAAGAAGTGAACCTAAAATTTGCCTATTTCTAAATAAACTACAAGGCATATACTTTCTACCGTTAAATTTTAAGGAATGTTATTTTTAGGGTTTTTAACTCACTAAGTCTAAGATCTAGTTGTTCCTAGCCAGTTAACTTATTTGTCAAACTCAAGTCAATTAGCCAAAATTGAATACAATAATTTTTATAATTTTTGAAATTTTTCAATTTTTATGGGTTTTCAAATAAGTATGCAAATGCAAAAATATGTACAAATAAATGCGAAGGAAAAAGACGTCCCGAGCATACCCCCAAACTTGAACTTGACAGTGTCCTCACTGTCATACTAAACAAAGAGGGTCAAAATACCGGCACTTCCCTGTTTATTTATTTATAATTTTTATTGTTAAGGAAAACAAAAATATATACAGAAAGGCCATCCCCCAAACTTCATTTAAACTATGTTAGACATTACTGCCAAACTTTGCATAGACCAAAAGTCAACACCAACCAGTTGAAAAATTTATCAGTAAAGAGTATTGGTTGGTGGAAGAATAAGTTGTGGCGGTCCAAAAAGAATTGGAGAAGATAGAAGTGGTGGTATGGAGGTGAATAGACAGGAGGTGGTGATGAATCAAAACGAGAATGCGATTGATCAGCAATCAGTGGAATATTGGCATTCTCGTAGCTTATTAAAAAAAATGGGGGTGGTTCAACTTCTAAAAGAGGAGGTCGATTAACCACAATATCCCCAAAATGTTCCTGTGGGTCCTCTATTGACGTGGCATCATCCATCAATTTCATATGATATTCAATTATAAGGGAACTGATCTCCTCGATGTCCGCCATAGTCCAACCGAAAGCTTGCCGCCTATCTTGTAAGACCATTAAAACGGCGTTCTCTTGCTCAAAGGCTAGAGAAGCCGATATGATAATGGGAAATGTCTCATTCTCACATATGTAAGCATATTCAAGGTGAGGCGGTAAGGACATGAGTTCGAGTTTCGGAGGCGAAAGAATCATTGCGGAATCTACCTCGAACTCAAAGGACTCCAACACAGGTTCGAAATCACTGCAAACAACCGATTCGGATGGTTCAACTAACTCATTCACAAATTCAAAACACTCATATTCGGACTGTGAGTCGTCATCATCCGAAAAAGTGAAACATTCATAATCAATATCGGTTGTGTCAACGGTGGTAGGCTCAAGGAGGGACGCACCAGTGGCGTCAAAACTGTTTTCATCAAATAAAAATCTTTCAAGCTCGCAGTCCTCCTGCGTGATTTCGTGAATAGAGCAAACTTCTCGTATACTAGTTTTAGGCACGGGGGGCAGACTTTCCATCTTATAAATATTGAACTCACTAGACATCTTCCCAAAGGATAGAGTCATGGAGCCATTGCGACAGTTTATTACAGCATTGGAAGTGGCCAAAAATGGTCGACCTAGGATCATCGGAATTTGGTTCCGTGGGTTAGCAATAGGTTGTGTATCCATAACAATAAAATCAACGGGGAATATGAACTCCCCAACTTTGATCAACACATCCTCTAGCTGATCCCTTGGATGGGTGATTGATCGATCAACCATTTGGAGAGTACATCGAGTGGGTTTCAACTCTCCAACCCCTAATTGTTCGTACACGGAGTAGGGAATCAGGTTAACACTAGACCCAAGATCTAAAAGTGCTCGATTAATTTTCTTATCCCCAATTGTGATTGAAATCGTAGGACAGCCGGGGTCCTTTCGTTTTTGGGGTAAGGTTTGATGGTGGTTAATAGCATTGCTCACTGCACTAGCCACTAGCACTTTCTTGGGTACTTGAGATGCCTTTCTCTTCGAGGTGCATAAGCCCTTTAAGATTTTCGCGTATGAAGGGACTTGTTGGATTGCATCCAAGAGAGGTAAATTTATGCTAACCTGCTTAAATATCTCCACAATCTTCTCCACTTGTGCAGTTGGTTTATTAGGACTCAACCTGTTTGGAAATGGAGCATTTTGAAAATTCGTCGAGTCAAATGTCTGTGGAGTAGAATGTGGAGTAGGAACGGATCCCAGTGTAGATGCGTTCATGTTGTGAGAAATGGGTCCGTTCGAGCTAGAAGAAGTAGAGCCGTGTGAAGGGTGGAGAATAGGCTCTAAAGAAAAAGGTGAAGAAGAAAGTGAAGAAAATGAAGAAGGGGAAGATGACGATGGAGAAAAAGAAGAAGAAGAAGAAGAAGAAGAACCACCGGCGGGGATGTCATCACTAGTTCCTACATTATTTTGCAACTCTCTTCCGGATCTCAACGTGGTCACCGTATTTACATTGTGATTGGGATATGCGTTTTGTGTGTGACCGGGATTTGGCAATGGTTGAGATAGAAGCTTTCTCTTTTCTCTCTCGCTCAACGCAGCAGTTAATTGTGCAATTTGTGCCTCAATAGATTTGATACTTTGATCGTGTGAAGCATTGTTAGTCATCAAAGATTGAACATAATTTTCAAATCTTGCTGCAGATTCTGTAGATTGCTTGAGAAATGCATCTAGACTTTTTTCTAGCGAGATAACCTTATCATCATTTGGTTGAACCAAATTGTTCGTTTGATTTGTATAAGGTTGTTGTTGGAAAGGTTGCTGGTTTTGAGTTTGTGAAGGTGTTTGTTGTTGTTGCGGAGGAGGAGGTATTTGAAAATTGTTATTTCCTTGGAATTGTTGATTTTGGTTCCAAGCGAAATTTAGGTGACTCCTCCACCCCGGATTGTATGTCGAAGAGTACGGATCGTTTCTTTGTCGTTGCTGAAATGCAGCATTGACTTGATCTTGTCCTTGAATAGGTGCATTGTAAGGACACTCTTCGGTAAGATGCGATGGATTCGAACAACAAGCACAAACAGTTCGTGGAGGCATAACAGGGGCAGGAGAAGACGATGAGATTTTGGTCTCAATGGCTTCTAGCTTTTTCATAAGTGCGGCCATCTCGGCCTTCATAGCAATCGACATATCTACTTGATGTATGCCTGCCCTAGATTGACCAACAGAAGAAGATGATGTGGTCTTGGTACTCTCCCACTGAATTGTTTGCTCACTAAGATCCTCAAAAAACTGCCACGCTTCGTCGCTAGACTTGGAAAGAAAATGACCTTGACATATAGTTTCTAGCAACTGCTTCGTTGACGAGTTCAATCCCTCGTATAATGTTTGGCAAAGTTGCCAACTTTCGATCCCATGATGAGGGCATTGAACGAGTAGGTCTTTAAATCTCTCGAAGCACTTCCAAAATGGTTCGGAAGGAAGCTGTGAAAATTGTATAATCTCGTTACGGATTCTAGCAGTTTTGTGATGAGGATAGAACTTTTTCAGAAAAGCTCTCACAAACTCGTCCCAATTTCTAATGGAATGTGATGCGGTGCTATATAGCCACTTCTCGGTTAGGTCACATAAGGTGAAAGGAATGACCCTTAGCCTTATAGCGTCATCACTTAATTGGGTCGTTTTCATCATAGCGCAAACGTTTTGGAATTTATTGATAAAAATATACGCATCTTCCGATTCCAAACCATGAAATTTTGGCAGCATATTGATGAAATGTGGTTTTATTTCAAAGTTGTCCCCATTTGCCGGTGGGGGTGAAAGACATGTAGGTAAAGAAGTGCGGACGGGGTAGAAGAGATCCTGGAGCGCAACTCGTGCGGGCGCTACAACAGGTGGAAGATTCGGGTTATTCGCACCTAACAGAGGTGGAATCATTCCCGTCGGTAAGGTATCGTTGGGGTCGTGTCCCGACATACCTTCGAAAGAAGAATTTAAAGGTGGAGGTAAGGAAATGGACGGAATGTCGACGAAGGGTTCGTCGAAGGGTTCGTCGGTCGGTACCAACGAAACATGGACTAATCGGGCGTTAGTATCCCTAGTCCAAAGTGACATACACTAAAGGAGTAGTGTAGTCAGAAAAAAAAGAAAAACAGAATGTGGGGGTAAGATAACGTCAATGGAGGGAAGTAGTGGAAGTGAGTTGCAAGATTTCTTTAGTGACAAGTTGCAAGTTTTGAAAAGATTTTTCCCCTTTTTTTTATTTATGTGAGAGTTTTGCAAGGAATTTTTGACAAGGGACTCGTGACACAAGTGTATCAACCACACATGCACAATCAGGCCTAGATCTAGGGTCACCTAGGTCTGCTAGACAGCTCCTAACTAGGGCTACAAATAGGACCTCAAACCGCCTCTTCACCGACAAGTACGGCCAGGTAAGTGGGAAGGAACCACCACTACAGTGGGCCTAATTAATAACCACTAGCCTAGACACCGCAAAGTCAGTTAGGATAAACGGTCGATGCCTATACTAGTCCTTTTCCTATTGAGCTCGATGTCCTTAGGTCTGAGTCTAATAATTTTTTAATTAATTGTGGTTGATGCAAAATGCTTTAAGTGTTTTCTGGGGTCCTGGGAAAGGTGATGAAATCCCCACCCAATCTGAGTTTGGTCAATTAGCCCCTTAAAGTTCGATTAAATTATGCAAAACAATAAAATTCACTTACAATCAATTTTTTTAGCGCGGCGCAAAGAAACCTGCAGAAAATCTGTTATTTAGAAGGGGGAGAAAGATTTTTAGCGCAAAGAATTCCTGCAGAAAATTTTCACAGTGGATATATTGTAGGTTACAGAGGGAAGAATGAGGGATCAAACCATGTAATTTTCAAACAGAGAAGCCAACAGAAGGCCGCGGAACCGCGGTCTTGATAGGTCTTTTGCGGCGGAACCGCGGTTCTTTGAGCAGATCAGTGGCTCAGAAAATTTATGGTGCTCTGTTGTGATCTTCTCTCTCTGTTCTGATATGATTTATTTTGTTTTGCCCTCCGTGAATTTCCAGATCCGCGATTCTTTGCTGTTCCTGCAAGATTCAAAAGATACACCCTTCAAACAGATCAAAATTGATAATTTATTTTTTATTTTTTATTTTCAGATTTTTATAATTTTTTAAAAATTTATATCAACCCGAAATTACACAGAAAAAAAATTTACACCATCCCCGGCAACGGGGCCATTTGTTTGTATGAAAATTTGTGTTAACCGCAATCAGAAACGGCGTCGCTTTGCAGCTAGCCGGTGAGTACGGGTCGATCCACAGAGATGGGTAAATTTCTGATTTGTGCTTTTACGAGTTGATTCAAGTTGTTGTTTTGGTTGGTTTATAAAATCTGATCTAAATTAATCTGATTTAAAGTCTTGCTAGGGTTAGGTTTAGGGGAAGTTTGGAGATTAAAGGTTTCCTCGCCGCTTTCATTGCCCTATTTTAGATCTATTAGATGTTATGGTAATTATCAATAAAGTGGATCCGAATCTTTTGGGAAGATGTTTCTTCCTCTAGATTCGTATCCTTCCTTTATCGATAATTACCCTAACCCCCATGGAAAACACGTGTAACCGGCCCTTTATACTACGGTTCATCGTTACCTCGTGGGGTAGGATGCCGTAGGGAGCGGTTGTGCGTGCATGCATGGAGTTCTAACTCTTAGGTGTGGATGGCATGAAAGGGGTGAGAGATCTCATCTCTCAAACCTTTCCCTAAGGTTAACCCTAACAAGCGAGGAGACTACTCGCTCATTAGGGGATGATAAGACATACTAATTAAAAGAATTAAAACAAAGACATAAAATAACTTACTAGGTTGACGGCTCCCTCCAAGCAATATAGAACAGATCTGAATAATACTCCCAGCAATTCTGAATTTTATTGATTGAAAAGAGGCATAGGGTTTTACAATTTTTGATTACAATTTATAAGAAAACAGGAAAACTAGAGTTACAGACTCTCGCACATGTGAAAATACAGATTTGCCCACTGAAAATCCAAACCGACGCACCGACTCAGAATCTTTGCGCCGACACGGGCATTAGACGGCCGCGGAACCGCGGCAATAGGGCGCTTGGGCCGCGGTTCCGCGGCCCTTTGGTGAGCTCGGCTCACCAAAATTCTTGAGCTGTATTATGGGCATTTGGGCTTCTTATTTCTTCACCACTTTTCTCTGTTTGACTTCTGGGTCTTCTACAGATCTTCAGTGAAAACTTGTAAGGATCTTTTGACCGTTTCACTTTCGTCTTTTTGGACCTTGCACTGTTCTTCGTCTCGGCTTGAGTAAGATCCGTCTGCTTGTTGGTTAAAAGTCCCTTTTCTGTATCAACTTTCATCTTTTTCACTGTATTCGCTCCAAGAGTCTGTATCCTGTAATATGCAACAAACGTGCGTCAAGAGTACCTGTTTATCTATAAAACGGATAAGAATAGGGGAATGAAAAATGCATTATTATGGTCTGAACAGGGAGCCCTTCCCTCCCCCTCACGTGAGGGCACGCGAAGGGGAGGGCTCCCATTAAATGGTAATGGGAGCCCTTTGGCCCCCTCACGTGAGGGGGAGGCTCCCACTAAATTAATTTTGAGCCTCTTCCCCCCCTCTCCTCACGTGAGTGGGGGATGCCTTCTTCTTTTTTTAATTTTTCTTCTTTTTTTCCTTCTTTCTTTTCTTTTTTTTCTTTTAAAATAAATAAATAAATAAAGATAAATTATGAATAATACTAAAAAATAACATTTCTCTAAATATTTATTTTTGTTTTTTTTATAAAAAAAATGTATATATATTCTTTTTTTTTATTTACAAATGGAACAAAAAAATAAGCACGTCTCTATTGTTAGATGTTAAAACACACACACACATACCAACACATCGTATTAAGTTCGCATGACCGGTTTTACCCGTCAATTGGGGGTTCCTTCACTCTAAAGGTAAGGTATAATTAACGGCAGCTTAATCCGCGGCTGCCGGAGATTCGGATCCCCATAATTAATAAAGCCCCGCCTATCCTAGACATGGGGGATCTGTAGTACGCCTGACCAGCGCGCGCGTATTCTCATCTTAATGGGGTGACAAAAAACACCCTACAGAGCTATCCAAAGCTGACGTTTCAGTCTTCAAAAGGCTGGGTAAGAACCCAAACAGGCCCGCAAAGAGGCTCGTAATGCCTGAAGGGGCTGCCCTAAAACGGATAGCCCTCCCAACTCCTGCAGGTGAAGCCGTCAAAAGCACTTCCCCCATCAGAAGATCGGTCTTTGAAAGATTGGTCTTTCCTCCTCAAACTCTGCCAAGGACGTCAGTCTTCAACAACTTGACGCCAACAACAGCCCCTCAGCAAAGCCGGGGGCACGAAGAAGCCGCTTCCAAAACTGAGGCGGTCCCATCTGCAAGACACGCTCGACGTCGCCACTGACGTCGAATGAGAAAAGCTGGGGGCAACTCCCCCTCTGAACTTATCCTACCAGCTCAAATGAAGGAAGTTGACGCTGCTTTTCTAACTTGGAACAGTTTTGATCTGCTCAGGATGGTGCGCTAGAACTCTCCAACGGATGTGCTAAAGAAATCGCCCCCGCCTGCAGATGCCACAGTGCAGGCAAAACCGGAGCGCCCCATCAACGGCTCTCCTCCTAAATTCACAGGGTCTGGCGAAAGGTCCAGGACTCCGTGATTGATCAAGACTACTCTCGTCGACCGAAGAAATCGAAAGCTCGGCAAATGAAAGACCATCCCACCATCATACAGCGAGGGACTTCTTCTACACAGGTGCCTATTACAACGGCTCCTTCAACTTCAACCTCCCACAAAAAGATGAGGCCGGAGAAAATCCCACTTCCTGCAGCAAATTCTAAACGTGATGGACCCAAACGCCCTAAGTCTGGAGGCATGATCGTATATATGGTCTACATGGCTTCCGAGAAAGAAGAAACCCGTGCTTCCATAGGTTATCGACCGCAAACTCGGTCGTTGACAAAAGCTCAGGTGCAACAACAAAAGCTCAAAGAGATACTGACCAAAACGGCAACACTTACCGGGCAGAAAGAAAGGCCGGACACAATAACCGAACAACGCCAGGAGCAGGAGACCGATACAAAGTTCCTGCAAAGGGTTCTTGAAAGAAAGGATAAGGAAGCTGCCGAGCAGGCTACTAACATAACGCAGATGGCTCTCTTATTCCTAGACATGGTTGGAATAATGATCCAGCGAGAACCTCCGTTGGAGGATCCACCGATAATTATCGAGGATGACAGAGGGGAAACATCAAATCCTCTTCCGGCTTTATCAACAGCTAAGGAGGAAACGGTCTCCAAGGCTACTCTTGATGATTATATGGCTCAATAAATACGAGCTCATCAAGCTAATGAAACCGCAGGCAAAATCGTCAGAACTGGGCGGTCATATCCAGGTTAGTATGACCAAATCAAATTTCCGCCGGGATATAGGATCCCTAAGTTCTATGTATACAAGGGGACAGGCAACCCACATCAGCACGTCACGCAGTTTAGAGCTCTGTGCGGCAACACGGGAGGCAATGACAAATTTTTGCTTCGCCAGTTCGTTAGCAGCCTATCAAGAACGGCCTTTGAATGGTACTCGGAGCTCCCTAATGACTCCGTTAGAACATTTACAGAGATGGAACCGTTGTTCACACAGCAGTTTGCCAGCGCAAGTGAGCGCACCCCGATCACAACATTAATCAATGCCAGGGTATAGAAACCTGGGTCCAATATGCGATTCGGTGGTGGAACCTATGGTCAAAGTGCGAACAGCGCATTGAAGAATCTCCCGCCGTGGGCATGTTCATCGAGACTCTTGATCCTCAAATGACTGTGTCCCAATTCATGACATTCCTTAAGCGAACCACCTTCCAGGTTTTGATCGATAAAATGACCCAAATGGACCAGATGGGCCACGGGCCTTCTTCCTCAAATAAGGACCCTTGAAACGCCAAGGGTAAAGGGAAAGCGGCCTTCGTTGCCAACACTCAACAACAACCGAGTGGCTCAAAACCGGCTGCTCGCCAAAACAACACACGTCCACGCCTATCCCTGGAAGAAAGGCTAGGACGCGTTTACTCATTTCCCCGTGATAAGACAAGAAGACTATTTGAGTTGGTAATGCATAACAAACTCATGGCATTGCCAGACCCACGGCGTCCACCGCAACCCGGCGACGTCAACAACCCCAACTACTACTCCTATCACAGAATGGTGAGCCACCTAATTAAGTATTGCTATGTCTTCAAGAACTGGGTTGAGGACCAGTATCAACAGAGGAAGTTCACGCTGTCTGAGAACTGGAAGGTGAACCCGCCACAGAAGCTCACTCCAAAAAAAAAGAATGCACCGGGGGCATCATGCTCGCTTGTGGAAGAAATTCCATGGGAAGTCGTTCTTTCAGCTAAAACCAAAAGAATGTTGAAAGATCTACAGGCATGTCCGGCAGTCAGGTGGAAAAGCCCACTTGAACCCGAAATCATCAAAGGGATGCTGAAACCACGTCCCGCGCCGAAAGTTGTTGACAAAGGGCAAAACCCCTTAGTCGAGTCTTCAAAGTTTTCGAAGAAAAAAAAGAAGACCAAGAAGCCTGTGCAGCCTGCCGAGTATGAAGACAAGCACACAGACCTACAAAAGTACATTGACGTGCTGGAGGAGTACAACCAGAAGGCGCGGAAATCGGTCACGCTCGAAGAGTTCCTCAACCATATGCTTGAGGACGAAGATAGTGATAACGATGAGGAAAATGACTCATCAGAAGAAGCCGGGGACCGTGCAGCAAGTTACCACAAGGTCTTCTATTCGTTGTTAAATGACAAAGAAACTCCCTCAGCATCAGAAAACAACACAGAGGAACTAAGGGCAGAATCGGCGCTAAAATCCCTGGAACTGCCAGAAGACCTGATCGATAGGCTGTTAAACGAAGCTTTTCGAAAAAACAAAGCTGACCGAGAATGCGAACAATCCATATACGAAAAGGCTAAGAGTCAGTGTCAGGATGAGGAAGCTGCGGCAAGGTGGAGTCGTAAAGTACTCCAACCAAACCAAGGCATACCTGCGATAAATAAGAGCAGGATTAAGGCATAGAAGCAGTTCGCCAAAGCCCTATTAATGGGAATGAAGCTGCAGCCTCTCGTAGGAAACACTCCTGGGGTCATATGCCTCGATGGAGAGGATTCACATCCAAACTACCGCATGTATCATCGGAGAGTTATCCACCCCACCGAGGAATGAAGTGCCTTCAAGAAGTGGTGGCAAGGATACGTTGCCCATAAAAAAACACTTCAAGTGGGTGAAGCGCGAAGCTTATTGACGGCAAAATAGTGTGACAAATGCGCATGAAAAAACGATTGGAAACTGTCATATGGTTGATACCAGTTCAGAAGGGAAAAAGCCCAAAGTTCTTACTTTTGGGAGCGATTCTGAGGACGAAATACCCCTCAGCCTTCTCTTCAAAGATTCCACCTCCGAAAAAGAAGAGGAGGAGAAGAACTGCGAGAATATTCAGCTGCGTAACCGCACGCTGCCTGAGAAGAACCTCGGACCTACAAACAAAGGTTCGAGCAAAAAAGAAAAAACGAAAGAGAAAATCTCTGAGAAAATTGCCCTCGACGATGGAGTTGTCAAAGAGCTCGCGGCAAGGGACCAGCCTAGGAAAAACAAGGTGGATTACAATGTCTTAGCACATCTGAGGAAAATACCCTTACAGCTGAGTAAATTGGATGCTCTCCTCCTGTCCAAAGAGGCATGAGAGTCTCTGATCAAGGCATTACAAGAGCCCGATCAGTTCCAACCTTTCCTTGCAGAAGAGAAGATAAAGGATGAGCTGGCAGAGGTCCATACGGCTGACATTACATTCAGCGATGAAGATCTCATCCTCGGTACGTGTGAACATAACTGCCCGTTATACGTCACTGGGTACTGCCACGACATCAAGATAGGGAAAATCCTAGTCGACAACGGATCCTCCGTCAACCTTCTCAACGTGAGAGTACTGAAAAGGATTTGCATGAACGTTCAGCACCTGGCCTGAGATAAAACTACCATCTCCGGATTTGACTCACAGTCGTCACAGACGTTTGGCTCCGTAATACTGACGCTGCACTTCAGGTTGCTCGTCGCTGACATCAAATTTCATGTCATTGATGCCAAGACTTGATATAACATTTTGCTCGGCAGGCCTTGGTTACATGAGTACAACGTCATCCCTTCTACACAATATCAGTGTATGAAGCATTTCAAAGACGGCTTAGAATACGCCGTTACAGGGGAGCTAAATCCGTTCTCCGTAAACGAGGTCCGGAAATATGAAGACGCAAAGTACTTCCTACTAGACTTCGAAGATACAGAATGGTGTCAAAAGCCGGAGGATAAGCAGAAGTCCGTCGCCACTATCCCGATCTTTGGGAGCGATTCCGAGGAAGATGAGGAAATGGTCTACTCAGGGTAACCCCAGAAAGAAAACAATAGGCATGGACCATCTACCCCTATTCTGGTCTTTGGCAGCGACTCTGAGGACGAGGCCAACGCAGTGTTCTCCATCCGCCCGTCAGTGTAAACCCTCACCGGAGCAGATCAGAGTCTGCAAATCACAATGGCTCCGTCTCGACATTACAAGGAACTTGATGCGTTTGATACATATAATGTACAAGAACTATAGACTTTCTACGTCCCTCCCAGGCGAAGAGGTGAAAAGGTGATCCTCTTCTACCAATCGACGGAGACTAAAGTGGAAAAAAAAGTCTGGCATGGTGCCGATTTTGCGCTCGACAGGTTTCAACCAATCCGTTTGCTAAGATACTACGCGGAGGGATTGAAAAGGATGTTAAGACGCCATGGTGTACCTCTCGAACAAAATGTTCGATAAGCCCAATTCTACAAAAAGATTTGGGATATTTCCGGGACTCAAGATCATCATAGAGTCTTGTGTGATTCCCACTGTGCTTTGATTTCCACCTTACCATGTTCAAGAGAACATGCAAAACGGTGGCTTTTGGGTACAGTCCCGAGTCACATGGAGGCAATGAGCGATTGGAGGGGATTCGTCTCTCCCGGTATTAGGGGTTGATGTTGCGCTGTGCTCGATTGGCTATAACAGGAAGTCCCTGGCCAGGGCTGATACGAAGATTTACTGGTAAGTTTTATCAGTAGTTTCTCGACCCGTTATGAGCCTCACATCGGCACGACTTATCGGTTACTGGGGTCTGACGTTTACCACCCCTAGACTAGATATGCGACATATCAGACGAAGAGACCGGACTGTACGGTAGTGTTACTGACAGGCTTTATAGGAGTATGAGCAGGCTTGCTTTCTGATCTTCTGATTGTTCAATACCCGGGCAGCCGTTACGTCCAGCTAGTACCGTTGACAGCTTGTGGGTGACTGATATGATCATCACCTACTGCCGGCGTATTGACGAGTCTTTAGAGTCCTACACAGAGATTTCATGGCTCAGGCAAAACGAAGTAGGAGCACATATGTGATATGTGCGGGATCGAGATTAATACGTGTATGTGATACCGTATTCTATTCTCGCGATCTGTGATATCGATCGGTTATATGTGATATAGCCGGGTTATCGAATCAAGTGTTGATTCGATAAGTAGATACATATGATATTAGTCAGTTATATGTGATATAGCCGGATTATTGAATCAAGTGTTGATTTAATAATTTAATGTATAATTATATATTTGATATATTTACATTAACTAATATTAGCTCACTTGTGCATTTCTTTTTCTCACATGTGCACACATAATATATATGTGATATATATTAATTGTGTTTCTTTTTGTGTCATGCTTGATTATACATGCAACATAGGTGTATGAGACTTACACCATTCCATAAGATAATTGGGGTTTTATTTATTTAAAGTAAATACAAATTGGTGGAAATTTGTCATGGTTGATGCTTAGTGGAAGCTTGTAAAAACCTTTGACTTAGTCCACTAATTTTGTCTTACTATAGATATTTATTAACCCAACCATTATCTTAAACCATGGTCAAGTCTCTACATGAGTTATATGAGATATTTCTCACCCATGGTTGCCTCTCACTCTCTCATGATTCATTCACGACAATATCTCTTCATCTTCTTCTTCATCAAGAGTGAGAGCTCTCTAGGTTTTTGAGAGGTGAAGAAAATTAGTAAGAAAATTATTTCTAAAGTGAGCAAAAATCCTACTTCATCATCCTTTACTAGACTAGCCATTTAGTTTAGGGCGTTAGCTTCACTAATTCCTAATTAGTGAAGAGGTAGCTTAGGTTGGTGTCTCCTCGACGTAGATCATCTTCGGGCTCGAAGACTTCGTGCAAGCTTGTTCCTTTCATCTTGTGGAGCCATTCTAGAGTCCGGAAGATCACTACTTGGAGCGAAGGGACTACTACACGGAGCTATTGAAGTGAAGGACCAGTCTACAAAGGTTGTATTCCAAGTTCACTTAGACGTAAAGTTGTTTATATGCATGTTTTGTATAATTCTCTAGTTAAGATTCTAGGGTTAGGGTTGTTTAGCATAGCAATTTTTTGAAAATGGCATGGATGATGCCTCCCGAAACCTTGTTGTCGTGCTAGGCATTCCTACAGTGGTATCAGAGCCAAGCTAGAGAATTAGACGATATTTGTAGAATTACGAAACCGAAACAACTCCGAAACACTCGAGACAAAAACCAAGTTTCTGTCGAATTTTTAAAATCCTCTAAATTTTTTTAAGCAATTGCAGTATGTTGAATATGATGTAACATGAACACAAGACCAATACGAATCCATTTCGCCGGATTTGACCTGGCGAAATGAGCAAAAATTCCGGCCTAGCCAGTTCTAATAAGGAAATTGGGGTTCGTTTTGGTTTGGTGCATCAGGCTCTGGGTTTTAGTGTTTCAGGTGTTGCTTGTTTTTACTAAAATTGCATGTGATGTTAACTTTCTATAAAGGCAATTCGGAGTGTTTCGTAGTCGTAATTCTAACATCGTTTCGGGTATTTTAGACGACGTTAAAAAGTTCGAACGAATATCAAATACCCAATTTTCTCTCTCGTTGGAAATTTTCCAAAAGTTGGATTTTTCCAAGTTAAAAAACATTAAAAAATCATGCAAGTGATTATATGGACCCTCTAGAAGAATGAAACCCTAACTCGATTCTATGACCGTCGGGACTGCCGCCAAACCCTAGGGTTGGCGGTAGTTCCGCAGCGCCATAGGTGAGGCAGGGGTTGGCCTTTCTACGGTTGGTCCATAGGTACTGTGGCATGTTATGAGTATTTTTAAATTATGCTCAAGTGTTGGGCTCTTTGGAAAATTTTGGGTGTTTGTTGATTCGATCGGAATGATTAATATCGTCTAGCTATCTATGGAATGTGATACAATATTTGGAATTCGAAAGGTTAGGCATGAAATCCGAAGTATGTGATATTTCGGGTTTATGATGCCTAAGGAGGTTGCAGTTTCCAAATGTTGTAGTTTGACATTTTTTTTCTGCGACCGTAAGTGTAATATGTGGTGTATCGCCGGTTTCGTTGCTATATGTCAACGACAATTGGGATACGCATATTTACTTACATTGATGACATGTGATGTTAAGTGTTGCTGGGATATATTATATTGGATTGTCGTGTTTTGAATAGCCAGGTTTTTTTTACGTGAGATGAGAGTTTTTCATTTTAATTCATATAAAAATTTGTATGTAATATTCTTTTATTGGGGCACTTTCGGATTGAGGATGATGTCATCATTGATGTATATTATTTATTTTTCCGCATTATGATAGACCCAAGACGGGGAGCACAAGTAACCGGGTTCTAGAGTCCAGAGGGAGACAATCTCGAGGAGTCGAGACCGGGTCATCTAACTCTAGAATTGGTAGGGTTGCTTGCCGCTCTCGTAAGGGTCTAGGGATGTGGGTTTGGCTATTCATCGCGATCGTGGAATCCGTGTTCTTTACAGGCTTAATATAAAACACGGACCTCCTAATATATCCAATATTTCATATGTTGTCTTCTGCTGCTGATATTCTGTGACGTGATCACTTTCTATGTATGAGACGAATGCTTTATTATCATATATATGATATATAATAAACGTTGCTTATGTTTTGCCCCCGCGCTAGCCCCATCCTGCTATACCGTTACTTAAGTAACCTACGGTGCATAACGGGATTGTTTCCCACAAACAGAGCCAAGCTCTGTTCAAATTTTTGAAATTTGAAATGAGACAGTGCTCACGTGCAAAGTATGAGAGCGCTAGCGCCAAGATCGCCAGCGCTAAGAGTCAAAGACTCTGATGCAGCGCTCACGTGCAAAGCACGAGAGCGCTAGCGCTAAATGCACCAAGCGCTAAGAGTCAAAGACTCTGATGTAGTGCTCACGTGCAAAGTACGAGAGCGCTAGCGCTCGCAGTGCCAGCGCTAAGAGTCAAGACTCTGATACAGCGCTCATGTGCAAAGCACGAGAGCGCTAGCGCTAAATGCGCCAAGCGGTAAGAGTCAAAGACTCTGATGCAGCGCTCACGTGCAAAGCACGAGAGCGCTCGAACTAGCAGCGCCATCACCAGCAGCGCCATCGCCAGCAGCGCCAGACTCTGATGTAGCGCTCAAGTGCAAAGCACGAGAGCGCTAGCAGCGCCAGCGCTAAGAGTCAAAGACTCTGATGCAGCGCTCACGTGCAAAGCATGAGAGCTCTAGCGCTAAGTGCGCTAGCGCCCAGAGTCAAAGACTCTGTTGCAGCGCTTACGTGCAAAGTATGAAAGCGCTAGCGCTGGAACTAAATGTTCCCTGCCGTTGGATCAAAGATCCAATGGTGATTGAAAAATCACCAAGATACAGAATAAGTTCTGTATAGGAAAAGATTTTCCCAATCTTGTTACATACAAGAAGATTGCCTTCTGTAAAATAGAAACCCTAGGATCAAAGATCCAACGATGGGAAACATCCCTAAATCAGTTAAAGAAAAGATCTCTTCAACTGATTCAACAAATCAGGCTCTACTATATAAAGAACCCAAGACTTCAAGTCTCAGAGAGAGAAACCCCCCATAAACTTGGAGAAATTTCAAAGAGAAGAGCAAGCTCTCAGAAGAAGAAGAATTTCTTCAAGGTAAATAAAAACAGAGAGATTAAAGCATCTCATCAAAAGAAGAAGAAACTAATTCTTCTTCAAGATCATAGATCTATAAGACAGATGTCTTTCATAAAAAGAGACCCTAACATCCATCATAAAAAGGGGAGGAGAAAAGAACTTAATTTTCCTTGGATCACAGATCCACAAAGATAAGATCTTTCATAAAAACAGAAGAGATTGCAAAATCTTCCATTAAAATAAGAACTTAAGTTCTTAGATCTATGAGACAAAATCTCCTATGAACGAGAGTTTAATTCTCAGAGTGCAGAACTGATCAAAGTTTGCCTAATAAGAGCCTTAAGCGCTCTAATCTAAAGAAGCGCCTCAGCGCTCCTAATCTGGCGCTCAGCGCCCAGCGCTCCATTTTAAAAGAAGCGCCTCAGCGCCGCAACGCTCCTAACGCTCTAATTAAAAAGAAGCGCCTCAGCGCTTCAAGGCTGGCGCTCAGCGCCAAGCGCATCACGTGCTCCTCACGTGTGCGCTATCTCACAGCTGGCGCTTAGCGCTTCAAGGCTGGCGCCAAGCGCCCCACGTGCTCCTCACGTGTGCGCTATCACATAGGAAGCGTCTTAGCACTCTAAATCTGGCGCTCAGCGCCAAGTTCACCACGTTCTCCTCACGTGTGCGCTGAGAGAACATAAACTGTTCTTTAAATAAAGCCCCAGAGCCATAATGAGTGCTCAACACTCAATAAAAAACAAAAAATTGTCAGAAACCAAACCAATGCTCAGCATTATTAAATGTCCAACATTTTTATTGAGTGGGTGATCGCACGCTTTTGGCGTGTCGGATGTTCAAAGAATTAAAGTGTAACCGCGATCAGGACGGTGTCGCTTTGCAGCTAGCCGGTCGAGCACGGGTCGGTCCACAGGGAGATGGTGTTATCTTACCTTCTTATCTTAGACGAGTTAATAAAGAATCTGTATGTTTGTTTGATCTAACCTATGTGTTTATTTGCAAGTAAAAAGTTGTTAAGAAGAAAATACGAGATTGTAAGCTAAAGAAATCCGTACTCAAAACCTTTGAGCCGAGTCTTGACCAATTGAAGCTCGAGCAATCGGCAACAACGTGGATTAGGGGATTTAAGCGCGGTATTCGTGGAATCTGGCTTATTTACCCTTGTCCTTCCGTTCTTGTCTCTTGCTTTCGCCTCCGGCCAAACCGAACGCAAGCGCTCCGTTAGGCACCGTAACCATTTGATCGCACGCTTTTGGCGTGTCGGATGTTCAAAGAATTAAAGTGTAACCGCGATCAGGACGGTGTCGCTTTGCAGCTAGCCGGTCGAGCACGGGTCGGTCCACAGGGAGATGGTGTTATCTTACCTTCTTGTCTTAGACGAGTTAATAAAGAATCTGTATGTTTGTTTGATCTAACCTATGTGTTTATTTGCAAGTAAAAAGTTGTTAAGAAGAAAATACGAGATTGTAAGCTAAAGAAATCCGTACTCAAAACCTTTGAGCCGAGTCTTGACCAATTGAAGCTCGAGCAATCGGCAACAACGTGGATTAGGGGATTTAAGCGCGGTATTCGTGGAATCCGGCTTATTTACCCTTGTCCTTCCGTTCTTGTCTCTTGCTTTCGCCTCCGGCCAAACCGAACGCAACCGGTCGCGGTTAGGAACCACCGTTACCTTGTCAGGGTACGGTGCCTAACGGAGCGCTTGCATATGGTTTGGGCGGAGTTCAATGGAAAAAAACGGGAAAAGGAAAAGAGCAAAGAAATGTTAACTTACAATATCATATGGATTCTTAACAACAACAATAATTACAACATTCACAAAATGAACAAAGAGAACAAAAAGAAAAGAACAAAGAAAAGAATACAAGTAATTAAGTGCATGAATATAAATTGCAAGTAATTAAAGTGCATGGAAATAAATTGCAAGTAATAAAAAGCGATAAAAAGAACACGACACTAGGACTCAAGACAAGCATGTGATCAATAGCCAACCCTTAAACTTGCAAGCTCAATGAAGAGGTTGCAAGATCAAGGGAAGGGTAGAGAACGCATGTGAAATGAAGAACTAGTCCCGTGAGAAAATACGACCCTTGAGATTAATAACTAACCCTTAACCATTCAAGCTCAATGAAGAGGTTGAATGATCAAGAGAAAGCAAGAATCTCAAGGGGAAGAAGAAACACAAGAGAATGATACAAAAACCTCATCTTCATTAATCTCCCACTCAAAAAGTTCTCACTACAATTTTCATGGAAAAAGAATGAAGAAGAAGAAGAAAAAGAACTAAAACTACAAAAGAATGGAGAACAAAGAATGCCCCTTGGCTTTGCTCATGTCTGCTGTATTTATAGGCAGGGAAATGAAACCCTAGAGGCAAATTCTGATACTATATGAAGTCCCCAAAATACCCACAAAAGACGACAAAGTGAGGACCCCACATGGCCGCGGATCCGCGGCCAAGACCCCCCTTTGGCCGCGGATCCGCGGCCCTATGATGGATTTGGGGCATGGTGTTTCTTGTACGGCCCTGATATGCAGTCCCCTGTTGTCTGGTACACCTATTTTCTGAAAATACTTTCACATTTCTTCCAGAATTTCTGTTGAGGAAAGGTGGACTTTTGTGGATGCTTTTGTCATGATTGCCTCGAGCTCCGCGTAGATTTCTTGGAACTAGTTGTTGCCATTGAGCCTTGTGCATGAAGGTGACATTGATTTGACATTTTGTCTTCCTAAACTAGTATCTGGCAACATACGGATGACGAGCGGAGACCGTGTTTTCTCAGTGGTTGGCAGGAACCCGGATTTTGTCGTGTTTTCCATGAATTTCACCGTTTTAGAACCGAGAACCTATATCCTGCAAATATGTAACAAACACGGATTAAAAGTACCTACCTATAAACAACCGAGCGTAAGAATGGACGGTATAAAATGCAGTATTCTGTGATGAACAAATACCCCCAAACTTAACTTTTGCTCGTCCCGAGCAAAACCAATTATTCACAAAAAATAAAATCCTAACCGCACTTTCGCAGGGAACGCGATTGCACTGAGCGCGTGCAACAAGCCGTTAAACCTCTAGGTGTCCCTAGTAGGAGGAGTGTTGTCTCCTGAGGGTTTTCAGCGGATACTACCCACAAAATCCGGTCAAGTTGGTTTCGTAAAATAACTAAGATTCAAACCCTAAAGTTTTGTTTTTAGAAAATAACAATTCTATAATCCTAAGTCTAGACCATCGAACCTTTATTTTTCACACCTCGCTTCTTATTTAACTACAGATTTTACATGTCTTTACGTGCAGTGCAAATAGTGTCGTTAAGTTCCCGAAAGGTCGAATAAAGTCATCACGTCGCACAATAAAGCCCAGATAACAATTTTAAAAGGATCACATAAGTTTTATAAAGAGTTAAGCATTTTTCAAGTTTCGTTTTCCAGTAAGGTTTCAACTTCAGAATTTCTATCTTCCATAACAGGAAACTAAGTCGTATTTTTCACTCCACCTTTTTCTTGTTTTCATTTCATACACACCTCTGTGAACGTGCAATAGTCTTTATCATAGAATAAAACCTTAATATCTCCGCTAAATTTTTTTATAAAAAGCCTGTCTTTTATCAAGATTATTCTCACACAAAGAACCGTTAGGAATTTTAACTCGGAGAGAACACTTGCTTGACTTTGTTTTAACCTGGACTTTCTAGGCTTCTTAGCGAGCTTTGGGCCTATGCACCCAAACCAGTTGGTTTTAGGGCATTAGGTGTAGAAACACCCCAGCGGACTTAATTACTCAAGTTACCTAGGTCCAAAAACAAAATACAGTTTGGCGTGAAAATCAGATGATTTAATATGAACGGAGATATAACCGGCAGTTCAATTATTTTTTTGGATAAAAGATGTGTTTAGTGGGTTTGGTGTGTAATCATTCCAATCAAGTTTCAGATGGGTTATTTTTCAGACTTAGTTCCAATTACGGCATCAATAATATTCCTTCATATTCGCTTTACTTCATAAACTATTCTTGACATTACTTATTTCAGAACAAACATATTTGATCCTTAGAAAATCATTTATCTGTTTAAAAGTTTTTTAAACATAAAAGACTTGTCATCTAATTCCCAAAAACTCACGACACGTGTAGTGTGATGTAAAGACGTATATCAGCTATAGTTAACTTCAAAGGAGAGTTATCTTTCAGGTTTTCAAAATCTAAACATAAGATTTAGTTATTCCTATCTTTTCAAACAAAAACCGTCGAAATGTTGAATCAGAGTTTTTCCGCTAGCTACTTGACAGAAAGGTTTTTATGTTTTTAGAAAATTTTCAATTTTTGTGGGTTTTTAATAGGGTATGCAAATGCAAAATATACAAATGAATGCGAAGGAAGAAAGCTTACCGAGCACACCCCCAAACTTAAACTTGACAGTGCCCTCACTGTCAGGCTATACTAAGAGGGTCAAAATTGCCGGCGCTCTCTAAAAACAAATTATATACAAAACAAAAAAGGAAAACAAAAAATATATACAAAAAAAATGCCCTCCCCAAACTTAAGTAAAACAATGTTTCCACTGTTAAGCGTTGAAATTCAGGATTAGGGGGGAAAGAACAGTATCAAGCTATATAAGGCCTTACACAGGCCAAAAGTGAGCACCAACCATTCAAAGATTTTATCTCTGTAAAGCAGTGGCTGGTGAAAGAAGGCGTAGGGAAAAGAGAGAGAGAATACGCGAGACCGTATGGAGATAGAAGCGGGATACGGTCTCGGTATATCAGAAGAAGAATGGCGGAAGGGAAAAAGAAGCGGAGTACGAACTTGAGGGTGCAAATGGAGTGAATAGATTAGCACAATTTGTGATGAGTGATGTGTAAACAGCGATTGTGCTAATCTATTAACCCGTCGAGAGATTGGGTCAAATCCCTCAAGATTCGTGAGAAACCATGGGTACGCCGAACTTGATAAACCAGACACAGGGAGTGAAAATGATACGGGTTCTTGCAAGGTCGGAACGATGGAGAGGATGGAGGGAAGTGGTTGAGGAAGGGTATTGATTAAGGGTTCTGGAGGGTGTACACAGTCAGTGAAAGGAACATGATGAATTGGAAAATCCGACTCATCATCTAGAACTGTTTCATCCTAAAAAATATCCTCAAAATTCTCCTCAAAGTTAAGCTCATCCATGAATATTTCATCAAAGTCCAGACGCATATGTTGTTCGGGAAAAACATTTAATGACTCGGGATGATGAATTGGAGAGAAAAACTCAGCCAAATCTATGGGTTCATCATCCAAAATATTCCCAGCGTCAATATCCTTCATCAAGTGAAAATCAACATTCTCCGACACCTCAACAACAGCATGGATATCAATCGATTCAGGTTCTAAAGTGGAGGTGTAGAGGTCAAAAGGTTTAGGATCGGTTTCACTTGGATGAGTCCCTTCACAATCGGGCAAATCAAACACTACGAAGTCGCACAACTCATTCATCATTCTATCTTCAATGGATAAATCATGTGGGATACTCGATAGACTTTCAAAACAGGAGGTGTGGGATTCAATTTGGGATGGGTAGGTTTGATTTGGAAGGGGGTACATCTCACTCTCTCAACTCGAATTCACAGCCTGTCCTGCCGCCTCATCATACATTGAAAAAGTTGGAGCGAGTTGAAAACTAGCTACCGGGTCACTAGGTTGCATGAGGGCGGCCATGGACGCATTCAAATCCATCATCTGTTGGCTTGACGCCACCCTAAAATCTTCCAACGACTGTTCTAGACTAGACATTGGTTGTGAAGGGGTTTCAGTAAAAGATTCAAAGTTGTTTGGATACTGAAAACTCCCAAATGGCGGTTCTGAAGTAATGTCTAGGGAAGGTGCAAAAGTAGGGTAGGATTGGTAGGAATTGAATGGCTGGACAGGAGTGGGATCAACATTTGGATAAGAAGGTGAATGGAATTGTTGATCCCAAGAATTTGAAGTGGTGAAAGGAGTGAAAGATCGGCTACGAGATTGTTCAATACGTTCAGCGATGGACAAAGGTCTCGGGGTTACAACTGGATTTTCAAAAGGTGTATCAACGCAAGAAGGGGTGAATGTTTGAAACGGTTGATACGAAGTGGATTGCGGGGTCCAGTTGTTCGTCCTAGATGCGTCTATCCGATCTTTCAAAGAAATTTTGGGCATGGAGGGGTCGTTTGAAGTTCGACCAAAACAAGAACCGTATGAAGTAATGTCTGGTTGTGGGTACCAAAGTTCGGCAAGAGTTTTGCGAGGTGGAGTACCCATGATATGAAGAGAGAATGAAAGAAAGGTAGAGAAAAGGAAGGGAAAAAGAATGTGATTTTTTTTTTAAATATATATTAACAAAAGAACGAAATATACACAAAAAGAATATGGACAAAAATAATCACGACACAAAAATACCACACACTTAATCGTTCTAGGGTTCACCTAGGTCAACTAGACCTGCTCCAGAACTTGATTTTCGAAGTAAAACTGTGTCGAGAAACGGGCTCAAGATACACTGATCACGAGGCCAGGTAAGTGCAGAGAGGAGGGGAGGTTTTCCAACGCTTTCGCGAAGTTCCTTAATTAAATAACCCTTTCTCTTTTGGCGGTTTCGCCGTTAACACTTTCCTAGACACCCCGTAAACAATATACCGTTAAGCGAGCTTCTAAACACAATTAACTTCTCCTAGTGAGCGCGAAGTCCTTAAGGCTTAAAGTCTAGTTTCTTTTAAAATTTGTGCGGGTAATCGTTATGCTCAAGTTCGTGATTTGTGGGCCACGGACAAGGTAATGAAATCCTTTACCGTATGTTGTGGGGTTCGCTTGCCCTTAAGTCCGTATTAATGTATGTAATGCGCAATTCAAAAATTCTATAAAGAATCAAACAATCGTTTTTTAGTTTAAGCGCGGCGCTGCAACAAATACGGGTTAGTCAATTTTAGCGTTTGCTAGCGAACTTGCAAAAAATCCTGCAAAGAATAGTATATTGGAAGCGTCGGATTTGAGAAGAAGGTGTTAGGAAAGTACGTACCGTTAAGTTTTGGGTTAGGAAACCCCGGTTGAATCAAATCCGGTAATCTTGAAAGGTTCGCTTGCGCGGGTCAAACTACCCGGATCTTTGGCACTGTACTTCGTAAATCACCCTTGCCTTGAATGCACACTTTGCTCCCTACAATCGCAGTTTGCAAACTTGCAAAAATCTGCACTCTTGCCCACAAAAATGATCAAAAAAAACAAAAAGATTTTTTTTTTTTTAAAATATATACAAAAAGAATATTAACCCGAATAACAAGAAAAAAAATACGCTACCGTCTCCCCGGCAACGGCGCCATTTGATCGCACGCTTTTGGCGTGTCGGATGTTCAAAGAATTAAAGTGTAACCGCGATCAGGACGGTGTCGCTTTGCAGCTAGCCGGTCGAGCACGGGTCGATCCACAGGGAGATGGTGTTATCTTACCTTCTTGTCTTAGACGAGTTAATAAAGAATCTGTATGTTTGTTTGATCTAACCTATGTGTTTATTTGCAAGTAAAAAGTTGTTAAGAAGAAAATACAAGATTGTAAGCTAAAAAAATCCGTACTCAAAACCTTTGAGCCGAGTCTTGACCAATTGAAGCTCGAGCAATCGGCAACAACGTGGATTAGGGGATTTAAGCGCGGTATTCGTGGAATCCGGCTTATTTACCCTTGTCCTTCCGTTCTTGTCTCTTGCTTTCGCCTCCGGCCAAACCGAACGCAGCCGGTCGCGGTTAGGAACCACCGTTACCTTGTCAGGGTACGGTGCCTAACGGAGCGCTTGCGTATGGTTTGGGCGGAGTTCAATGGAAAATAACGGGAAAAGGAAAAGAGCAAAGAAATGTTAACTTACAATATCATATGGATTCTTAACAACAACAATAATTACAACATTCACAAAATGAACAAAGAGAACAAAAAGAAAAGAACAAAGAAAAGAATATAAGTAATTAAGTGCATGAATATAAATTGCAAGTAATTAAAGTGCATGGAAATAAATTGCAAGTAATAAAAAGCGATAAAAAGAACACGACACTAGGACTCAAGACAAGCATGTGATCAATAGCCAACCCTTAAACTTGCAAGCTCAATGAAGAGGTTGCAAGATCAAGGGAAGGGTAGAGAACGCATGTGAAATGAAGAACTAGTCCCGTGAGAAAATACGACCCTTGAGATTAATAACTAACCCTTAACCATTCAAGCTCAATGAAGAGGTTGAATGATCAAGAGAAAGCAAGAATCTCAAGGGGAAGAAGAAACACAAGAGAATGATACAAAAACCTCATCTTCATTAATCTCCCACTCAAAAAGCTCTCACTACAATTTTCATGGAAAAAGAATGAAGAAGAAGAAGAAAAAGAACTAAAACTACAAAAGAATGGAGAACAAAGAATGCCCCTTGGCTTTGCTCATGTCTGCTGTATTTATAGGCAGGGAAATGAAACCAGGGAGGCAAATTCTGATACTATATGAAGTCCCCAAAATACCCACAAAAGACGACAAAGTGAGGACCCCACATGGTCGCGGATCCGCGGCCAAGACCCCCCTTTGGCCGCGGATCCGCGGCCCTATGATGGATTTGGGGCATGGTGTTTCTTGTACGGCCCTGATATGCAGTCCCCTGTTGTCTGGTACACCTATTTTCTGAAAATACTTTCACATTTCTTCCAGAATTTCTGTTGAGGAAAGGTGGACTTTTGTGGATGCTTTTGTCATGATTGCCTCGAGCTCCGCGTAGATTTCTTAGAACTAGTTGTTGCCATTGAGCCTTGTGCATGAAGGTGACATTGATTTGACATTTTGTCTTCCTAAACTGGTATCTGGCAACATACGGATGACGAGCGGAGACCGTGTTTTCTCAGTGGTTGGCAGGAACCCGGATTTTGTCGTGTTTTCCATGAATTTCACCGTTTTAGAACCGAGAACCTATATCCTGCAAATATGTAACAAACACGGATTAAAAGTACCTACCTATAAACAACCGAGCGTAAGAATGGGCGGTATAAAATGCAGTATTCTGTGATGAACAGTGGGCGATGGCTTAGAAAACAGGGTTAGGATCTGTCACCTAAGACTTTTCAACTTTATGAGCCGTGAGGGTTTCATAAAGAATTTTCTCCCTACCGGCCGAGAGGGTCCCGTAGGTGTAATTTCTCCTTAGGCATCGTGAGGATTCCTAAGTGCGTTTTCCCTTATAAGTCGTAAGGATCTTATAAGAGAATTTTTCCCTTTATGAGTCGTGAGGATCCGTATGCGGTTGTTTCCCTCCTTGTCGAGATTCGACTTTGGAGAGTGTGACCCGTGAATAGTATGCAAGAGTCCATTTCGGACCGACTTGCAGGGCCCCAGTGCTTAGAAAACAGTTTTTTTTTAATCCCCGCTGCCTAAGGTTTTGCCTCACGAGTCGAGATGAATCGAGCATTTCTCGCAAGAATATCCTAACGTCACAGTTAACCTCTGCTCTTTATGACAGAGGTCCGTTAGGGTCTGTGGTACTAGGGTTTTGTCCATCGTACCGTCACGTCGGCTGATGTATTTCTCGATAGGCAACCTCGCTGCTTGAGTAGCCTTGCGACTGTCGTGTCTCTGATCCTTTCGGGAGCTGGACAAGACGTCTTCAAGCAATCCTCCTAGGCAGTTTGTGTAAGTCCACGTTGCCCACCCCGGTGCTTGCGGGGAGGCGGAAAACGGAATAAAAATCGGATTTTTATCATGCTAGGCAACATGGACTAACTAAGTCGGATCTTTGCTAAACAAAAAACTAGCTAAAGCTAACTAGAAACTAGCTAAATGGTAGAATGGTTATACCTAGGGCCTTATGTCCTTCTCTTCTTGCTTCTTGGAGTAGTAGAAAGGGATCGCCTTTGTCGTTTTCTCACGTCGAAGAAGGATCCACCCGAAAGCCTCAACCTTTGGCTTCAACTCCAAGCTAGAAGTAACTAGAGTGCTAGAAGTGCTAATCCTAGAACCCTAGATGAGAGTAGAGATTATCAAGAAGTGGTTTTTCTCAAGCTCAAGTGTTTCTCAACACATGAGAGGGGAGAGCTTGAGGAAGAGGAAGAGCAAGAGAGAGAAAGTATATGATAGAATGAGAGAAAATATGAATCATTCTCACATATATGTGTGAATTATTATAAATTGATAATTAGTAAGATAATTGTCATGGCTTAATCAAGACATGACCATTATCATTTCATTTTTAATGCAAATTGCAAGGATCAAAGAGCATCTTCCAAATGAAATGATGATGGTCAAAGTGTCAACCTAGGTCAACAAGTCAAGAATGTCAAATGGTCAACAACCATAACCATGCACAATTATATTAAACTAATATCAATTAACCATAATACACATATAAGCATTAGGGTTAATAAAATGACAATGGTCATTAACCCTAATCAAAGTCCTCTCCCTCTGTCTCAAGCAACTGTGCATACGCACCCGTATTCGTGATCCGAGAAACACGAATACAATGAGATAAAACCAATCCCAAATCATATACTAGGATCCGGCTTAAACCAAAGCCCGCTAGTATAAGCTGTCCGGACAGCAAACGTGCACAAGTGCGCGTATGTGAACGAACCCTGTCGCAAAACCATGCGACCTCTACTCATTTTGCCTAAAGGCGAATAGCTCTCTGTGTGGGACTCTAAAGACTCGAGACTACGCTGGCAGTGGGTTTAACCACAGACCGCAAGCGGCACTAGCTGTACATAACGGTCCCCGGGTAGATGCCGATAAGAAGACTGACGAGGTAACCCCATATGAACTCCTACTGAGCCTGTATGTGACAGTCTCCGTACAGTCCGGTCTGTTCGTCTGATACATCGTATGGCGGGCCTAGGGGGGCGGTGAACGTCGGTCCCCTAATAGCGGTACAAGTCGTGTCAGAGTGTAGCCCAGAACACCCTGAGATAACACTGGAAACCTACCAGTATATCTCGCTTGCCCTGGCCAGGGACTACTCGTGTAATGGCTCTCCTGGACACAGCGCGATGTCAACCCCCAATACCGGGAGAGACGAATCCTGTCTAACCGTCACTGCCTCCAAGTGCTTCGGGACTGCACCCAAAAACTACCTGTTTGCACGACTCCTTTGAGCCGTGGTAGGGTAGTAATCAAAGTGCAGTGGGAACACACTCGAGGCGAAGTGACAGTGTCAAGTCAGCGGACTAAGCTGTACTCATGTCACCTGGGAACTGATAACTGACGATAGGTATAATACCAACCAACAGTTCCCGACGAGTCCTGTCCAGTGTACTCGTAACCTAACGAGCACCCGCATACTATCTCAAGTACGACGTACTGACGGCTGTGGGACAGACCGTCTCCCACGCTGGGATGAGAAGCGCATACGCTAGTCTACTCCGGAGTATCGATGCCCTGCCTCGATAGTCCAACGACTAGGGACCTGTATAAGGATGTGCTTATGGATTACCCAGCCCCTACGAGTGTGAGCGCCATCACAACGCTGGTAATCAAGCAAAGATCCTAAGGGCTCTACTAATATGTATATCAGCGATATGCTAAAAGAAACGCATGCACATATTAAAGCAGAGACAAACCAAGTAGTATACTACCATTTCGAGTAAGATTGTATATACAACTGTGAATATCCCAAGCTTCCATCAAGTAATATACAAACTAGTATGATACAGTAATGGCCTCTAGGGCATATACACTAACAGTTTGACCGCCGGAAGAGCAAGCGTTAGGAATTTTGCCATGCCGCTTTTTACTTAAGATTAGGCTCATTTTGGAGAGCTCCGATGAGTCATAACCACTCCGCGCTGGTGTGGGATGATCTCCAATAGTCTTTCAGGTTTTATATGAGTTGCCGTCAAGACCCTGAAGCTAGGAATTTGCCTTTGCTTCGTTTACTGGCATTGCGTCTGCTGTATCGAGACGAATGTCGCGGTTGTCTCTAGGTTGTTGGTGAACCGTCGAGATTTGGAGCTAGGGATTTTGCCGTGGCTCCGTTGTTGTTGTCGCGTCTGAACCCTACTGGAGGAAGAACGCTGGGGTGACATCTCGCCTGCTGTATCGAGACGAATGTCGAGGTAGTGATCACTCTATGCTGGTGTGAGATGATCTCTGATTGTCTTTCTGGTTTTATATGAGTTACCGTCAAGACGCTGAAGCTAGGAATTTGGTCTTCGCTTCGTTTACTTTGGTGTGTCCGAATCCTGTTGAAGGAAGGACGTTGTAGTGACATCCCGTCTGTTGTATCGAGACGAATGCTGAGGTGGAGCTAGGATTTTGCCGTCACTCTGCTTTGTTTCGACCGTGAGGTTTTTTGTCGGCGTTGTATCCGCATCCTGCTGGACTGCGAAGGAACGCCGTTGTTGACATCTCGTCTGCTGTATCGAGACGAATGCTGAGCTGGAGCTGGGATTTTGCCGTTAATCCGCTTTACTGACCATGGGGTCTTTCGTTGACGTTGCATCTGCATCCTGGTGGACTTGCGAAGGAACGCCGTTGTTGACATTGCGTCTGCTGTAACGAGACGAATGCTGAGATAATCTCTAGGTTGTCTGCGAACCATCGAGGTTTGGAACTAGGGACTAAGACGTGGCTCCGTTTGGTGATGTTGCGTCTGAGTCCTGCTGGAATGAGGAGGAACGCTGTTGTGGGTCTCCTGGCTGTAGACGTGGCCGTCGAGACTTGGCTCCGTTTTCTGATGGAGCCTGTTGGGAAGGTATGGTTCCCTCTTTGTTTGTGCCCCTGGATTGTATACAGGGATCGATGTGATCTCACCCGTAGGGCAAAAAGTTTCATTTTTTCATCATTTTTTTATTCTTTCCACGATACTCTATCATTTCAGCTTTTATATCGCGAAGGTCGCGATTGCCCCATCATTTCGGCTATTTTTCGCGGTGCCCAATCATTTCGGCTATATTTTTTTTTTACTCACTGCTTTTTATTGCGAGTTGCCCAATTATTTCAGCTATTTTGCATGCATACATTTTTACTTGCTGATTTTGTTTGCAAGTTGCCCCATCATTTCGGCTATTTCGTATGCATGTGTGGCTCGCTAGCTTCTTATTGCAAGCTTGGAATTAGACACCGATTTCGGCATCAGCACCGCTACAACTGGGATATTGCCAGGAGCGAATCATCATTTGCCTCTATCGATATTGAACAAAGGTGGTTTGGTAAACAAGGTTAGGATCCTGTCGACTAAGGCTTTTGACTTCATGAGCCATAAGGGTCTCATAAAGGTATTTCTTCCTGCGATTCGTGAGGATCTCGTAGGTGTGTTTTCTCCTTAGGAATCATGAGGATTCGTAAGTGCATGTTCCCTTATAAGTCGTAAGGATCTTACAAGAGTGTTTTCTCCTTATAAGTCGAGAGGACTTACAAGGGTTGTTCATCGTGCGAACATATCCCTAGTCACGGATAGGACTCGGTTAGGGAAATGTTTATTCGCGCCCGTGGATTGTATACAAGGGTCAGTATCGAGCCGCTCGTAGGCAATATCGAAGGTTGTGGGGGTTGCTTAAGAACAGGTTCGGGTCTCTGTAACTTAAGACTTTCGAATCTTATGAGCCGTGAGGATCTCATAAGAGGCTTCTCCTTACGAGTCGTGAGGATCTCACAAGTGTATTTTCTCCTTAGGAATCGTGAGGATTCCTAAGTGTATTGCTCCCTTGTGAGTCGTAAGGATCTCACGCAGGTGGTTTCTCCTCACAAGGTCGAGAGGACCCTGTAAGTGTCTTTTAACGAGATTGTGCCCTTTCGGGTTTTCACAAACACCCGCCGGTAGCCCTGCTGTTTTTACTCACGGAGCCCTTTCGGGTTTTCATCCGTGCTCATTTTGCTTATGGACATATCGTTTTCTTTTTTTTATTCTCTCCTTTTTTATATATAACGAGGTTGCGCCCTTTCGGGTTTTCACAAACACTCGCCAGTAGCCCTGCTGTTTTTACTCACGGAGCCCTTTCGGGTTTTCATCCGTGCCTATTTTGCTTATGGACATACCGTTTTTTTTATTCTCTTTTTTTTATTCTTCTTTTCTCTCTTTTTTTTTATCATCTTTGGGATGCTGCAATCCCCCATAGTTTCTCGACATCTCGTTCAACAGCTAGTTTTAGGACATAGTAGTCCGTTGTTAGTTTAAGGACGTTTCGGTCCACTGTTAGTTTAAGGACGTTTCGGTCCGCTGTTAGTTTAAGGACGTTTTGGTCCGCAGCCAGTTTTAGGACATAGTGGTCCACCGTCGCCGTATTTGAGGCAAATCTCTAGTTTACTGACTTTTCGGTCTATAGAGCTTTCTCTATGAATGAGCACGATGCCCCCGGTATATCTATCTTTCTCGGAGCATGTGGTTGTGGCGGGCTCACCTTCCAGTTTTCAAACAGCGCGAACTTGCCCTGTTGGTATTAGTCTTCAACCCAGTTTTTGAAGATGTAGCAATTTTCGATCGGATGGCCCAATACTTGGTAGTAAGGGCAGTAATTAGGATTGTTGACATCGTTCAGTTGTAGTGGGAGTTTCGGCTCCGGTATAGTGATAAGCCTGTTGCGCACTGCTAGTTCGAACAGCCTCCTCGTTTCATCCCGAGGAAATGAGTAAGGACGTTTCAACTTTTCATAGAAGGGTTGCCGCTTATTGCTTTGGCAAACAACCGGTCTAGGGTCACTCGATTGTTGTTGAGCGTTGACGATAAAGGCCGTTTTTCTTTTCCCTTTATCCTTTTTGTTCGAACCCTTGTTTGCGGGTCCGAGATTCTTTCCGGGTAGCATGCCCTTGCACGGATGAATGTTCTCGCAACTCCTCAATTCTTTCATTTCAGAGATGGACTCCTTGAAGAGAGGGACGAGGGCTAACTTTTCGTCGGAGTCGCTCCCGAAGGTGAGAATTCGCGGTCCCTCGGGATCAACCTTATGACAATTGCCGGCTATTCTTATATGCTCATCTGTCGCACTTTTCTGCTGTCTACGAACTTCATGCTTTGTCCTGTTGAAGTGTTGCCTATGTGCGACATACCCTTGCCACCAACACTTAAAGGAGTTGCAATCTTCAATAGGATGTGTGATCTTCTGATGATATAAGCATAACTTAGGATGTACGTCTGCTTCATCAAGATGTATCCCACCAGGAGAATTTTCTCTGAAAGAGGGCAGCCTCATCCCTATCGATATGGCTTTGGCGAATCGTTTCCTTGACTTGATCCTGCTTTCATTTGCGGCGGATGTACTTTGACCTGGTGGGAGTGTTTCGACCCTTTTGTCTAGTCGCCGGCGTTTGGCCTTTTCAAATATGGTCATCTCACGCTCCCGATCGGCTTTACTTTTCAGAAGAGCTTCGTTTAGGAATGTGTCGATCATTTCATCTGACGGCCCCAGAAGTTCCGATTCAGGCTCGGCTCCTACTTTCTTTGTACAAGGAGCCTCTTCATTGTCTAGCGATGAATGAGAGATCACATGGAAACTTTCTACGTAATCCTCATATTCATCTGACGATTCTTTTCCGTCATCTCCGTCCTCAAGAACGTGGCTGAGGAACTCTTGGAGCATGATTGGAATCCGCGCCTTCTGGTTATACTCTTCCAGTGCGTCAATCTGCTTTTGTAGGTCCGTGCGCTTGTCGCCAGGCTTCACGGGCTTCTTGAATTTCTTCTTCTTTTTCAAAGATTTCAACGGTTGGGTGTGAACGTTTTGTCTATCACCACCAATATTTGGAGTTGGGCGCGGCTTCAGCATTCCCTTGATGATCTCAGGTTCCAACGGGTTCTTCCATCTGATCTGTTAGTTGTATGTATGCCCTAGAGGCCAGTATTGTACAGATGATGTATATTATATTGGATGCTTGGACATATATAGAGATGACTTTCTTGCTCGATATGATAGTATGCTATCTGGTTGCTCTTTATCTTAACATGTACACTTGTCTCTTTAAACTGTCTTATAATTACATGTTGATAAAGCCCTTATGATGTGTACTTGACTACCTGGACTATGATGCAGATCATACTAGTGGGGACATGGTAGTCGATAAGTACATCCTTCAAGGTCCCTAGTCGTGGGTGTATCGAGACAGGGCATCGATATACCAGTGTAGACTAGCGTATACGCTTCTCGACCCATGAGATGGGCGATGGATGATCCCATATCCATTGATGTTTGACATCAGAGATGGTATACGGGTGCTCAGTGGAGACTGGGTATACTGGACGGACTCGCCGAGAACTCCCAGATGGTATTATACCTCACGTCAGATGGCAGTTCTCAGGTGACACTTGTGCAGGTTAGTCTGTAGACCCGAGATCGTCATAGAGTCTTGTGTGATTCCCACTGTGCTTTGATCTCCACCTTACCACGTCCACGAGGGCGTGCAAAACGGTGGTCTTTGGGCACAGTCCCGAGTCACATGGAGGCAATGAGCGATAGGAGGGGTTTCGTCTCTCCCGGTATTGGGGGTTGATGTTGCGCTGTGCTCGATTGGCCGTAACAGGGAAGTCCCTGGCCAGGGCTGTTCAGAGATTTGCTGGTAAGTGTTACCAGTAGTTTCTCGACCCGTTATGAGCCTCACATCGGCACGACTTATCGGTTATTGGGGTCTGACGTTTACCACCCCTAGACTTGATATGCGACATATCAGACGAACAGACCGGACTGTATGGTAAGTGTTACTGGTTGGATTCACAGGAGTGTGAGCGGGCTAGCTCGTCGATCTTCTGATCGCTTAATACCCGGGTGGCCGTTACGTTTAGCAGACCGCTTGCGGCTTGTGGGTGCTTGATATGATCATCATCTGCTACCGGCGTATTGACGAGTCTTTAGAGTCTTACACAGAGGTTTCCTGGCTCAAGCGAAACGAAATAGGAGCGCATATGAGATATGTACGGGACCGAGAATAATGCGTGTATGTGATACCGTATTTCATTCTCGCGATGAATGTTTCGATTGGTTGTATGAGATATAACCTAGTTATCGAATCATTGATTCGATAAATCGATACATTGTATACTAGTCGGTTATGTGCGACATGACCGGATCATTGAATCAAGTGTTGATTTAATAATTTAATGTATAATTATATATATGATATATTACTTTGCATTAACTAGTATTGGTTCACTTTAAATGGATTTTCTAACTTGATGTGCAAGTTGTATATGTGATATACTTTTGTGCACATGTTTGTATCATGTTTGATGATACATGTTGACTTGTGCTTGTGTAAAGATTAAACCATGGTTATATGAATGGTTAGGGTTTTATATACTTATTTATTTATTTATATTGATTATTCATTTTGGAAAAGAAAAGAAAAATGGTGGCATTATTTGTTTCTTTCATGAAGCTTCATGAAGAGTTGAATAATTGACCATTTTTGTTTTCTTCTCTTAACCTAACCATCCACTTAACCCTAGTTTTCTCTCTACACTTGACCATGGTAAGTATATGATAAGTATTGATTTTATTATTCTTTTTACACAATACTTATCATATTCTATCTACTTCTTCTTCTTCATCTTCAAGAAAGAAAGCTTGATGCCATCAATGGCATCTTGAGTTCTAAAGTGAGAAATCCAATTCTAAAGTGAACCCACCTCCTATTTCTTCACCCTCTACCTCTTGCCAAGTTGTTTTGGGTGTTTTCTTCACAAGTTTCACTACTTGGTGAAGTTGGAGCTTGAACTTGTGCAACCTCGACGCAGATCATCTTCGGCACGAAGCCGACGACCTATTCCGCTCATTTCGACGATGAAGCCGATGCGAGAGTCCGAGATCCAACTAGGACAGCGAGAGGACGCCTACGTGGAGCTTAGGAAGTGGAGAAACGGATCTATAAAGGTTGTAGCCTCTCTCCTTTAGTTAAGTTGTTAACTAGATTTGTATTTCGCCTAGACTTCTAGTCAACGATCCGTGTTAGGTTTTCTCGGCACCCTAAAAATTTGAAATTGGCATGGTTGATGCCTTGTGAGACCTCTTGACAGTGCCTAGGAACCCTACAGTGGTATCAGAGCCTAGCTAGAGCCTTAGGCGAAGTCTAGACGTCGTTTGAAACCCGAACGAACCCGAAACCCTAAAACCCAAGTGCTCTCTGGACTTTTTCTAAAAACTGGGATTTTTCAAGATTAAAAATGCTTAAAAAATTCAGCAGGGAATTCTAAGAATTACGATGCAAAATTTTTTCAATGAACAGTAAATTGTGCGGCGGAACCGCGGCAGAAGCATGGCTTCTGCGGCGGTTCCGCGGCCTACTGATGACGTCAGCCCTCTTCCTTTGCACAGTAATTCTTCATTTCAGCAGCTGAGTTTTATGGGTATTTTTAATATTTATTCCAGAGTTGGATTTTCTGGGGTGTTTCAGAGCTTCGATGTTTCGATCGGATTATCAAATTTCGTCTTTGTGTATTTCCGGATGACTTTAGAATATGTTAAGAAGTTCGACCAGATATAAATACCCAACTTTTCCCCTGCCGGAAAATATCCAAGTGTTGGATTTTTGTGTGGTTTAAGGACGTTCTAAGTAGTGCAAGTAATGCGATGGTCCCTCTAGAAGACAACAAACCTTAACTCGATTATGTGACCGTCTTGAACTGCCCTTTGAACCTTCGGGTTTGGGGCAGTACGGCGTGCCATATGTGAGGCGTTGGCTTGACCCTTCTACGGCTGGACCGTTGGTACTGAGGCATGAAGTGAATGTTTTTGAACCTATTTCATGTGTTGAACGGTTTCGGGAAAACTTGGGTGTTCGAATGTTCGATCGGAAAGTTTAATATATTCTATTTATCCGGAATGGGATACAATAATTGGAATTCAAAAACAGTTATGAGATAACTGAATGAACGTTATAAATCTAGCGGTTTAGTCTCACTTCATATTGAAAAGAGTTTTCGATAATGGGACTAAAATGCGGGGTTTATAACTGTTAGGCATGTGATGTCTAAGTATTTCATTTGATAAGGCATGTGATGTCTAAAGAGATTGCGGATTCCAACTGTTGTAGTTTTACACTTTCTTTTCTGTGACCGTAAGTGTAATATGTGATATCGCCGGTTTCGTTGCTATATGTCAACGACAATTGGGATGCGCATATTTACTTACGTTGATGGCATGTGATGTTATGTGTTGCTGGATATGTCATATTGGATTGTCGTGTTTGAATAGCCGGGGTTTTTTATGTGAGATGAGTGTTTTTCATTTTCATTCATGTAAAAACTTGTATGTAATATTCTTTTATTTGGGGCACTTCCAGGTAGCGGAAGTTGTCACCTTTTGTATATTATTTACTTTTCCGCATTAGGATAGACCCAAGGAGGGGAGCACAAGTAACCGGGTTCTGGGGTCCAGTGGGAGACCAACTCGAGGAGTCGAGTCCGGGTCTCCTAACCCTAGAATTGGCAGGGTTGCTTGCCGCTCTCGTAGGGGTCTAGGGGTGTGGGATTGGCTATTCATCACGACCGTGGAATCCGTGTTTTATACTGGCTCGTATTGAAAACACGGACGTCCTAGTATATCCAATATTTCATATGTTTTTTTTTCTGCTGCGATATCTGTGATGTGATCATGTGATGTTCTGTGATAGATACAGTATATAGTATATATGATATATTATATAGACGTTACTTATGTTTTGCACCCGCACTAGCCCTGCCCTGCTCTGTCGTTAGTTACTTAACCTAACGATGCATGAGGGGACATCGAGGCGAATGCGGATGGCATAAGTGTCCGTCGTATTTATCTGTGATGTTTAGGTATTTAAATGATGGGACTTCATTAATGTGATTAATGAAAGAAAAGAAACCTAAGATGTTGTAGAATCAAATTTTAAACAAAACAGGTAGCTACAGTTCTTGCTTTGCATAGCGGTATATATAATATACCCTGCACCTTATTCGATGAGAAAAGGACCGAGATCCCTTCACCGGGAGTGACTCCTTTAGCAATAACTGGCAGATGCTACACACTCGGTTTGCTTTTGATTGTTTTTGAGTTTTTCTTTGCACAGTGATATATATGATATATCCCGCACCTCATTCGACGAGGAAAGGGCCGACGATCCCTTCACCGGGAGTGACCCCTTTAGCAAAACTAGAAAAGCCTCAAAATCACTCCATTTCAAAACTTCATTTGATTCTACAACGATATCAAGTTCATTACGCAATAGGTTTTCAGAAAAACCTGTCGTAGCCCTCCGTCATTTCAGATAAGTAGTAGTTAGTATTCGTGCTACGTTTGTTGGCCTGCGTCAAGGCGTAGTGTGCGGTAGCTAACTAGTATTTATCTGCTTATGCATATGATGCAGATTGGATTAGGGTAGTCGTATGACTTTGTTGGCCTGCGTCAAGGGTCGTGCGGGTGGGTTTAATTCAATCAGGAAATGACGGGTTGAACTTGACTAGCGCGCTGTGATTTGTTGGCCTGCGTCAAGGTCATAGGACGCTAGGGGCAAAATATTATCGGGAATTTCAAAGTGTTGAAATTTGCAATGAGATTGCATACCTTCTATGAGATAGTTGGATCCCGATACCCACTGCGAGTAAGAGTTACTCCTGGGAGAGTTTTACACATTACAATTAGCCGATCAAGTAGGTGTCTAGAAAGGTGTTAACGAGGTTATGCCTCTGGGAAAACGAGGTTTACATTAATTAGGTTCGTGCGAAAGCACGGGGGACCTCCCTCAAAGTACCGACACTGGCCTGGCTGAAAGATTGGCGAACTTGTAGTGTGTAATTAATCCTGGCTAGTCTTTCCTTTTAGGGTTTGAAGGAAGATTTGATAAAAACAGTAGGAGCCATCCTGATTAGATAAGATAATAACCAATCTGATCTTATACGAGCTTACGCTAAAGTGTTTTCTTCTCTCTCTCTCCAGGTAGCGACCATTTCATGCCCTAATAAAGATAATAATATGGATGTATTGACCGAACCCGCATGTTATACTGTGCTGGGGAACGTTGGTTCCGTTCTTTCCTATAAGAGTTATAGGAATGAACAGGATATAGGGGAATACCAGGATTCCCATGCCACCCGAATGAAGAAAGTACATGATGATGCATTTTCTTCGGGTGTGTTCGTTACAGAGAACTGTTTCTCCATTTGCTCTACGTCTTGGGTATTAGATACCGGGTCAGGATCCCATATATGTAATCAGTTACATGGGCTTAGAAAAGGTAGAGAACTTGGAGAAGGTGATAAAGACATAAGAGTTGGAAATGGTGCAATTGTTGCAGCTAAGACTGTCGGGGAATATCACCTTGTGTTACCAACTGGTAATACATTGGTTCTGAACGAATGCTATTACATGCCGAACCTGATATGCAACATTATATCAGTTTCTTTATTAAGTAAAGAGGGATATAATTTTGTATTACAGGACAATGTTATGAACATTTTCCGTAACCAAAAGTTGGTTGGATCAGGCACGTTGTGCAATGGCATTTATGTTCTAAATCAATCAACAGTTCTGAGCATAACAAACACACACAAAAGGAAGAGTTCTGAACTGAACGAATCTTTCTTATGGCATTGTAGACTGGGTCACATCAATGCGACACGACTAGCTAAGTTGCATAAAGATAGATATTTAAATCCGTTTGAATTTTCATCTTATGACACTTGCCAATCATGTCTCAAAGGCAAGATGACCAAAACTCCGTTTACGGGACACGGAGAAAGAGTTACCGAACTCTTGGGACTGATACATAGTGATGTATGCGGTCCCATGTCTACACATGCCAGGGATGGTTCTTCGTACTTCATTACATTCACTGACGATCTCTCTAGATTCGGATATGTGTTCCTGATGAAACACAAATCAGAAGCTTTTGAGAAATTTAGAGAATATAAACAAGAAGTCGAGAACCAAACCGGAAAAAGTATTAAAATCCTTCGATCTGATCGAGGAGGAGAATACTTAAGCAATGAATTCCTGGACTTCCTAAAAGAGAATGGGATTCTCTCTCAGCTGACTCCTCCATATACACCACAGCACAACGGTGTATCAGAACGGAGGAACCGCACCCTATTGGATATGGTGCGCTCTATGATGAGCACAGCTGAGTTACCTATTTCCTTCTGGGGATATGCACTGGAAACAGCTGCAGATCTATTGAATATGGTTCCCACCAAAACCGTGCCAACCACTCCATATGAGATATGGAAAGGAAAGAGACCATGTCTTAATTATGTTAAGATATGGGGTTGTCCGGCATATGTAAAAACGCAAAATCCGGACAAACTCGCGGCAAGGTCCATTCTGTGTAAGTTTATTGGATATCCCAAACATTCGCGCGGGTATATCTTCTACCACACCGAGGAACAAAAGGTGTTTGTTTCTCGACATGCCACCTTTTTAGAAAAGGAATTTCTTGAAAAAGAGATTAGTGGCAAGGAGGTAGAACTGGAAGAGGTTCCAGCAATACAGACTACAACAGAAGATTTGGTTGAACCAGAGGATTCAGTAGTTCCCAATGAACCTCAGCCTCTCCGCCGATCTAGTAGGGTTCCTCGCTCACCTGAGAGATACTACGGTTTTCTCATGGATGGTGGGAGCGAGGATTGCATCATGGAGGATGATGACCCAACTAGCTTCGAGCAGGCCATCACGAGTAGGGACTCAGTGAAATGGCTGAATGCTATGCGGTCCGAGATGGAATCCATGTACACCAACAAAGTATGGACTTTGGAAGTTGCTCCTGAAGGGGTAAAACCCATCGGGAGCAAGTGGATCTTCAAGAAGAAACTTGGTGTAGATGGGAAAGTGGAGACTTTCAAAGCTAGACTTGTAGCAAAGGGTTTTCGTCAAAGACCAGGTGTGGACTATGACGAAACCTTTTCTCCAGTGGCTATGCTTAAATCCATCCGGATCATGTTTGCCATCGCTGCATACCATGATTACGAAATCTGGCAAATGGATGTTAAGACCGCCTTTCTAAATGGTGATTTAGAAGAGTGCGTGTACATGACTCAGCCAGAGGGCTTCGTAGACAGTGGGAGCAGCGGCAAGGTGTGCAAGCTGCTTAAATCCATTTATGGATTAAAGCAAGTATCGCGGAGTTGGAACATCTGCTTTGATGTCGTTATCAAAGAGTTTGATTTCGTCAAAAACCCAGATGAACCTTGTATTTACAAGAAGGTGGCAGGGAGTAAGGTTATCTTCCTCGTATTGTACGTGGACGACATACTCTTGATAGGAAATGATATTCCTATGCTGCAATCGGTCAAGCTCTTCTTATCACAAAGATTCTCAATGAAAGATCTTGGTGATGCCTCCTGCATATTGGGAATAAGGATCTATAGAGATAGATCCAAACGGATATTGGGATTGTCCCAATCCAGGTACATTGACACCACACTAAAGAGGTTTAGTATGGAAGAATCCAAGCATGGGAACTTGCCCACGATCTCTGGAGTCACTCTCTCCAAAGAGATGTCTCCCAAGACTGATTTGGAGAGAGCTCGCATGCAAGGGATACCCTATGCTTCAGCTGTAGGCTCTATCATGTATGCAATGCTATGTACCAGACCCGATGTTGCATACTCACTAAGTGTAGTGAGCAGGTATCAAGCTGATCCTGGAGAGAGTCACCGGGCAGCTGTGAAGAGCATTCTCAAGTACTTACGAAGGACTAAAGAGATGCTCTTGGTGTATGGTAACGGAGAACTCCAAGTGGAGTCCTTTACCGATTCGAGCTTCCAGAGTGATAAGGACGACTCAAAGTCGCATTCGGGATTTGTCTTTACCCTTTACGGAGGGGCGGTTAGCTGGAAGAGTTCCAAGCAGGAAACCATGGCAGACTCGACGATGGAGGCTGAATACATCGCTGCCAACGATGCTGCCAAAGAGGCTGTCTGGATCAAGAAGTTCATTACTGAACTTGGAGTGGTTCCATCCATTGAGCATCCAATACCTTTGTATTGCGATAACAATGGAGCGGTGGCTTTGGCCAAGGAACCCAGGTCCCATCAGCGATCCAGGCATATTCTGAGGCGGTATCACCTGATCCGGGAGATAGTTGATCGCCGGGAGATCGAGGTCAGGAGGGTTGACACGAAGAACAACACGGCGGATCCACTCACGAAGGCCATTCCCCAGATACAGTTTGAGAGACTCTTCGGGATGCTCGGTATGCGATACTACAGCAGCTGGCCCTAGTGCAAGTGGGAGATTGTTAGTTGTATGTATGCCCTAGAGACCATTATTGTACAGATGATGTATATTATATTGGATGCTTGGACATATATAGAGATGACTTTCTTGCTCGATATGATAGTATGCTATCTGGTTGCTCTTTATCTTAACATGTACACTTGTCTCTTTAAACTGTCTTATAATTACATGTTGATAAAGCCCTTAGGATGTGTACTTGACTACCTGGACTATGATGCAGATCATACTAGTGGGGACATGGTAGTCGATAAGTACATCCTTCAAGGTCCCTAGTCGTGGGTGTATCGAGACAGGGCATCGATATACCAGTGTAGACTAGCGTATACGCTTCTCGACCCATGAGATGGGCGATGGATGATCCCATATCCATTGATGTTTGACATCAGAGATGGTATACGGGTGCTCAGTGGAGACTGGGTACACTGGACGGACTCGCCGAGAACTCCCAGATGGTATTATACCTCACGTCAGATGGCAGTTCTCAGGTGACACTTGTGCAGGTTAGTCTGTAGACCCGAGATCGTCATAGAGTCTTGTGTGATTCCCACTGTGCTTTGATCTCCACCTTACCACGTCCACGAGGGCGTGCAAAACGGTGGTCTTTGGGCACAGTCCCGAGTCACATAGAGGCAATGAGCGATAGGAGGGGTTTCGTCTCTCCCGGTATTGGGGGTTGATGTTGCGCTGTGCTCGATTGGCCGTAACAGGGAAGTCCCTGGCCAGGGCTGTTCAGAGATTTGCTGGTAAGTGTTACCAGTAGTTTCTCGACCCGTTATGAGCCTCACATCGGCACGACTTATCGGTTATTGGGGTCTGACGTTTACCACCCCTAGACTTGATATGCGACATATCAGACGAACAGACCGGACTGTATGGTAAGTGTTACTGGTTGGATTCACAGGAGTGTGAGCGGGCTAGCTCGTCGATCTTCTGATCGCTTAATACCCGGGTGGCCGTTACGTTTAGCAGATCGCTTGCGGCTTGTGGGTGCTTGATATGATCATCATCTGCTACCGGCGTATTGACGAGTCTTTAGAGTCTTACACAGAGGTTTCCTGGCTCAAGCGAAACGAAATAGAAGCGCATATGAGATATGTACGGGACCGAGAATAATGCGTGTATGTGATACCGTATTTCATTCTCGCGATGAATGTTTCGATTGGTTGTATGAGATATAACCTAGTTATCGAATCATTGATTCGATAAATCGATACATTGTATACTAGTCGGTTATGTGCGACATGACCGGATCATTGAATCAAGTGTTGATTTAATAATTTAATGTATAATTATATATATGATATATTACTTTGCATTAACTAGTATTGGTTCACTTTAAATGGATTTTCTAACTTGATGTGCAAGTTGTATATGTGATATACTTTTGTGCACATGTTTGTATCATGTTTGATGATACATGTTGACTTGTGCTTGTGTAAAGATTAAACCATGGTTATATGAATGGTTAGGGTTTTATATACTTATTCATTTATTTATATTGATTATTCATTTTGGAAAAGAAAAGAAAAATGGTGGCATTATTTGTTTCTTTCATGAAGCTTCATGAAGAGTTGAATAATTGACCATTTTTGTTTTCTTCTCTTAACCTAACCATCCACTTAACCCTAGTTTTCTCTCTACACTTGACCATGGTAAGTATATGATAAGTATTGATTTTATTATTCTTTTTACACAATACTTATCATATTCTATCTACTTCTTCCTCTTCATCTTCAAGAGAGAAAGCTTGATGCCATCAATGGCATCTTGAGTTCTAAAGTGAGAAATCCAATTCTAAAGTGAACCCACCTCCTATTTCTTCACCCTCTACCTCTTGCCAAGTTGTTTTGGGTGTTTTCTTCACAAGTTTCACTACTTGGTGAAGTTGGAGCTTGAACTTGTGCAACCTCGACGTAGATCATCTTCGGCACGAAGCCGACGACCTATTCCGCTCATTTCGACGATGAAGCCGATGCGAGAGTCCGAGATCCAACTAGGACAGCGAGAGGACGCCTACGTGGAGCTTAGGAAGTGGAGAAACGGATCTACAAAGGTTGTAGCCTCTCTCCTTTAGTTAAGTTGTTAACTAGATTTGTATTTCGCCTAGACTTCTAGTCAACGATCCGTGTTAGGTTTTCTCGGCACCCTAAAAATTTGAAATTGGCATGGTTGATGCCTTGTGAGACCTCTTGAGAGTGCCTAGGAACCCTACATGATCGCCGGGCATGTCTGAAGATCATTCAGCATCCTTTTGGTCTTGGCCGAAAGAGCCACCTCCCATGGAGCTTCCTCAACAAAAGAGCACGTTTCCCCCGGTGTGTTTGTCTTCTTAGGAGAGTGAGGCTGTGGTGAGTTCACCTTCCAGTTTTTGGATAACGCGAACTTGCCTTGTTGGTACTGATCCTCGATCCATCTCTTAAAGACGAAGCAATCTTCGATTGGATGGCTTACCGCTTGGTGGTAAGGGCAGTAATTAAGATCGTTGACATCGCCTGGCTGCAACGGGCGTTTTGGATTCGGCAGATTGATGAGTCTGTTGCGCACTGCCAGCTCGAACAGTCTCCTTGTTTTATCCTGAGGGAACGAGTAAGGACGTCCCAGTCTCTCCTCGAGGGATGGGCGTGGACGCACGTTGTTTTGGCGAACAACCGGCTTTGAGTTGCTCGGCTGTTGTTGAGTATTGGCGATGACGATCGCTTTCCCTTTTCCTTTCTCATTTCGAGAGTCTGGCTTTGGAGGAGACGGTTTATGTCCCATCTGATCCATTTGGGCCAACTTGTCGATCAAGGCCTGGAAAGTAGTTGGCTTGAAGAACATCATGAATTGCGAGATGGTCGCTTGCAGATTATGAGTGCCCACGAACATGCCTATCGCAGGTGCTTCTTCGATGCGTTGTTCGCACTTCGACCATAAGTTTCGCCACCGTATTGCGTATTGGACCCACGTCTCGCCTGGCTTCACCCTGGCATTATTCAGTGGTGTTATCGGGGTGCGTTCACTAGCACTCGCGAATCTTTGTGTAAACAATAGCTCCATCTTCGCAAATGTTTTGACAGATTCGTCAGGTAGCTCTGAATACCATTCAAAGGCCGTTTCTGCTAAGCTGCCGACGAATTGGTGAAGCAACAGTTTGTCATCGCCTCCAGTGTTGCCGCATAAGGCCCTGAATTGAGCGACATGCTGATGTGGATTCCCTGTCCCCTTGTACACATGGAATTTAGGGATCGTATATCCCGGCGGGTAACTGATTTGGTCATACCAGCCCGGGTTGGGTCGTCCGGTTCTAACAATTTGCCCAGCCGCTTCATTCGCCTGATGAACTCGTATCTGCTGAGTAATATAATCATCCTGGCGGCCTTGGAGATAGTTTCCTCCTTGGCTGCTGAAAGAGCCGGAGGTGGATTCGACGTTTCTCCTCTGTCGTTTCCGAGGATAATCGAAGGATCTTCAGCTGGAGGATCCGGCTGTAACATTATCCCGACCATGTCTTGGAAGAGAAGCGCCATTTGTTTTATGTTGGCAGCTTGTTCTGCTGCTTCTCTGTCCTTCTTTTCGAGGACTCTACGTAAGAAGTCAGCATCGGTTTCTTGTTCGTGACGCTGCTCTGATGATGTCTCCGGGCTTTCTTTTGGCCCGGTGAGTGTAGCCATCGCAGTCATCATCTCTTGAAGCTTCTGCTGTTGCTCCTGGGCTTTTGTCACGGATCGGGTGAGTGGTCGGTGACCCGTAGAAGCGCGGCTATCCTCCTTCCCAGATGCCATGTAAACAGTATGGACCGTTATGCCCCCAGACTTGGGGCGTTTAGATTCAGTGTCTTTGCAATTTGCCAAAGACGCAAGGATCTTCTCCGACCTCCTTCTTTTGTGAGCGGTCAAAGTTGAGGGGGCCGTTGCAGTGAGTACCTAAGTAGCTGTCGCTTTTTGTGGCTTGAGTGAGTAGTCCTTCTCCTGCCGAACCTTCATCTTTTTCTGTCGGCGGAGATAGTCTTGATCCATTACGGAGTCTTGGACTTGCCGCCAGACCTTGTAAATTTTAGAGAACAGCCGTTGAGGGGGCTGCTCCAGCTTCTTCTCTGGAGCATTCTCCACAGGTGGAGGAGATCTCTTCAGCACTGCGGTAGGAGAGAATCTGCGCACCTTATTGAGCAGTTCAAAACTGTTCTCGGTTGGAACAACGGCGTTAACTTCCACCGTTGGGGCTGGCGGAGTTATCCCAGAGGGGGAGCTGCCCCCAGCCTTCCTTACCCGGCGCCAGTGACGACGGCGAGCATGTCGCGCGATTGGAGTTGGTTTAGCCGTAGGGGTGACCTCCTCATGCCTCCTGTGTTGGTCATAATTCGCTGGTATTAGCCTTTTAAAGACCGACGTCCGTTGAATGGGGACGGCCAACCTATCAAAAGCAAACTTCCGAGTAGGGAAAGCAACCTTGGTGATTTCGCCTGGAACAGGAGCAGAAATAACCAGTCTTGTGAAGACCGACCCTTTGGCAGGAGAAACTGCCTTGACAATTTTGGAAGTAGGGATGGCTATCCGCTTCGGGATAACGCCTTCTGGTATTACAGGCTTCTTCATGGGCCCGTTGGAGCTCTGGCCTAGTCTGTTAAAAACCGAGGCAGTGGAGTTAGGCGACCCGTTGAGAGGGGCCGCAGTAGTAGTAAGCCGATCGAATACCGACTTCTTGGGAGGTTCTTGTGAAGGTACATAGGCGTTGAAGCTCATGGGTGGGAGCATGGTCCCGAAGAATAGTCCCGTGGTGGCTTGAGTTATCTGCTCCACTGGCATCTTGAAAAGGGAGGCCGCTTGGGGCCCGTAAGTCACTCATCCAGTAAGGACGGAGTGAGAGTTGCAGTTGCAGGTAGTGCAGTTTGAAGCCATTGATCTTCTATTTTCTGCACGGAGCAAGACACCAAATCTAAGTACCTTAAATCCACAGGCAACCACAGCAAACCGCGATTCGTTCGCGAACGCGACACACGAAGTGTGGAGTGGAAAGAGGAAGAGGTCCCACCGGGCGTGCCAGAATCTGTTCCCCTCCGAAGGACGCGAGACGCGACCGCGTAGGTCAGTCTTGCCTGAAATTCGGGGCAGATGCTAATTAGTGCTATCCGTCCACCTCTCCGAAATGCCAAGTTGATTTATGGCAACGTGTATCGAAGGTTTAAAAGGATGCGGACGATGTAGCAGACTTCGTCAGATTCCTCCTCGTCTGAGGGATTTTTGATTGTGGGGACGCTCTTCCCTGTAGGCGCAAGCCTCTGCGGTTAATTACGCTACCGCATCGCGGTAACAACTTTCTCCTTCTCCAGCTGGTCACTTCGTGTCGTGGGTGTTTGTTTTGTTTGTGGTTGCCCGTGGATTGTATACGGAGACTAATTTATGTTGTCGCCCGTAGGACGTGGATTAGTCTAAATCCGTATTTTCTTAGATTTGGGTTTGGGTTGGTTTAAGGATCGTTAATCTCATTTGAGACTAAGATCAACTTAAACGTTTGTTAAGGATACGTTAGTCTAATTTTAGACTAAGATCTACTTAACAGGATCATTTAGATCCAACAAAAGAGCATTTGGGCTCTATTGTTTAGTTTAGAGACATTGCGGTCGATTTCCAGTTTAAGGACATGGTGGTCCATGGAATGTATGGCCTTCGGGACCCATCACCTCTCTGAAGACGTTGAAGGATTACAACGACAAATATCAGAGAAGTTCAGAGATGTACCCTTGAACCAATGTTGGTTGGGAGATCTATAGTCCAATTTGGGACTAAAGTCTGTTTGAGCATTTGGGCTCAATTGAACATTTTATTGTTCTGGCTGTTGAGCATTTATTTGGGCTCTGCCCTTTTATAATGCATAGCATTGGGCTCTGTAATTAAATGCATGGCATTTATATTAGATCTATTAGACCTTTACTTCGGCTCTGCCCTTTTTTGAATAATGCACAGCATTTTAAATTGGTCTGTTAGACCTTTTAATTGGGCCCTGCCCTTTCTTAATAATGCACAGCATTTAATGGTTTGACAGTGCGCCACATGGCCTGTCAGGCGATTTGCGCCAATTAAAGAGCGCAAGGCGCTAGCGTATGTGGAGGTGACACGTGTCACGCTCTGCATGAGCGCAAGTCTGTTAGCGCAGTGCGCCGCGCCAGTGCGCTGCGCTAGTGCGCTGCTGACACATGGCGCGCTTTGGTGCAGTGCGCCAATCCAAGAGCGCAGCGCTCTGTTTTTAGGAGCGCAAGGCGCAGATTGTTCTGTGGTTGACACGTGGTGCGCTCTGGTGACTTGCGCCAATCCAAGGAGCGCAAAGGCACAGATTAAGAGTGCAGGGCACTGTTCAATAGCGCAGAGCGCATCTTGATCTAATTAAGATCAAAGAAACAAGTTTTTTTTGTTCTAAAGAGGTTCCACCTCAGGATTCAAGAACCAATGATTCATCAAAAGGCTGTGCCTTTATATAGATCAAAAGATCTAGAGATGAAGTAAATTACTTCTTTATGATTGGATCTTTATGATCTTTTTCTTTTTTGTAGTGAAGATCTTGATCTTGTTCTTAGATCTTTGATCTTTTTAGAAGAAATTCTTCTTTTAATGAGATGTTTTTATCTCTGTTCTTCCAAAAATCAAATTCTTTTACCTTTAAAGATGAAGAAGATGATCTTCTTTTTTCAAAAGCTTGCCTTTCAAATTTTTCAGAGTTTTCCCTTTTCTCTCTGTCTGTCTTTGAGACTTGGAGTCTAGGGGCCTTTATATAGGGCCAATTGGTTTGTTGAGTTAGTTACAGAGATCTTTCTCTGATTGATCTGGGGATATTTCCCCACCGTTGGATCTTTGATCCTAAGACCTCTGTTTTACAGAAGACAATCTTCTTATTTTAATAAGATTGGAAAGATCTTTCTAGAATTTTAATTCTGATTAATTAAATAATTTATTATTTAAGTTTTAGTGCTGGCACAGTTGGCGCAAGCGCACCTGCGCTTGACACGTGTCGCGCAGCGCAGCGCAACTGCGCTAGCGCGCCTGTGCTAGCGCGCCTGCGCTGACACGTGTCGCGCAGCGCAACTGCGCTAGCGCACCACTGTTTGACACGTGGCGCACAGCGCAGAGCTCAACGCAACTGCGCTAGCGCACCACTGTTTGACACGTGGCGCGCAGCGCAGAGCGCAAATTACCTGAAGCGTTGCTTCCTTTATTTAAAATTTGAATTTTAAAACAGAGTCTTGCTCTGATTGGGGTGCACTACCTTGGGCGCAGCGCTCCTTGCGCTGGCGTGTCTACTGTTGACACGTGGTGCTCTGCGCGCAGCGCAAAAGATCTGAAGCGTTGCTTCATAAAATTTGAATTTTGAAATAGAGCTTTGCTCTGATTGGGGGAAACACCCCAGATCGCCACTCCTCCGCCACCGGAACACTCTGCCCCCGTCGGCACGGCCGACCACCGGCAGGCTGCGACTCCTGACCACGGATCTCACGGACTGATACTCCTTGAGGCCCGTTGGGCGCCTCGCGGCTCCACCCTAAGGTCCGCCGCCGGAGCACTACGCCTCGAACCTCCTCGCGACCCTTGCCCCCTGAGGAGATGTCGGTCACCTCGCCTGCCCACAGGCATGACCGACACTCTCTCCCCCGATGGGGTCGCACAGAAAGGGCTCGCCACGACGGTTCGAGAGCCACTGCCCCCGGGGATCTGAGGAACCTCATCGAGAGGAACCGGAGCCATCTCCAGACGCAGGTCTCCCACAGCAGAGGCCAGGGATCATGAGGCGCCGAGTCCTCGGGGTACCACGGCCGACTCGACGCCCTCGAGAAGAAGATCAAGGGCATGCGCCGGGAAGGTCACTTCTCGGCCGACGGTGCCGAGTACGTCGCCGGCTCGCTCACCAAACCGTTTACCGAGGAACTGCTCACTGTCCATGTCTCCTCGCGCAACAAACCCCCGAAGGTCTCTCTGTTCGACGGGAAAACCGACCCCAAAGACCATTTGGATGCTTTCACCGTAGGAATGAGCTTCCAGGACCATTCCGATGACGCCCAGTGCAGGGCCTTCCCTGCCACCCTCATCCGTTCTGTTCGGGACTGGTTCCGAGGACTCGAGCCTCGCTCAATCTCGACCTTCGACGAGCTGGCTACTCAGTTCCTCGGCCATTTTGTTGGGAACCGTTGGCAGAAGCGCACGGTCGACTACCTCTTCACAATTAAGAGCGGAGACAAGGAGACGTTCAAGGCTTACATCACCCGCTTTTACAACGCCCTCCTCGAGGTTCCCGAACACCGGGATGAGACCGTCATCACGGTGCTCAGATCTGGTCTGAGGCACAAGGAGTGGCTGCGCTCCTTTGCGTTGGCACAGCCTAAGACCATGGCCGAAGTCAAGGCGTGGACCGAGCACGAGGTTTAGCTAGAGTCCGAGGTGAACGCGAACCTCCCCCGGGCCGAACTATCCGACCAGAAGAAGAGGGCTCGGGAGGAGAAGCCGGAGCGTCAGCAGGCCTATCACCCGAAGTTTCAGGAGTACACCTCGCTCAACGTCTCCCTCGCAGTGTTACTAGAGGAGGCCCAAGGCGAAGGGTTCTTCAAGTTCCCTCCAATCCCGCGTCAGGCCTCAAAGCGGACCCGGGGCCCTTATTGCGCCTTCCACCGGACGCTGGGCCACGCCACCGAGGATTGCAAGCAACTCCGGGACTATATTGAGGATCTCATCCGATCGGAGCACCTCGCCGCCTACTTAAGGGATAAATGACAGGCCGACCGCGAGCAGGAGCAGCGCCCTCCTCCTGCCGATCTAACCATCGTCCATATCATGCTTGCCTCCGCGGATGACCGGTCCGGCGCCCAGAATGCCCCGCACCCGGCGCCAAGCACGGAGACCAGCAAGCCTCCAGGAAGCTCAGGCCACGCTGATAGGATCATCTATTAGCTTGTACTTTTCTTTTGGGGCAATGTAAACTCTCCCTAGGGCTATTGTCAATTTAATAAAGATCAATAGAACATTGCGAAGAAAGTAGAAAAGATCTTATTTATTCAAAAAAGGGGGGGTATTATGGGCTCCTCAGCCGTACATGCAAAAAAAAAAAGAAAAGAAAAGAAATTATTATTACAACAACGGGGGAAGGGGGTGCAGAGAGCACTGCTCATGATACTCGGTAAAGATCTCAGCCAGCCGAAGCCTCGCGAGATCCAACCTCTCCCCTCGGTTCCCTCCGCGCGCATTAATCCCAAGCCTCAACTCGTAGCACTCGCGGACGAGCGCCTCCGAGCGAGCCAGCCGGTTCGCGGAGATCAGGCTGAAGCGCCTCAGGGACCGCAGCTTGCCCACGGCCTCATCATAGAGCTGCTCGGACAAGGGGTTATAAAGCCCCGGCGACGCCCTCCAGATGGAGTACATCAGCAGCTGCAGCAGGGAAGAACGTCGGGGGAGCAGCTGGCCGAAGTGGTCCTCGATGCTCCCGTACACCAACTGCACCGTGTCCTTGGTGCAGTTCTGGTCATAGAGGTACACATCTTCGAAATCGACGATCTCGGGGATGGTAAAGGGGAAGTCCTGCATTCTCAACACTCTGTTTGCAAGGGAAGGAAGGAATGGTACTCCTGCAGCCTTATATAGCCCGCTGCACCCCCAGAGGAACTCAACGGTCACCCGCTCTCGCCCAAGGAGTCGCTGCCACGCGGCGATCATTAAACCTCCTCCGACGGAATCGAAGCGACGCGACCCTGGCGCTTCACCTCCCCCTACATTCAATGCGCAGGCTAACCATCCCTGTTCCCCATATCCACAAATGTACGTTCGGGCGAAACCTCATGAAGATTCGGCCGAGCAGCTGCCCTACCCGGTTGTCCTTAGCCGGCCTCCTCAGGCCCCCTAGCGCTAAAGGTCAAAGCCCTCACCAAGAGGCAACCCAGTAGCTGCCCTGCTCGGTTATCCCTGGCGGGTAGCTTCCCTACCGCAACACCAGGGATCGAAAGTCCTCCCAGAGGCAACCTAGCAGCTGCCCTGCTCGGTTCCCCCTGGCGGGTAGCTTCCCTGCCGCAACGCCAGGGACTAAAGCCCTCACCAAGAGGCAACCTAGCAGCTGCCCTGCTCGGTCATCCCCGGTGGGTAGCTTCCCTACCGCAACGCCAGGGATCAAAGCCCTCACCAAGAGGCAACCCAGCAGCTGCCCTGCTCGGTTATCCCTAGCGGGTAGCTTCCCTACCGCAATGCCAGGGATCAAAGCCCTCACCAAGAGGCAACACAGCAGCTGCCCTGCTCAGTTATCCCTAGCGGGTAGCTCCCCTACCGCAACGCCTGGGATCAGAAAGTCCTCCCAGAGGCAGTCGGGCCCAACCATCGCTCAGCTATCCCTGGCGGGTAGCTTCTCTACCGCAACGCCAGGGATCAGAAAGTCCTCCCAGAGGAAGTCGAGCCCAACCATCGCTCGGCTATCCCTGGAGGGTAGCTTCCCTACCTCAATGCCAAGGATCAGAAAGCCCTCCCAGAGGCAGTCGAGCCCGAGGATCTCTCGCTCGGCTATCCTTCAGGACAAAATCCCTCGCCAAGAGGCACCTGGCAGTAACCCTGCCCGGCCAAGGGTCCTTAGTAGGTTTCTACAGCCCCTCCCGCGCCAAGGACCAAAGTCCTCCCAGAGGAAGTCGAGTCCTTGCTCGGCTATCCCCGGCTGGTAGCATCCTACCACAACCGACAGGGATCAAAGTCCTCGCCAAAAGGCACTGGGCAGTAACCCTGCTCGGTCCCCGTCGTGAAGGATCAAAGATCTCGCAAGAGGCAACCGGGCAGCTACCCTGCTCGGTCATCCCAGGCCGGTAGCTACCTACCCACGACGCCAGAAATCAGAAGCCCTCGCCGAAGGGCAACGGGGCAGCTTCCATCCATCCTCGGCGCAAATAAGGCGGACAGCCCTCTGCCCACCACACGCAGAGGATCCGAGCCGCCAACTAGGGGCATCAGGTCTATCCAATTATCGAGCGATCTCCCCTCGACTTCGGGGCCATGGAGACGCCTTCTCCTCAGCAGCGCTTGACTCAACTCGACGGACGATCGCTCGGCAAATAACCGACCTGACATGGAAGCCCAACAGCGCAAAGAAAAAAAATTTACGAGCAAGCCAATGAAACCAAAGAAAAAAATTATTACTAAAAGGCAGTCTTTACAGAGGGTATTTTTGGCTCCCCAGCCTCACAAAATGCCCGGAGGCTTACAAAATTCGAGACGCGGCAAAATAAAAAGGAGGAGGAAGACAGGGCTTTAGACCTCGGGGCCAGGAGCAACCTCGGGGCCCTCGACATCCACCACAAGGCGATCCGGGTCCTCGGCAACTTCCTCGCCAAGAATCTCCTGCCCCTGCCCGCTGGCGTCTGCGAGGGGGTACTGGGCTTGGGGCTCTTTGTCGGCGAACCCCGGCATCCGGGCCTTAACAGTGTCGAGGGCCTCATGCCAGATGAGGGTTGTGGCGACGACCAGGTCATCATAGTAGTCTTTCGACTTCTTGTAGCCCTCCACCGCCTTCTCCGCCGAGAGGTCGGCCAACTTGGCCGCCCTCAGGTCGGCCGGTTTCGCCCACTCGGCCTCCGCCCCCAGCTCCTTCCGGAGGGACTTCACTGTCTTCTTCAGGTTGCCGGCCAGCACCTGATCGTCCTCAATCTTGGCCTCAGCAACCGCGGCGGCCTCGCGGTGCCGGGCAACCTCCCGCTTCCCGGCCTCCACCTCGCCCTCCAGGACGGCAACCCTAGCCTTCATCGCCTCCAGCTCCCGCTTGGAGCTCTCTTCCAGCGAGGCAAGCTGGCCCGCAGCTTTCATTGCCGGGGCTACCACCTCGGCCTCCATGCGCAAGGCAAGGGCAACGTGTTGAAGGACCTGAAAGGCAGAAGAGAGATCAAGAAGATGAGAGAGGCACCGAACCTCAAGAAATAATAATAATAAAAGGCAAGCACTTACCTGCACGGACTCCTGGGCGATGGACGCCAGCTGAGCCCTGAAGGTCCCCTCGGGGACTCTACCCCCGGCCGATGCCTCTATCTTATGCAGCAGGCTATCCGCGACGGATAGCCCCGAAGGCACGGCGAACTGGAGACCGCCTTCCTCCACCGTGATTGGCGAAGACGGTCCCCGGGAAGATCTCCTCTTGAGCGGCCTTGAAGGAGAACCGGTCTCCTCCTCCGAGGCCGGGTCCTCCAGAATCCGAGCCCGCCTCCGACCCGGCGCTCTGCTAGGCCCCGGGAGGAGATCCACCTCCGAGCGCTCATGGGGCACTACCGCCGGGGGAGAAGGAGCCGGAGCAGGCTATGAATGAGAAGAGCCGGCGCCCCCAGCCTTCGCAACCGGCCTCGGCTGGCGCATGGAAGCCCGGAGCGAGTCCATATCCATGAGTCCTGCACAGAACCAGGTGTAAAGAGAGTCGGCGACACCGGCAATATACGAACCAAAAAAAAAAAAAGAAAACCTAAACTTACCGACGAACTCAACAGGGCTGAGCCCGGCCCAACTAAGAACCCTCTCAGATAATAGCACGTCGTAACGGGGGATGGACTCCTACGATGCCACTCTCACCGCGACGGGGTCACTGGACTGGTTCCCCGGCAAGTGCTTCTCCCTCGACCACTCTGTAGGCACGGGACAGTCCTCGCCCTCAGGAGGGGAAACGAAGAAGAACTTCTTCTTCCAGTCGTGAATGGAAGAAGGCAGGGCCACAGCCCCCGTCCCAGCAGCGCCCCCTGGTCGCTTTCTGAAAGAGAGATAAACCCATCTCGGGTCGCCCGCTCGACCACCGGGGTGATTTTTGAAGACGAGGGAAGAATCAAGGAGGGAAAGGCTGAAGGGGATCTCCTGTAACTTCAGGCAGACCAGGAACCCGAGGAGAATCCTCCACAAGTTCGGCACCAACTGACCGGGGGCTAACCCGAAGAAGTTCAGCGCTTCAACGACCTCAGGAGAGAAGGGCAGACGCATTCCACCCCAAAATGCTTCCAAATACAGGGCGATCTTCCTGCCCCGTACTTGGTCTGCCCTCTCTCCCTCCTTGGCCAGGCGGAGCGTATAGCGTTGGGGGATGTGGAAGCGAGCCCGAGCGTTGGCAATCTCGTCCTCATGCCTTATCCAACACGAGGCGATGGGGGCAGCATCTACCGCCTCCTCCCTGGGGGCTGCCCCTGCCGCATGATCCCGGGAAGAGGGGCTGACCCCTGCTCCCCGGGAGGACTCAGGCTCACCTAAAGGGTTCCTAGAACCTACCTCAACGACATCTACTGACTCAATAGGAGAAGACATCTAACCTTAGGAAGAATGATCCTCGGGGAACGAGAATGGAAGGAAGAAGACGAGCGCCGAGCAACCGAGACTTAGAGCGGGAAATATGAAGGAGTAGGGGCCCTAAAACGGGCCCCATCCCTATTTATCGCCACGAGCGGCCTCATCCAACGGTGCCCTTCTTCTCCCGCCAAGACGCCTCCTCGCATCCAACAGCTCCGATTGCTCCACTTGTCGTCCCCGCACTGGACCGCACCCTTTCAAGCGTCACAGGTCTACACACGTCGCGTCAGCCAACCGAAGCTCGACACGTGGGCCGTCACTTCAAAGGCAAGATGCACGAACCGGCGCACCCTTCTTAAATGCAGAGATCTCGCCCTGATTCGCTGGTAGAAAAGACAGCTCGCAACCCGGGAACGAGTCCCGACGAAACCTTAGGAGGGAGCTCACCCCGGGCGGCCCGGCAGTCCACTCCTGACCCGACCCACTGGCTGGTCGGGACATGAGTGGGGGGCTAATGATGATGCTCGATATTGGCGACCTTTAAGATCAGGACACGTGGCGGATGGCAAGCCCTATAACTCAGAAAAAAGGGCCCACAGAGGCCGACCAGGCCTCCCCTGTACCCAACCGGCTAGCATAAGCTAGCCCTCCTCGGGGCTCCCTGCAGATTGGCCTCCTCGGCCCCTCAGCTCGCCCCGAGCTGCCACAAGACCGAGTCTCCTCGGCCCTCTAGCTCGTCCCCGAGCCCCTTTTGCCGAGGCCGTCTTCCTCGGTCCTTCGACCAGTTCCGCCGCTCACAGGCGTAACCGCCGCTCCGCGAATCTCACCATGCGCGGATTCTCCGCCAGCAACATCCCACGTTCCACGCCTTCACGATCCCCATTCATGGGTGATCCGCTCTCTACGCGGGAGTGACGTCGGGAGCGTAACTGCCGGCGAGATTCTCGCGTCTGCTGCTGCGTGCCTCCACCACTATATAAACCCCCATCACAGAAGGATCAAGTAAGAATTTACTCCACTTAGCCGTTACGCTGCTCGGATCTAGCACTAACTTGACAGTCGGAGGGTTCTCGGTGGCGTCAAACCATCCCGGGACTTCTTTGCAGGTACTCGGCGTCAAACTCCTCCAATCACCAAATCTCCTCAAAACCCATTGAGACCCACACACAACAGGGGATTCCCTCCAGAATCCACCGGGAGATCGACGGAAGACAACATCTGAAGGAGATCTGAAAAGGACCTCCATCACATGATAACTCACACTTACACATGGCATCATATATAGCTTAATGCTCATATTATTTTTATGATCTTTATAAGGCACTAACGTCTGGGTTTTGTATGGTCCAGATCGTTTGACCTTATCATAAGGGAATCGGGATTATTTTGACAGGATTGTCGATTAGTGAAGAGCTTTCCTCTTATTTTAATTTAGTGATACTTAGATTTATTTTCTAGTTTTGGATTTATCGTTTTTATCGTTGTGGTCCCATAAGGGACGAGCCTGGAATATTGTTTCTTTTATTATCTTGGATCTTTATTTGCTTCCGCTATCTTTCTCGTTATTATTTATTGTGGCAGTTTGGACATGAGATAGATAGATATTTATTTTCTGTTATTGATATCTGATTGTCAGCCGTGATATAAGTATGGAAGGATATTTTCTCACCGTAGATAACATGGTTAACTTTGTTACGTTCCCTTATTTATGTATTTTAGGAAACGGGACGTGACACCATGAGATGGAGATTATTCGTGATAAGATAAGAAAAGAATTTGTCACAAATATGTAATGTATATGATGAATTATACTCTATTTGTTTGAGACAGCTTAGACCATATTTGAGCCGGGTCAATATCTGCCCGTTACGAATTCTGGAAATAATTTGACTTTGATATCTTTCCTATTTGAGACGGCTCATGATCATTTTTTTGTTACTTGTATTCTTTATGTTTATAATAAATTTATTGCACTCGATGAGCTCATATAAATTATAATTGAGAATTCTGCAAATGTGTCATATAAAAGCACTTCTGGAAGCAAACAGCTTTACAAAAAAGCACTTATGTATGCCTTTTATGGTAATTTAAACAGTCAACATCACTTATACAACTCCTAACAATTTTTGAACCAAACAACTTTTCAAATTAAAAATCACTTTCTACAACAGCACCTTTGCCAAAAAAGCTTTTTGAAACAGCACTTTTGCCAAAAATGCTTTTCGTAACAGCTCAACCAGACGGGCTGTATATCTAAGGATAGTAGTTAAAATAGCAGAGAAGTCATAATTCAAAAAATGTTGTCTTAGACGTTTGATTAAAAAAATTAACTCCTATGCTTTCAAGAAAATATAGTACTGAAAGTTTGTACAATATTATATGGAAATACACTTGCATGCGGAAAATATTTATTGTTAATAAGTTGTTTTCTAAGTCGTTTGACATCTATTATTTTTAAGACACGCGACATCGATTGGAAGAAAAAGATTGCCTGGAGTCTAACCACGTTATTTTGAAGATCTATTCAGCTCGTTTCTATTTATGCATTGATATGGTCCATTGTTTTGATTTGATATGATATGATCTTTTTCACGCAGGGGCCAATATGTTATTTGTGGGGTCAATTTGGGAATTTCAAATGCCTGACTACATGAATGGGTCTCTTATTAGACCAAGCAATTGATGGCCCCATCACCGTGTGATGATAAATGGAAATGGATGTTAAAAGAATTGGTCAATTTTTGTACACGTGTCAAAGTTATGGCACTCGATAGTGGAATTGTGTGCTGAACCCCCTCAAGTTTTTCGATTTTATTTTTATTTTCCTACCCACTGATTTCTTATCCATTTTAGTATCTATTTACACTAAAAAAGACGAATTGATGCACTTCCTGGTTTTTATTTCTTCGTACCCCATGAATGTCGGTGAAGGATAGAAAAATATAATCCATGAAAATATATTTTCAAAGTTTTCAGTATTTTATATGCTGTAACTCAAAAACATAGATAAAAATGATAGAATTTTGTTTTTCATGTAATTGCTGTAAATTTACACTTGTTCGAAGAGCGGATGGGGAAAAATAATATTCAAATTCTAATGTCAATGGACACAAAAATAAGTAAGGTTTTTTTTACGGCATGAATTGTGACATTTTAGAAAATGGAAAATATTATTTTAGAATTTTAATAATACAATAATGAGTTTTACGGATATTTTACGAGTATGGATTTGAGTTTTCGTAAATTGGTGTAATTATATACCTTTAATTTTGGAAAATAATTGAAAATAAAAATGAATTATTATTTATGAAATCATTTATTTAATTTAGGTTTTTCATAAATTGGCATATAAATGCATCCATACAAGTTTAATGTTAAACTTAATTAATGTTTTTCTAATTGTGCATTAAATCAAGTTTATTTTGTTAAACCATATTTAAGTGTTATGACATGTTAACATTTTATTTATGATTTATATTATGGTTTTATGTTTCTAAAGAAAAGAGAAAAGAGAAAAGAGAAAAAGGAAAGAAAATGAGATGAAATGAGATATGGAAGCATGGTCTTTTGATTTTTAAAATGGGTATGGATAAGTGGAGGGGGTAAGGGTATGGTTGCTAGCCATTTGCATTCTTTAGTGCATTTTCCTTCAGCTCCTCCTTCCTACTTCACTTTCTCCACCTCCACTTTCCACTTTAACCCCACAAACAAACATCCAAACTTCATCAAAACACCATATAGCCTTTACAAAAATTGTTCCTAATCTCATCATAAGTATCACGGTGTGATCAAGTCTTCATTTTGAGGATCTTTTGCCATCTTGGAAATTTCTCAAGTTGCCTTGTGAGATAATAGTCTCACTTTTAATCAAGTTTTAAGTATTCTTGCCTTCACAAACTGGTTTAGAGTTTAAAATTTTAAGTTTTCTTGATTTGAGTTTTAGAAAGTGAGTTGTACTGGATAGAACTTGTAGTGGTGGTGTGGTAGAGAATTAGGGAGTGATTACAAGCCCATTAGTGATAAGCGGGAGTGATTTAGTGAAGGAATCCTTAGATTAGATGAGTTTAGAATTTTCAAATGACGGATTTCATTGATTTTTGAAATTCAAATGGAATCTGGAGCAACAGGGGAACTCTGAAAATTAATTAGAGAATACAGAGAGATGTATGAACCAGTAGAAAACCACCGTAGAAGCCCGAGCACTCAATTCTTTAATTTGGCCGCAAATTTAATCCTTTAGACCTCAAATTGCGGGTCGATTTTGGAGTTAGGGTCTGGGGTTTGTTCTGTAGCTTACTCACCAGATAACTAAACATATCCTATATGCTAAAAAGTCTTAAACCACCTGAAGAAAAATCTGGGAGTATTTTACTTGGTTTTGGCGATATTTTATGATATTTGAAAACTTGGATTTTGGATATTTGTGTTTTGACTCGGTCGTTTGACGTTCGTATGTCGACGTCGGGGGTATTTTGTTGTTTTAACACGCGTTGACCATAGATTCTAACCTATGTGTGCTTCGCTCGTGATTTCAATTTCGACTTGGGTTTTCATGCGATTTTGATTATGGTTTGAATTGTAAGTACAATCGCGTGGACTTCCGAGACGAAGAAGAAGGTCGAAGCGTCCGTCGATTTCGACTAGGACGAGACGTTTAGATGAGTAGATGTATATCTACGGGAAAATCGAATGGATAGCGTATAGCACCCCCGCAACCGTAGAATTAGGATATGTTATATAGTAGAAGCTTATACTTAATCTATTCGTATGCGTATATTAGTATATTTAGTAAAAGAGTATATACCGAGTTTCTATTTTCCTATACACACACACACACATGAGTACTTTATACCATATTACATGAGTATATATGCGAGATAAGTATATATGATACGATATGAGATAAGATTTGTGTACGCGATTATAGATCTATACTATATTGATTGGATGATATCGTACGAAAAATATTTCGTACATGATATATTGATGATAGATTGCCGAATACGGCCGATTATTTATTTCGACTCAAGAAGTCTTGTTAATATTTTAAATATGGAAAATTATGAGATATTTAGAGTCATATCTACTTTCAAAACTAACGAATCGTTACGTACTTTTAAATAACAACGTCAAGAATGCGCTACAATTTTTCAAATGATATTTATTTTAAAAATATCGCAGTCTCTTATTTTCAAAATGACGTTTCGTGCTATTTCAAACTATAACTGTATGGTTCATACGTAGTTGGATAATTTATTATTTGTTCACGCTACGATTTCATTATTCTGCATACGCCCGCGTTTCGATTTCCTTATTTCTGCATACGCTCGCACTTTGATTATTTATGATTTATACTACGTACATATGTTCAACTCTACTTAACTTCATTTGCTAGGACACACACACCATTACCTATGATTCATGTTGCACTTGCGCATACTCGCATCGGTAATTGCCATGCTGCGTACACAGATAGAACTCGTTATGTCGCCCTACCATATATTACCCCATTAGCGTTATAGATTACTGTTGGCATCTTACACCACGTACTGTTTCAGATATTGTACTTTCCTTACATTGCTTATACGACATGCTGATATGAACACACTTGCCATGCATTATATTACCGTTCTGTGCATTTACATGTCGTTCCATTATTGCCATGCTCTTATGAGAGTTTGTTTTCATGAGATTTCTGGATTTGAGAAACCGCAAATATGATTTTAGAAACTGTAAATGTTTTAAAAACGCGGTTTTCTCTTAATATGGTATATCGATGTCCACCATGAGATTTTTCGGTTTTGAGCTATGATGATTACTCGATTCGATAAGTGAGGAGTCACCGTCTGCAGATACATGGTGGACCCGATACGGTACCTAGGGGAAAGAAGATCGTAAACAAAGACGTTGAGCATGGCTGGGAACACTACCTATCGATGACAGTATGAGACTCGGCAGATATCCGGAGGATACCGACCAGAGTGATATGAGACAGATGGATATAAGGACTGATATAATGAGACGGTGCCTGAGATATATGGGTCGATCCGAAAGACGGCGCCTAAGATGAGGATTTACGTGTCGATACTGGACACGGGATTTATGATGATTTCGAGTGTCGATACTAGACACTCAGAATTTTATGATGATTTCGAGTGTCGTTGATGGACACTTCTCGGATAATACATGTCATGAATGACATGTTACCATATATTGATACATGCATGATATTATATATATACACATATACACGTTCATTTCGTTACCACACGACATTTCGTTATCACACGACACGAAATTATATTACTGTAATACCTATGTAGATCGTTATGTATTCGATTTATACCTAATGATATTGACTTGACAACTCATCCCCGTTGTGACATAGTTTTCTTGCAGGACCGACCGCTCGAATTAGTAGCGGCTTGCTGGCACGTTCTTCTTTTGGGTGATTTGGTTGGTAGCCGGGTTACATTCCAGATCGTAGCCACCGCTTGTACACTTTTTTTATTCAGTTGTATTTAGTTAAACTCCATCAACCACACTATATATATTGTGGACTTATAGACCAGATTGTATATTCTTTCAGACTTAGAGCCGTGGGTTGTATTTTATTCTTGGTTTTTTTTTGAAATAGGGTATAATAAAATTAAAATTACTAAAATAAAATTATTCTTTTTTAATTTATCAAAATAGGACGGTATTGAATCCGGCCTCACCCTCGAATTTAGAGGGCGGGTTCCTTTTTTTAATTAAAATAAATTAATTAATTAAAAACAGAAATTAAATAAATATCGACTAAAAAAATAAATAATAATATTAGTGTTGTTTTGGTTCCGGAAAATTGTTATTACATTTCATATAGAATTACTATAAATATGAATCTTGTATACACTCCAATAACAACATGAATAAATCAAATTTAAATACAAAAAAATCATATTTACTTGTAAAAGATAAATTGTACAAGTTTCTTTACAAACGCTAACTGATTTTCTTCCAGTGCACTTATCACGATCTCGAAGGTCCCGCCCCTGTTGACTGTCCTGAATATCTGGTCCTATAATGACCTGGTTGTTTGCATAGGCTACATCCGCCGTGCCTTTGCTGGGGATCAGCATCCATTGTCATTCTATCTCGACGCACCTTAGGTCTTCCGGGCCCTATATTTTTTTGGCGTTAATACAGTCGGTATTTGTCTATTCCCAGTATAATAGTGCCAATAGCGACTGTCAAGTATAGGATGAAATTTTGGATCGTATGCGTCTTGGTAATTGGAAACTGTATAGTAACGGAAAGAAAAATTGTAATGTTAGTTATGCATGCTGCTCGCAGCAGCAATTGCGTGGGCACAAGGTAGATATTATTGCTGGAAAACACCGCATGTACACGAAGAGAGCCTTTCATCTCTAAAATTTACGGTATATTGATTCCCATTACTCCCTGTAACTTGAAACTCCGCCGTGTCAAACCTTTCAGATCTGTAGTATTGTGCTCTCTTTTCGGGAATATATCATCGTAATATGCGGTGAGTGGAGTCTCCATCGTCAAGAACTTTTCCCTTCTTTGCACAAAGTAAGTATTCACTCTGAAAAAGGTTCGAACAATCAACCCCTGTATCGGTAAGCTTCTAACACCTTTAAGGACCCCGTTGAAGCTTTCAGACATATTAGTGGTCATTAGTAGATATCCGCATCCATTATCATGTGCTTGTGACCACATGCGTATTGGATACTCATCTAACCACGCTTTCGCAGCTTGACTCATCTCTCCAATTTTCGTCATGTACATGTCATGAACATTAAGGTCAGATGCTTCACCGGCTTTATACATAAGATTATGTAGATCTGAATTTTTAAATTTTCTATCAAAATTTCGCCTGAAGTACCGCAGGCAAAACCTAAGTGGGGTCGTCGGAAATACAGCTCTCATTGCAGCTAGTATTCCTAGATGTCTATCAGATATGATGCATAAATCTGTTTTATCAATAACAGATGGGATATGTAACACCCGAGACCAGTGCTACTAATTTCAGTTACTGTTTGAGCGTAGTATGGTACTCATTTCACTTATCTTGCTTGATTGTTATTTTACTGTAAATTTTACCCGGCAAATCCATTTCTGCATATAACAATTTATGGCATCTAAAATAAAATTAAAAATATTCATCTTGGCCTACGTGACACCCCTAACCCTGTTGTAGCGTACGTACGTCGTGTTCTCGTCCCGTTCAGTGAAACGGGCGAGTTTGGACGGCTACGCGCACGTACGTGTGTCCGTTTTGGGGGTATGCTTTTTGATTGTAAAACACTTCATTTTCACTTTGGATCCCGCTTAAGATTCTATTATTTCAATTTCAAATTTTTGGACCCGACCCGCGCGCAATTTGGAAATGTTTTACTTTGCACCAAAATCCCAAATTTTAATATATTTAAACCGACGTATATATTTCACTAACCATACAATATTTTACTGTTCCCCTAAATTATTCCAAATCTTTTAACCTTAGCCAATCCCCTCCTCCCATTTACGTCCCATGGGCCCTCTTATCACTCATCTCTCTCTCTCTCCTCATATCTCTCTATCTCTCTCTCTCCCCGTCTCTCTCTCATCTCTCTCTCTCTCTTATATATATATACCCTACTTCTCCTTCATCCTTTTCTTTTTCTTCAACAGCGCCGAACCCAACCCCATGCAACCCCAGCTACCGCCGCCTTCCCTCTCGCCGCTGCAGCCGTCGCCGACAACTTCTCACCACCCTCATCACCACTACCTCCTCCCCTCTTCTTCCTTTTCCTTCCCCCGAGCACCCGACTTCAACCCATCGCGCAAAAACTCCAACCGCCTTGCTCCTTGCCGCTGCAACACCAACGCCGGCACCACCCTCGCCGGCCTCGTCGCCTCCCCGTCCTCGACCGACCTACTACACCTCCCTCCTCCTTCTTTCAACCCCGTGCACCCTGCACCTGCTCCCGCGGCCATCTGCGCACCCTGCACGTGGTTGCGCCGCCGGATCTGTCGCCGCCGGCGATCTCGATCCGCCTCCCCGGCCTCGCACTTTCCCTCTGTAAGCTTCTTCTCCTCAGATCCTCCTTCCTTCTTCTCTATTTTCTTTTCCCTCCTTGGTTGCAAGTCGTAATTGTTTACTGTTGTATACTTGGCCGGAATCCGGTGTTGCCGACGACGCGTCCCGACGTTCCAGCGAGGTGCCCCGACCCGTGTGGTTCCATTGTTCGTTGTTTGGATTCATTCCGTGAACCGTACGCCCGTCGCGAGTTTCCCCGCCGACGTTTATCGTTTCGTTTTTTCGATCCGCGACCCGTCGAGGCAAGTACCCCTTGCTACATGCTATACAATATTTACATATATATTATGACAACCTAAACCTGTAAATTTAACCTTGGTACGATAATTTCCCACTTTTTCATGTACAATATTGTTATATATCATTTTATCTTAAACTTGGAACCTACAGTTTGCAATTGAACCTAATAACCACATTTACCTGTTTAATCACATTTTAATATTGACATAGCTTATGGCAACTATCTCTATAGTTTTGTTCCATTTGGACACCCGTGTGCATTTTAACCTGTAATAGCTGTATTGAACCTGTATATATAAATCATTGCACCTCTTAAGTTCTTAAACTTGTTAACATAATTAAAAGGCCATAATTGTCATCCTGCATTCGCATAACATTGAAATCATCTCTGTGACACAACTGATAGCTCTATTGCAAATTGAGTAAATCTGCCTATTGCTTAATTCATTGCTTATATCATGTTGATAATAACCATACTTGATTATATAACTAATTGTGAGCACACCTATGGCATTGTTCACATCTTGACCTGACTTGCTACATGCATATTGATTGACCCGACATGGTACCGTATAATGCTTGACTTGACCTGATGTACCATGACTTGACCCGTTACCTGATCTTGTGTCTAATGCCAACAAACCTGACATGTAGTCCTTATGGACCGTTCCTGTTGTCTATCCAGACAAACCTGCTTTTACCTGATCCTGTGTTGGCATTAGTTCTTGATTACTGAATACCTGACTTGACATACATAACTTGGGGGTATGGGGAAATCAAAGGTGAAACCTGACTTGTAACTCAACAGTTCGATACCTGTTCTGATCAGTCTTACGGGCTAGGCCAGCCCCGGAGTGATGATGCTGACATCACTCGCCTATACCTGCTACCTTTTACTGCCTAGCGGCACGTCTCGGTTTCAGCCCGAGAGTCTTAGACCGTGGTCCCGGGCATGCACGGGATACTATTGAGTTACATCGATGATTCATCAATTTGGTTTCAAAGACTTTAGAACAGAAAACCTGATAGAACAGTTCAGTTTACCCACTGCACATTACCCTGCACTGCTCTGACTTATATTGTTGTTACTCTTGTTTTATTCATGTTTATATTGCATTGCCTGCTACATTGTTCATATTATATTACTTGATGACACGACGCGCTGACGTCTGGGTTTTGCATGGCCCAGATTCCGTACCGCTGTTGCAGTCCGAGCAGGAGTACTTCAGCCAGCAGGCTGAGCTATGAGTTCAGTAGTAGCTAGTTCATTTATTTTCTGCAGTTTATTCCTGATGTGAGCCCGCATTATGGGACATACATTCCAGTTATTTTGTATTGGATCTTTCGCTTCCGCATTTTATTATTCTTGACTCATGATTTATCTTGGTTTATGGACATGTTTAGATAGTTTTATTTTGTTCTTGATATCTCTACAGCCGTAATATGACTGTGGATGGATACTTCCTACCCACAGGTAGCATGGTTGGCTATGTCACGTGCCCTTTTTAGCGTACTCTGGGAAGCGGAGCGTGACATGGTTCTTTTGGTATCAGAGCCATAGGTTAGTCGGGTTGATTCTTTTGTAGTTGGGTATTGTACCCAATACACGAATTAGAATACCCGTGTTTAGGAAACATGTCCTGCCACCTTTCCGTTAACCGTTCTTGAATCACATTCTTCCTGGTTATATCTTTTACGATGTGCAAACTTCCTTTGCATATCGACTCGAAACCTGATTCCTTGTTATCTCTAGGACTTAGGCGACTTGGGTGGAGTTATGTAATTGTGGCTATGATACCGCGGTATAGTTACAATGCGGTACTCTATTTAAGTAACTTGGAGTTCTAGCCTTGACCTATATTTTGAATCTATCATCATGCTAATGTTGGATGTTTTGTTATGGCCGGTAAGAATTTGAAGACGTACCAGAGGCGTGTGGACGAAGCCGCCATGCTTGGAGTGATAAGAGGATTGCCGGAGAATCAAAAGAAACAGACCGAGCTGATACAGCAGCAAGCGGAATCGTTTCAGGAAGGTTTGCAGATCGTTCAGCAGTCTGTGCACAATGTTGGAGCTAAACCAGTTGACCGGGTAGGGACCGTAGCAGATTTCAGACATTTGGGTCCGTCTACATTTACTGGTTTGGAGGAGCCATGCCAGCGGAGCAGTGGCTAGTTGACACAGAGAATTTGCTTGTCGCAGCACAGATTCCAGATGAGAAAAGAGTTATTGTGGTACGCTTTCAGTTAGTGGACTACGCCCGAGAATGGTAGCTTATGGAAGAGAACCGTTGCCCAAGCCGATTAAGTGGGCAGATTTTTCTAAGAGTTTCCTAGAGAAGTTCTTCCCGCGGACTGCACGGGAGGAAATGGAAGAGAAATTCATCGGACTAAAACAGAAGGGAGCACCGTAGATGTGCATGCAGCAGAATGGACGAGACTCAGCAGATCCGCTGGACCTTTAGTTGCCAACGATGCAGACAGGGCACGGAGGTTCATGCGCAGCGTGGACGTGGACATCCAGCGGCAGATTGTCTCCCTGGGTTTGACCACTTTCTTACAAATACTTGCGGCAGCCGAGAGCAGCAGAGTTTATCTGGGATGAAGGGGAGTTTGCAGCAGGCAGCAGTTGTGGTAAGGAAGCAGTTCTGTCGGGCCAGTCGAGTTTAGGGCTAGGCCGACAAACAATATTCTTGCATCTATGGAAGTTGATGAAAGCAAAGAGCCGGCTATTGTTCGCGATTTTATGGACGTGTTTAAGGATATATCTGGATTGCCGCCGAAGCGAGACATGGAGTTCGCAATTGATCTTATTCCTGGTGCAGCGCCAGTATCCAAGGCATATTATCCAATGGCACCAGTGGAGTTGGAAGAAATCAAGAAACAGGTTGCTGAATTGCTTGAGAAGGGTTGGATCCGGAGTAGTAACTCGCCTTGGGGAGCTCCAGTTCTTCTAGTAAAGAAGAAGGATGGCACAAGAAGGATGTGCATCGACTATCGAGAATTAAACCGGGTGACTATTAAGAACAAGTACCCTATCCCTCGTATTGAAGAACTTTTGAGCAGCTTAGTGGCGCGAGAGTATTCTCGAAACTGGATTTGCGATCCGGATATTATCAGGTTCGAGTGAAAACAGAAAATATTTGCAAGACGGGGTTCCGAACTCGGTATGGACATTACGAATACTTAGCGATGCCCTTCGGAGTAACGAATGCGCCGGCAATATTCATGGACTTGATGAACCGAATCTTTTCACCATTCTTGGACCAGTTTATTGTGGTATTTATTGACGATATTCTGGTTTACTCGAAGAGTTTTGAGGAGCATGCTGAGCATTTGAAGATCGCACTGCAGACGTTGAGGCAGGAGAAGTTATATACGAAGATGAGCAAGTGCGAGTTTTGGCTGGAGGAAGTAAAGTTTTTGGGGCATGTTGTGTCTGGCGAGAGAATTGCCGTCGATCCAGAAAAGATTGCAGCAGTTCGAGACTGGCCGATTCCAAAGAATGTTGCGGAGATAAGAAGTTTTCTTGGACTCGCCGGATATTACAGGAGATTTGTGGAGAACTTTGCTCGTCTGGCGGAGCCGTTGACCAAGCTTACGCGCAAGGAGGTACCTTTTGTATGGACAGATAAATGTGCGTTAGCTTTTGAGACGTTGAAGCAGAAGTTGATAACTGCCCCTATTCTGACCGTGCCAGACGATTCCGGAGGATTGGTGATTCACAGCGACGCATCTGGGAAAGGATTGGGATGTGTTTTGACGCAGCACGGGAAGGTTGTAGCGTACGCATCAAGACAGTTAAAGACCCATGAGAAGAATTACCCAACTCATGACTTGGAGCTTACGGCTGTGATTTTCGCTTTGAAGATTTGGAGACACTACCTTTTGGGCGAAAGGGGCGAAGTTTTTACTGATCATAGGAGCTTGAAGTACGTGTTCACACAGAAAGAGCTTAATATGAGGCAGCGTAGATGGTTGAAGCTGATGTCTGACTACGATCTTGATCTTAAGTACCATCCAGGGAAGGTTAACGTCGTGCCAGATGCGCTTAGTCGGTTACCAGCAATTCAGGTGTTAACTACGCAGAAGGAGATCGTTGTAGATTTTCGAAGATTTGAATTTGAAGTTGTGCTACCGCATTCTACGGGGCAGTTGATGCAGCTGCAAGTACATTCATCGTTGATCGAGAATATTAAAGCAGCACAATCGCAGGACCCTAGACTGCAAAAGTTGCGAGAACAGGTTGAAGCCGGACTACGAACAGATTTATTGATCCACGAGGATGGTTCGTTGAGGTATGGTAGCCGTTTGTGTGTACCAAAGGGAGATGGTCGTGAAGAGCTTATGAAAGAGGCACACAGTTCAGCTTATTCTGTACATCCAGGAGGCACAAAGATGTACAGAGATTTTTCGACGGCATTTCTGGTGGGAAGGCATGAAACGGGGGACTGCTCGCTTTGTGGCTAAGTGCTTAGTGTGTCAACAAGTTAAGGCTGAACATCAAAGGGTGCTGGTTTATTGCAACCACTTCCGATTCCTCAGTGGAAGTGGAAACATATAACCATGGATTTCGTGACGGCTTTACCGCGGAGTCCAAAAGACAACAATGCAGTATGGGTAATTGTTGACCGATTGACCAAGGCAGCTCCCTTTATTCCTTTTCGGGTTGGTCAATCAACAGAGACCTTGGCGGAGCGGTACATGCAAGAGATTGTAAGATTGCATGGAGTACCGGTGAGCATCGTGTCCGATCGAGACACTCGGTTCCTATCACACTTTTGGCGGAGTTTACAGGAAAGTTTGGGGACTCGATTGAAGTTTAGCACAGCTTATCATCCTCAAACTGATGGTCAGTCGGAGAGAACGATCCAAACTCTTGAAGATATGTTGAAGGCATGCATGTTGGACTTCAAGGGTTCTTAGGAGGATCATCTGCATTTGGTGGAGTTTTCTTATAACAACAGTTTTCAGGCAACTATCCAGATGGCTCCATTTGAAGCTTTATATGGTCGTAAGTGCCGTTCACCTGTTTGTTGGGATGATGTCGGTGAACGAAGAGTATTGGGACCAGATTTGGTTGTGCAGACCTTGAGAAGGTTAACACTATCAGGAATCATGTGAAGGCAGCACAAGACCGACAGAAGAGTTGGGCAGATACGTCAAGAAAACCTCTAGAGTTCGCCGTGGGTGATTTTGTGTTCTTGAGGATATCATCGACTAGAGGGGTAATTCGTTTTGGAAGTCGGGGAAAGGTTAGTCCTCGATTCGTTGGACCCTTTGATGATCTTGGAGTGTGTTGGTGAGGTAGCGTATCGTTTAGCGTTACCACAGTCCTTGGCGAATGTGTACGATGTGTTTCACGTATCTCAACTCCGTAAGTATGTTCGTGATGAAACGCATGTATTGGATCATTCGGAGCTAACGGTACGAGAAGACTTGACTTTTGAGGAACGACCGATTGAAATTGTGGATCGAAGGGAAAAGGTTCTTAAGAACAAGGTTATCCCCCTTGTGCTTGTTTCTTGGGGTAATCGCTCGCATGGAGAGTCCACTTGGGAACGAAAAAATGAAATCCGACAGAAGTTTCCTCACCTTTTCTGGTAGTTTTCTATCTTTATATTCTTGGAATTTCGAGGACGAAATTCTTTTTGTAGTCGGGTATAATGTAACACCCGAGCCCAGTGCTACTAATTTCAGTTACTGTTTGAGCGTAGTATGGTACTCATTTCACTTATCTTGCTTGATTGTTATTTTACTATAAATTTTACCCGGCAAATCCATTTATGCATATAACAATTTATGGCATCTAAAATAAAATTAAAAATATTCATCTTGGCCTACGTGACACCCCTAACCCTGTTGTAGCGTCTGTACGTCGTGTTCTCGTCCCGTTCAGTGAAACGGGCGAGTTTGGACGGCTACGCGCACGTACGTGTGTCCGTTTTGGGGGTATGCTTTTTGATTGTAAAACACTTCATTTTCACTTTTGGATCCTGCTTAAAATTCTATTATTTCAATTTCAAATTTTTGGACCCGACCCGGGCGCGATTTGGAAATGTTTTACTTTGCGCCAAAATCCCAAATTTTAATATATTTAAACCGACGTATATATTTCACTAACCATACAATATTTTACTGTTCCCCTAAATTATTCCAAATCTTTTAACCTCAGCCAATCCCCTCCTCCCATTTACGTCCCGTGGGCCCTCTTATCTCTCATATCTCTCTCTCTCTCTCCTCATATCTCTCTATCTCTCTCTCTCTCCCCGTCTCTCTCTCATCTCTTTTATATATATACCCAACTTCTCCTTCCTCCTTTTCTTTTTCTTCAACAGCGCCGAACCCAACCCCATGCAACCCCAGCTACCGCCGCCTTCCCTCTCGCCGCTGCAGCCGTCGCCGACAACTTCTCACCACCCTCATCACCACTACCTCCTCCCCTCTTCTTCCTCTTCCTTCCCCCGAGCACCCGACTTCAACCCATCGCGCAAAAACTCCAACCGCCTTGCTCCTTGCCGCTGCAACACCAACGCCGGAACCACCCTCGCCGGCCTCGTCGCCTCCCCGTCCTCGACCGACCTACTACACCTCCTTCCTCCTTCTTTCAACCCCGTGCACCCTGCACCTGCTCCCGCGGCCATCTGCGCACCCTGCACGTGGTTGCGCCGCCGGATCTGTCGCCGCCGGCAATCTTGATCCGCCTCCCCGGCCTCGCACTTTCCCTCTGTAAGCTTCTTCTCCTCAGATCCTCCTTCCTTCTTCTCTATTTTCTTTTCCCTCCTTGGTTGCAAGTCGTAATTGTTTACTGTTGTATACTTGGCCGGAATCCGGTGTTGCCGACGACGCGTCCCGACGTTCCAGCGAGATACCCCGATCCGTGTGGTTCCATTGTTCGTTGTTTGAGTTCATTCCGTGAACCGTGCGCCCGTCGCGAGTTTCCCCGCCGACGTTTATCGTTTCGTTTTTTCGATCCGCGACCCGTCGAGGCAAGTACCCCTTGCTACATGCTATACAATATTTACATATATATTATGACAACCTAAACCTGTAAATTTAACCTTGGTACGATAATTTCCCACTTTTTCATGTACAATATTGTTATATATCATTTTATCTTAAACTTGGAACCTACAGTTTGCAATTGAACCTAATAACCACATTTACCTGTTTAATCACATTTTAATATTGACATAGCTTATGGCAACTATCTCTATAGTTTTGTTCCATTTGGACACCCGTGTGCATTTTAACCTGTAATAGCTGTATTGAACCTGTATATATAAATCATTGCACCTCTCAAGTTCTTAAACTTGTTAACATGATTAAAAGGCCATAATTGTCATCCTGCATTCGCATAACATTGAAATCATCTCTGTGACACAACTGATAGCTGTACTGCAAATTGAGTAAATCTGCCTATTGCTTAATTCATTGCTTATATCATGTTGATGATAACCTTGCTTGATTATATAACTAATTGTGAGCACACCTATGGCATTGTTCACATCTTGACCTGACTTGCTACATGCATATTGATTGACCCGACATGGTACCGTATAATGCTTGACTTGACCTGATGTACCATGACTTGACCCGTTACCTGATCTTGTGTCTAATGCCAACAAACCTGACATGTAGTCCTTATGGACCGTTCCTGTTGTCTATCCAGACAAACCTGCTTTTACCTGATCCTGTATTGGCATTAGTTCTTGATTACTGAATACCTGACTTGACATACATAACTTGGGGGTATGGGGAAATCAAAAGTGAAACCTGACTTGTAACTCAACAGTTCGATACCTGTTCTGATCAGTCTTACGGGCTAGGCCAGCCCCGGAGTGATGATGCTGACATCACTCGCCTATACCTGCTACCTTTTACTGCCTAGCGGCACGTCTCGGTTTCAGCCCGAGAGTCTTAGACCGTGGTCCCGGGCATGCACGGGATACTATTGAGTTACATCGATGATTCATCAATTTGGTTTCAAAGACTTTAGAACAGAAAACCTGATAGAACAGTTCAGTTTACCCACTGCACATTACCCTGCACTGCTCTGACTTATATTGTTGTTACTCTTGTTTTATTCATGTTTATATTGCATTGCCTGCTACACTGTTCATATTATATTACTTGATGACACGACGCGCTGACGTCTGGGTTTTGCATGGCCCAGATTCCGTACCGCTGTTGCAGTCCGAGCAGGAGTACTTCAGCCAGCAGGCTGAGCTATGAGTTCAGTAGTAGCTAGTTCATTTATTTTCTGCAGTTTATTCCTGATGTGAGCCCGCATTATGGGACACACATTCCAGTTATTTTGTATTGGATCTTTCGCTTCCGCATTTTATTATTCTTGACTCATGATTTATCTTGGTTTATGGACATATTTAGATAGTTTTATTTTGTTCTTGATATCTCTACAGCCGTAATGTGACTGTGGATGGATACTTCCTACCCACAGATAGCATGGTTGGCTATGTCACGTGCCCATTTTAGCGTACTCTGGAAAGCGGGGCGTGACATGATACTTTTGAGTTGACGGAAATACCATGACCAGGATGATGCATTTTCACCTTCGACAATAGAAAATCCCAACGGAAATATAACGTTATTAGCATCAACACCTGTAGCAATTAACATGCAATCTCTGTACTTACCATATAGATACGTCCCATCCACGCACAATACCGGCCGACAGTGTGTGAAACCAGCCGCACAAAGTGTAAAGCACCAGAAAATTCTTTGAAACCTGACACAGCCATCGAGATCAGTTTCTGTGGTTTTTAACCGGTATACGGACCCCGGATTTGATGCTTTCATTGCTTCCATAAAATGGATTAGTGAGTTGTACAAACTTTCCCAATCCCTAAATATCTTTTGCATAAAGCCTTTCTACGAGCATCACATACCTTCACATACGAAATCTGAATTTTGTGCTCTCCGCTGACGTAAAGCCGTCTCTCTCGGGGAGTCATCGCCACATCTGTACGGGTTAGTGGCATGATTAGTGAGCAAATGTAAGATGAAGTGCAATTCCTGTGATATTTTAACATAATAGAATTGATACAAGTATGTTCTTGGTTGTATTTCGTGGCCTTCCAAGTTTTGGCTCTTTTGGAACAACATGCATGCAATCTCCACTTACATTCAGGAGCTTTTGTACATATCACGGTACAGTACGTCTTATTTAACTCTTCGGTTTTAAATGGAACATTTTTTTGAATAGCCCACGACTTCAGCTTACAAATAAGATCTCCTTTTTCCTGAAACATATCTCCAACAGTGACGCAATCTTCGCTTGCTACGGTCGCTTCCAAATAGGGTTCAGTATTTACTTCTGCCACGGCTAAGTCTACCCAACTATCATCTTCCAGCGGATCGAGGCCGGGATCTTTTAGTTCGACAAAATCATTATTCGCAGCCATATCATCAATCAATACTACTTCATTCAATCCGGCGGCATATTCCACGCTATCCTCCTCTTGATGACCTTCATCAGTTTCATTATCATCACTGCTGCACATATCAATGTCATCCGTAGCAACATAAGCCTCGGGTGCAATATATGATGGTTGAGGTCGATGTAATGTAGATGGTTCGGGGTGAAAAGACCGGAAAGATGTGGACGGACATGCTTGGAATGCGCTACTTGGATTGTGTTGGAATGATGCGGAGGTATTGAAAAATCTGCGTTTAGTATATAAATTATTCTTATATAATTTTTCCTTAATATTTTCGTATTACGAAGAATATAAACATAATCACCACTTGTTTCAGATTTATTTACCTTTGGAAGGTTGTATATGGTAATCCTTACTGTTCTTCAAGGGTGCATGTAATTGCAGCAGTCGATTGGGAAAATCTGTAAACAATATATAAAATATATTAGTATTTTGGTATTATAAAAAGTGGATTTATAAAATGTTTACCCTTGAATTTGAAGGTTTGAATAATGTTGTGTATCGTCGTATCCACTGAGACTAAAAGTATCATCGTTAACCATGAGATAATACTCTCAGGAACTACCTCCAGTATTACCATCAAAATTACTCGTTAGAGCAACATCTGATACTTCCAATTGTTCCTTCTGAACTAAAAGTTCAAAAGAATGTTGGGCGTTTGCCAGAACGAACTTTATCATCGATGATATTGATATATCGTCTATAATTCTAATCAATGCATTTCCACTAAATACAGGCCATATACAAGTTAACTTAAGCTTAATTTAACGGGGATTGTATTTCGTGATTTTAAACACTTTATTCTCGATTTCATTATAAGTCGTCGATGGTTCTAATCGCATAATTCTTGCACACCCGTCCATTTACTCGGGACTTTGTGCGCTTGTGACAATCTGTCCATCGTATTTACATACAACAAATAAACTTGAACTTGTCATTATCTGCATCAAACAATATCAAGCCAATAATAAAAAAAACCTTAACAATTTATATAATGATTATATTTATTGAAAAATAATTAAACGTCAAAATAAATTTTCGTGCATTTGAAGGGGTGCGGATGAGATTTTGTAGGAGGTGCAGATGCAAATCGGAGCAGGATGAGATTTTGTAGGAGGTGTAGATGCAAATCGGAGCAGAATAGAGAGCAAATGGGAGGAGAGTACAGATGCAAATTGGAGCGGAATGGAGAGCAAATAGAGAGGGAAGAGAGCTGTTTTTATAGGTGTTTGGTGGTAAAGGGGTCACGGGTTTGTCTTGGATTAATTAAAATTATTTAAAATATTAAGAAGGGCGGGTTCTTGGAACCCGCTGGTATAAAATTATTGAAGGGGGCGCTTTCTAAGAACCTGCCCTCTTTTTTACAAAATGATATGACCACACATAGTAAGATTTGACAATAATATGATTTAAGAAAAAAAACAAAAGATCTACCAGGAAAATACGGAATACGGGAGGGCGGGTTCTTGGAACCCGCTGGTATAAAATTATTGAAGGGGGCGCGTTCTAAGAACCCGCCTTCTTCTTTGCAAAATATAATTATTATCAGTAAGATTTGACAACACAATTTAAGAAAAAAAACAAAAGATTTGACAGGAAAAAACAGAAGAGATGAGGGCGGGTTCTTGGAACACGCCCGTATAAAATTATTAAAGGGGGTGCGTTCTAAGAAGCCGCCATCTTCTTTTCAAAATGATAATTATTATCATTAAGATTTGACAACACAAAAAAACAGAAGAGATTTGACAACACAAAAAACAGAAATGATAATTATTATTGAAGAGAGCGCGTTCTAAGAATGTCCTCTTCTTTACAAAATGATAATTATTATCAGTAAGATTTAACAAAACAAAAAACGGAAGAGATTTGACAACACAAAAAACAGAAATGATAATTATTATTAAAAGGATTTGACAACACAAAAAAACCAAAAAACAAAAGATGGAAAAAACAGAAGAGACGAGGGCGAGTTCTTAGAACACACCCGCATAAAAATATTGAAGGGGGCGCGTTCTAAGAACCTCCCTCTTCTTTTCAAAATGATAATTATTATTAAAGGGATTTGACAACACAGAAATAATAATTATTATTGAAGGGATTTGACAACACAAAAAAACACAAAAAACAGAAATTACAATTTGATTTGACATGACAACAATACAATATGGAAAAAATTGTATCATTCTGTTTGCAAAGATGAGGGCGGGTTGTCGGAACCCGCCCTCCTTTCCCTATAAAACCCCGCCCTCTTCACTGTGATTTTCGCTATCTTTATTGCACTATTTGTATCCAAATTCTCTTCTAAACCTCTGTCTCCTATCTAAATCTTTCAATGGCCATAATATCAAAATAATTTCAATGGAGAATCAACCATTCGATAAATCACTGCTCGTAGATCAAAACGAATATAGTTCTTTCAGTATATTACACGGGGAAGAAATATTCAAAACTTATTTAATTTGTTTTAATTCCCCGTTTCTTTTAATTCTAATAGTTGAAAATAATATGATTAAATTTTGCAGGGTGGAGATAATCTTACAGTCGTCACTCATAGTTCTGACAAGTGGCAAGTTACCGATTATCGTATAATCGAGCGGATTCGAAGAGTCGAATTTTATGAAGCATCATTGTTTCGTCATATCCAAATCGACCACAGTCTCGTTACCTCTTTTGTTGAGTGTTGAAGAAAAGAGACTCATACTTTTCATCTAAGATAGGGTGATGCCACTATCACACTCCAGGATATTGGCCTCTTACTTGGTTTACGGGTGAATGGGTTTGGATTGGTCGGAGGTAAAATTGTGGGTCCAGATACCGAGCACCCATACTGGGATACATATTCGTAATTTTTTAAATCAAAAGTATGTTACATTGATATTAATTAACAATTATTTGTAAAATTCAGGCACTAGGAGGCTTTACTAAGGGGTATAAGATCAGTTTAAACTGGCTCAAAGATACATTTACTAATATCCCTGATGAAGCTACCAATGAAGTCTTGGACAGACATGCACGTGCCTACATTCTGTACATGATCGGTTCTTGGTTGATACCAGACCAATCGGCAACGCATGTCCATCCTTTATATCTTGGGTTTCTTACGGACTTTGATGTGTGGCCAGTATGCTTGGGGAGCAGGGGTCTTGGTCTATCTTTACAAGGAACTAGATAAGGCATGTGCTCCTACGAAGAATAAAATTTGTGGCTGCATTATATTACTTCAGGTACATTCCTTATTTTTAACAGCTAGACATTTGCAAAATTGTAATATTGGTTCTTTCTCTTATCATCTGACACTTTATATATAGATTTGGTCATAGGAGCACATGTGTATGGGAAGACCAAATCGTATTAATATTTCTGCTGTGGATACCCCTGGAAAACCTCTCGGCTCTTGGTGGAGTGACAAGAAATCTTATAAGGCTCCTCGTCGAGTACTTAGGTATTATAGAGATGAGTTGGATCGCATGAAGGCGGCTCAGGTAATCATACCTTAGGTAATTAACTTTGTTTGAAAATTTTAAATTAGCTTCATTACAATTTTGTACTATGTTATTTGCGCAATTCACGTGGACGCCTTATACAGCATATCGTCTGCAAGGATTACCCGGCATTTGTATCGAAGGAGAGCCGGTTTGGCGGGCTCGATGCCCCCTACTCTGCATTAATATCGTGGTCATGCACCTATCGGACCGGGTGTTGCGACAGTTCAGTAGATTGCAACATATTTCTGTTCCACCGCTTGCGCCTATGACAATAAAGGGAGACATGCGAGGAGGAAAGGTGGAGCGTGATTGGAGGGAGTATCATCATCAATATTTGCTGAGATGGGAGGATAGACAGCGTAATATTGCCTTACAGCAAATAGGTAACCAAACAACCACCGACGCTACCGAAACATATCTACAATGGTATAAGCGTGTCACTATAAGATATCTTTCTGCTTCCCCTAACGACTTTCCAAATATCAAGCAGTACGAGCGTAGAGGCCACGTGGAACGAGAAATGGTAAGTTAAATTCTTTAAATTATATTAATTTTTAACATCCGGCGGTATGAGTCAATAATTATTTCTTATTTTTAATGTAACGACAGGCTCGTGGGTTGTATCATATACAATCAATGATGCATGATCCATATCCGACTGATACTGGTCCAGATACTCAGGCTTTATTTTCAAATGTAGACTCATATATTGGTGGTATATTCGGTTTATATAATATGCTTCCACATTTATCGCCATCGTGAGAGCAGCAGCATGAGCTAGCACCAGAGCATTAGCATGAGCTGACATCAGAGCCGCAGCATGAGCCGGAACCAGAGCCGCAACATGAGGAAGATCCAGAGCAGTGGGATTAGTGGTTTGGAATACCATACTGTCAACAGCAACTCTAGCATACTGAACAAGCGCAACAACCGGAAGAACAACAATTTTGGGGGACCGGTTTTCCGCAACAACAGCAGTCTTGGGGTCAGGTTTTGCGCAACAACAGCAGTCTTGGGGGTCAGGATTTACATAGCCATGGGGGCCAGATTTTGTGCAGCAGCAGCAGCATGAAACCGGGACAAGTTCTTCGCAACAACAGCCCAGTGGGGAGACGGATTTTTCGTCCTACATACAGTTGTTGGAAGGCAGCACATATTTGACACCTGTCCCACATTCAGGATTTGCGGAACAACAGCCTGTCCAAGACGATGCTGAAGACGAAGCAGAAGAGCAGACGCCGCCGCCGCCATATACCAAAGAAACGGGAGGGTCGTCCAGTCATCCCAAGATGCATGGGCTTATGTCAAGCCTACTCGGATTGGGAAAAAGAAAGTGAAAGGGAAATCGATAATTGTATAATTTTACAAACAGATGATTTTTTTGTATTATAAATTTGACGTATTCATTAGAGTGTATACAAGATTCAAATTTAAACAACACTAATATTATTGTTTTATTTTTTTATTCGATATTTAATCATCTGTTTTTAATTTATTATTATTATTTTTTTTTAAATGGGAGGCGAGAGACGGCGGGTTCTGGGAACCCGCCCTCTGCTCTATCCTATAGAGGGCGGGTTCCTCTTATTTCGAGGGTGGGGCCGGCTTTCAAACCGTCCTATTTTAAGAATTAAAAAAAAATTATTTTAATAATTTTAATTTTATTATATCCTATTTCAAAAAAAAACCTTTATTTTTTATATTTGAGTTGATTATGTTTTGGTATTTTTTTATTCTTTTCTGAGCTGATCTTCGTCTTAGGCATCAGGCATCGTGTGTGTGTGTATTGCGTAGTTATGATTCCGCCGATTGGCGATGAGTTAGCTCCCGATCAGGGATGCCAATATTATTATTGTTTAAGTACTAGTTTGATCAAAATTTACAAAGGAGATACTGCCCAAATTCAAATGACGAAAACATTTTCAAACTTAGTATGCATTCCACTAGTATTTTTAATGAACCTTATTTATATTTTAAAAAGGAAACTCGATTTCATTTATACCCCCTTTTCAAAATTTCACCTCCACTATTTTCTTTTTAAAAAGGTTTAAATTCCCGATTTTCGGTTTATTTGGATTACGGTGGGGTTCTATAGATTTCACGTGATTCAAGTGCCAGTCACGTGGCATTTCCGGATCGTGACATCAATAGTGGCATACCATAGCTTATGGTATTTGAAAATTGTCATCGCCTTTTTGTTTAATAGAATCGTAGAAGGCATTAAAGTATATAGACCAAGACTATACCATGATATAAAAAGAAGAAGAAGAAGCGGAAGACACATAAATAGACCAAGACCAATATCTTCTCTTTAGAAGTCATCAACATCTTGATGGAAAGAAAACCGATCTTCCATAAAACTTTATATATTTGGTATATCATAGCATACAAGGCATTAAAGTATATTCCTTACAATAGCTGGCATGTGATAGCCATATAGCTATCTATATAATAAATATAAAACTGTAAGAAATATATTATATTTATCACTCTCTGATTCCATATAATTTGCCTAAAAATATCGACTATCCCTTCTTTAAAATATCTTTTTATTTTTCTGTCACTATTTAGATTTTATCAGTAAACTATTGAAATAATTCATAATTTATATGTGTTATAGCATGCAATATATTGAAAAGATATAAAAAACCTTGAGAGTCAAAAATTTAAAGATTTTTGTTTAGTATTGCAAAAAAAAAACAAAGACTGCATTAAAAAATTTGTTTTTTTTATGAAAAAAATGCTATTTTCGAAAAAATTGCTATTTTCATATGCTATAGCATATATGATATTGGAAAAGAAAAGAAAAATAGAATTTTTGAGATTTTTGATAAGAATATTTTGTGATATAGCATGTAAAATACATAGAAACGGAAGAAAACAAAAAATAATGAGGCTTTCGAAAATTTCGCGATTTTTATATGTTATATAGTAAAATATTGAAAACACGAATAAAACTTTAAATTTTTGAGACTTTTGAAGATTTTACAATTTTCATATGATATAGCAAGCAAAGCATTGAAAACCCAAAGCAAACATAAAATTTTGCGTTTTTTTCAAAATTTTGCGTGCAAAATTTTGAAAATTTTAAAAAAAACAAAAAAATAGGATTTTTTAAAATTTCTTTTGTCTGTTATCAGGTGTTCCTGGTCGGCTGAGATCTCAGTCGTCCATATTGAATTTTTTTTGTTTTGTTAGGTTCTTATTAGAAATCAACGCTCTCTATTTTTTTTAACTTATAGCTTTTTATTCTTTGAACCCGAAAATTTTCCAAAAGTACAAGCAAGTAAAATATTGGAAAACGAAGAAAAAAAAAATGTAGAGACTTGAAATTTTATGATTTCCAAAATCTATAATGGCAAGCAAAATAATGAAAATAAGAAGAAGTATTTTTCCATTTGGAGAATTCCTAAAATTGCAGAATTCTGAAAATTGCATGATTCTCATATGCTATTAAGAAAACAATAATTTTTGAAAATTTTGTGATTTTTCGTTTGTTGAAAATTGGAAGCAAAATAAAAATTTGTGATTTTTTTTAGTTGAAAATCGAAGAAAACTAAGAAATTTTTAAAAATTTGCAATTTTTATGCTCTCTATAGAAAGCCAAAACAAAAAATTTTGAGACTTCTTAAAATTTCATAAATTTTGTGTGTTATTTACATAAAAAATAATTGAAAATCGAAGAATTATTTTTTTGAAAGTTTTTAAACTTTATCCATATTCGTGCGCATAAGCAAAATACTAAAAAACGGGAAAAAACCAAAAACTTTGATATTTTTGCAAACTTCATGATCCATGTGTTAACAAACAAAATAATGAAAAACAGAATAAAACAAAAAATATTTAGATTTTTGAAAATTTTGCAATTTCTGTGTGTTATAAAATTTGAAATATTAATTTTTTTTTAAAAATTAGTGATTTTTCGTTTGGCAAGGTATGCAAATTATTGAAAATCTGAAAAAATATATAATTTTACAATTTTTGAAGATATAGCAAGCAAAATAATGAAAACCCGAAAAACACAGTAAATTTTGCGATATTCGAAACTAAAATTTTTAAGATTTTTGAAAATTTCGTGATTTTTGTGTAGTTTATCAAGCAAACTGAAAAGGCTGAATAAAATAGAGAAGTTTAATTTTTTTTGAAAATTAGGCAATTTTCGTGTCATAACACATAAAATATTGTGAATTTCAAAAAACATAATAATTTTGGGATATTTTATAAATTTCACGATTATCATGTCCCATGTAAAATCGAAGAAAACGGAAAAAAAAATTATTATATAAAATGCTTAATATTTTTATTAAAAAAGGAAACAATTTTTTATAAAAATTTTATGATTTTTGTTTGATATATCATGGAAAATATTGAAAAATAGAAGAAATTTTTTAGAGAAATTTCATAATTTTCTTGAGCTATATAACAAGTAAAATATTGGAAAACCGAAAAAAATAAAAATTTTGGTTGTATTTTTGTGCTTAAAAAACATGCAAAATATTAAGAATTTGAAAAAAAAACAAAATTTTTAAGGATTTTTATGCATTTCATAATTCTTGTGTGTTATGATAAGTAAAATATTAAGAAATCGGGAAAAAAGATTAAATTTTGATATTTTAGAAAACTTCACGATTTTTGTATGCTATAGTGAGGAAAATATTAAAAGGATTAAGAAAAATACCGAAATATCTATAACTTAATATGTCATATATTTTACATATGAAATTCATAAATATAAGATATCATAACTTACAAATCGACAAAATTTTAAATTAATATAATTTTACTTGACTTTGGACTTTACAGCCATGCATTGAACGTAGGCCCTTACTCATCTTAAATAAATAAGAACGGTGAAGCTAGAAGGGTTTTTGTTATCCCCTAACCCAAGCCCCTTTCCGCCTTTACGTAGGCCCTTTTGGGCCTTTACATTCGCCCTTATTTCATGTTTCGCAGAAAACCATCATTGTTTGAGTGGATATAAATAAAGAGATATTAATTCAGTTAATTCTAAGTTTATTATATTTAATTTATGATTTTTTACTTTAATGGTTTTTTCATTGTTAAACCATGCAACCAAACTTAATCTTTAAATTTACCATGGCAAACCACATTATGAAAGTCACATTCAAGTGAAATGAGTATTATATAATGAAACAGATGACAGAATGATACAAAAGATATATCTCTTATATGATCATTGGAAAATGATAGATAAATCTAAACAAAAATAATACTTGTTTTCTTTTTGCTATCTAATAGATGAAGAGAAATTATAATCACAACCACCAACAATGAGCTTATGAGCAAATATCAATGAAAAATGTTACTTATTACACAATATATGGACTCCGAAAATGTGTATCCAAATATAACGACCAGGTAAGAAAATATATAAATAGCTAAGATTACAAGGGCACATAAAAATCCCTTGAGATTATCCTAGTTTCTTAAGATAAAATCCTTCACATTTTAAAACTACTAATTTTTCTAATAGTAAGAACTATTAAAAAGAATAAAAAATTTACCAAGTTCCGCCAGTCACGTATGCAAATTTACCACCTCCTTAAATTGAACACAAGATATCCATAAAATTTGCAAAAATACATTCTCCAGATTTTCCAATAACTTTACATTCACATGTAATAGAATACAAAAATCCACGAGTTTAACATAATTTCTATTTCTTTTAAAAAGGAATAAAAACCAGACAGAAAGCATAAATAGCTGCTCCGGTAAGAGGATGCTTAGACCAATGCGGGAATTCAACAAGAACAAGAGCACGATGTAGATGAGTTGACATTCAAAATCCATTTCAGTATCCGATAGAAAACACACTTCAGCTTTGTGTCCCCACATACTTGTTGCATATTTGCATCAACAGAAAGGAAAACAAAAAAGAACCAAGACATTAGTAATTTATATATAAGATAAAACTGCCAGCATCCATTAGAAAGCTTTGTTACGATCTTTTGGGTTCGTATTTGATCATTATCCAAACATTTATAGTTATGATTCTTCACAAAAATAAAACACCTGCATGCTGCAAAAAGCTACAAAAACCATGTCATTAGTAAATGGCAGTCAGACAGATACCATGTTTCAGTATTCACGTTCACCAACATTTTGCCCTCAGAACTCATAGCTTAAAATATTCAACGACAGCTCAACCAATAGTTATTCATGTTGAGGACATTAACATGCATAACAAGGCGATGAGTGATGAGAGAGTGATATTGGATGTTGAAGCAAAGAAAAAGAGCTTGCAGTAAATGCGAAGGTAAATAATAATATAGGTAGAATTTCAAACAGGTAGGCAAAGTATTTCTCAAATAATAATAGTATGCCAAGTCTCCAAACAGAAATAACCATGCAGCCCCTCAAAAACTGAGTTCTCCATCGCATATATTCGTTTGATAATCATGTATTTTAATAAACCTCATAAATCATAATGCAGCAAATAAAGCAAAGTACACTTGTCATACGATTTAAAACATGTAACCCCCTTAGTCTTGTAACTTACTAAATTCAACATCAGAAGTCGAATTTTCCTAGTTTTATCAGAATTGTACATGGACAAGGTTTTAAGCATTCATCTTTGTTAAGGGTCATCCTCTCGACTAAATTAAAATCCTTTCATATCATAGCTGTAATGAAATAAAATAACCAATTGCAAATTACATCTAATTGTCCAATAACATGTAGATCAATACCTGGAGAATGGACCAACAAATGAGAGAAATTATGGATTAAGTATAGATGGGTTAGAAATTTGTTTTTTAATGGAAAAGACATAAGCCCCCCCCCCCCCCCCCCCGGCCCCCAAAAAAAAACCCAAAAAAAATGTTTTCAAATCATGCTTGCAGCTATACAGAACAGTATCAACGAAAAAAACGAGACAAAACCAAATTAATTTGGTTACAAAAGAAACATAGATAACATTCTTCCATATAAAACAGAATATAAATAAGATAAGCTATCAAATCCAGTCAAATACTGAACCAATTTACCAAAAGCAAAGAAACATATATATATATATATAGAGAGAGAGAGAGAGGAAAATGTATCTACATCGAATGCAGTGAACTTCTCTACATCTCAAGGCCAAACCATATGGTCCAATGCACATGCAGTGGTTTTCCCATGTGAACAATATATATATATATAGAGAGAGAATAATGGAGGAAAGAGGCCATAGGAGGGAATTTCCTCCTATGGCGTCGAAAAAACACACCCTCCATAGTGTTTTCCGACGATCGGAATGCATCTTCATCGTTATCATTTAAGATGTGGGTACACCAAATTTCATGTGATTCTACAACTTTTTCACCGTTGATTTAGCAATGTAAAAAGTTTTATTGTCGGTAAACCGTTAATTTTGAACCCACTAATTCAACGGTGAAAAAGTTGTAGAATCACATGAAATTTGGTGTACCCATATCTTATATGATAATGATGAAGATGATGCATTCCGATCGTCGGAAAACACGATGGAGGGTGTGTTTTTTCGACGCCATAGGAGGAAATTCCCTCCTATGGCATCTTTCCTCCATTATTCTCATATATATATATATATATATATATATATATATATATATATATATATATATGTAATGTTCACACATACACAAAAAAACATGCACGCTCAGTAACAACTCTCGTTTTCTCTAACCGGTTCCAACTAAAACACCAAAAAGACAAATAAGACTTTATGTTTGATCTAACCTTCTAAAATTTTGTAAATGCACCAATTGAACTGAAAAGAATTAACTGAGTTCATTATCCACATTGGCCGATTTCATAATGATGCCCTCAGATCTCATAGTTTTGTATATTCACCGACAGCCCAACCAATGGTTATTCACAATGAGCACATTTACATGCGTGAGAGGAAGCAGCAGCAGCAGAAATGTGTGCATGTATGTATGTATATATATGTGTGTGTGTGTGTGTGTATGCAGAGAGAGAGAGAGAGAGAGAGCTTGCAATGATGCAAAGCGAATAATGATAGCATATATAGGGCTAAAAGTGAATAACCATGGGGCCACTCAAAAATTGAGTTTTCCATCATTGGGCATCAAATTTATCCATAGTTGTTCATATAAAACGATAAATCTCAAAAATAGCAAGTGAAGCAATTTATAGTTCATTCAATGATTTAAAATATAAAGCACCTGGGTCTCATAGCTTTATACATCATAATAGTATGGAAATTAAATAACTCCTCCAGATTGTTCAATAAGATGTAGATCTATGCCTCTAGATTGTAGCAAAAGTGTGACTACGTTTTTCAAATGAAAGAAATTAGAGTTCAGGTGGGCTTGAATTCGTTTTCGAAGCACAATTGACAGAAAGCAAAGGAAAGAAGAAAAAAACCTACAAACTGAGAGAACTAGGTTTGTTATAGCATGAAGTGATAAAAGGAAAGAAAAACAAAGAATGTAATAAAGAACGAACATAAAATTATTCTGTAGCAACACAAAATGTTAATAAGACTTGAAAAGACAGCAAAATAAATCATGACTAGCAATATATATCCAGTCATAAAAAAATATCTTTATTTCTACCCGTACACTCGATCACGTTTGTGAGAAACCAAACGAAAGAAAAGATAGAATTCTTAGAATTATTCCTAAGATTCAGAACAAAAGGTGGAATCACATTATATCCAAAATTAAACTAAACAGAAAATTGTTAAAGAGAAGAATCTTTCGTTTCTGGAGTGGATAATAAACCAACTAAACAATATCAATATAAACACGTGAACATATTCATATACAGTCAAGTATCCTACGTATGCAACCCTCATTTTATCTAGTTACCATATTAAAAAATGCCCCATCAAATTTTTATCTACTAAAATTTTGAACTAAACTGTTCATCACTCAAATTGACAATTTCATCATAGCGCCCTCAGATCTCATAGCTTTGGATATTCATTGACAGCTTTAAGTCATGGTTATTCACAATGAGCACATTAACATGTAGAAGAAGAAGAAGAAGAAGAAGATGCCGACGATGATGAGAGAGAGAGAGAACACGATGATGAAATGAGATGAGTAATGACAGCATGCAAATAGCTGAGAATGAATAATCAAGAAGCTGTCTCCAAAATTGAGTTTTCCATCATCGGGCATCACATAAATAATTGTAAATAAACACATTGTAGGGGCATCCAAATTAAACACCCCTAAAGCACAGCTGCCCAGATCACCATTGAGCATATGCAGTTGTTTGTCACAATAAGAGGCCAAGATGATTTGATCCTATTCTGTCGTTGCCATGGCCATTCATGTATTATCTCAGAGTCACGTAGCGGCATAGAATTGCATCTAGTTCATTAACGATTTGGATGGAGGTGGCGAAGAGGGGTATAATTCGGGTGGTAAAGCATCCAACACTCTATTTACATCTTCTTTTGGTTTGGTTCGATTGCTAATTGTGAGAAAGCAACTATTCTATTGGCATTGATAAGAAATTATTCATAATAAGAGGGTCTCAGTAACCCGAACTAGTGAGGAATAACTGAGCTTGATCAAAAGCACATACTGCTCGAGCAAGTATGCGTAATTTTCCCTGAGAAAGCACGGAGGTTACTTTTATCATATAATCTCTACAAACATAACAAACCCTAATCTAATTAGCTTCTTCTTACCCTAAAACCCTAATATTTTTTAGTTGTGTCAGCACTAAAATAAGTATCAAAGGAGTATAATGATAGCATGCATAAAGCTAAAAAAAGAAAAACCAGCAGCCGCCTCAAAATTGACATTTCCATCATCATACATCATACATGGTTAATCATGTAAGAACGCTAAACCTTGCTATAATGCAAATAAAGCAATTTATAGTCACCATACAACTAACATATGTAGCAATTCAAAATATTAGCAAGGGAAAAAAGAGAGGAGAAATTAGAAAAACAGTAGAAATCAAGAAAGATACAATGGCACCGAAGATTCTTCAATAGGACGAAAGTTTTACTTTTAATATGATAGATGAACTTGAATTTAATGTGATACTAAGCTAAATAACTAATACTAAAATAAGTTATGAATACAGAATTACATGATGAACATTATTTATGTGGCAAATGTTTTCCATGAACTGAATTCATATAATAGAAACCCTTAATTCGCTCTAACTGGTTTCACTAAAACTCCGGAAAGCCTTTAAAAAGTCTCTATGTAATCTAATCTTCTAGCACTATGAAATTATCTCCTAATAAACAATTACACATTATTCGCATCGGCTGATATCATCTTCAGGCCCTCAGATCTCATAGCTTTGGATATTCATCGCCAGCTCAAACAATGGTTATTCACAATGAGCACATTAACATGCATAAGAAGAAGAAGACGGCGAAGAAGAAGATAATATTGTGGTAGTGGGTGGTGGTGGTGGTGATGAAATCAAAGAAATGAGAGCATCTCAGCAGCTCAAAATGAATAACCAAGAAGCCGCTCCAAATTAAGTTTTCCATCATCGGGCCTCATAAATTAAGATTTATTTTCAAGATAAGACTTCTTAAAGTGCTACTCCCTCCGATTCAATTTATTTGCCCACTTTTGAACTTTCACAACTATTAAGATAATTTATAATTCCCACATGGCCAAAAGTTAATAAAAGCATGGATGGAATGCAAAAACTCCATTTTACCCCTATTAAATGTTCATGCATGGGGTATAGCATGAGTATAATTGATGGTTAATTTAGGCATGAATCAATTAAAAGTGCTTTGATGATGCCAAATCTTTTCTTGATAATTTAAACGGACAAATAAAAATTGAAACGGAGGCAATGCATTTAATGACATTTTACCAAAAACATCACCCACAAAACCAAAGCTCAAAGAAGTTTGCTACATGTAAACAATTTAAGATAGTTTAGCCAAAAACAACCATACTTAAATTTAGCCTTGACTATGTGTAGATGCACCATAGTAGCTCATGTAAAATGATAAATTTAAGCAATTTATAAACATGGTATGATTTTTTTTAAAAACAAATGTAGCCCTCAGATCTCATAGCTTTTTGCATTCATCGACATCCAAATGTATAACTTTTCCAAATGGACAATCTCGAATGCACCCATCAATATAACTTTTCCAAAATCAATAAGGTATATAAATGCAAATTAGGTGAAACATTGGGGTATTATCTAGCAATTAACCCGCAATAATAAGAGCTGCTGCTTCTGCTGCTGCTGAATATAATTTTATATTCTAACTGAGATGATGACGACGACGATGGATGATTATGATGATGATGAAGGATGATGAAAGCATGTGATTAGTGCTTATACAAATTGTTTTCCATCATCGGGCATCGATTTATTTGATTAATAATAAATGAAATGTAGAAAAAAGGCCACATGGTTGAAAAATCTACAAAAGTTAATAAATAGAAATAAAAAATAGAAACCATAGAAAACGAGAGGGATTTATAGCGTAAAACTCTAGATTTAACGACAACGACGCAAACAAATTAGAGATCGAATGTAATAAAAATGTAAATGAGAGATTAACATGGAACAAAATTGAAATTTAGCGAAGGGGGTAGAGATATGGAGATTGCAAACCCTAAGCAGCAGCTGCGGCTCCTGGGCACGAGATAGCGATGAAAGACGGGGATGCGCAGTTTATATTTGGGGAAAACCCTAGCTCGTGCGCTGCATGTGCTGTCTGGAATAATTAGGATATAGGAAAGGACAATTTTTTAGAATAGGTTTTTTTTAAAACGTTATTAAAAAAATACCAATTCCAAAATATTTACAAAAGCAGATCATTTTTGTCCACATAGGCGTAAGCTGAGAGCCGAGACTTCAATTTTTTTTCTTCAATGTATCCCTTTTAAATTTATTTTTAAAGGGGGACACTTCTGGTGAAGAGAGAGAGATATACATTTGTATGGGCGTGCACCCTATAATTTTTTTTAAAAGGATATATGAGGCGCAGTTGCCAACTGCATCCCATCGGAAAAAAATTAAACAGCACAGCGTCAGGCGTGGCATCTACATGGCTAAAAGTGGCATACTTTTATAAATATTTTTGAAAGTGGAATATTTTTTTAAAAAAGTCTATTCTAAAAAATTGTCCTATAGGAAATTAAGAAATAGGGGGAAAAGGCTATTACTTAAAATAAAAGCAATATAAAAGATTTGATGTTGATATCTTCGTAATCTTACTTAAAAGTCTAAGAATTTATTATTTTAACCAAAAAATCTATTTATTGTTTCAAATATTTCAGTTATGACGCTGACATATAGTCACGTGTGTTGTATGTGCAAAAACTTGATGATGTGGACCGCTTTAATTAGAATAAAGGATTTTTCTTGTTTTTCAAGAAATTGATTCCAAAAAAAAAAGGTGAGTGTCATACTGGCCCTCTTCTCTTTGCATTATAATAGCACAGATATACATTAAGGTTTGTTTTGATGTATAAAGACATGTTTGGTTGAGAAATCTGGAGCTGCATATTTTTTTCTTCAAATGGTTAGATTTCCAAAGGTGTTGATGGAGATGACTCTAGCGCAACAAGAATTCGTTACCGTCGCTTGACCCGTTTCCAAGGAGATCCCGCCCCAATAAATCTTTAGGAACCCAACCATTTTGTTTTTGTGTTTCCGCGGCAAAAGTCCACACCTACAATGAAGAGACTACTATATTCCGTGACTTCTAAATGTTGCAATATACAACAAGAGCTTTTTTAATTGCAGGCAAGAACTTGCCCCGTGCGGATACAAAATTCATCTTGCCATCCCTTTCCATATTTAAAGAGATGGGGAGATTAGATTTTGGGATGTCTCCACTAGTAACTTTAGTGGAGACACCCCAATTGATGTTTCCAGTATTCAGCTTACACTGTACCTGCTGCAACAAAAGAAGACAATATTTTACTAAAATACCATCAATTTGTATCTAAGATTGATATTATAAGTTTCTCCTGTGGCAAATAAATACCATAAACATAGAAACTACAGACAAATACTATGGATTTTCAATAACAGGATTGAGGATACATTAGCAGCTCATTGTGGAATGGGAAGAAATGAAAACACACCCAGTCCATCGGAAGAAAGGCCATTACAAATACAAGAAAGAAAGCAGAGAAATGATGCAAGAGTTTCAGAAATACAATTAACAATACAAGCCTAGATGAATGAATATCCGGCCACTGTTGCTCTACAGTTTTCTATTCACAAGCCAGCTTTGTATCAAAGCTACTCAAGCAGATAGCGAATGCCTGAAACGCCGAGAGAGGATACCGGTAGTCCATAGTGAACATATCCTTCGCCACCTTCCCAAACTGCAGTATAATCTTATCGTTCTCCGGCGGTCCTGGCTGAACTGGCACAGGACCACCAGCAATGAGCTGGAAATTCTTAACAGAAGCAACGGTTACCCTTCCACGGAAATTAAGGCACCAGCATTGTAGCTGCTCGTGCCACCTCGGCGCCTTGTTCCTGAGAACCAAAGGCCTTTCTTTGCCTTCTTCCTCCTCAATGTCGGCCAAAATCCTAGCACCTGTTGTATTTTATTGCATGAAAGAAATAAAATATTAATAAGATTAGCAATCATGTAAATTTATTGACTTTTTCGTAAAAAAATTATTGATGAGGACATGGTTAAAGGTCATTGACAAGAATATTATTGCTCCTAATGGCTAGTTATAAGCCATGATGAAGTGTTATTATGGTGTTAATGTGGAGTATGATCTCCATATAAGCATGGCTACATTTCTTCTTCTAAACAAATATAGAGCAATGAACAACATATTGTGTTTTCAATCTTATTGTTTCCGGGCATTGGCTAGCAATGAACCACTTGATGATCGTGACACACAAGGTAGAGTCTACCAATCAAAAAAGTGTTTGCACCACTTAGAGGTACATCTGCCTAAAGCCCAGGCTGTATATACTCAAGGGAAGTGCATTTGCATGCCTACCCTGAGACTGGTACCATCTTTCTAACTATTTTTATTTTTCAATTTATATTTAAGAATCGGGGCCTAAAGAGTCACTGTAGGATGTGCCCTATGGTGAATGTCGGCTGGTCAGATGACACATTATTTAATGTGACCGACAACTCTTTCATATTACATATTGGATTCAGTGCATGTCACATCACTATTCAACATGCAACACTCAATAAAGTATTATTATGTTAGCTCTACTGTAGGTTGCAGGTTGCACCCTACGGTGACCATTTAAGCCGTGATTCATCTTTCTATTTGAAAGTAATTTCAAATTTTGGTAACAAAATTTCCAACAAGCACCTCCATTGATCTCGGAAAACCGAAAACTTTCCATCCTTGCAGATTCTCCGGCGATTTCAGAGAACCGAGAGCTGCTGAAATCTCGAGAGCTTTCAATTATCGAAGACTTGGAGAATGAGATGCTTCTAAACGATTCATCAAGAAGGGTAGGGACAGTGCCATCGATGTTGAGAGCAGAGGTGGGGATTGAATGCATGGCACATTGCATCTTACGTGGGCCCCGTGTGCCGAGGACATTTAGTTCGTAATTGATTTGGGCTATATTGTAGTTGCACGAAGGGAGTTTAGGGGAGATTTTCTTGGAGTAAAATCTTCGGCTTGTTTTTCCGGGTTGGGAAATTGATGATGCATTGTATGGTGGTTGTGTATCGTACATTATAAACTTTGTGCCAAGGAAATTTGACCTGGAATGAGAAAAAAGTTGTTGTTGGTTATAGAAGAGTACAAGTAAATGGCTAAATTGCAGATACTACCCTCACTTTTGAAAAGCTGCACTTAATGCTATTAGTTTAAAACTGAAAAAAAGAGAGAAAAAGAGAGAGAAAAGACATCTGTTCATCTGACATTGCATATTCAATACTTGGGTTATTTGCACAAAAGCCACCTATAGTTTACCCCATATAGCACTTCAACAAGCAATTTATTAAAACAAAACACCCCGTATTCATCAACCAAAACTATATGAAACAAAATAGCGCTCAGATTCTACCCTAAACAAAACAAACAGGTTCTAGAATCATAGCTGACAATAATTCTGAGTTGTTTAGAGTTGAATTTTAGTGAAGGGTTTTGATTGATAAACCGAAGGGCTGATTGTGCTAATAAATCACTTGAAGGGTAATAAGTGCTATGCAGGGTAAGCAACAGGGTTTTTGTGCAATTAACCCTTAATTCTTTTGCCAAGGAATATTTGTTTAAATAAAGAAGCTGAAGAAAGAAAGAGCAAACAGAAGAAGATATTGAAGGGCTCAAAGTGTGGATTTTAAAAAGAGAGGGTAGCATACTTGTATACCTCCAAAAGTGAGGAATGGTTAGTGCAATTTAACCTTAACATGGAGGAAATACCAAGGTTATTAATCTCAACATATTATTACCTTAATTTTCCTAGATAAGCGTTGCTGGATCGTGATATATTGTTCGCATCCATCGATATTATGTACTCCGTGCTGGTTGTACGGTGAGTCCTTTTGGCGGATAGGAGGAATTTCCCATTTTCAACAAGCACAGCTGTACAATTAAGTTGGCATGTCACAAATTATACCCGAAAAAGGTGTAATTACCAAAGAAATTATAATTAAAGATACTTTTTTGAGTTTTCTTGATCCTCAGTCATGCACCATAGCTGAACCGATTTTGATGGAAAACTTTAGATGATGCCAGTACTGATCTTAAAGAAAGAGCAATGTTTGTAATCAAATAGGAAACTAGGGCTAAAACAAAAAAGAAGATTAACATAACGAAAAGGAAAATATGGCCAGCCACGTTGTTTGGTTTCCTCACTGCGTATAAGTTACAGCTGTTAACAATACCAATACTAGGTTTTGTTTCTGAAAAGGAAAAAAATTCACAAACACTTTTTAAAATCACATCCTGTGCATTAGGTTATTAGAAACACGCTTGTTTACTAATTTTTAAAATCCATAAACTAGCCATTCACATTTTTAGTATGTTGTAACAGTCTCATGCATGAAGTGTATCATACATTTTGCTGAAAGACTAACATTCATAACATAAAGCTCTAGCTCGCTTTAGCTTCTAGCTTCTGTGTCGCACTTCATGATTTATAAATTTTTACAATCTAGTATTTCCTTCTTATATCCTTTATTGCCTTCAGGATATAGTGCTTGCTTTTAATTTTTTTATTTATTAGTTTATTAATCATGCAATTTCTTAATTTCAGATATAATCCCCAATTTTCTAAATCTATTGTTAGTTTTTTGCAGCAAAAGATCGCCTTCAGGATATAGTGTTTACTTTTTATTTTTTTAATTAGTTTATTAACCATGCAATTTCTTAATATAATCCCCAATTTTCTAAATCTATTGTTAGTTTTTTGCAGCCTCTTTTGCTGCTAACAAAACCTTTAAGCCTGAGCCATGCATTTCGGTTTTGTTCCTGATTTTTGCAGTTTGGTAGCTACATAACATTGGATAGTGCAAAAAAGAAACTTGCTAGTTAACGAGTTAACAATATAATACTGCTTATGCAGGATAGTATACAAGTTCTTATCATAAAGCAAATCAATCATTCTTATATTATAGGTATGAACAGTATGGGTACGTGACATTCATTACCATAAAATAAACAAGAGAGGAAAAAAAGATAAACAGAAGACATTAGTCGATAAAACCTTACAAGGACTAAGACATAGGTACAGACGATAAGTTAAATTTGATTTATCCCTCTTGATGAAGCACTGAATGGTACCATCTCGAGGCCCCGGCTGTTAATGGCAAAGAAGAAGCAATGAAGTATTAATAACAAAATTTAAAAATTTGATAGTATGCTAGCGCTTATGTAAATGGTTGTTGATTTTTGCATAACAAAATCCATCTTCACCCCTCCATGACAAATTATTCGAATATAGCAAGGGATTAAAAAATGCACTTCGCTCTCTTGTTTATTTTATGGGGCCACATGGAAAAAATATCAAAAAATGCACATCGCCCAGAAAATTCATCTTAAAATGCTCCTCTCATCTGCTCTCTTACTACCATTCTCGAACTAGGCACCATGCCATGAAAGTCGTAGAACTTGACAACGAAGTTAAGGAGAGGATGGTTCATATTGAAATGTATTAACTTCTAAATTCTTTGAAAGCTGCTTACAGGGACTAACTTCATTAAAGAGAGGTATAGATCCAAAAAAATGGCCGCAACATCTTCAAATGGAAATTAATAAAACTAACAAGGCAAATTAACTTAAATATAACAAAAAAAATTAAGAGCGTCACCTTGTGTTATTCTTATGGCCACCCTAGGATAGATTAACTGTATTTGGTGTTAATGTGCTAGCTTTTCCTTTGATGAGCTATATTTTTACCAGTGTTAATGTGCATTTTATGGGCTAACTTAGGATATAAAACAAGAATGCACATCTCACATAAAAGCTTTCTTCAAGCATTCTAAGTTTTTCCCAAGCTTCAGTATAGTTTTTTCTTTCTCGAATTTGAATGACACTCCTGCTAATAATGACTAAAATTTTATTTTTTGAAAAAAAAAGGTAGAGAGCTGAAAAAATCAGCAGTAAAATATCTTCAAACAGGTATTAATTAAAATAACAAGATAAATCAACCCAAATATACAAAAAAAAATTAAGAATAACACCTGCTTTAGCGACATTGGGAACGTAAGATTCCCACAAAACTCTGGATTCCTCACAATATCTCCACACATTTCCCTCCACGCTTTGCACACGCCAGCACATGCAACAACATGCTTACGTGAAGGCCATGTGCTCTCGCTAGCCTCCAGCCTTTTGATCACGTCACAGAGCAGCTCAGTTGGGAGACTAGCCCAACAATTATTTTGGACAACTGGCTCTTGGTCATGCAGCTCGTGCACGGCTGCCTGAGATTTGCCAGTATTGTAATTGGAGAGCCTCACTTCAAAGTTCCGTCTTGATAGGCTCCCGAAGCCATCTCTCACATCACGGACAATTTTACGGAAAGACATTTAGACCAATTCAAATCTGACAAGTATAGCAAGGAGGCAGATTGAACTTGCCAAAAGGCAAAATTAATGCAACTCTGATGAATAATGGATGGTCAGCTGCACAAGGCGGCAAAAAATTACAAGTAAAATTAGATATGCATGAGAGTAGTACTAAGCAATCGAGTACGTTAACGAAAGTAACCTATTCATACAAATGAAATGATAACAACACTTCGCTTATCCAGCTTCACAAGGGAAATTTTTTTTAACAAAGAAATCAACTATTGAATAGATTAGAAGAGTTCCAGACTAACAGCAGTACCAAAAGCAACTGTTACACACAACAACAGTAACAAGCCTTTATCTCAATTTTTGGGGTCGGCTACATGAATGTTTCTGCTATGTTAAGAGCCATCTCCTGAATTAAATTGGTAATCAATATATCTTGTTTAACTGCCTCCATCCATATTTTTTAGGTCAATTTCTAGACTTTATTGCCCCTATAACTACAATTTTGAATACAGTAACAATTAACATAATACCTAAGCAAAAAAATTATGTCATGCAACTCAGAATCCCTTGCAGTATACCAAGTCACCCTCTATATCAAATTATAGGTGCACAAAAAGAAATATTGGTAAAAAACTCCAATATTGCTGGGTAGTAAGGGTTTTGAAAAGGATTAAACTGCAACAACTTCTACATATATGCACATTCTTTCTGTACTAAAGAATTTTCAAAACCTTCAACCTATAACTACTACACCAGGGTTGGTACTAACGGATGAAAAAATGTTTCTAAACAATTTAAGTTTCTATTGGAGATTTTAGAGATAGCAAGCAATTGATTTTCTTCTCTCGGATCAATAACCGATGGCTATACCTGCTTATAAAGCAGTAAACTAGAACTAAAAACAATTGAAGTACAAACCAAGTTACATTATCAATTGAAGACAGAACCTACGGCAAATATATGAAGCCCAAAATGCAATATTCGTTTAAAAAAACCATTCGGGGAGAGAGGGGGGCTCTCTCCCCTAGATATCAAACTTCGTACGTCATCGCACTTTCAAAAGATAACAGCAACAGTCACGTCATCACACCCTCAAAAGAGAACAGCAAATGCCATTCAGATATATAAGCTTGAATATGCGACTAATAACTTTACTAATGAAAGGGAGAAAAGGTCAGAGAATTGGGGCCTGCCAAAAGAAATTTTCTTTTTCACCTACAATTAGAAGGTACTGAAATATGTTCCATTTCGCTTTCGGTTATATATGTGCCTTCCTGTTGAACACAATTCCATATAGCAAATATATCATCGATTCCCCTTCTTTTAGATTTGTCCATGGTTTATGTGACTATGATAAGCCCATCTCTTGTCATAGTTTTATGAACCAGAAATTTGCCACTTATTTGGAGTGGGTTGATGTCATCTCGACCGCCGATCGTCAAACTTTGTCAGCTGGAGCTTTGCTCCATAGCCCATCCCATTTGAATGGAAAAAGGCTGAGACGACGACGACGACTACAATTAGAAGGAAAAATCAATAAGGTGAGTTCTTACAATGTAGGAATCAAATGGTTCGGTTCAACAAAATCAAAGCGACAACTTTGCTACCCTAATTAATAGCCTCCAAAGCAAAATAATTCCAATAATTTCTAAACACTACAGGCAACAACTTATCATCATAATCGACTGAGAGTTAGAAGAAACAGCAATTCATCCTTATCCACTGAGAGTTAGAAGAAACAGCAATCCCCAATTTCTAATGCTTAGAGAAATGGATAAGGCGCTCAACGAACGAGTCAAAGTGTTGGTTGGGAAAAATCAGAAATTTACTATAAAAATCCAATACAAATAATTTCCCGAAGATATTGGGCGCAAAAATCAAATCTTTTCTACAAGATGCATCAAGAAACCACTCCAATTTCACAAATTTCACACAAAATAAGAGCTCAAAGTATCAGATCTGTACGAATTCACCACAAGATATTACCTTCAGCGAACCCCAACGAAGTTTCAGAGGATGAGGCGCGCTTTAAAAACCCTAGCTTTCAAAATGGAGCGCGCAAGAAAGGAATCCTGTGGCGATTGAGATCCCTTGCTTTTTTTTGTTATCGTTAGCACACGCTCTTTAGTTTCAAGGCGAAGATGGGTCTTAAAAAGAGATACTAACTGTAATTTGTCAAAAAGAGAAAAAGGGAGAGTGGGGAGAAAATGTAAAATTAATTTAATTTCTCTAATTGCTGGTTGACTTCTGTTCCGTTATGTTGACCATAGGCGTTAGTCTTGTAACGGGCCCGTTCCGTCTGTACGTCACGCACGTGATGAAGCTGCTGGGAAAGGAAGCGAGTATTTTGATTTCAACTCCCTACAAATTCAAAATATTGCAAATTTGTACTCGTTTAATGGGCTTCCACAAACTAACAATTACATTTGGTATCGTCCTCTTGTGGCATCATGTAGGCCCTTTATTATCTTGGGCTTGTTTGAAAAATGTAAATTGCAAAATCCAACTTCTATTGGAACTTGTCTGCAGGGTCAACTCCAAATTGCACTAATCTATGCGAGAAATAAGATTGCAAATCCTTCCCCCTTATCTATTAAAAAAATGCTAAATTGCATGGAAAACCTTCTTTTAAAATATTAGACCCCAAATTTAATGCGTATACAATTAAGATTAAATCTCTTCATAACGGTCAATTCCTATCATATTTTTCCTTTTCACCGGATTTTCTTTTCTCTCATCTAAATTGATCCAAATACGGGTTTATATGTAAATATGATACTCATACACAGTTGAGTTGAGCTTTAGTTCTTTTCTTGATTATCCCTGAACAAATAACAACATTTTGATTATAGTAACATAAACTTAATGTCTCCTTATTATAGTTTTCCGCTAATCTTTTAAACCTTGAATTAAAAGAGAATGAACTAACAAAGTCTAATTTTCTTAAAGAATAAGGAAGGCACCAAAGTCTAACGTGTCATTGGGTTTCTCATAAAAAAACACAACCACTCCATTATGTCTCATGCCATCATCCAGTCCATTAATAATATACAAATTACGCGGGGTGGGGGTGGGGGTGGGGTGGGGGGCTGCTATATTCATGCTTCTTTCGTGTACATCTCCTATCTTTATTTTCATATACCGAGACTTGGCACTAGCTACCGCAGCATCTAGGTAACCTATAAAAATAAAACTTTATAGAAATAAGACATTAACTGAAAAATGTGCATGCGTTGCTTGGCATGATCAAGGCTGCTTGCTTGCTTGCTGCGTTCATCAGGCTCTGTATGTATTAAAAAATCTAATGATGAGAGAAAGTGAGAAGCTATGCACGATAGATAATTTAATTAATCATAAGGATGATGGCTACCTATATTCCTTTTAGTGATACTTTATTTACTCTCATAATGTTGCAAATTAGTTATAACAATCAAATATATTTTATTGTTATAGCTACTGGAAAGTAGCATATTAGTTGTACCTTTTTTTTAGTTTAGATTGTACAGCATGTGTATCCCTAAACATAAGGGATTGTTGTTGGTTTTTTTTGTGACAGAAGAGTAGGACTGAGTCCTCCCATAAAATTTTATAAAATTACCAAAGATTATAAAAAGGAGAAAAGAAAGAACAAATTAAGAAAGAAGAGGAGAAAAGAAGAAACATAACGGATCAACTTAGATAACAAAGTAAATACTGAAGCTTTTCAGCAAGGACCTGAAGCAAACTCTCAATTTGTGTTTGTATCTTTATTGATTAATCCTCCAGCTCTTTTAGTATTTTGAATGAAAAAGAGAACTTTGCATTGAATTTGCAACTTTGTTCAGCAGCTGCAGCATCTATAGTCCTGCATACAACCAAGGAACAACAGTACAACGCAGACGCAGAAGTATACATAAAAAACACATATGCTAGAAACCAAAGACATATTTGATATGGAGTGTAAATTTAGTTAAATTCTTTCTTGCAAGATACCAAATAAATTTCAGTAAAGGCCATCTCTCACAGAAAACAGCTAGAAAACTTAGAATATATTTTAAAATTGCCTTTTCAAAAAATTTGATCTATATATATTTTAAAACCACAGAACAAACTTTTATAATAAGACCCACTACCACCAGAAACCGTAAAAATATTGAGTAATTTAAACTTAACTAGAGATAAAGAATGATAGTCATAAAAACTAAACCCAAGGACAAGAAAAAGCAAATATCCTTAATTTTATGATCCCTCCGAGCATAACAAAAACATTTATGTGAGTAAAAATTTTGTGGGGATGAATATCTTCATAAAGGTCAGGAAGATAAAAGATGGTCACATCATCAATTAAGGCATCTGGTATTAAACAAGAATAGATTTAGCAACTAACACCTCATACCAAAAGGAAGAGTATAAAGTTCTCCGTAGATAGATAAGCTCAAGGCATCAAAAAAGGGTTGTATTGTCTATTGACAAGCACAACCATCTCCCCACTGTGAAGATCTTGGAGGTTTTTACAGTGTCACTAAGCCTATCGCAGTCCAAGCACAACCATCAATTAAGGGTTGTATTGTCTAAAGGAGCAGATGAACAGTAAAGCAGTAAATAGTATGTCGGGTGTGTTGAATCAGTAAGCAATGCATAACAATGTCACTATCCCTATCGGTCTCTAAGTCTCACAGTATATGTCACTAAGCCTATTGTCAGTCCAAGTGTGAGAGTCAACCACTCGTGAGTATCCCCCACCCAAGGGTAGGACCCAAGGACAAGGGAACACGGGCCCGAGTCGCTCGCTAATAATCAGTGATATCCCCACATATCTCCATATATCTCCATATGTGCCGGCATGGGACTCCCGAGATTCTGTTGAACTCACACTCAAACTACCCCACACCCCGTGGTCTACATCAAACGCCAACCATAAACTCAAATACCAGTCGGTCCATGACAAGTCTGCGCGAGAACTGGAGACAGGATCTCCATCAAGCATGTCCCGACTGATACCCAAGATAAATGGACAGTGTTTGGTGCCTTACCTGTGACACCCATACAAATGCTTCCATAATTGTCCCATACCAATTATAGTCCCACTTATACACGTCCCACAGACGTCGACAATGCAATACATCAATAGGGTCCACTGATTGTGTACAAGTACGTGTCACTTTCCCTTATCCACTCATACTTAATCACTAACGTACTTGCCACAATCAAACACTAAACCTAACACTGGGTAATGCATATGATCGCTAGGTTATCAATGCAATGACGTATATATAATGTGATGAGAAAACAATATTTAAGGCATGATTAAGATGTCATCAATCGATGTCTTACCACTTGCATAATTTATCATAAATCATACATGCACAATTTAGCGAAATAATGAAAAAAGGGTAAATAGTATGTTTAATTATCTAACCATCAAAATTAGTTTCACGTTAATCGGGTTTCAGGATCACTAGATATGGCCATATCATTTTAAGCGTTCACTACTGGAATCCGGTTTCAGAATCGGAAGTCCGTTTCGAAATGCATTTTAATCCCAGTTGGGATAGTAATTAGGCGACACTATAGTTGAACTATAATTAGGATTATCAGTCAGGTTTCCATCGCAATTGGCGGATCGGTAATACGTTATGGCGACAGGGAGTTATGGACAGATTATGTTCGGCGTGTAAAATCTGCCTCTGCAGAATTCAGCACGACGCAACGACATTGTAAAATAGATTAAAAATATCAAACGGTTGAGGAAACTAATGAGACTAGTCGAGTAAGAAAGATAATTCAATTTTCTATGTAACGATAGAGGGTTCCGCGCATTCTCATATTTTAACAATAATATACAGGGATTTAGAAACAGGGGTTAATCGGGATTTCCATTCTGGACCGCAGTCCAGAATCGAACTCCTCCGCAATTTTCTCTGTCATAAAAATTCAGTGATCAACAATATGGTGCAGTGGGTTAAACAATTAGCTTCGATATGAGCCATTGGACGAATCATTTTAATATGTACACAATTAATTATGATTTAAACAAGTTTCAGACGCGGGAAATATTCAGTTTTAACGGGTGTAATTGGGGGTGATCGTTCAAGCCAGTAACGATTATATTTTCCAGTACGATTTCATCACTATGTTCATTGACACACGGGACAGCGTATACCATCAAGTTCCGTCAGTTTAAAGTAAGGTTTTCGTTCGGGTTTTGCATCAAGCACTTGTGTCATATAGGTTCTCACGAATCGTAAAACATGGATGTCACGCCCCGCTTCCCAAAAATGTGGAATACGGAAAACGACGAAGGCCAGCCGTGCTACCTACGGTAAGGAAAAGTCCTTCCATAGTCACATAAGACTGTCTAGATTAACCTGTCAAAGTAAAATCCAATACCAAAAGAAATAATACTGATAATCATGCTGCAATGAAACCACAAGAAATCCTAAAAATGGGTCCACTAGATAATTGATGCAATTAAAGATCCAAAACAAAAGATTCGGAATAAAATAAGATCCGAAAGAGATACAAAAGTCCTAATGTCCCATAAGGACGCACATGCTAAAAGCTAAAAGTAAAGGAAAATAAACCTACGATTAATGATCTTCAGTAAAGTCCTGGTAGCCGCTCTGATCCTGCTCAGCCTGCAGATCTGTCTCTAAACCTGAGATGGCAAATCTCAGGGATGTCAGAACATCCCAGCAAGTACTCAACGTATAAAGTGTGTGTAGCATAATAACAAGAATAAGTAAAAGTGAAGCCCGGTGTGCAAGAAAGCATATATATAAGTAATTAAATGCACTAACACTATGAAACATGTATGTAAGGGATCAGATCATAACCTAACTGGCCACTAAAAGATAAACTATCCTATCGTAAGCTTGAGTGTGTGCGTCAACCTCTGCAGGAGTATTCCTAATCCAAGAGTGGTGCCCCAGGGGCTAGGAAACACGGGCCCAACTGTGGAATGAACAAGAGACCGCTATAACCCGGTACGAGCTGTAAACATGTGACCGCTATAGCCGGTACGAGCTGTAATCATGTGACCGCTATAGTCCGGTACGAGCTGTAATTATGTGACCGCTATAGCCCGGTACGAGCTGTAATCATGTGACCGCTATAGCCCGGTACGAGCTGTAATCATGTGACCGCTATAGCCCGGTACGAGCTGCCGGCATGGGACTCCTGAGATCCTGTTGTACAACGCACACTCAAACTACCCCAACACCCACGTATTTATAATTACTATGGTAAAAATTAATATCACTAATTAAGAATGCTGAAAAGACAGAAACTTGTAGTATGGTAATTGTATGGAAATAAAACTGGTGAATAGTGGTGTCATGGCATGTAGTCCAGCATAGTCCAGCACTCTAAGTAATGATTTCATTTTAAAATTAAATAATAAGGATCATGAATAAGCATGTCAAGTCAAGGTGTTCTATACATGTAATCAACATGAGTCTCGAATGTGTATAAAGCATGTAAAAGGGATTCTTGTGCATAATATTCATGTCATAGCATTACATAAAGAAAAGCAAGCAGCAGTCAGCAATATATATTAGCAAGTATTCCGATAAGGACAGATGATAAAACTGTGAAAGAAACCTCTTTCCTCTAATATCCAAACTTGTACAGGCTAAGAACTAATTTAGATAATCGCCGATGTTGCATCGACAAAAAAAAGAGAGCAAGAGTACTTGCCTGAGGATAGCGATCATGAAAAACGATGTACGAAAATGCAGGCACGATCTCAGCTAAGGTGCGACTTTGGATCTGAGTTATACGATCCGCCTAGATAAATTTCATCGATTTAAATCATAAATATTTACATAAAAAATTGTCACACAACCAAAACAAAATTATCTCAATTTAGAGTTTTGATACTAATTTTCCCTTTTCAATTGCTCACTGATTTCATACCATTTTATTTATTTATTTATTTATTTAGAACAGAACAGGGATCAAGGAGTGCTTACAGGGGGGAAATCGTGGCAGTTGCGATTGCTAGGGTCCAGATCTGACGATGGAAGGACAAGGATGATGTTGCTGCAGGGAGTTGTGGAGATTTGGGTGATGGGAGCGGCGACGAGGGAAGACGAGGGCTGCGGCGACGTCGAATGCTCTGTGCAGGTCGCTGGAGGTCGTGGTGGAGTCGGAGATGGCTGTGCGAAAGGACGTTGGCTACGGTGATAGGACGAGATGAGGAGATCGGGGTTGTGGCTGCGCGAGGAATGGAGGCGGCGTCGACGGGAGGAGGACGAGAGCGAGGGCGAAGGCGAAGGAGGGAGGAGAGGGTCGCGGCGCTGATGGAGGCGAGAGGAGGGGTCGGGGTCTGCGGCGGTGTTGGTGGCGACGACTAGGGTTAGGGTTTCGTGGGTGAGGGATTTGATGAGCAGCGTGGAAAAGAGGGAGAGAAAGACGCGGGTATGAGAGAGGGAAAGAGATTTTGTTTGAGTGTATATATAAATTATTTTTATAAATATATTTATAAAGATAGATATCTATAATTGGTTGCATTTAGAGATTCGGTGCAGATTTTCTCGTTCTCATTTTAACAGTAAACAGATACGCAAAATGTTATTTTGCTGTCACTAAGAAAATATTATTTATATAGTATAGAAACTGAATATTTTCCATATCAAAATTGTTTACAGCGAAAAAATCTAAATTAAAATATTTTAGCGGCCAACTAAAAATTTAAAAATTTTGGGAAAAGGATCTTGATAAACTCTTGAATTATTGCATTAAATAAGGTTGTTACAATGGAATTAGTAGTAGTTTGAATTATAACAGCAATCTAGCATGGAGCAAATAGGGTACTTGCCTGGAGACGCTCTGGCGACGCATGGCAGCGGCAACGGCAACGGCACGAACGCGCAGCGAACGGCGCGGCTAGGATTCGCAGTCTCGGCTCGAGCTTGGGCTCTTGGACTCGATGTCTCAGTGGGTGCGACGGACGTGCGCTGGCGGTGCGACGGTTATAGCCTTGCTGATGGTGACGGACACAAAGACTGAAGCCACGGCTTATTCGGCGACGATGACGGCTGGAACAGCGGCGATCGAAGATAGAGGCAAGTACTCGATGAAATGGCTAAAGCTTGGTTTGAAGCTTGGGCTAGCCTCGAGGCTCGGTCTCGGCTGGAGGTGGAGCTTGGAAGCGACGGTAACAGGAGGTGATGGTCAAGGCCGTGACGATGAGATTTCCGGCACGACACCAGTAGTAGCGACGACAGCGAGCTCAGGGTGAGCCTGGTAACGATGAAGATGGTGTCGGGGTGCTGAGATGGGGAGAGAGGTGTTGTGAGAGAGGGAGGGTAAAGATGTTGCCTGTAAGAGAAAGGGCTTGGCGGTGGTCGGCGGAGGCATCTCCAGCGAGGGGTTAGCGAGGGTGCTCGGGAAGGGTGATGGGTTCCGATGTGCAGGATGAGGGGGTACGTGCTTGGGCCTGTAGCTTGAAGGGGGCGAGGGAAATGGTGTCATGGAGGGGTCAGGGCTCGTTGGCGTCGAGGTCGGTGGGGGAGTGAGGTGGTGAGGGGAGTCGAGGGTCAGTGATGGAGCTTGGTGGAGTTGGGCTCGGCGAGGGATGTGCAGGGGAGGTGGTCGGTGGTGTGGGGAGTGGCGATGAGAGGAGGAGGAGTTTTCGTGGAATGAGGTGGCTGGTGATCGTTGTCGTCGAGGGAGCTCGGCGGCTGGGAAAGCTTGGAGTTTTCGGAGAGAGGAGAGTTTTGAGATAGAGAGATGAGGGGGAGAGAACTCGCGAGACGAGGAGGGGTTGAGGGGCGCACGGTCGTGGCCTTGAGGGGCGTTGGCGAGGTGAGCGACGACGTGGGGGCGGCGTGGGGGCAGTAGGGGAATCGAGCGGGAAAAATGAGCGGAGTGGGGAAGGAGAAGGGAGATGATAGCGGGTCGGGTCGGTTTGTTGGGAGCGCGGGCCGGGCTAGGGTTTGGGCCGGTGTAAAAGGGGGAATAAATAGAGATAGAGAGGGAGTGGGCCGGGATAAATATATTTTTAGTTTTAATTTGAATATTTTTTGTTGGGCTGACGAAAAGCTGGGCTGAGATTTTATTATATATTTAGTTTGTGGTTTTGGGCTGAAGGGGATTTAATTAGTTTTAATTTATATTATGTTCTGGGCCGAGGAATTGGGAATGAGGAAAAGAAATTGGGAAAAGGAGATGGGCCTGGCCAAGAGAGGGGGAGATTGGATTTAGATTAAAATAGTAAAATAAGAATTGGAAATATCCAGTAAAATTTTAGGGGATTACCATAAAGGAATAGAACATAAATAGAATAAAAATATAGGAAAATTATTTCATTCAAATATGTAAAATAGTACGTCGAAAACTGGGTATTATATCATACCACCCTTACAAAAATTTCGTCCTCGAAATTTAAAATAAACGATAAGTTACAAAATAATAAGCGAAGAGCTAACACATCGAACACTTAGTGATTTACTTAAAACAGGTAGGTAAAAAAATTGAAGGTCTATAAATGTATAAAAAAACTAACGTAACTAAAGGGCAGGTCTAAGCAAGTACAAGGCAGGCTCAACTATAAGGGCAGACTATATATACAAGAGAATAAAAATAGCAATAACAAACAATAATATTCGAGACATGCTAGATAAAATCGAAACCCTAAATATATGCATACATACGTATATCGAAATAGTGCATCTAGGATAATAGCATCAGGCATAACCATTTATAATAGCAACTATAATCACAATACCCGGAGAAATAAAGTAACAAAATAAAATAGTGAAGGATTTGTCGATAGCTTAAAACATTCTAGTATAATGTATCGATCAAAAAGAAAAATAAATTTTAAAATAACTTAGAAAAATCCACATGGTAAAAATAAGAAACACAGCACAAAATAATATGTGCAATATATGGTTGCGCTATCGAAAAATGGGAAGATTATTCGTGTACTTAAAATGCATAAAACGGAAGCAGTCAATAATACGAAATTTTTGTAAACACAAGGTGGTGGGAGCTAGATTTCGAGCACAAAGTCACTGAATGTAAATATGGTAGCAGAAGATAGCACCCAAGTGTATAGGGCTAGCCAGGGGAGGGATTACAATGGAGTATGGTCCATTCAGAAAGTCGGAAAGTGGTACTTCCAACTGAAAGTCGAAGAGACTGAGATCGGGTCAGCACAGGGTGTAAGGGTGAACAGTAATGAACCTCAGGAGGGAAAGAATGTATGGGGGAGGGAGGACAGTCAATGCATCATGCGAACCCAAAATCAAAAGGTTAGCGAACTCAGAAATTTTATTATCATTCCAGAAAATTCAAAACAAGGCATTCTCGAAAAATAAAAAGTGGCCCTAAACTAAACATAGATTTATTTTTCCAGAGCAGATAAAAGATAAATCACGTCAGGCGCGATTATGGAAGTTCAGTAGGTTACGGTAGGCTCGCGCGCTCAGATAGGGGCGTCTATTTCCATAGCGCCTCACAGGGATCGCCACTGGAGGTTCTCCGGCTGCGGGGTCTTATTTTTCTGGTCTTTCTTCCTCGACTGGAGATTCTTCATCATGGTATGCGTCCTCGTGATTCGCCTCTTCTGGCTCTTCTTCCACGTGATTTCTTGCCGCTGGATTCTCCTCAAGATTTTCCTCTCCTGGACTTTCTTCTATCTGGTCCTCCTCGAAATCTCCCTCTATGGGGTTCTCCTCTATTGGGTCTTCTTCTTCGTCGTCCGAGTCACTGACCATGTCGACTTCTGGGGCTGCGAATCCCTCGCCTTCGGAATCGCTATTTCCGAAAATCACCTGTGGACCGTTGATCTCGTCATCTGAACTTACCAGCATGCCGTCCAAGGAAACGCACGATCGTGTGTCCTCATCTAGGGGCGGCGCTACTCGAGGGTGGGCCATGGCCTGAAAAGAAAGAGTCATGATTAGACAGTGGGGCACATTGAGAAGATAACCAAGGATACGGTAGCATACGGAGGATACGCTGTAGGCAAGGACCGGAAAAATCAAAATTTCGAATACTGATGCAATGATTAGTATAAGTAGAGTGAGTGGGAAGGGGACGATACATACATCACAACTCAGAATTTTTATTACATTCAACTAAAGATTCAACGGATATAAGATTTTAAACGAAAGGAAATATTTACAAAAGAGTGGCAACATTTTTTTTTAAAGCAGAAAACGTGATAATTCTTCTTTGATTTCTAGACCGCTGCATTCTCGTCACGCGAGTTGAACTCTGCGCTGGGTCCGTACTATTTCTCGAGGCTCGAACTACGTAGTAACCATCACTTAGCAGGAGTGGAGAGTGTGGACGAATCTCCTCCTTGTAGCTCATTGCTTTTTGAGCAACCATTGATAAGGTGTTCGCTGGATCCGCAAATCAGGCATTGCCCTTTGGCGCGGCGACAATCTCTCTGAAGGTGTCCTGGCTTCTTACAGTACCCACAACATTGGGTCTTCCGCTGCTTCCATTGCTGGGGAACAAGTGGGCGCTTCATCTTCACCTCTTTTCCTCGTCTAACAGGGATACTTTTACGATTGGAGACTTCCGCTGGTGCCTGAGTCACCTGCCTTCTTAATCCTTCAGCTAACAGGTCGTTTGTTCGCTCCTGGACTTCCTTCAGATTTTGCAGTGCATTCAGAATCTCTACGGTCTGATTCTGGGGAGTGGAGATAGAGGAAGAGTTGTTGGAAGACATGATCCTGAAACAACATTTTTAGGACGGCATAAGATACAGGGGAAAATCAGAACAAGATATAGAATAGACAATGAAACAAGGATATCGGGTGAGGTGAAACTCAATCGAGTGGAAACAAATGTAGAACTCCAAGCTACCCAATAGAGTACAGTATTGTAGCTATACTGCAGTTCATAATTACAACCACGTAACTCTACTAAATCACCCAAAACTCTAGTGGATAGATCAATACGTATAGCAGCATACACTATGTGAATCGATATTAAGAATAACAAATTTACAATCTAGACCGAAGGATGTCTTAGATTTCCAAGCACTACACGGAAACTGCAATCCCAAATGAAGCAAAACCTGTCTCTGATACCAACAAAACCATGTCACGCCCCACTTCCCAAAATACGGAATACGAAGGGTGTACAAGGCCAACCATGCTCCTACGGTCGATAAAATATCTCTCTGTAGTCACACTTCGGCTTCTAGCTTTACGTGGTAATCAGTAATCAATGCACAGATAAGAGAAATGCAATAACTAAATCAAAACAAATACGAAAGAACTAACCAGATGGAGATCGAGAGAGTATAGCTCTGGGTAGCTGATCAAGATGTCCGCGATGTACGTCTGGTCCTGGTCCAAGCTAGATCCACTTCTCACTCTGAACATGCATACTCAGGTCGTCAGAGCGACATGATGGCAATATATATATATAGATACAAATGGTAACCCGTACAATAATAATGAATATGTAACAATAAATCAAGGGAGTAAAGACGTGAACATGAAGTAGCCAAATGCGGGTGTCTAAAGGAGCAGATGAACAGTAAAGCAATAAATAGTATGTCGGGTGTGTTGAATCAGTAAGCAATACATAACAATGTCACTATCTCAATCAGCCTCTAAGTCTCACAGTACAGGTCACTAAGCCTATCGTCAGTCCAAGTGTGAGAGTCAACCACTCGTGAGTATCCCCCATCCAAGGGTAGGACCTAAGGACAAGGGAACACGGGCCCGAGTCGCTCGCTAATAATCAGTGATATCCCCACATATCTCCATATATCTCCATATGTGCCGGCATGGGACTCCCGAGATTCTGTTGAACTCACACTCAAACTACCCCACATCCCGTGGTCTACATCAAACGTCAACCATAAACTCAAATACCAGTCGGTCCATGGCAAGTCTGCGCGAGAACTGGAGACAGGATCTCCATCAAGCATGTCCCGACTGATACCGAAGATAAATGGACAGTGTTTGGTGCCTTACCTGTGACACCCATACAAATGCTTCCATAATTATCCCATACCAGTTATAGTCCCACTTATACACGTCCCACAGACGTCGACAATGCAATACATCAATAGGGTCCACTGATTGTGTACAAGTACGTGTCACTTTCCCTTATCCACTCATGCTTAATCACTAACGTACTTGCTACAATCAAACACTAAAACCTAACACTGGGTAATGCATATGATCGCTAGGTTACCAATGCAATGACATATATATAATGTGATGAGAAAACAGTATTTAAGGCATGATTAAGATGTCATCAATCGATATCCTACCACTTGCATAATTTATCATAAATCATACATACATAATTTAGCGAAACAATGAAAAAGGCATAAATAGTATGTTTAATTATCTAACCATCAAAATTAGTTTCAAGTTAATCGGGTTTCAGGATCACTAGATATGGCCATATCATTTTAAGCGTTCACTGCTGGAATCCGGTTTCAGAATCGGAAGTCCGTTTCGAAACGCATTTTAATACCAGTTGGGATCGTAATTAGGCGACGTTATAGTTGAACTATAATTAGGATTATCAGTCAGGTTTCCATCGCAATTGGTGGATCGGTAATACGTTATGGCGACAGGGAGTTATGGACAGATTATGTTCGGCGTGTAAAATCCGCCTCTGCAGAATTCAGCACGACGCAACGACATTGTAAAATGGATTAAAAATATAAAACGGTTGAGGAAACCAATGAGACCAGTCGAGTAAGAAATATAATTCAATTTACTATGTAACGATAGAGGGTTCCGCGCATTCTCATATTTGAACAGTAATATACAGGGGTTTAGAAACAAGGGTTAATCGGGATTTCCATTCTGGACTGCAGTCCAGAATCGAACTCCTCCGCAATTTTCTCTGTCATAGTCTAACAAAATTAAGTGATAAACAATATGGTGCAGTGGGTTAAACAGTTAGCTTCGATACGAGCCATCGCACGCATCATTTTAATATGTACACAATTAATTATGATTTAAACAAGTTTCAGACGCGGGAAATATTCAGTTTTAACGGGTGTAATTGGGGGTGATCGTTCAAGCCAGTAACGATTATATTTTCCAGTACGATTTCATCACTAAGTTCATTGACACACGGGCCAGCGTATACCATCAAGTTTCATCAGTTTAAAGTAAGGTTTTCATTCGGATTTTGCATCAAGCACTTGTGTCATATAAGTTCTCACGAATCGTAAAACATGGAATTAGTAGTAGTTTGAATTATAACAGTAATCTAGCATGTGGCAAGTAGGGTACTTACCTAGAGACGCTCTGGCGACGCACGGCATCGGCAACGGCACGAACGCGTAGCGAACGACGCGGCTAGGGTTCGCGGTCTCGGCTCGAGCTTGGGCTCTTGGACTCGATGTCTCGGTGGGTGCGACGGACGTGCGCTGGCGTTGCGACGGTTACAGCCTTACTGATGGTGACGGACACAGAGACTGAAGCCACGGCTTATTCGGCAACGGTGACGGCTGAAATAGAGGCGATCGACGATAGAGGCAAGTACTCGATGAAATGGCTAAAGATTGGTTTGAAGCTTGGGCTAGCCTCGAGGCTCGGTCTCGGCTGGAGGTGGAGCTTGGAGGCGACGGTAACAGGAGGTGATGGTCAAGGCCGCGACGATGAGATTTCCGGCACGACACCAGTAGTAGCGACGGCAGCGAGCTCAGGGTGAGCCTGGTAACGATGAAGATGGTGTCGGGGTGCTGAGATGGGGAGAGAGGTGCTGTGAGAGAGGGAGGGAAAAGATGTTGCCTGTGAGAGAGGGGGCTTGGCGGTGGTCGGCGGAGGCAGCTCCGGCGAGGGGTTAGCGAGGGTGCTCGGGAAGGGTGATGGGTTCCGGTGTGTAGGATGAGGGGGTACGCGCTCGGGCCTGTAGCTTGAAGGGGGCGAGGGTGATAGTGTCGTGGAGGGGTCAGGGCTCGTTGGCATCGAGGTCGGTGGGGGAGTGAGGTGGTGAGGGGAGTCGAGGGTCGGTGATGGAGCTTGGTGGAGTTGGGCTCAGCGAGGGATGTGCAGGGGAGGTGGTCGGTGGTGTGGGGAGTGGCGATGAGAGGAGGAGGAGTTTTCATGGAATGAGGTGGCTGGTGATCGTCATCGTCGAGGGAGCTCGGCGTCTGGGAAAGCTTGGAGTTTTCGGAGAGAGGAGAGTTTTGATAGAGAGAGATGAGGGGGAGAGAACTCGCGAGACGAGGAGGGGTTGAGGGGCGCACGGTCGTGGCCTTGAGGAGCGAGGGCGTTGGCGAGGTGAGCGGCGACGTGAGGGCGACGTGGGGGCAGAAGGGGAATCGAGCGGGAAAAATGAGCGGAGTAGGGAAGGAGAAGGGAGATGATAGCGGGTCGGGTCGGTTTGTTCGGAGCGCGGGCCGGGCTAGGGTTTGGGCCGGTGTAAAAGGGGGAATAAATAGAGATAGAGAGGGAGTGGGCCGGGATAAATATATTTTTAGTTTTAATTTGTATATTTTCTGTTGGGCTGAGGAAAAGCTGGGCTGGGATTTTATTATATATTTAGTTTGTGGTTTTGGGCTGAAGGGGATTTAATTGGTTTTAATTTATATTATGTTCTGGGCCGAGGAATTGGGAATGGGGAAAAGAAATTGGGAAAAGGAGATGGGCCTGGCCAAGAGAGGGGGAGATTGGATTTAGATTAAAATAGTAAAATAGGAATTGGAAATATCCAGTAAAATTTTAGGGGATTATTATAAAGGAATAGAACATAAATAGAATAAAAATATAGGAAAATTATTTCATTCAAATATGTAAAATAGTACGTCGAAAACTGGGTATTACATTTACTTTATCAACATAAAAAATGCTTTTCAAAATGTTTTTCTTTTTCTGAAAAATACTACCAAAAATATGCTTATTCCAGGTTTTCAAAAAACTTCTTAAATGTCTGAGTTTTCTCACAAAAGATTTCAAGGGATTATCTGGAAAAGTAAGCTTACACCACTCTTTAATAACGATATCATCAAAATTAGGATAAGAAAACCATATTTTTTCAAATCCGAACATTTTCTTCTGAATTTGATGGTCATTTATATCAAAAACTAAAGGGCAATGATCAGAATAAGTATTAGGTAAAGCATATTGATGATATTGAGGAACCAAAGTTTCCCAATTCTTAGAAACAAGAAATCTATCAAGCCTAGCAAAGGAGGTACCATTATCCCATGTATAACATCTCCTATAATTTAAATCTAGTTTCTGAACAAAATTATAGAAGTTAGTAGTGCTAATATTATGTAAGCCTTTACTAATCTTATCAGTAATGCAGAGGGTAGCATTTGTCACTTGAAATGACCCAGGGACCAGTAAAATTAGCTCTAGCAACTCTGAGCTCATCATAGAAAGCATTTTTTTCCTTACAGACACAGGGAGCATAAACAGAAGTAAAGATAAATTGCAAATTTTTTTGAGAATAGTAATATCTAGAAAAATAGAGTATTTTCCAATGAAAATATTTTGGCAGCTGTAATTACTGCTCCTAAGACCAACAAGAATACCTCCACTCTATCCTAGAGCATCCAGTTTATACCACATATCAAACAGTTTACCAACCACAGAATTTTAAAAAATTTTGGAAGAAGAAGAGACTTTAGTCTCTTGAATACCCACAATATCACATTTAGAAAAAAGAGCATAATCTTTAACAAGCCTCTTTTTGGCAGGATTAGAGATACCTCTAACATTCCAATTAAAAATAATCATATCAAGATAAAAACAACCAAATAACAAAAACGGATTAAGAAGATTCCCTTTCCCTTTCCATATTTTGAATAGCATAACAATGATCATTAGTTAAAACAATACCAGCAGATAAACTAATATTTCTAGTATTATCAGTTGATAAGCCATTAATATTTATTGGTAACCAAGGAGAACCTGTAGTACATTGTGAGTTTTGACATAAGATAAATATATCTTTTTCTGGAAGTTTTATTGTACTTAAAGGAGAACCAACATGGGAATGAGTAAAACCAGGAGGGAAAGTAGGTGTGATAGAAGGTGTGGAAGGACTATGTGTGTTGACTCTATGTGGACTAGTAAAAGTATCATAGGCTACTTAATAACAGTATTAATAAGATTCTGATTAGAGCTATTAGGATTAGGCATAGAAGCAAAACAAATAAAAGAATTAAGAGAATCAAGATTGACCTCTTTATTGCAAATAGGTAACACAATATTATCAATGGAATCAGATACAAGTCCATTATTCTTAGGACTATTAGAATCCAAATCATCTAAATGTAACTTAATAGAATCCCCATGAATATCTGTAATACCCAGTTCTTTTGTATTTATTTTCCGTATTCGAATAAATATTTTTGATTAATAATTTCATGTATATTAATCCTAATTATTTTTCTAAATATTTTTCCAATTTTTAAATCCTTTTCTTCCTTTAAAACCCTAAACTAAACCTCACTTTTACCGAGCCCGGCCCACTTCATCCAAACCTAGCATCCATAACCCACACCCGAACTATAAACCCTTTGCTCTTCTTTCTTTTCCCCTTCTTCTCTCCCCCCGTGACTTCTTCTTCCCTCCCTCTTCCTCGTACCCAGTCCCCTCGAGACTCGCGCTCGCCCCTGTTGGGGTCAAAAGTTTCACCCCGATCGACCAAGTCAAAACCAAGGTCAACCCCAAGTCAAGTGGGTCCGAGCCCAAGCTAAGTGGGCCCAAGCCCAAGTCAAGACCAAGCATGGAAGAGGCGGCTCCATGCCAAAAAAGATACAATAAATTAGTCTAAATGTAATTTTTAGAAATAAATGTATGTAAAATGGACAGAAAGCCAAAATTTTGTAAACTCCATGACTTATGTGCAAAAAGAAATAAGCACATAAGATATGGGGTGGCACAAGTGCCATTTGGTAAAGCCTAATGGGCTATATGTAAAGTGTGTAGCCTATAAAGGCAACATGATGAAAAAAATCAAAGGATAACCTTTTCTCTCTCTAAAAAAATTTAGGGTTCTGTGCCTCCTTCTCATTCCTCAAGGTTCTAAACCTTCTTCTTTTTTCTTAAATTAAATCAAGAGTTTCACTCTTCTTTTCCCAAAAAGTAATAGTTTTTCACCATGAAACCCATATAGGGGAGCTCAGATCTCCCATCAGATCTCTAAAAGGGGAGATTTTTAAGTCTCACCCCCTTTTCCCCCCAAGATCCAGCCAACAGAGAGGAGGAAGAAAGAGACCCATCTCCAAGAATCCCACTTTGGGAAGATCCAGGGCTCAAGGGAGAAGAAAGGGGTCCCCTTTCATCAGCTCTAAAAATCTCTTAGGAGTTTAACTTCATAAAAAAAATAATAATAATAAAACATTTTTTAGGAGTTTAACTCCAAAAAGTCAATTGGGAGTACAACTCCCAGTGCAGGGGTACAACTCCCAGTGCAGGGGGCTAAGCCCCCCTTTTTCCTGCTGGCGTCTAGCTCCTGCGTGCCAAGCACGTGAGGCACTGGCGCCCCACGCCTAGCTCCCAGCACCCGCGTGCCAAGCATGTGAGGTGCTGGCACTCATGCGTTCTTGGGACGCTATTTCCTTTTTTATATATATACACACACACTCCACAACAATGTTCCCGTTAGAAAAAATTTCTAACGGGGTGCTGCCCCGCACCCCGCAAGGGGCTGCTAGCCCTCTTGACCTCCAGCCCGCTATCCAGGTAGAGCGACCCCCGTAAACTTTGTGAGGCCCCCAATATACCTAAGACCCTTCAAAACACAACACACGCACACTGCACATTGAGTTCGCATGATCAGTTTGATCCGTCAATCGGAGGTTCCTTCGCTACAAAGGCGAGGGGTAATTAACGGCAGCTTAGTCCGCGGTTGTCGGAGATTCGGATCCCCACAATCAATAAACCCCCGCTTACCCTAGGCAGGGGGAATCTGTAGTACGCCTGATAAGCGACGCGTATTCCCATCTCAATAAGGTGACGAAAAACACCCTACAGATTCTGGCACGTCCGGTGGGACGCTTTCTCTCCTCCCATATTTCGGGTAAATCGTTCATGCAAACTCAATCAATATATATATATATCGATTGCCTGTACTGAAGTCATTTTTTTCTTTCTTTTTTTCCCTTTCTTGTATATACAGGTTAACAGCTTTCAGTTACAATCTCGAACTCAGCAATCATGTCTCCCAAGACGAGCTTCATTTCCGACGTGACCCCGATCCAGTACGTGGTCAAGATCAACGCCCGCGTGGTTCTCCCTGCAAGTCTCAGCCGGCAATGGGAGGAGTCACTCCGTCAATTTGGTTCCGTCATCATCAACCCTGCCGGAAGCGCTCATCTGGTAGAAATCCTGGCAAACCAGGTGGCCAAGCCGGTCTCAAGGGGCAAGAGGCCAAACGTTGTGATCGCTAAGGCACCATAACCCAAATTTAAGACGATGTCCGAACGACTCTCTGGTGCTCCAGCCGGGGGCAAGACTTCCGGTACAAAGGGCAACATCAAACGTTGCGGACGAGCTCAGGCGACGACTCTAACAAGTGCACAATCAGGCGTATCTCCAAAGCCCTCCATTGCTCGGTCTACGGCGGCTTTTCGAAGAGCCGTAGTCAGCCAAGTGCTCAAATCAGAAAAGTTAAGGCAGAAGAGGTTTAGGTATCAAGCCAACAAGAGGGCCAGGACTCTGGCCAAGTGGAATCTTGTGAGGTTCCAAGAGCAAGGTTACCCCATGACGACGGCTGAGTTGGCCATAAAAGTTAGCAATTCCTTCGAACCTTTGAAGTGGGTTCAGAAAAATGCCATGACCACCAGAATCAAGGAGACATCAGTCCGAACGTTGCTACAAAGAGACGTGTCCCAGCCCCAACAGAGAAAGCATGACACTGTCTCTTCAAGAGTCTATCAGGCGCTCTGTGCCGTGCGAAAGCAGCGGGACAAATACAGAATAGAAGCATCGACACTACTCAAGAATCCGGTCAGGCCAGCCATCTTTAATCGATTGTCCGTTACCAAAACAGAAGGGTCACGACAGTGGTCCACGAAATCCGCTGCCAATAAAGAAAAGACGGCCGGATATGTTATCCATATGGTCTATATGGCGGGCGGGCGGCCCAGCGATAACTTGCGCAGCAAAAGCAGGGATGGGGCCACCACATCTCAAGCCCAATCTGGCTTGAATGTGGTTGCCGTTTTCCAAGATCAGCCGCCTCCGCTGGACGATGAAAACCTTCTCGATGGGCCGATAGGCAGAAGGACCCCTCAGTCTATATGGAATCAAGATTGGACAGCGAAGAAGTGCCGACTTTCCATCCCAGGACCGCAGAGCAAAAGCTGTTTCAAGAGCTTCGAAAACGGCTCAGGAGAAAAGATAAAGAAATGTCCAAGCTTTACTCCAAAATCGACGACCTGACGAATGTTGTGATGCAGCTCACGACTCAAATTGCTTGAGTGCCTTCCAATCAGGCACATGTTTCTACTCATGAGCCGGGTGATGACAACCCAAAGCAACCGATGCATGTCCCTTTGGGTCTAAGATTGGGTGAGCCGTACGAAAGCCGGACACATTCCGCTTCTGGGGATGCCTTGGTCCCAGATAGCACTATCCCGGTAACATAAGATCGGATAATGGATTTGGTCACCAGCAAGGTTAAAACATTAGTGGCTGAAGCCGAAGCTTATAAAGAAATTAGGGAGGCCATATCCCACATGGTACAATCTGATCGAGTTCCCCAGAGGCTATGTCATTCCTAAGTTTGGAAGATTTGACGGGATGAGAAACGCAAATCAGCACGTCACCCACTTTAAGGTGTCGTGCGGAAATACACGGGGCAATGATGCGCTCCTTCTTCGTCAGTTTGTCAATAGCCTGACTGGTGTCACTTTCGACTGGTACGCAAGCATACCAGATGGGTCAGTCACTACTTTCGTCCAAATGGAGTCTCTGTTTTGGCAAAGATTCATGAGTGTTAGTGACAAAATCTCCATCGCTGACCTCGTGAGAACCAAGCCGGGGAAAAACGAAAGCAACACGGACTTTATTACCCGATGGCGCAACCTCACTGTCAAGTGCGAACCGCCGTTAGAGCAGGACCAGTCCGTCAGCCTCCTCATTGGGAACCTCAGCAATTGGATGGTCCCATTCTTATATACAGCAGGCCTCAAGATGTTTCAGGAGCTGACCAAGAAAGTCCAAATGCTGGAACGCTCGAAGCAAGAGTCTATCCCAGACTCTCAAAGAGACAAGACTTGGAAGAGCAAGAGGGACAGCAACCATAGAAGCGAGAATTCTAGCAATACCAATGTCTTCAATGCGTCCGATAATGAAGACAAGCGAAAGGCAGGCGAATCTAAAACCAACCGGTCTCGAAAGCCAGTGCTGGGAGGAGAAGGGTCTTCCCTAGAGGAGAAAAATAACAAGGTTTACTCTTTCAGAAGGGACAAGGTCCGCAAGATATTCAAAGATGCCTTGAACAACGGTCTACAATTGCCAGAGTCGAAAAGACCTCACGAAGCAAAAATGACCGACAATCTTCTATATTGCCCATACCACCGAGTAGTGAGCCATGCAATCGAGAATTGCTATATTTTCAAAGACTGGGTTGAGAAGCAGTACAAGACTGGGGAGATCGAGTTGTCCAAGAGTGTGTTGGTGAACAATCAAGCTGCAACCACCAACTTCATACAGACACAAGCTGAAGCCTTCTGAGAGTAGACAACTAAACCCGCTACCTTGAAAAATGAAATTGACTCACCGCAGCCTCCATGGAGCATGCACATGTCTAAAAAGATGAAGAAGATGCTAAAGCTATTTCAGAAAGAGCCCAGAACGGAATGGGAAGGGCAGAAGGAGCCCACCGTTCCAGCTACCAATTTGGCTCAATTAGGCTCAAAATCCAAAAAGCTCAAGAAGAAGAAAAGTGCAGCTCGACGTGAAAAAGAGTCTGCAGGGAGATCAACCATTAAAAAATATATCGATTCCCTCAAAGGCTATGAACAAAAGGAAAGAACTCTAATTCAATTGAAGGAGTTCTTCCCTATAGAAGCAGCTGAGATTCTGAAGGAGCTAGAAAAAGACTCCAATGAAGAGATCCCTATTGTGGCCTGCTACGCCATCCATCTTGGCAGCGACTCTGAGGAGAAGCTCTGTTTTCCCGAAGAGAACGATGAGCTCGCCACAAAGGCCAACCAAATCCAGTTTAGAAGCAGCAGGGCTCTATCGCTAAATCAGGGCAACGCCCCAAAAGGGAAGGAAAAATAAGCCGCTAACGAAGAAGATGGTAGAGAGCCGGCTCATGAATATTCGAGTCCTTCCTCGGTGGACTATAATGTCTTGGATCATCTCCGAAAGTTTCCGTCTCTCCTGAGTATCTACGATACCTTGGTCCTATCTAAGGAGCTTAGAGATGTTCTCATTCACGCTCTACAAAACCCCGAGTGGTACTAGGCTCGCTTTGTGGAAATTGATATGAAAGAAGCCCAGTACACTCTGCATACAACCGCGGTCACATTTAAAGATGGAGACATTTTACTAGGAACATCTGAGCACAACCGGCCGCTTTACGTGACAGAGTACAACGATGGAGACCGGATTAATCGCATATTGATTGATCCAGGGTCCTTAGTGAACATCATGAATTTGCGGACTCTGAAGAGTTTGTCAATGGACGTCCAACACCTGTCAAGAGAAAGGATTGTCATCCAATATTTCAATCAAAATTGCCAGCAAGTTCTGGAATCTATAGCTCTGCCAATCAAATTTGGGGATCTACAAACTGAAGCTAAGATATACGTGATCGACACTGTAACGTTTTAAAAATCATTTAGGTTAATTATCCGATAATTAGTAATACAACACGTATTTTCCGTAAAACCTAGTTATAATTATTTTTCCACATAAACACAATTATACCTACTTTAATTATGTAATGGTTTATGTATGGGTGTTTTGTTTGTTACTTATTTAATTGCTAGTTTATTTAATTATTTTCCTTAAGTATTTATTTTAAATATTATTTTAATCATGCACTTACACATTTAATTAGTGATAACTATAAATTAGTAAGGGTTAATTACATATTAGTGCACCATGACAACTTAACAGTTATTTTGTAACATATTCTTTCTTTCTAAATTGTTCTTCATGGTTCTAGAATTTTCTAAGATAAAGCTTAAATAGAAAATAAAATTAAAACTAAATAGGATGGTACGTTAAATGAAGTATAGTGTGTGTGTGTGGGGGGGGGGTATGGTCACCTCTCTCTCACTCACCTCACCTCTCCCCTCTCATTTTCGGCCCTAGATGGCAGCAGCCCCCTCTCTCCATTTTCTTCTTCTTCTCATGGCAAAAACCCTCATTTTTTCCATTAAAAAAATCCACAAAATTAACTCTAATTTCTAGTTAAATCTTTACAAAATTTCCTTATTCAAATCTAAACTTGGATCTTGAAGTAAGATAGCATTTTGGGAGGCCAAGTTAGCAAGTTCGATCTTCAAATTTCTTGAGGTATAAATCTTAACCCAATGGTTAGTTTGTTGATTAATTGTTTTAATCTAATTTTAATTAGGTGTTAATATAGTTTTATTTGTAAGATTTGAGTTTTAAAGAGAAGGGTTTGAGTTCAAGTTAGGGGTTTTACCACTTAATTAAGTTAGCTAAGTGTAGTTCATTATCTAGTGGTTTTACAAATCTAATCTAGTTGATTACTTTGCTAAAGTGGCTTTTAATTACTTTAATTAGGAGTTCATGTAATTAAATTAATTATTTGTGTGTGTTTAAGTGAGATTATATTTAATTAAGTGTTGCATGGCTTGAGTAGAATATTCATGTGTGATTTGTGGCTACTAGACTTGCTAATCCATCTAGTTTGCACTAAATGGCTTAAGATTGCTTACTAGGTTTTTTTAAAATAAAAGGGTTTTAATTAAGTTTGAGATTGTGATGATCTACGACCTATTTTCCTAAATATTAGTGCGATGTGAATGCGCGATTAGTGTGATTAAATTCTAGTTGTGGTGTTTGCTATGCATAGCAACCCCTAGTTGTGGTTTGTGGCAATGTCGCGCGCGTGTTTTGTGCACCAAGTGCATGCTCGTCTTGCTAATTCGCGTTGGTTGTCTTGTATCGTTGTGTTTCCGTGTCTATTTAAATGTTTAACTTCATATATACTATTTGTGCGATTCTACGATCGGTTGCAGAGACGTCAGACGCGGCAAGGAAAGAAAAGGCTGTGATTGGATAAGATTAGCCGAGGCGTCCCTATGAGTGGATGTACACATCCATGGGGGGATCGTCTGGATGGCGCAAGGCGCCCGATAGTTAGGATTACTAGTTGTTCGTGTATTCATATGCGTAGTCTCAAGCATTCATAGTATGGCATTACATCTTCTTATACATGATGTTATCACCCAGGACGCTTGCACCATTACCATTGGTTCATGCCGCACGTGCACTATTTATGCGAACACACATGCCATTGATAATTGCTATGTCACGAACACTATAGAACTTGCTAAAATTGGTATTGGTGCATTTACATCATGTATCATGTGTAGACTTTTAGTTGTATTCTCATTTTCGTAGAATGGATATACAGTTTTGTTAGCAATATATCTCATCGCATCATCATTCATACATAGCTTCTAGTCATGCATCGCATTGTATATTATCGTATTATAGACATCCATCATTACCGACATGTTCATATATTGGGATTTTCTTGGAGATTTCAGTATTTATGAGATTTGTGGATTTTGGGGGCAACTGCAAGAATTTTATAAACCTATTATCATTTTAAAAGAATGCAAGTTGTGGTTTTCTCGTGATATAATGTGTATGGTGCCCACCACCATGAGTTTTCCTGATTTGAGTTGGTTTTCGAGACCCGATTTAAGGAGTAGGATGAACCGTCTTGGGTACATGGTGGACCCGATGAGGTACCCCGGGGCGAGAAGCTCGAGTTGTAGACGATGAGCCTGGCAGGGGAGCATGACCTACCGGTTATGATTATTGGTTCGGCGGTTATCCGGAGGATACCGACCGGAGTCGTGGGATGTGACAGATTAAGAGCCGATCTGAGAGACGGCTATTGAGATATTGAGATACATATATTGTGTCGATGCTTGATACGGATTTTCTGTCGATTTCATTGATGATACTCCAGCTATATTATACAAAGGTTTTACTGAGATATAGATATGGATTTTCTCATACCAGATATATCCGGTTTTCGTGTTGATTATTCATTCATGTCGCATTCATACTAGTGCATCGCATCATAATTTTATATGTAGGTTATGACGCATTTGCGTACATGCTTACGATAGCCTTATTAGATGTTACTTACTACTTACGAGTTGGCAACTCACCCCCGTTGTGCCACAGTATCTTACAGGTCCGACTCGTCAGCATAGTAGCGGCGGGCAAATTTCTTCTTCTGCTTTCTTTGCATCGACTTGCTTGTAGGTGGGTTGTGAGGATATTCTTTGATTCCACGATGTATATTTATTTTGTATCTAGTATACTCCATCTACCCTTGTATATTGGACTAGACAGTGAGATTGTGAGACTTGTATTTTTGGTATCTGGTGTCGAGCTCGTGTGAGCCGACCTACATTTGGTTTCCATTTTCTTGCTTTTATATGTTGGTTTCATTCTTGGATGATATATCTTACATGTGGTTATGATTCCGCCGTTCGGCAAAGAGCTAGCTCCTACTTGGGGATGCCTTTGTTCATTACTTGTATATATTCATGTTTGTACCGTTTGGGGCCAGTATTTACAAAGGAAACTCTGCCGAAATTTTTATAACAACTTGAGCTTATTATAAAGACTTTCAAAGAAATTTTCTATGTTAACTTAACTTTTAAAAAAGTTTTCCTTCACTCTATTTTCTTTAAATGGTTTAGATTTCTGCGTTTGGCTTACTTTAGATTACGTTACGCCTCTAGACGTTGCGTAATTTAAGTGCCAGTCACGTTCCACATATTCGGGTCGTGACAAAGTCTCAGGTCATGACATATGGTATCAGAGCCGGTCCCTCAAAAGTAGGTCTGTGGTTCGAGGACGAACCATTGTTCTAAGTGGGGGGTGGGGAATGTAATACCCCAGGTGGAGTTAGGGATGAATACCACCTACCCCGTGAGAAGTGAGATGTTATCCGGTATCGAGGTGGGGATGTAACCGATACGGATACACACGGGGACCCACTGCAGAACAATGGAGAGTATCGAATTCCATTCCGAAAGAGGGCACGATCAGAACTATAAATGGAATGATACCACTCGTATAACACAGAGGCGCCTTTTAGAAGAATTGGAACTCCGGAGTTTGAAGAACTCCGTAGTTAAGCATGCTTGAGCTAGAGAAATTCTGGGATGGGTGATCTACTGGGAAGTAGCCCCTTTCTTGAGTTTGGTTCATTCAAAGGGACAAAACCGTGCGGTTTCGGCCAGAGCGGACAATGCCATCTGTGTTTGGGGATGGGTCATGACAGACGCTGACACGTCTTATAAAATTCTTTTGGGACGGCCGTGGCTTCACGATTATGGTATCGTTCCGTCAACTCAATATCGATACATGAAGTATACTAAAAATGGCGAAGAAAGACGCATTAACGGAGACATCCGGCCGTTCGGTGTGCATGAAGTCCGATATGAAGATTCTCGGTACTTTGTGAACCCCCAAAGTGCTAAGCCACAACTGACCGAGGACGGAGCGGCCACGAAACTCAAAAGTAAATCCGAGCCGGCCGTCACTTTCAAAAGCAGAAACCCCAAGTGCGCCCGCATTTCGGCAGTGACGTTGATGAGTCCAACGCTGGAAGTCCGTCCTTTCGTAAAACTCGCCCTCGTTTCGGTAGCGATACGGACGAGTCTGATACTGAAGGCCCATCTAGCAGCAAAGTCCGCTCTCATCTTGGCAGCGACACGGAAGAGTCGGAGGAAGAGGACCCGCCTTGCAACAGCTATGCGGATTGGACCCTCATGCAAAAAGCGAAGCTAAGAGAAACCTTCAAGATTACAGAAGGATCCCTAGCTATCACAAGGGTTCCAGAACAGACGTGCAAGGAGTTAGATGCTTTGTCGGTCTCTACCGTGAACCAACTGCAAACTTTCTACGTTCCCGGATGGAAAAGTGAACAGAAGGGCATTCTGTTTTATGGGTCAAATCATGTCGTGCACCCGGACGATTTGTCTGTCACGTGCCTTCCCTATGAGAAAGGCATAAGGGTCGTCCTTAATCCTAGATATTATGCGCCCGAGATGCGGGAATATTTTAAAAAGTGCGGATGCCGGTTATATAAAACGGAATCCAAAGTGAAGTTTTATGAGGGGCTATGGCATCCGCCTTAGATCCGAGAACTCATCGATGGACGAAATCCAGATAGACGGGGCATCGGTTTCAGTCAACCTGATTCCAAAGCATGCTACATGATCCATGTTGGTGAAGCTAGCGAAAGGTCAAATAATGATGACGAGATAGCTGAGCCAGAAGAAGCTCCTCGAGAGCTCGAAGATGGAGGACAAGCAACCTTTGACGAGCTAACCGAGGTTGATTTGTGAACGTCCGATAATCCAAGGCCGACCTACATCAGCTCGCTCTTGTCAGAGGAAATGAAAGAGCAGATAGTCGCTCTGCTGCATGAGTTCGCTGACTGCTTCATGTGGACGTACAAAGAAATGCCTGGCCTTTCCCCTGAAGTGGCCGTGCATAAGCTGGCTATATTTTCTGATGCTAAGCCAGTCAAACAAGCTCTTCGAAGAATGAGAAAGGAACTGGAAGAAAAGGTCATCGAGGAAACCAAGAAACTCATCGATGCCAGCTTCATCAGGGAAAAGAAATACGCGGACAGGAACGCGTGCATCGTCCCAGTGAAAAAGAAGAATGGGCAGATACGAGTTTGCGTCAATTTCAGGGATCTCAATAAGGCATGCCCTAAAGACGATTTCCCGCTTCCGGTCATGGAAATGATGGTCGACGATACCTCAAATTATGAGCTGTTCACTTTCATGGATGGATCGCCTAGATATAATCAGATCAAGATGTCGCCCGAGGACGAGAAACACACAGCATTCCGAAGCTCGATCGGAGGTGATGCCATTCGGACTGAAGAAGGCAGGCGCCACATATCAAAGGCTAATGACCAAAATCTTTGATGACCTAATCCATAAAGTCGTTGAATGTTATGTTGATGATTTGGTCATTAAGACCAAAGCCAAGGAGGATCACATCCGAGATCTCAGAACCGTTTTCACCCGGCTAAGGGAATACGATCGAAAGATGAATCCTCTGAAATGCGCTTTTGGCGTGTCGTCGAGAAAATTCTTGGGCTTCATAGTTTGACATCGGGGGATCAAAATTGACCCATCAAAGATAAATGCCATCATAGAGATACCTTCTCCAAAGAATCTGACGTAGTTAAGATCCTTTCAAGGCAAACTCGCTTACATAAGAAGGTTCATCTCGAACCTATTGGGAAGATGTCGGCCTTTCTCAAAGCTCATGAAGAAGGGAGATCCTTTTGTCTAGGACGTCGAATGTCAAGAAGCATTCAAAAATATCAAATAGTACCTGTTGCACCCTCCGGTGCTTGCTGCTCCTGTTCCAAATAAACCATTGATTCTCTATACTGCCGCATTAGATGAGTTACTTGGTGCGCTCTTTGTCCAGAACAACGAGGAGGAAAAAGAGAATGCCCTTTACTACCTCAGTCGAACGTTAGTCGGGGCGGAACATAACTATTCCCTGATCGAAAAGTAGTGCCTAGCCCTAATATTTGCCGCGAAAAAGCTAAGACACTATCTTCTCGTTCATCGGGTTATGCTGATCTCCATGGTCGACCCGCTGAAACACTTAATGACTAAAGCAAGCATAGCCGGTAGAATGGCAAGATGGGCTATCATGATGCTTGAATTTGACATAATCTATACTCCTCAAAAAGCAGTAAAAGGGCAAGCCCTTGCCGACTTCCTTGCTGCTCATCCCGTACCAGAAGGGTCACCACTCAATTGCGAGTTACCCAACGAACAAGTACTGCATCTCGAAGATGACGAGCCATGTTGGGAGCTCTACTTCGACAGAGCCTCATCAATTAGGACCTCCAGCAAATCAAGCGTCCCACAGATAAAAGCAGGGATATGATTGGTGTTCATCATGCCATCAATGGGAACCCTACGGCGTTCTTTTGCTCTCACCGAACCTCGCACAAACAACGAGGCTGAGTACGAGTCTCTGATAGCTGGTCTGGAGCTTGCCATAGAAATGAAAATCCTTCGGCTACGAGTCTACAGTGATTCCCAGCTTGTCGTCAACCAAGTAAGCGGAGACTATAAGATATACAAACCTGAATTAGCTCGGTACAGAAGCCGGATGGTGGAGCTTATGAAACAGTTCACCCATATTGAACTGATGAGAGTTCCTAGGGCGTTGAATGGAAAAGCTGACGTACTCGCTCGCTTAGCCAAGGAGTTGGCTGATACCGATATGGATGAAATTCTGATAACAGTTAGAAGCCGACAAATTTTGCCCCTAGTCTCTTTACGAGAGGAGGAAAGCGCAGAAAAAAAGAGCAATCCTGCCGAAAAAGTTCTGATCATTCAAGAGGAGACCGATTAGAGAGAGCCCTTCATAGAGTACCTCCGATACGACAAGCTGCCCGAAATAAAATCTGCGAGGATTCAGCTGAAGAAGAGAGCTCTTCGATACATGTTTGTAATTAATACGCTATACCGCAGATCATATGACCAACTCTGGCTCAGATGTCTGTCTTCGGCCGAAGCCTAAAAAGCCATGAAAGAAGTTCACTCAGGTGTCTGCGGAGCTTACCAATCTGGCCCCAAAATGCGGCTTCAAATTAAACGGCTTGGGTATTACTGGCCTACCATGATAAGGGATTTCGAAGAGCATGCGAAGAGGTGTCATCTCTGCCAAATTCACGGTGACTTCATTCATAAGCATCCCAATCCGCTGCATCCTACGGTGGCGTCATGGCCCTTCAAAGTTTTGGACACTGACATAGTTGGTCCAATCGATCCTCCGTCATCCAAAGGCCACTGGTTCATATTGGCTGCAACTGACTACTTCTCCAAATAGGCTGAAGTTGTCCTGCTAAAAGAAGTCAAGACAGAAGATATTCTGACGTTCTTCTAGCATAATATTTTATACCGCTTCGGTACACCTAGAAGAATCATTTCTGACAACGGGCCTTCTTTCAAGAGCTTCAAAGTCTCAAGGTTCGCTACTCAGTACAAGAGAGACTGGAGATATTCCTCCATATATAATCCAAGAGCCAATGGGCTAGCCGAAGCCTTCAATAAGACTCTATGCAAGCTCATGAGGAAAAATGCTTAAGCTAATAAGAGAGACTGGAATCTCAAGCTCCACGAGGTGTTGTGGGCATATTGTACCACACACTGCACTCCAACTCAGTCCACTCCATACTCACCACTCTTCGGAGTGGAAGCAATCTTCCCGCTCGAAGTCGAAGTTCCAAGCCTAAGAATGGCCGTCCAACACGAGTTAACGGAGGAGGAAAATGTCCTCCTTCGGCTCGAAGAGCTCGACGCCTTCGAAGAAAAGAGGCTCGCAGTACAACAAAATCTAGAGTTGTACCGAACCCAAATGTCACAGGCCTATGATAAGATGACTCGTCTCCGTGCTTTTAAGAAAGGCGAATTAGTGTTGGTCCTCAAAAGACTGATCATCCCCAATCGATATGCCAAGGGAAAATTTGAGCTAAACTGGGAAGGACCATACGTCATTGAGAAGGTGTTTGATGGAGGATCCTACCAGCTGATAAATGTCGAGGGAGAAATGCCCATACCACCCATCAATGGCCGATATCTCAAGAAATACTACGCGTGAATGCTCCAAGTCGCAGGCGAATTGAGCACACCGGCCCTACGGTCTGGATCATATATCCTGTAAAGCGTATACAATCCACGGGCATAAACGACCCCTATCTCTCCCAAGTCCTACCGGTGAGACTACATTTAAAGTCCTACCGGCGAGACTACATTTAAAGTCCTACTGGCGATGAAGATCTGCTAATGTAAAAAAAAGAAAAAAAAGGGGTATGTCCACAAGCAAAACGGGCAAGGATAAAAACCCGAAAGGGCTCCGTGAGTAAAAACAGCAGGACTGCCGGTGAGTTTGTGAAAACCCGAAAGGGCGCAAACTCGTGAAAAAGAGATGAAATACACTCGCAAAGTCCTCTCGACTTTGTGAGGAGAAAATCCCCTCGTGAGATCCTTACGACTTATAAATGAGCAACACACTTAGGAATCCCCACGATTCCTAGGGAGAAATACACCTGCGAGATCCTCTCGAATCGTAGGGAGAAAATAATTTTATGAGACCCTTACGGCTCATAAAATTGAAAAGTCTTAGGTGATAGAGATCTAAATCTGTCTCCTAAGCCATCGCTCCTCAATGGGCAACGGCAAATGATAAGTCGCTCCTGGCATTGCTTCAGTGTTAGCGGTGCTGATGCCGACCCAAAACCTAAATCCCAAGTCTTCCCAAAGGCAAATGATGAGTCGCTCCTGGCACTACGCTTCAGTGTTAGCGGGGCTGATGCCGACCCAAAAACCAAATCCAAAGTCCTCTCAGGGAAAATGATGAGTTGCTCCTGGCATTATTCCAGTGCAGCAATACTGATGCCGACCCAAAAAAACCCAAATCCCAAATCTTCCCAAAGGCAAATGATGAGTCGCTCCTGGCACTACACTTTAGTGTTAGCGGTGTTGATGCCGACCCAAAAAAAATGAAATCCCAAGTCTTCCCAAGGGCAAATGATGAGTTGCTCCTGGTATTATTCCAGTGCAGCAATGCTGATGCCAAACAAAATCCAAATTCCAAGTTCCTCTCATATTCAAAAGTCCTGCCAAATAAGGCAGAAATCAAACATATCAAATTAATGTCCCACCCGGTAGCGCTTCTAAGCTCAAAGTCCCGCTGGACGGGTAGAGAACTCCCAAAATAAATCAAATCAAACAAATCTACCCTGACATCGTAGAAAGCAGAGCAAGTCAACTTCAACCCCGACACCAAATGAAGCGAAGTAAGTCAACTTCAACCCTGACACCGCAAGAGGCGGAGCAAGTCAAATCAAATCGTGACACCGCAAAAAGCGGAGCAGGTCAAATCAAGCATCGACCGTCCAAGTCGCAAAAAGGGCAGCACCGACCGTCCAAGTCATAAAAAGGGCAGCACCGACCGTCCAAGTTGCTAAAAGAGCAGCACCGACCGTCTAAGTCGCTAAAAGGGCAGCACCGACCGTCCAAGTCGCTAAAAGGGCATCACCGACCGTCCAAGTCGCAAAAAGGGCAGCACCGACCGTCCAAATCGCAAAAAGGGCAGCACCGACCGTCCAAGTCACTAAAAGGGCAGCACTGACCGTCCAAGTCGCAAAAAAGGGCAGCACCGATCGTCCATGTCACGAAAAGGGCAGCATCGACCTCCACGTCGTCAAAACGGGAGCCAAATCAAGTCAACCTCCATGCAAAAGAAGATCCATCAATTTCATGCACGCGACCCATATATGTGGTGTGCATGTATTAATGGGGGGCACTTTGTTGGGGTCAAAAATTTCACCCCGATCGACCAAGCCAAAACCAAGGTCAACCCCAAGTCAAGTGGGTCCGAGCCCAAGCTAAGTGGGCCCAAGCTCAAGTCAAGACCAAGAAAGGAAGAAGCCGGATCTATGCCAAAAAGTATGCAATAAATTAGTCTAAATGTAATTTTTAGAAATAAATGTATGTAAAATGGGCAGAAAGCCAAAATTTTGTAAACCCCATGGCTTATGTGCAAAAAGAAATAAGCACATAAGGTATGGGGTGTGGCACAAGTGCCATTTGGCAAAGTCCAAGGGGCTATATGTAAAGTGTGTAACCTATAAAGGCAACATGATGAAAAAATCAAAGGATAAATTTTTCTCTTTCTTAAAAAAATTAGGGTTCTGTGCCTTCTTCTCCTTCCTCAAGGTTCTAAATCTTCTTCTTTTTTCTTAAATTAAATCAAGAGTTTCACTCTTCTTTTCCACAAAGGAATAGTTTTTCACCATGAAACCCACAAACGGGAGCTTAGATCTCTAAAAGGGAAGATTTTTAAGTCTCACCCCGCTTTCCCCCCTAAGATCCAGCCAACAGAGAGGAGGAAGAAGGAGACTCATCTCCAAGAATCCCACTTTAGGAAGATCCAGGGTTCAAGGGAGAAGAAAGAGGTCCCCTTTCATCAGCTCCAAAAATCTCTTAGGAGTTTAACTCCACAAATAATAATAATAATAATAATAATAATAATAATAAATCCTTTTTTTAAGGAGTTTAAATCCAAAAGTCAATTGGGAGTACAACTCCCAGTGCAGGGGTGCAACTCCCAGTATAGGGGGCTAAGCCCCCTTTTTTCTTGCTGGCTCCCAGTGCCCTCGTGCCAAGCACGTGAGGCGCCGGTGCCCCGCTAAGCACGTGAGGTGTCGACGCCCGCATGCCAAGCACGTGAGGTGCTGGTACTCACGCATCCTTTGGACGCTATTTCTCTTTTTATATATACACACACACTTCACAACACTGTCCCCGTTAGAAAAAATTTCTAACGGGGCGCTGCCCCGCACCCCACAAGAGGGCTGCTAGCCTTCTTGACCCCCAGCCCGCTATCTGGGTAGCGGGACTCCCGTAAACTCTGCGAGGCCCCCGATATACCCAAGACCCTCCAAAACACAACACACAGACTGCATATTGAGTTCGCATGACCAGTTTGACCCGTCAATCGGAGGTTCTTTCGCTCCAAAGACGAGAGGTAATTAATGGCAGCTTAATCCACGTCTGCCGGAGATTCGGATCCCCACAATCAATAAACCCCTGCCTACCCTAGGCAGGAGGAATCTGTAGTACGCCTGACAAGCGACGCGTATTCCCATCTCAATGGGGTGACGAAAAACACCCTACAACCCCATGACCGAGCCCCTCCAATAGCCACTCGAACGATCCATGACACTACCCGAGATCTCTGAGTCCCTCTTCCTCAACAACACCAAACCTCCTCTCCCTTCTTTCTAAACTCCCTCACCACCGTTTCCTCCTCCCTCGTCCTCAAGATTCTCACCTACCTACGACATTATCCCATCGTCTCTGAGATCTCTGAGATCTCCACCACCTCACTTATCTCCCTCAACCGACCTCTCTCTACCTCTCCTTATCACGTTCTCTATTGTTTCCCCCAATCAGAGAAAAGCTCTGTTTTGAATTTCAAAATTCAAAAATTGAAGCAACGCTTCAGATCCCGTGCGCTGCGCGCTGCGTGCCACGTGTCAAGAGCAGATATGCCAGCGCCAGGAGCGCTGCGCCCTAGGCAGCGCATCCCCAATCAGAGAAAAGCTCTATTTCAAAATTCAAAAATTTAAAAGTTTAAAAGTTGAAGCAACGCTTCAGATCCAGCACTCTGCGCTGCGCGCCACGTGTCAAATACAAGTGCGCTTGCGCAGTTGCGCTGCGCTGCGCGCCACGTGTCAAACACGGGTGCGCTAGCGCAGTTGCGCTGCGCTCTGCGCTGTATGCCACGTGTCGAGCGTAGGTGCGCCAGCGCAAGGTGCGCCAGCGCTGGAATTAAAAATTCCCTACCGTCAGATCAAAAGATCTACTAATAATAAATTATTAATTAATCAGAACTAAAATTCTGTTACGGAAATATTTTTCAATCTTATTAAAACAAGAAGATTATTTTCTGTAAAACAGAAGTCTTAGGATCAAAAATCCAACGATGTGAAATATTCCCAAATCAATCAGAGAAAGATCTCTCAAAACTGATTTAATAAATCATTTGGCCCTATATAAAGGACCCTAGACTTCAAGTCTAAAATATACGAGAGGATACATAATACAGAGATAAAAAGAGAGAGAAAAACTTTCTGCAGAAAAAAGAGCAAGCTCTTGAAAAAAAGAAGATCGTTTCTTCATAATCAAGGTAAAAGAACTATGTTCTTGAACAACAGAGACGAATCCATCTCGTAAAAAGAAGAATCATCTTCTAAAAAAATCATAGATTTAAAAAAAAAAGACCAAGGTCTTTGATAAAAAAAAAGGAGATCAAAAGATCTAACCATAAAAAAATAATAAATAAAGAAATATTTACTTCATTCACAGATCCTTGATCTACAAAGGCAGAGCTTTTTTTATAAGCAAGAACTTTTGTTCTTGAAACTTGAGGCAAAGCCTCCTTTAAAGGAGAACATAAATTTGTTCTTTGATCTTAAAATTGATCAAAATGCGCTTGCGCTATTAGACAGTGCGTTGCACTCATGAATTGCGCTTTTGCGCTTCTTGGACCGGCGCTCAGCGCTAAAACATGCCACGTGTCAACCAAAGACACAATCTGCGTTTTGCGCTTCTGAAACAGTGCATTGCACTCATGGGCTGGCGCTCAGCGCCAAGCGCGCCACGTGTCACTCACTGGCGCACCCACAAACTAGCGCAGCGCGCTCATAAATTAAAAGCGCAACGCGCTAACAAACTAGCGCTTAGCGCTAAGCGCGACACGTGTCCTCCTCGTGTGCGCTATCCGATAGAGGTGCAATGCGCTCTTTCCTTGGCGTAAAGCGCCTGACGCGCCACGTGGTGCGCTGTCAGAACATACTTTGTTCTGATGAATGCTATGCATTTAATATAAGACAAAAAAATGTCAGAGCCCAATGCTTAGCATTATTAAAAGGGCAGAGCCCAAATAAAGGCCTAATGGCCAGAACAAAAATAAAATGTTAAACATTTTTAACTGGACTTAACCCAATTCTGGCTATAAGTTCTCAACTTAAATTGAACTGAGCCCATCTGCTCTTCCTACCAATTTACACCCGGTTCGAGGGTACATCTCTTTACTCCTCTGATATCTGTCGTTGTAATCCTTCAACGTCGTCAGAGAGGTGACGGGTCCCGACAACCACATATTACATCGGACTGTGGAGTCCTTAAATCCACGGACTATGATGTCCTTAACCTCGACCGTAATGTCTTAAAACTAACATTGGACTGTGTGGTCCTTAAACCCACGGACTATGATATCCTTAACCTTGACTGTGAGGTCTTTAAACTCATGGACTATGATATCCTTAACCTCGACCGTGATGTCTTAAAACTAATATTGGACTGTGGGGTCCTTAAACCCATGGTCTATGATGTCCTTAACCTTGACTGTGAGGTCTTTAAACTCACGGACTATGATGTCCTTAACCTCGACCGTGATGTCTTTAAACTAACAATGGACCCCCATGTCCTTAAACTGGCAACCGACGCAATGCCACTAAACTAAACAATAGAGCCCAATTGCTCTCTTGTCGGATCTAAACGATCCCATTAAGTTGATCTTAGTCTAAATTTAGACTAACGTATCCTTAACAAACGTTTAAGTTGATCTTAGTCTCAAAAGAGGCTAACGTATCCTTAAACCCAAACCCCCAAACCCAAATCTAAGAAAGATACGAATTTGGACTAGTCCACGCCTTACGGGCGATAATATAACTTAGTCTCCGTATACAATCCACGGGTAACCAAATACAAAACAAACACCCACGACACGAAGTGACCATCTGGAGAAGGAGAAAGCTATTACCGCGATGCGGTGGCGTAATTAACTGCAGGGGCTTGCGCCTGCAGGGAAGAGCGTCCCCATAATAAAAAACCCCTCAAATGAAGGGGAATCTGACGAAGTCTACTACATCGGCCGCATCCGTTTAAACCTTCGATACATGGTTCCATAAATCAACTTGGCATCTTCGGAGAGGTAGACGGATAACACCAATTAGCATCTGCCCCGAAATTCAGGCGGGACGTTTGCCGCGTCTCCGCCGCGTCCTTCTGAGGGGAACAGATTCTGGCACACCCGGTGGGACCTTTTCCTCTTTCCACTCCACACTTCGTGTGTCGTGTTCGCGAACCAATCACGGTTTGCTGATGGTTGCCCTTGGGTTCGAGGTACTAAGATTTAGCGTTTTGCTTTGTGCAGAAAGGGAAGGATCAATGGCTTTCACTTATGCAAAATGTTCCAGCTGCAACTGCAACGTACGCTCCGCCTCATCCAGAGACATAGCCTACGGGCCTCAAGCGGCTTCGTTGTTCATAATGCCGGTAGACCAGGTCACCCAGGCCACCACGGGATTGTTTTTCGGGACTATGCTCCCGCCAACGAGCTTCAACGCTCCTATGCCAGCACCGGAAGCTCCTAAGAAGGCGGTCTTCGATCGGCTTGCTGCTACCACGGCCCCTCTCAGCGGGTCGCCCAGCTCCAACTCCTCGGTCTTCGCCAGACTGAGCCTGAACTCCGATGGGCCTGCCAAGAAGCCCATGATACCTGAAGTGGCCATCCCAAAGAAGATAGCCATCCCTGCTCCTGAAGTCGTTAAGACGGCTTCTCCTGCCAAAGAGTCGGTCTTTACAAGACTGACTACTCCGGCTCCCGTTCCTGCTTGAAGGTCTGTCTTTGACAGATTGGATACCGCTACTCAAAAGACGTCAGTCTTCAAGAGGCTGGCACCAGCGGCGCCTCATCTGGATAGGGGCAAGACAAAGCTATCCCCATCGCCGAACCAACACCGTCCGCTCGACACGCTCGACGTTGCCACTGGCGCCGAGTAAGGAAGGCTAGGGGCAACTCTCCCTTTAGGTTGACTCCACCAGCTCCAACGGTGGAAATTAATACTGATGTTCCAACCGGGAACAGCTTTGAGTTACTGAATAAGGTGCGCAGGAACTCACCTACCGTCGTACTTAAAAGATCTCCGCCGCCGGTGGAGACTGTCACAGAAACGAAGCCGGAACAGTCCCCTCAACGACTGTCTTCTAAAGTTTACAAAATCTAGCGACAAGTCCGAGAGTCGGTGGTCGATCAAGACTATCCCCGCCGGCAGAAGAAGTTGAAGGTCCGACAGGAAGAAAACCGTCCTATTAAGCCACAAAAGACGACGGCTACTTGGGTGCCCACTGCAGCGCCCCCCTCAACTTCGACCACTCATAAGAGGAGAAGGCCGGAGAAAATCCCCATGCCTTCGACAAATGTCAAAGGCACTGAGCCTAAACGTCCTAAGTCTGGGGGCATGGTGGTGCATACCGTCTATATGGCATCCGGAAAAGAGGATAGCCGTATCTCCACGGGTCATCACCCACTTACGCGATCCGTGACAAAAGCCCAAGAGCAGTAGCAGAAGCTTCAGGAGATGATGACTGCGATGGCCGCACTCACTGGGCCAAAAGCAAGCCCAGAGACATCCTCGAAGCAATGCCACGAGCAAGAAACTGATGCCGAATTCCTTCGGAGAATGCTTGAAAATAAGGACAAAGAGGCCGCGGAACAAGCGGCCAATATAAAGAAAATAGCCTTTCTATTCCAAGATATGGTGGGCATGATGATCCAGCCGGATCCCCCAGCCGAAAATCCTCCAGTAATAATTGAAGATGATAGAGGAGAAATATCGAATCCTCTGCCGGCTCTGTCAACAGCCAAGGAGGAGACAATCTCTAAAGCTGTCCTGGATGACTATATTGCTCAGCAAATAAGAGTTCACCAGGCAAATGAAGCAGCCGGCCAAGTTGTCAAAACTGAGCGACCATATCCAGACTGGTATGATCAGATAAAGTACCCACCAGGCTACACGATCCCGAAATTCCATGTGTATAAGGGGATAGGCAATCCCCATCAACATGTCGCTCAGTTCAGGGCTCTTTGCGGAAACACTGGTGGCGATGATAAGCTCTTGCTCCGCCAATTCGTCGACAGCTTATCGGAGACGGTGTTTGAGTGGTACTCTGAACTTCCAAATGACTCCGTTAAAACTTTCGCGGAAATGGAGTTGTTGTTCACCCAACGATTCGCAAGTGCTAATGATCGCACCCCAATAACGGCATTGATCAATGCTAAGGTGAAGCCGGGCGAGACATGGGTTCAGTACGTGATCCGATGGCGGAATCTGTGGTCGAAGTGCGAACAGCGCATCGAAGAAGCACCAGCGGTGGGCATGTTCGTGGGCACCCTAGACCCTCATGCAACTATTTCACAGTTCATGATGTTCTTCAAACCGACCACATTCCAGGCTCTAATCGACAAGCTGGCCCAGATGGACCAGATGGGTCACAGACTGTCTCCCCCAAAGCCGGAACCGCTGAACGAAAAAGGTAAAGGGAAGGCGATCTTCGTTGCGAACACCCAACAGCAGCTCAGTGCCCCAAAGCTAGCAGATCAACTGGAAAAGAGACGGCGGTATTATAATGAGAAAATAAAGCGCCCTTACTCATTCCCGCGGGATAAAACGAAGAGGCTGTTCGAACTAGCGATGCGCAACAGGCTTATCAATTTGCCGAATCCAAGGCGACCATCGCAACCCGGCGAAGTGAATAATCCCAATTATTGCCCTTACCACCAAACGGTAAGCTATCCAATTGAAGATTGTTTTGTCTTTAAGGGATGGATCGAGGATCAGTACCTACAAGGCAAGTTTGCACTGTCTGAGAAGTAGAAAGTAAACCCACCACAACCGCACACTCCTAAGAAAATGGATACACCGGGGGCAACGTGTTCTTTTGTTGAGGAAGCTCTGTGGGAGGTGGCCCTTTCGGCCAAAACCAAAAGGATGCTGAATGATCTCCAGACATGTCCGGCGATCAGGTGGAAGAATCCGCTGGAACCCCAGATCATCGAAGGGATGCTGAAGCCGCGCCCAACTCCAAACATTGGTGGCGATAGCCAAAGTGTTCACACCCAGCCGTCGAAATCTTCGAAAAAGAAGAAGAAATCCAAAAAGTCCGTGAAGCCTGGCGACAAGCACGCGGACCTGCAGAAACAGATCGATGCGCTGGAAGAATATAACCAGAAAGCACGGACTCTAATCACACTTCAAGAGTTTCTCAGCCACGTCTTTGAAGACGGAGATGATGGAGAAGACTAGTCGGATGAATCTGAGGATTACATAGCAAGTTGCCATATGATCTCTCACTCGTTGACTGACGATGAAGAAGCTCCTTGCACCGAGAGACTGGGGGCAGGGCCTGAGCCGGAACTTCTGTAGCCGTCAGACGAAATGATCGACGCCTTCCTGAGTGAAATTCATCTGAAAAGTAAAGCCGATCGGGAGAGTGAGATGGCCATATTTGAAAAGGCCAAATGACGGTGACTGGACGAGAAAGTCGAGACACGCCCGCCGAATCGAAGGACATCCGTCTCGGATAAAAATAAGTTCAAGACGAGGAAAAGATTTGCTAAAGCCATATCAATGGGAATGAAGCTACCATCCTCCGAAGGAAACACTCTTGGTGAAGCAGAGATGCATCCTAGCTACTGCTCATATCATTGAAAGATTTCGCACCCCACCGAAGAATGCGACGCTTTTAAAACATGGTGGCAGGGATATGTTGCTCATCGGCAACATTTTAAGCGGATGAAACCCAAAACTCGTCGGGAGCGAAGAAATACGACCGAAGAGCATAAAAGAACCGCCGGCAATTATCACGTGATTAACGCCGGGGGATCGCAAGTCCTCACCTTCGGAAGTGACTCCGAAGAAAAGATGACTCTTAGCCCTCTATTTAAGGAATCCACCTCGGGAAAGGAAGAAGAGCCGAAGGTCTGTGAAAATATCCAGCTGCGCAATCGTACGCTGCCCGAAAAGAATCTCGGACCCGCAAATAGAAAAGACAAGGGAAAAGAAAAGATCCCTGAGGATATCGTCCTTGATGACCAAGCCGTCAAAGAGCTGACAGCCAAGGACCCTCCAAAGAACAGTAAGGTGGACTATAATGTTCTAGCACACTTAAGGAAGTTACCCTCGCAGCTCAGCATTCTCGACGCCCTTTTACTATCAAAAGAAGCAAGAGATTCATTGATCAAGGCGCTACAAGAGCTAGAGCGATTCCAAGCTTCCCTCGCCGAAGAAAAGATGAAGGACGAGCTGGAGGAAGTACACACAGCCGATATCACCTTCAGCGATGAAGACCTCCTCCTTGGGACGTGCGAGCACAACCGTCCCCTCTATGTCTCAGGATATTGCCACGATATTAAGATAGGCAAAATCCTGGTCGACAATGGGTCTTCTGTCAATCTCCTCAATGTGCGAGTGTTGAAGGAAATCTGCATGAGCGTCCAGCACCTCGCTCGTGATAAAATCACCATCTCCGGTTTTGACTCCTAGTCATCACGGACTCTCGGGTCTGTGATACTGACGCTGCGCTTTGGACTACTTGTCATGGATATTAAATTTCACGTCATTGACGCCAAGACATGCTACAATGCTTTGCTCGGTCGACCCTGGTTGCATGAGTACAACATCACCCCTTCTACACAACACCAGCGTATGAAGTATTTCAAGGATGGTCTCGAATATACTGTGACAGGAGAGCTAAACCCATTCTCCGTGAACGAAGTCCGCAAGTACGAAGATGCAAAATACTTCTTGCCAGACTTTGAAGACACAGAGAGATGTCATAAACTAGAGAAAAAAGCTATCACCACCATTCCGGTCTTCGGGAGTGATACCGAGGAGGAAGAAGAGATAGTTTACTCAGGTCTGCCCCAGTACAACAAGCCGGGACCGTCCTCTCCTATGTTGATCTTCGGCAGCGACTCAGAAGATGAGGTCCATGCCATATTCTCTGCTCGGCCTTCAATACAAACCTTCGCTGATGAAGAACAAAGTTTGCAAGTTTCCATGGTTCCGCCCAAACATCATAAAGAACTAGACGCGCTTGATACCTACAGTGTGGAAGAGCTGCAGACGTTCTATGTCCCTCCCAGGCGAGAAGGTGAAAAGGCGATCCTATTCTACCGATCAGGGAAAACTAAAGCGGAGAAAGAAATCTGGCATGGCGCGGATTCCACACTCGACAGGCTCCAGCCCATCCGTTTTCCCACAGACGGACTAAGGAGACTCTTGAGACGCCAAGGTGTACCCCTTAAACAAACTGCTCGACAAGCACGGTTCTATAACAGGATCTGGAACGTCCCTGGAACTCAGCGAAAGTTGCCCAACGGGAAAATGGAAACGATCGGGCTTGGGTATGTTCAATCTAAGAAACGGGAGCTACTCCGCGACTGCTACGTCGTACATGACTTTGATGAAGAGGGAGATGCTTTTTGGGAAAATGCTAACCCTGAATCAGAAAGAACTCCCGACGTAAAAATGCCCAGTCCGTCGTTTGAAGAACAAATGGACAAGCTTATAAGGGAAGCGAGTCAAAAGGTTCGAAACGACCACAATCGCGAAATGGCCATCTACGAGAAAGCCGGGACGCAACGCCTTCTTCAACAGGCCACGAAAGATGAAAATGCTCCTCCCTGTCTACCCGTTGTATAAAAGGCACAACGCAGAGGCAGAAACAAACCAAAGAACGGGAAAGGCGTTCGAGAGCGACAAAGCGGGACCAAGAAGCCACGCGATCAGGAATCGAGTAATCCAGATTCGTCTCTCATAAAGAAGATGAGTCGAGCATACTCTTTTCCTCAGAGCAAAACACGGAAGATACTTGATCTCGCCATAAGACATCAAATGATTACACTCCCGGAGTCCAAGCACCCCGAGCAAGCAGGCGAAGTCTCTCATTCGGACTATTGCTCCTATCACAGAGCAATAGGACATCTTATTGAAGACTGCTTCACCTTCAAGAACTGGGTCGAAGATCAATATCAACAGGGCAGATTCGCTCTATCCAGCAGCTGAAGGGTAACCCCGCCGCAGAAGCATGAACCCAAATCCACGAGGGTAGAACCAGATCAACATCAGTCTTGGAAGTGAGCTCGTACCTGTCATGTGATTACGCTGTCGAAAAAAGAAGAGCCCAAGGATATGGATGACCTCCCCTGGTGCTTCGAAAACAATGATGACGAGGTGATCTCGGAATTTCCACCGGCGCCGAAAGAGCTGGAAGATGGAATACATTCCACTGCAGATGATCTCAAGAAAATTGATTTGGGGACGAAAAGTGATCCACGACCGACATTTTTCAGTGAGTTGCTGTCTGAAGAAAAGGTGGCTACACTAAAAGAAGTGCTTATGCAGCATAAAGATTGCTTCGCATGGAACTATTCCGAGATGCCAGGACTAGACCTAGAGATTGCTGTCCACAAACTGGCCATATCCCCGGACATCAAGCCAATCAAACAAGCACCGAGAAGGATGCGGCTCGAGCTCGAGATGAGCATCAACGCCGAGGTCAAGAAGCTAATCGACTCTGGTTTCATCCAAGAGGTTCAATATCCAGATTGGATTGCCAACATTGTACCAGTGATGAAGAAAAATGGAACGGTGCACATATGTGTGGACTTTCGGGATCTCAATAAAGCTTGCCCGAAGGACGATTTCCCAGTACCGGTAACCGAGCTGATGATAGACAATACGTCCATTCATGAGGTTTTCTCCTTCATGGACGGCTCATCAGGATACAACCAGATATAAATGCATCCCGAAGACCAGAAGCATACTGCTTTCCGGACCCCTTTGGGTATATTCTGCTACAAGGTGATGCCTTTCGGTCTAAAAAACGCCGGTGCCACCTATCAGAGAGCCATGACGAAGATCTTCGATGATCTCATACATGAAATCGTCGAATGCTATATCGACGACCTCGTGGTGAAAAGCAAATCATACGAGGAACATCTAGAGCATCTGAAGATCGTGTTTCAACGTTTTCGGCAATACAACTTGAAGATGAACCCTCTCAAATGCGCGTTCGGAGTTTCCTCAGGAATGTTCCTAGGATTCATTGTCCGACACCGAGGCATCGAGATATATCCGTCAAAGATTAAGGCGATCATGGAAATGCCTCCGCCAAGGACTCTCAAGCAATTGCGGTCTCTCTAAGGGAAGCTCACGTATATTCGGTGATTTATAGCCAATCTCTCAGGCAAGTGCCGTCCTTACAGCCACCTGATGAAGAAGGGAACCCCTTTCGTCTGGGATCGCAAATGCCAAAGCGTGCTGGACGAAATCAAGCAGTACCTACAGAATCCGCCAGTGCTGGCTGCTCCGGTCAAGGAAAAACCCCTCATTCTGTATACAACCGCCCTTGAAGGTTCCTTCGGCGCATTATGGGCATAAGAGAATGACCAAGGGAAGGAGAGAGCCCTCTACTATTTGAGTCGAGTTCTGCTGGGGGCAGAAAGCAATTATTCTCCTATTGAAAAACACTGCCTGGTATTGATCTTCGCAATAACGAAGCTCAGACACTATGCATTGCGCATGAAATCCGTCTCATATCAAAGGTGGATCCCCTCAAATATTTGATGTTAAAGGCCATATTAACGGGATGGCTCGCTAAATGGGCCTTGCTCTTAATGGAGTTCTCGATAACTTATCAGTCTCTTAAGGCAGTGGGCCATCGCCGACTTCCTCGCCGAGCATCCAATACCTGCCGATTCTCCTTTGAATTGCGAACTGCCAGATAAGCATGCGTTTGACACGATCGGTGGTAATGGCACCCGATGGGAACTTTACTTCAATGGAGCGTCTTCCATGAAGAAGCTCAAGCAAAACATCCCCATAATCAAATCAGGGGTAGGCCTCATCTTCGTAACTCCACAAGGAGGGATAATGCGCTTTGCCTTCTCCTTAACAGAGCCGAGGACAAACAATGAAATTGTAGGGTTCCTAAGCACACCCATGAGGTTCCACAACTGATCAAGCATGCCAAAATCAAATTTTTTACATGTGCCGAGAAACCCTAAGTAAGATCGTTACTAGAGATAAGGCGAAACAAAACAAGTTAATAACTTAACTACAGGTGAAAGGGATTACAACCTTTGTAGATCCGGTCCTCCACTTCTTTAGCTCCGTGTTGACGTCCTCCGCTGCGATCATCGGGATCCCGGACCCTAGCGTCGGTTTCATCGGAGAAATGAGCGGGCTAGGTCGTTGACTTCGATGCCGAAGATGATCTACGTCGAGGCGACTCAAACTCAAGCTCCATCTTCACTAGGTCATGAAACTTGTGAAGATAACACACTCTACTACATGGCAAGTTGTAGAGGATGAAGAAATAGGAAGTGGGTTCACTTTGGATTTGGTTTTCTCACTTGATTTCATCACTTGAAATTTTCAAGAAGGGTTTTTTTCTTTATGAAGAAGATGAAGAAGAAGAAAAGAAAATGAATTATTTCTAAAAGAAAATTCAAGTGAAGCTTATCATCTTGAAACCATGGGTGAGTTAACACATGTAGAGAATAAACTAGGGTTTAGGTGTAATGGTTAGGTTAAAGGAAAAAACAAAATGGTCAAAGATGCTAAGAAGCTTCATGAAGCTTAAAGCAAAGAAAGAAAACTACCATTTTATTTTTTGCCAAAAATGAATAAATAAAATATATAAATAAGTTAAAACCCTAACCATTAACCTAAACATGGTTTAAAGCATACACACACCCAAATTTGCATGTATCATCAAACATGATACAAACTAATGCACAAACATATATCATATATACAATGTGCACAATCTAGTGAGAAAAAATAATCTTAAGTGAACCAATACTAGTTAATGTAAAGTAATATATCAAATATATAATTATACATTAAATCATTAAATCAACACTTGATTTAATGATCCGGTCATACTGCATATAACCGACTAATATCAAGTGTATCAATATATCGAATCAACATTGGATTCGGTAACCCGGCTATATCTTCTATAACCGACCGATGATACAAATCGCGAGAATAGAATTCAGTATCACATACTGGTATTATTCTCGGTCCCGCACATATCTCATATGCGCTCCTATTTGGTTTCTCTTGAGCCAGGAAACCTCTGTGTAGGACCCTAAAGACTCGTCAATACGCCGGCAGTAGGTGATGATCATATCAAACACCCACAAGCCGCAAGCGGTCTGCTAAACGTAACGGCCACCCGGGTATTGAGCGATCAGAAGATCAACGAGCAAGCCCGCTCACACTCCTGTGAATCCAACCAGTAACATTTACCGTACAGTCCGGTCTGTTCGTTTGATATGTCGTATATCTCGCCTAGGGGTGGTAAAACGTCAGACCCCAGTAGCTTAATAAGTCATGCCGATGTAACGTCCATAACAAGCATGAAACTACTGATAACACTTACCAGTAAATCAGTTCAATCCTGGCCAGGGATTTCCAGTTATGGCCAATCGAGCATAGCGCAACATCAACCCCCAATACCGGGAGAAATGAATCCCCTCCTAACGCTCATTGCCTCCATGTGAATCGGGACTGTACCCAAAAACCACCTGTTTGCACGACTCAATAGAGCCGTGGTAAGGTGGAAATCAAAGTACAGTGGGAGACACACAAGACTCTATGACGATCTCGGGTCAACAGACTAAGCCGTACCAGTGTCACCAGAGAACTGCCATCTGACGTGAGGTATAATACCATCTGGGAGTTCTCGGCGAGTCCGTTCAGTGTACCCAGTCTCCACTGAGCACCTGCATACCTTCTCTGATGTCAAACACCAATGGATATGGGATCATCCATCGCCCATCACATGGGTCGAGAAGATATACGCTAGTCTACTGTGGAATATCGATGTCCCGTCTCGATATTCCCACGACTAGGAACATTGAAGGATGTACTCATAGACTACCCAGGCCCCACTAGTATGATCTACATCATAGTCCTGCAAGTCGAGTACACATCCTAAGGTCTTTATCAACATGTAATAGAGAGACAGAAAGTATACATATTAAGATAAAGAGCAACCAGATAGCATACTATCATGTCGAGCAAGAAAGTCATACCTATATATGTCCCAGCATCTACTACAATATACATCCTGTGTACAGTAATGGCCTCTAGGGCATACATATAACTAATAATCTCCCACTTGCACTAGGGCCATCTGTAGCAGTGGTTGCAGTATCTAATACTCAACCATCCCATAAAAGTCTCTCTTTGGGAAAAGACCTTTGTGAGTGGATCCGCCGTGTTGTCCTCTGAGTCTACTCTCCTAACCTTGATCACCCTGGAGATCAACTATCTCCGTGATCAGGTGATGCTGCCTCAGAATATGTCTGGGTCACTGATGGGACTGGGGTTCCTGGGCCAAAGCCACACTTCCATTGTCACACAATGGTAGGAACCTAGTTCATCTTATGAACCATTATACACCCAAACTTCCTCTTTGGTAGTATCTTTGATAGTGATACTACCAGCCTTTATCGTCTAGTTTGCCACGGTATCTAACTTGGAACTTTTCCAACATACCGTCCCTCTACTGAGGGTAAAGACAATGCCTGTGACTGACATTCAGTCGTCCTTATCACCCTGGAACCTTTCCAGTGATTCTTCCCAGGATCAACTGATACCATCTCACTACAACTAGTGAGAATCCTAACATCCATTTAGACCCAGGATTTAGGAGGTATCACTTTGATCCTATATGGAGAATCCATGTGATAAGAGGAGATTGACCGAGCGTAGCATAGGAAACTGTTTTCCTATCAAGAGTATGTTGTCTACGTACAATACGAGGATGACCACCTTACTCTCTGCTACCCTTTTGTATATACAAGGTTCATCTACCATTTTGATGAAGTCAAACTACCACATCAAAACAGACGTTCCAACTTCGCGATGCTTGCTTTATCCTGTAAAGCAACTTGCACACGTTTCCGCTGCTCCCACGGTTTACGAAGCCCTCTGGCTGTGTTCTTACAGACGTTCTCTTCTAAATCATTATTTAGAAAAGTAGTCATGACACCCAACCACCATATATCGTAGTCATGGTATGTAGCAATATTAAGTAGGATCCGGATGGACTTAAGCATAGCCACTGGAAAAGGTTTCATCATTATCCACGCCTGGTCGATGACGAAAACCATTAACACGTCTAGCTTTGAAAGTCTCAACTTTTTCATCTACACCAAGTAATCTTCTCAAGATATACTTGCTCCTGATGGGGATTTAACCCTTCAGATTTAGCAACCAAAGTCCATACTTTGTTGGTGTACATGGATTCCATCTCAGATCGCTAAGCATCCAGCCATTCTTACAGAGTCCCTACTCTCGATGGCCTGCTCGAAACTAGTTGGGTCATCATCTCATGATGCATTCCTTGCTCCCACTATCATCGAGAAACCGAAGTATCTCTCAGGCGGATGAGGAACCCTACCAGATCGGCGAAGAGGCTGAGGTTCGTTGGGGACTATTGAATCCTTTGGTTCTGTCAAATCATCAGCTGCAGTTTTGTATAGCTGGAACCTTTCCAGTTCTACAGAACTGACCTTGCCTCGATCTTGTCCGGATTTTGCTTTTGACATAGGCCGGACAATCCCAAATCTTAACTTACTTAAGAGATAGGCTCTTCCCATACCATATCTTATATGAAGTTGTAGGCACTGATTTGATTCGAACCCAATTCAATAGGTATGCAACTTCTCAAGTGCACAACCTCCAAAAGGAAAAAGGTAACTCAGTAGTACTCATCATAGAGTGCACCATATCTAATATGGTGCGATTGCTCCGCCCCGATACACCGTTGTGCTGTGGTATATTCACAGGAGTAATACGGAGAAAGAATCTCATTCTCCTTTAGAATAGTCCAGGAATTCTATGCACAAGTATTCTCCTCCCTGATCTTATCATAGGGCATTATACTTATACCCGTATTTTGGTTCTCTACTTCTAACTTATATTCTGTGAATATCTCAAAAACTTCGGACTTACGTTTCAACAGGAACATATGACTGAATCTTGAGAGATCATCAGAGAATGTAATGAAGTACAAAGAACCGGTCCTGACATGTGTAGACAGGGGACCTTATATACATCACTATGTATCCGTCCCAAGAGTTCACTAAGTTTTTCTCTGTTTCCAATAAACAGAGCTATGGTCATCTTATCTTTGTGACATGACTGGCAAGTTTCATAAGATGTAAATTCAAACTAATTTAAATATGCATCTAAATGTAACTTCAGCTAGTCGGGTCGCATTGATATGACCTAGTCTACAATGCCTCAAGAAGGATTCGTTCATTTCTGAACTCTTCCTCTTGTGTGTGTTCTTTATACTAGGAACTGTAGCTTGATTTAGAATGTCAATGCTTTTAGATAACGTGCCTGAACCGATCAACTTTTGAAATGTTCAAAACAATATTCAACAATACAAAATTATATCCTTCTTTAATAAATAAAGAGATTGATATGATTTTGTATATCAGGTTCGGTATCTAATCGCATTTGTTCAGAATCAATGTATTAGTAATACAGGGTGACAGTGACCAACAGACTTGGCTGCAACACTTGCACCGTTTTCCGTTTCATGAAACTTATCACCCGTTCTCAGTTCTCTACCTTTCTGTAGCCCATGTAACGGATTATATATATCTGGGATCCTAATCAGGTATCTAATACCTAGGACGTAGAGGATATAGAGAAACATTTCTTTATAATGAACACACCCGAAGAAGATGCATCATCATGCACTTTCTTCGTTTGGGCGGCATGGAAATCTTGGTATTCCCCTATTTCCTGCTCGGTCTTATAACAATTATAAGTTGGAGCGGGACCAACGTTCACCAGCTCAGTATAACAAGCGGGTTCGGTCAATTCATCCATATTATTATCTTGATTAAGGCGTGATATGGTCGCTACCTGGAGAGAGAGAGAAGAAAACACTCTGCGTGCGCTCTTGCAAAATTAGATTGGTTATATATTTTATCTAATCAGGATGGCTCCCACTGTTTTTATCAAATCTTCCTTCAAACCCTAAAAGGAAAGACTAGCCGGGATTAATTGCACTCTACAAGTTCGCCAATCTTTCAGCCAGGCCAGTGACGGTACTTTGAGGGAGGTTCCCCATGCTTTCGCACGAACCTAATTAAAGTAAACCTCGTTTTCCCAGGGGCGTAACCCCGTTGACACCTTTCTAGACACCTACTTGATCGGCTAATTGCAAAGTGCAAAACTCTCCCAGGAGTAACAATTACTCGCAGTGGGTATCAGGATCCAACTATCATATAGAAGGTATGCAATCTCATTGCAAGTTTCAACACTTGAAACTCCCGATAATGGTTTTTACCCCTAGCACTTATGACCTTAACTATGGTCAACAAATCATAAGCACTAGTCAAGTTCTACCCGTCATTTCGTGATTAATTAGACCCACCCATATGACCCTTAACTAAGGTCAATAAAGTCACGCGACTGTTCTAACTAATCGCATCATATGCGGTGTAGGAAGACATCACTTAGCTACCGTACACTGTGCCTTGACTATGGTCAACAAACACAGCACGAATACTAAGTACTCTACTTCCTAAAATGACGGAGGGTTGCGGATGGTTTTTATGAAAACCTTTAACGCTTTGAACTTGATCTCGTTGCGGAATCAAATGGTTTTTAAATGGAGTGTTTTTGAGGCTTTTCTAGTTTTGCTAAAGGGGTCACTCCCGGTGAAGGGATCGTTGGCCCTTTCCTCATCGAATAAGGTGCAGGATATATCATATATACCGCTGTGCAAAGCAAAAAACTATAGAAGTAATCAAAAGACAAACCGAGGGTTGTAGTATCTGCCAGTTATTGCTAAAGGGGTCACTCCCGGTGAAGGGATCTCGGCCCTTTCCTTATCGAATAAGGTGCAGTATGTTCTACAAGGAACACCGCGATGCAAAGCAAGAACTGTAGTTACCTGTTTTTGAAAATTCGATTCCACAACATCTTTTAGGTTTATTTTCTTTCATTAATCACATTAATGAATGTCCCATCATTTAAGTCCACCTAAACATCACAGATAAATATAACGTACGCTTATGCCATCCGCATTCGCCTCGATGTCCCGTCTGCACCGTTAGGTTAGGTAACTAACGCCAGAGCGAGGCAGGGCTAGCACGGGTGTAAAACATAAGCAGCGTCTATATAATATAGCATATATACTATATACAATATCTATCTGAACATATCACATGATCACATCACAGATAACGCAGCAGAAAATATCATATGAAATATTGGATATATTAGGACGTCCGTGTTTTATTTTGAGCCTGTATAAAACATGGATTCCACGGTCGTGATGAATAGCCAATCCCACACCTCTAGACCCCTACGAGAGCGGCAAGCAACCCTACCAATTCTAGAGTTAGGAGACCCGGACTCGACTCTTCGAGATGGTTTCCCTCTGGACCCTAGAACCCGGTTACTTGTGCTCCCCTCCTTGGGTCTATCCTAATGCGGAAAAGTAAATAATATACAATGGTGACATCATCCTCAACCCGGAAGTGCCCCAATAAAAGAATATTACATACAAGTTTTTTTTTACATGAATGAAAATGAAAAACACTCATCTCACATAAAAACCCCCCGGCCATTCAAACACGACGATCCAATATAACATATCCAGCAACACATAACATCACATGTCATCAACGTAAGTAAATATGCCCATCCCAATTGTCGTTGACATATAGCAACGAAACCGGCGATATCACATATTACACTTACGGTCATAGAAAAGAAAGTGTAAAACTACAACAGTTGGAATCCGCAATCTCTTTAGACATCGCATGCCTAATCAAATGAATTCCTTAGACATCGCATGCCTAACAATTATAAACCCCGCATTTTAGTCTCATTATCGAAAACACTTTTCAATATCAAGTCGGGCAATTCAACAAGATTCCCGACATCCAGAATGAATGCTCGTCGCAAACTTTAGTAGACGGCCGCACCCCCGGATGCCGTCGACGAAGTGCACTAAGGCGGAACACCGCTGCCGCGAGCACCCGAACGGATGCTTTCGGCGACGGGGTTCTCCTACAGTCACTTGGTCGGGGCTATGGGGCGTGGCTATCTATTAAGTTTACCGGCGAGTATCCGTGTACGCAACGTGATTGCGACGGACTTTCGATCACATCAAAATTCCATGGCAACCGATCAAATGAGACTAAATTGCTATATCTATAACATTCAAATGTTATTGATTCCAATTATTGTATCACATTCCAGATAAATAGACAATTTTAAAATTTCCGATCGAACAATCAAACACCCAAGTTTTCCCGAAAAGCTCAACACATGAAATAAGTTTAAAAACATCCACTTCATGCCACAGTACCAACGGTCCAGCCGTAGAAGGGTCAAGCCAATGCCTCACATGTGGCACGCCGTACTGCCCCAAACCCTAAGGTTCAAAGGGCAGTTCAAGACGGTCACATAATCGAGTTAAGATTTGTTGTCTTCTAGAGGGTCCATCGCGTTACTTGCACTACTTAGAACGTTCTTAAACTACGGAAAAATCCAACATTTGGAAATTTCCCGGCAGGGGAAAAATGGGTATTTATATCCGGTCGAACTTTTTAACATGTTCTAAAATATCCGGAAATACAAAAACAAAGTTAAACAATCCGATCGAAATATCGAATCCCCAAAACAACCCAGAGAACTCAACTGTTGAGTATAGATTAAAAATTCCCAGAAAACAGAGGAAACTACTACGGGCATTACTGTAGAAAATAAAGCACATAATCATCACATACGGCCGCGAAACCGCCGCCAGAAGTAGGGTTAGGCCGCGGTTCCGCGGCGCTACTGTAGAGATAACTTGTCATTTTCTGCCGTTTGCCTTAGAATTTCCTGCTCTATTTTCTGAGCATTTTTAATTCACAAAAATTCACTGTTTTGAAAAATGTACAGAGAAGGGTGTAATTTAGGGTTTCGGGGTTTGATCGGGTTTCTAACTTCATCTACACTTCGCCTAAAGCTCTAGCTAGGCTCTGATACCACTGTAGGGTTAATAGGCACACCCATGAGGTTCCACAACCGATCAAGCATGCCGAAATCAAATTTTTTACATGTATCGAGAAACCCTAAGCAAGATCGTTACTAGAGGTAAGGCGAAACAAAACAAGTTAACAACTTAACTACAGGTGAAAGGGTTTACAACCTTTGTAGATCCGGTCCTCCACTTCTTTAGCTCCGTGTTGACGTCCCTCCGCTGCGATCATCGGGATCCCAGATCCTAGCATCGGTTTCATCGGAGAAATGAGCAGGCTAGGTCGTTGACTTCGATACCGAAGATGATCTACGTCGAGGCGACTCAAACTCAAGCTCCATCTTCACTAGGTCATGAAACTTGTGAAGATAACACACTCTACTACATGGCAAGTTGTAGAGGATGAAGAAATAGGAAGTGGGTTCACTTTGGATTTGGTTTTCTCACTTGATTTCATCACTTGAAATTTTCAAGAAGGGTTTTTCTTCTTCATGAAGAAGATGAAGAAGAAGAAAAGAAAATGAATTATTTCTAAAACAAAATTCAAGTGAAGCTTATCATCTTGCAACCATGGGTGAGTTAACACATGTAGAGAATAAACTAGGGTTTAGGTGTAATGGTTAGGTTAAAGGAAAAAACAAAATGGTCAAAGATGCTAAGAAGCTTCATGAAGCTTAAAGCAAAGAAAGAAAACCACCATTTTATTTTTTGCCAAAAATGAATAAATAAAATATATAAATAAGTTAAAACCCTAACCATTAACCTAAATATGGTTTAAAGCATACACACACCCAAGTTTGCATGTATCATCAAATATGATACAAACTAGTGCACAAACATATATCATATATACAATGTGCACAATCTAGTGAGAAAAAATAATCTTAAGTGAACCAATACTAGTTAATGTAAAGTAATATATCAAATATATAATTATACATTAAATCATTAAATCAACACTTGATTTAATGATCCGGTCATACTGCATATAACCGACTAATATCAAGTGTATCAATATATCGAATCAACATTTGATTCGGTAACCCGGCTATATCTTATATAACCGACCGACGATACAAATCGCGAGAATAGAATTCAGTATCACATACTGGTATTATTCTCGGTCCCGCACATATCTCATATGCGCTCCTATTTCGTTTCGCTTGAGCCAGGAAACCTCTGTGTAGGACTCTAAAGACTCGTCAATACGCCGGCAGTAGGTGATGATCATATCAAACACCCACAAACCGCAAGCGGTCTGCTAAACGTAACGGCCACCCGGGTATTGAGCGATCAGAAGATCAACGAGCAAGCCCGCTTACACTCCTGTGAATCCAACCAGTAACACTTATCGTACAGTCCGGTCTGTTCGTCTGATATGTCGCATATCTCGCCTGGGGTGGTAAAACGTCAGACCCCAGTAGCTTGATAGGTCATGCCGATGTAACGTCCATAACAAGCATGAAACTACTGATAACACTTACCAGTAAATCAGTGCAACCCTGGCCAGGGATTTCCAGTTATGGCCAGTCGAGCATAGCGCAACATCAACCCCCAATACCGGGAGAGACGAATCCCCTCCTATCGCTCATTGCCTCCATGTGAATCGGGACTGTACCTAAAAACCACCTGTTTGCACGACTCAGTAGAGCCGTGGTAGGGTGGAAATCAAAGCACAGTGGGAGACACATAAGACTCTATGACGATCTCGGATCAACAGACTAAGCTGTACCAGTGTCACAAGAGAACTGCCATCTGACGTGAGGTATAATACCATCTGGGAGTTCTCGGCGAGTCCGTTCAGTGTACCCAGTCTCCACTGAGAACCCGCATACCGTCTCTGATGTTAAACACCAATGGATATGGGATCATCCATCGCCCATCACATGGGTCGAGAAGATATACGCTAGTCTACTCTGGAATATCGATGCCCCGTCTCGATATTCCCACGACTAGGAACATTGAAGGATGTACTCATGGACTACCCAGGCCCCATTAGTATGATCTACATCATAGTCCTGCAAGTCGAGTACACATCCTAAGGGCTTTATCAACATGTAATAGAGAGATAGAAAGTATAAATGTTAAGATAAAGAGCAACCAGATAGCATACTATCATGTCGAGCAAGAAAGTCTTACCTATATATGTCCCAGCATCCACTACAATATACATCCTGTGTACAGTAATGGCCTCTAGGGCATACATATAACTAACAGAAGCCGAATACGAAGCTTTGATAGCAGGTCTCGAGATCGCCATTGACATGGGGATTGAAAACCTCTTCATATACGGAGATTCCCAACTGGTCGTCAGTCAAATAAACAGTGACTATCAAACGTGCAAACCAGAATTGGTGAGGTACGGCGAGAGGGTATAGCAACTGCTGACCCAAATACCTTCCTACACCTTGGAAAGCATACCACGTGCGGAAAATAGCAAGGCAGATGCATTAGCCAAGCTCGCTAAAGAACTGGCTGACAAAAACCTCGATGACGTGAGGATCGTTGTTCAAAGCCGTCGAGTCCTCGCACCGGCAGAAATATTTCCAGAAACGTCCGAGGAAAAGGGAATGACCAAGCCAGCGGCTCTACAAATAAAAGACCGAGTAAAGGTTGAGGATTGGAGAGAAGTCTTTATAGACTACTTCAAATCCCACCAAACGCCTAAAGATGCGTCCTTAAAACATCAGCTCATGAGGCGAGCCCTGTCTTTCGCCTTTGTCAATGATACCCTGTATAAGAGATCATTTGACTCTTTATGGCTAAGATGCCTGGGACCTGAAGAGGCAAAGAGAGTCGTCCAAGAAACTCACGACGGACTCTGTAGTTCTCACCAAGCCGGGCCGAAGATGAAGCTGAAGATCAAACGGATGGGTTATTATTGTCCCACGATGATCCAAGGCTGCTTCGAATACGCGAAGCAGTGCCACTCGTGCTAGATTCATGGGGACTTTATCCATCAGCATCCAAACCCACTACATCCAACGGTGGCTAGCTGGCCGTTCGAAATGTGGGGAACTGACATAATCAGCCCTATCGAACCAGTATCGTCCAGAGGACATCGATTCATTTTGGCGACAACTGATTACTTCTCCAAATGGGCAGAAGCAGTATCGCCGAGGGAAGTAAAGACGGAGAATGTCCTCCATTTCTTCAAGACACACGTCATTTATCGGTTTGGCACTCCGCGACGAATTATCTCCGATAACGGACCAGCCTACAGAAGCCACAAGATCAGCCGCTTCGCACAACAGCATAATATAGACTGGAGATACTCCTCAGTCTATAATCCTTGAGCTAACGGTCTGGCTGATGCTTTCAACAAGACCTTGACAAAGATCGTGAAAAAGACGGTGTCCCGAAATAAGAAGGACTGGCACGAGAGACTGCATGAAGCTCTCCCCCTCGACGGCATACCTAACGACGTTCAAAACAGCCACGAGCACAACGCCGTACGCATTGGTATTCGGTACAGAAGAGGTACTCCCCCTCGAGATAGAGCTACCCTTCCTACGAGTAGCAGTTCACTATGAGCTAACGGACGAAGAGAACGCTCACCTTCGGCTTGAGGAGCTCGACGCCCTCGATGAAACCCGGCTCATCGCGCAACAAAGTCTGGAGGCTTATAAAGCAAAGATGATGCGCTCATACGAAAGATTGACTAGGCCGAGAACATTCCGCCAAGGCGAACTCGTGCTAGTGGCTAAAAGACCTATGATCCCTAATCGCGCCAAGTGGGGGAAATTCGAGCCAAACTATGAAGGCCCGTACATCATACACAAAGTTTACCAGGGTGGAGCCTATCTACTCATGGACATGCCTGGCGAAAGGCCCTTCAGACCAATAGATGGTCGCTTCTTAAAAAAGTACTATGCCTGACGAGTCATGGCCTAGGTCAATGATAGATGACGATGACTATGTCCGCTCGCTATCTTCCTAAGCCTAGACTCTGTAAGTAGTAACCGGCTTTCTTTACTACGGACCGAAACATCCTTAAACTAACAGCGGACCGAAACGTCCTTAAACTAACGGCGGACCGAAACGTCCTTAAACTAACGGCGGACCGAAACGTCCTTAAACTACCAATGGACCACTATGTCCTAAAACTAGCCGTTGATCGAGAGGTCGATAAGCTACGATGGATTGCAGCGTCCCAAAGCTGGTAAAAAAAAGGAATAAAAAAAGAGAAAAGAAAAAGAAAACGGTACGTCCATAAGCAAAATGGGCACGGATGAAAACCCGAAAGGGCTCCGTGAGTAAAAACAGCAGGGCTACCGGCGAGTCTTATGAAAACCCGAAAGGGCACAACCTCGTTAGAATAAAAAAAAGAAGAAGAAAAAACGGTATGTCCATAAGCAAAATGGGCACGGATGAAAACCCGAAAGGGCTCCGTAAGTAAAAACAGTAGGGCTACCGGCGAGTTTTGTGAAAACCTGAAAGGGCGCAATCTCGTTAAAAGACACCTGCAAGGTCCTCTCGACTTTGTAAGGAGAAACCACCTGCGTGAGATCTTTACGACTCACAAGGGAGCAACACACTTAGGGATCCCCATGATTCCTAAGGAGAAACACACTCGCGATATCCTCACGACTCGTAAGGAGAACCCTCTTATGGGACCCTCACGGCTCATAAGAATTGAAAGTCCTAAGCTACAGGGATCTGAACCTGTTCTTAAGCAGCCCCTACAACCTCCGATACTGCCCTACAAGCGGCTCAACACTGACCCTTGTATACAATCCACGGGCGCGAATAAACATTTCCCTAACAAAGTCCCATCCATGACTAGGGATATGTCTACATGGTGAACAGCCCTTGTAAGTCCCCTCGACTTATAAGGAGAAAACCCTCTTGTGAGATTCTTATGACTTATAAGAGAACATGCACTTAGGGATCCTCATGATTCTTAAGGAGAAAACACACTTACAAGATCCTCACGACTCGTAGAGAGAAATACCTTTATGAGACCCTTACGGCTCATGAAGTCAAAAGCCTTAGTCGATAGAATCCTAACCCTGTCTACTAAGCCACCTTTGCTCGACATCGACGAAGGCAAATGATGATTCGCTCCTGGCAATATCCCAGTAGTAGCGGTGCTGATGCCAAAATCGGTGTCTAATTCCGAGCTTGCAGCGAAAAACCAGCAAGCCACACATGCATATGAAATAGCCAAAATGATGGGGCAACTTGCAGACAAAATCAGCAAGTAAAAATATATGCATGCAAAATAGCCGAAATGATTGGGCAACTCGCAATAAAAAGCAGCGAGTAAAAATAAAAAAAATAGCCGAAATGATTGGGCACCGCGAAAAATCGCCGAAATGATTGGGCAATCGCGACCTTCGCGATATAAAAGTTGAAATGATAGAGTATCGTGGAAAGAAATAAAAAAAATGAATGAAATTTATGCCCTACAGATGATATCATGTCAATCCCTGTATACAATTCAGGGGCGCAAACAAAGAGGGAATCACACCCTTCCTCCCCAAGCTTCATCAGAAGGAGAGCCCAAATCTCAATGGCTCATAGACAGCCTAGAGATCATCTCAACATTCGTCTTATTACAACGGACACAACATCAAGCAAAGCGGAACAACGACAACTCCTAGTTCCATGACTCGGCGGTGTACAGATGACCGAGAGTCAAACTCCAACTCCGTGAAATGCGGATAAAGTCAACCCTTCTTGGCTACGTATAAAGCGGCTTATGTCACTCCTGACCCCGTGGAAAACGTCCAGAACGGTATCCTGGAAAACGTCCAGAGCGGAGCCTGGTCCTCGCCGAACACGGCAGTGAACCCGTGGGAAGCATCCAGAGAAAAATTCCTGGCTATGTGGAACGCGGATTATGTCACTTCTGACCCCGTGGAAAACGTCTAGAGCGGATCCTGGTCCTCGCAGAGCATGGCAGTGAACCCGTGTGAAGCATCCAGAGCGGTGCCTGGTCCTCGCCGAACACGGCAGTGAACCCGTAGGAAGCATCCAGAGCAAAATTCCTGGCTATGTGGAACGTGGATTATGTCACTTCTGACCCTGTGGAAAACGTCCAGAGCGGATCCTGGTCCTCGCAGGGCACGGCAGTGAACCCGTGTGAAGCATCCAGAGCGGAGCCTGGTCCTCGCCGAACACGGCAGTGAACCCGTGGGAAGCATCCAGAGCAAAATTCCTGGCTACGTGGAACGCGGATTATGTCACTTCCGACCCCGTGGAAAACGTCCAGAGCGGATCCTGGTCCTCGCAGAGCACGACAGTGAACCCGTGTGAAGCATCCAGAGTGGAGCCTGGTCCTCGCCGAACACGGCAGTGAACCCGTGGGAAGCATCCAGAGCAAAATTCCTGGCTACGTGGAACGCGGATTATGTCACTTCTGACCCCATGGAAAACGTCCAGAGCGGATCCTAGTCCTCGCAGAGCACGGCAGTGAACCCGTGTGAAGCATCCAGAGCGGAGCCTGGTCCTCGCCGAATACGGCAGTGAACCCGTGGGAAACATCCAGAGCAAACATTGGACTGCGAGGTCCTTAAACTCATGGACTATGATGTCCTTAACGTCGACCGTGATGTCTTAAAACTAACATTGGACTGTGAGGTCCTTAAACTCATGGACTATGATGTCCTTAACCTCGACCGTGATGTCTTAAAACTAATCCTTGACCGCGATGTCTTTAAACTACGGTATCCTGTAAAACGTCCAGAGTGGAGCTTGGTCCTCGCAGAACACGGCAGTGAACCCGTGGGAAGTATCCAAAGCAGCCCCTGACTCCGTGAAATGCGGATGAGGGCAACTTCACCCATCACTTGCGGGTCCTCACGACTCGTAAGGGAGCAAATTCTCTTATGAGATCCTTACGACTTTCAAGAGAAAATACACTTAGGAATCCTCACGATTCTTAAAGAGAAATTACACCTACGGGATCCTCTCGACCGGTAGGGAGAAAATTCTTTATGAGACCCTCACGGCTCATAAAGTTGAAAAGTCTTAGGTGACAGATCCTAACTCTGTTTTCTAAGCCATCACCACTCTACAAAGAATCCAAGATTGACAGCTATATACTATATACCGACTGCACTTGCTAAAATCATATGGCAACAACACAGCAAGGAGAAAGAAAGCAACAGTATAACAAAAAGAATGTCTTTATTCATGAACTCAATTGAATACAAGATACATCATATAAAGGAAATAAAAAAATAGATACATATTATTCAGAGATTACAAGTGTATGATTGATACAAAGGTAGCTACTGAGAAAGAAGCGTTTTCAACAGGTCCGTAAGCTGCTCTCGCACTTCTTTCAGTTCCTTCTCATGATCAGCCGCCGCGGCTAGCTCCGCTTCGATCCGAGTCCTTTGCTGCAAGCATGATGAAATCTTCTCATCAATTTCCCATTGGGCAGCTTCGTGATTCTGCGTAACCCGCTCGATAGAGTCAAGCTTCCGTCTCAATACAAGCCCATCCGAGATACATTGCTGCAAGGTGTCAAAGACAGCTCTCAGTTGTGCGACGTTCGCTTCGACCTGGGCACGCAACTGGACAGACTCAGCGGAAGCCTCCTCGCATTCCTTCCGCCTCAAGGTCGCTTCTTGTTCGAAATGGCGAAGGAAGGACGCACTCTGCTTGACCCATGCGGCCCGCTGGGAGTTCAAAGCCTGAGTCTCAGGGGCAAGACGCATAAGTTCAAGCTGATGCAGACAGGCTTCGATCTTCCTGCAGTGACTAACCCAAGACTCGACGATGCCTTCATTATGGAAGTTTACAAGCGTCGCCAGCATCGGATTGACCTCGGCAGCGAAATCTGCGGCAGATGTAGGAGCTTCCGCGTCAAGCTCCTCGACGTATTCGCTCAACATGCGCAGACTCGTCACAGCACCCTTTGAGGATGGACGTCTGGAGAAGGGGCCTGCCGGCATCATAATGAGAGATTCGAAAGAGTCCGGAGTCGAAGCGACCGCTACAAAATAAATCACAATCAGATGACGGATCTAGAAATATAAGAGATTCACGAACAACGGAATTTACTATACCGGCTGCAGCAGGTGGCAAAGCCGGGAGGACCGGTGGCGCAACTGATCTCTTATCTCCTCCTTCAATCTGTAGCACTGCAATCAAGGCAAAGAAAAATCAGAAATAATTTCAGTATCGGTAAAAGAAAGAGCGTTAATTGAAAGCTGTATTCACCAGCGCCACTGGATGAAGCAATCTCCGACGGGAAGGAGAAGTGAGGATGCAACACCTGGTACAGGTGGTTAAAAAGGACCCGTGCAAAAACGCGATGACGCAACGTTAGTGCATGAATTACACAGCCGAGAGATAAGACTAATGGGTCACAAATCTATACTTTCCAGCATCTGCGACGGTGCGAGAGAGCGTAGAGAGGTGGTCACAGTCACGCCCCGCTTCCCAGAATACGCTAAGATAGACACGTGACATAGCCAACCATGCTACCTGTGGATAGGAAAAATCCTTCCACAGTCACATTACGGCTGTAGAGATATCAAGAACAGGAAAGTAAACTAAACTATCTAGTACATGTCCATAAGCCAGAATAAATGAGTCAAGAAATAATATAATATGCGGAAGCAAAAGATCCAATAAATAAAACACCTGGAAAGTAAAACTGGATACCAACAGGATCCTCACCGCTCGGTCTAACAGCGGCAGTACTCCTGATCAATCTGCAACAAAGGTAGAGAATCTGGGCCATGCAAAACCCAGACGTCAGTGCGTCATAATACCAAGCAATACTTATAAACAGGGGTAGCATATGCAGGTATAAGTATAAATGATATAACAGGCATAACAGTGATATAAGTAAGGACAGTGGGGTAACGTGTAGTGAGTAATCTAAACTGGTCTATTGGATTAACTACTCTCAAGTCTTTGAAATCAATTTGATGAATCATCGATGTAACTCAATAGTATCCCGTGCGTGCCCGGGATCACGGTGAAGATTCTCGGGCTGAAACCGAGACGTGCCGCTAGGCACTAAAAGGAAAAGGGATAATGATGAATGATGTCCATGGCATCATTCCAAGGCTGGCCTAGCCTCTAAAAAGGTAGTGGATAACGATGGATGATGTCAGCAGTATCATCCCAAGGCTGGCCTAGCTTCTAAAACTGATCAGTAAAGGTAGCGAACTGTCGAGTTACAAGTCAGGTGTCATCATTGATTTCCCCATACCCCCAGGTTATATGTATTCAAGTCAGGTATTAAATAATCTGGAGCTAATGCCAACACAGGATCAGGCAGGTACAGGTTTGTCTGGATAAACAACAGGAAATGTCCGTAGGGACAACATGTAACGTTTGTTGGCATTAGCAACAAGATCAGGTAACAGGTAAAGCCATGGTACATCAGGTCAAGTCAAGTAATATATATAGGTGTCATGTCATGTCAATAGTTGCATGGTACCATGTCGTTTCAAGTAATAGGTGTAACAAGTCATGTCAGGGTGCACAAGATGTCATGTGGCTGCTCATAATCCAACTAGCATAAGCATGGGTATACAAAACAAGCATGAGTACTAATAGAACAATAAACTGGAACATTGTAATATGATATGCAAATAGGTACAGATTAAACTATATGGATGTACGGTTATCGATTAGAGTTAGGGTTATGGTTCTAACATTAAGTAAATACGTTCTATCAAATATGGAAGGTTAAAATCACACTAATATGTAATGAATGACCTAGTGATGCAATTATATAAAAAGGTTAAATGGATGCAAACGGGTGTCCGATAGGGTAGAAACTATTAAAAGGTACTGTGGGCTATGCAGATAATTATTATGTGATTTAAATACGGATGTGGGTACTAGGTATAGTAAACTAAAATGCAACGGGTATGTTTCAAGTTCTGAATCTAAAGATATAAACGGAACATCGAACTGTTAATTGGAACACGTGACTTTAGATTCGATCTATAGGTGTAATATGCAAATAAATAGTTATAAAATCATATAGATAGCATATAGCAAGTTTTACTTGCCTTGATCGGATCACGAAACGGGATACGCACGCAGCGTCCAATGTGGGTAAATCGTCGCAACGCACACGGGACGGGTCCAGGAAAGGCAAGAGCATGACCACGCTGGTTGGGTTTGCTCACTGGATCTCTCGGGTTGTCGACATCGAGCACGGCTGCTGCGATGATCGGAAAACACGGATCAAGAAAAGAAGAGAAAGGAAAGAAGAAGAAGAAGAAGAAGAAGAAGAAGAAGAAGAAGAGGTGGTCTGTTGTGATGAGGCTGGGGTTTAAGGCTCTGGGGTCAGAGAAGGCTAAGATGGGGTGACGACGACGAGTCGTGGATTTTCCGGCGAGGTTTCACGGCCAAAGGCAGTTGGTTTCGGGTTCTTGAAGTCGGGATCGGGGTTCTTGGTGCAAGGGTTGTTGCTTTGGTTTGAGGGTTTATGAGAGAAGAGAGAGGGGATAAAGTGGCCGTGAGGGCGAGGGGCAACGGGGTCGGAGCTCCGATGAGGCGGGGTATGCAGGCGGGGTTCAGTTGCAGGGATCTTGCGAAGGTTTTGTGGTCGGAGGTGAGGGGAGTCAGGTAAGAGGAAGTCGTGGTGATGACGAGGGGTCGCCGGCGTGATGACTACGACGACGAAGGTGGTGATGGCAGTGGTGAAGATGGGTTCAGCGAGGATGCGAGGGTTGCAGGAGGTGCTCGGTGATGGATCTCGGGGTTTGGGTTGTCGTGGTGGAGCGGTGAAAGAGAGGGAGAAGGTGTTGTTGGTGATGAGGGGATGCTGACGATGAAGAGGGTGGAGCAGCGACGTCACGGCGGCGAGGGTGAAGGTTGTCGCGAGAGGAGGAGGACGTAGGCGGGAAAAGAGTTTTTAGAAGAAGAGGGAGAGAGAGAGACGTGGTGCTAATGAAGATAGTAAAAATATATAAATATATATACATATATATATATATTATATAAAAAAGTATATATATATATATATAGAGAAATAGAGAGAGAGAGAGAGAATAAAATTCACGAGAGAGAGAGAGAGAGAGTCAGGGGAGAGAGAGAGAGAGAGTAAAATCAAATTGATTTTATTAGTTATAAAAAAATATATAATATATATATAAAAATTTATAACTGTGTTGGTATAAGATATAATAATATAGGTTAGTTAAATTATATTAATAGTTTAAAAGAATATAATATTAGTCCGTTATGAGATTTTGGCAATTACAAACCTATTCCAAAACACGTCAGGGTCGGGTCTAAAAATTCAGGTTTAAAATATGAAAAATATATGCGACTTCCAAATTTCAAAATGAATGCTCAGTTAAAGAAAAATCATACCCCCAAGAATGGATGCACGCACGTGCGCGTAGCCATCCAAACACATCTGTTTCACTGAACGAGACGAGAACAAGATGAGCGGATGCTACCACGGGGTTAGGGTTATCATGCAGGCCATGCAATGTATTTTTAAAATATTTTATGTGACTCAAAATGTTATATGATAAAAGATGCGATACTAGATAAAATACCAGTATGTACTAAACATGAGATGCACGTGTCCATGCAACAAGTCAAGGTAATCTATAAATAAGAATCAAATAGGTTCAAGCAAGCGGGTCGGGTCGAATGCAAAGTAATAAGTAAAATACCATTCGCACCCAAACACGTTTAATCAAGAAAATACCATGGATAAGTAAATATGGAAACTGGAATTGATATAAATGAACTCGGGTGTTAAATTATACCCAACTACAAAAGAATTTCGTCCTCGAAATTCGAAGAACAAGAAAGAATAAATAAACAAGAAATTTCAAGAATAGATGTGGAAACTTCTGCCGGATTTCATCTTCTCGTTCCCAAGTTGATTCTCCATGCGAGCGATTACCCCAAGAAACAAGTACAAGAGGGATAACTTTGTTCTTAAGAACCGTTTCTCTTCGATCCATAATCGACATCGGTCGCTCCTTAAAAGTCAAATGTTCTCGTACAGTCAGCTCCGAATGATCCAACACATGTGTTTCATCTCGAACATACTTACGGAGTTGAGGTACGAGAAACACGTCATGACTATTTGCCAAGGATTGTGGTAACGCCAAACGATAAGCCACTTCTCCGACACGTTCCAAGATCTCAAAAGGTCCAACGAATCGAGAACTAAGCTTTTCTCGACTTCCGAAACGGATCACCCCTCTAGTCGGTGATATCTTCAAGAATACTAGATCACCAACAGCGAACTCTAGAGGTCTTCTTGATGTATCAAACCAACTCTTCTGCCGATCTTGTGCTGCCTTCATATAATTTCGGATATTGTTATCTTTCTCCATTGTTTGCACAACCAAATCTGGTCCCAACAATCTTCGTTCACCGATATCGTCCCAACAAACAGGTGAACGATACATGCGACCATAAAAAGCCTTGAATGGAGTCATCAGAATAGTCGCCTGGAAACTGTTATTGTAAGAAAACTCCACCAAGTGTAGATGATCCCATGAACCCTTGAAGTCTAACATGCAAGCTCTCAATATGTCTTCAAGAGTTTGGATCGTTCTCTCCGGCTGGTCATCTGTCTGAGGATGATTAGCTGTACTAAACTTCAATCAAGTCCCCAAACTTTCCTGTAAGCTCTTCCAGAAGTGCGATAAGAATCGGGTGTCACGATCGGACACGATGCTCACAGGTACTCCATGCAATCTTACAATCTCCTGCATGTACCGCTCCGCTAACGCTTCCGTTAACTGACCAACTCGAAATGGTATGAAATGAGCCGCCTTGGTCAATTGATCAACAGTCACCCAAACTACATTGTTGCCCTTTGGACTCCGCGGTAAAGCTGTCACGAAGTCCATGGTTATATGTTCTCACTTCCACTGAGGAATCGGAAGTGGTTGCAATAAACCAGCAACCCTTTGATGTTCAGCCTTAACTTGCTGACACACCAAGCACTTTGCTACAAAGTGAGCAATCTCCCCTTATCATGCCTTCCCGCCGGAAGTGCTGTCGTAGATCACGGTACATCTTTGTGCCTCCTAGATGTACGGAATACGAGGAATTGTGTGCCTCCTACATAACTTTTTCGTGAATATCTCCTTTTGGCATACGTAAACGACTACCATATCGCAACAAACCATCTTCATGAATCAGTAAGTCCGTTCGAAGTCCAGCTTCAACTTGTTCCCAAAACTTTTGCAATCTTGGGTCCTGCAATTGTGCTGCTTTAAAATTTGCGATCAACGACGACTGCACCTGCAGCTGCACCAACTGCCCCGAAGAATGCGGTAGCACAACCTCCAAATCAAATCTTCGAAAGTTTTCAACAAGTCCCTTCTGTACAGTCAACATCTGAATTGCTGGCAACCGATTAAGCGCATCCGGCACAATGTTAACTTTCCCCGGATGGTACTTGAGATCAAGATCATAATCGGCCATCAGCTCCAACCATCTACGCTGCCTCATATTAAGCTCTTTCTGTGTGAACACATATTCCAGGCTTTTGTGATCGGTGAATATTTCGACCCTTTCGCCTAATAAGTAGTGTCTCCAAATCTTCAAAGCGAACATCACAGCTGCTAGCTCCAAGTCAGGAGTTGGGTAATTCTTCTCATGGGTCTTCAACTGTCTCGATGCGTACGCTATAACCTTCCCATGCTGCATCAAAACACATCCCAATCCTTTCCCAGATACGTCGCTATGAATCACCAATTCTCCGGAACCGTTTGGTACAGTCAAAATAAGAGCGGTTATCAACCTCTGTTTCAACATCTTAAAAGCTGACGCACACCTACCCGTCCACACAAATGGTACCTCCTTGCGCATAAGCTTGGTCAGAGGCTCAACCAAACGAGTACAATTCTCCACGAACCTTCTATAATACCCGGCAAGTCCAAGGAAGCTTCTTATCTCCGCAACATTCTTCGGAATCGGCCAATCTCGAACTGCTGTAGTCTTTCGGGATCAACGGCGATTCCATTGCCAGACACAACATGCCCCAAAACTTCACTTCTTCCAGCCAAACTCGCACTTGCCCATCTTTGCATATAATTTTTCTTGTCTCAACGTCTGCAATGCGATCTTCAAGTGCTTTGCATGCTCTTCAATGCTCCTCGAGTAAACCAGAATATCATCAACGAACACCACTCTAAACTGGTCCAAGAATGGTGAAGAGATTCGGTTCATCAAGTCCATAAATATCGCCGGTGCATTCGTTACTCCGAAGGGCATCACTAATACTCGTAATGTCCATACCGAGTTCGGAACGCCGTCTTGCAAATATCTTCTGTTTTAACTCGGACCTGATGATATCCGAATCTCAAATCCAGCTTCGAGAATACCCTCGCGCCACTTAGGTGCTCGAACAATTTGCCAATGCGAGGGATCGGGTACTTGTTCTTAATAGTCACCCGGTTTAATTCTCGATAATCGATGCACATCCTCCTTATGCCATCTTTCTTCTTGACTAGAAGAACTGGAGCTCTCCAAAGTGAGCTACTGCTGCGAATCCAACCCTTCTCAAGTAATTCAGCAACCTGCTTCTTGACTTCTTCCAACTCCACTGGTGCCATTGGATAATACGCCTTTGAGATTGGCGCTGCACCAGGAACAAGATTAAGCACAAACTCCACATCTCATTTTGCGGTAAACCCGAGATGTCCTCGAACACGTCCATGAATTCTCGAACTATAGCTGGCGCTTCTTTCTTATCAACTCCCAACGACGAAAGAACATTGTTTGTCGGCCTAGCCCTAAACTCGACTGGTCCGACAGAACTGCTTCCTCCAGCAAAACAAGCTCCGGATGTCCGGGAATCTGGAGAATCACTTTCCTTTCCTTACAATCAATATGAGCTTGGAAAGTGCCGCAGAAATCCATTCCCAAGACAACAACAAACAAAGGGATGCACCAGAATTGGGTAATTCTAATGTGGGGAAGACATGATCAAGTAGGATACCGAGATGACTTCATCCGAAGTCAAGATACTGAAGAAGATTAAGTACGGTAAATATGATTCAAGCTGGCGATAAAACAAGAACTGGTAAGCAATGAAACCGAGAGAAGCAAGGTAATATAACGATCATAAAACAAGGAAATGAATCAAAACTAGAATTCTAAGTTACTTAAATAGAGTACCGCATTGTAACCATGCTGCAGTTCATGAGTATAATTACATAACTCCACTCAAGTCGCCCAAATCCTAGTATCAGAATAAAGAAACGTAGAGAAACAATGGGGAACCAAAAGGTTTCAAGTCGAGATGCAAGGTGGTTTGCATATCGTCAAGGCAAAGGATACGAGAAAGATATGATTCAAGAATCACGATAACAAGGTGGCAGGACATGTTCCTAATCACGAGTATTCTGATTCGTGTATTGGGTCCAATACCCAACTACAAAAGAATCAAACTCGATTAACCTATAACCTGGCTCTCTGATACCAAAAGAACCATGTCACGCCCCGCTTCCCAGAGTACGCTAAGATAGGCACGTGACATAGCCAACCATGCTACCTGTGGATAGGAAAAATCCTTCCACAGTCACATTACGGCTGTAGAGATATCAAGAACAGGAAAGTAAACTAAACTATTTAGTACATGTCCATAAGCCAGAATAAATGAGTCAAGAAATAATATAATATGCGGAAGCAAAAGATCCAATAAATAAAACACCTGGAAAGTAAAACTGGATACCAAAAGGATTCTCACCGCTCGGTCTAACTACGGCAGTACTCCTGATCAATCTGCAACAAAGGTAGAGAATCTGGGCCATGCAAAACCCAGACGTCAGTGCGTCATAATACCAAGCAATACTATAAACAGGGGTAGCATATGCAGGTATAAGTATAAATGATAAAACAGGCATAACAGTGATATAAGTAAGGACAGTGGGGTAACGTGTAGTGAGTAATCTAAACTGGTCTATTGGGTTAACTACTCTCAAGTCTTTGAAATCAATTTGATGAATCATCGATGTAACTCAATAGTATCCCGTGCGTGCCCGGGATCACGGTGAAGATTCTCGGGCTGAAACCGAGACATGCCGCTAGGCACTAAAAGGAAAAGGGGTAATGATGAATGATGTCCATGGCATCATCCCAAGGCTGGCCTAGCCTCTAAAAAGGTAGTGGATAACGATGGATGATGTCAGCAGCATCATCCCAAGGCTGGCCTAGCCTCTAAAACTGATCAGTAAAGGTAGCGAACTGTCGAGTTACAAGTCAGGTGTCATCATTGATTTCCCCATACCCCCAGGTTATATGTATTCAAGTCAGGTATTAAATAATCTGGAGCTAATGCCAACAAAGGATCAGGCAGGTACATGTTTGTTTGGATAGACAATAGGAAATGTCCATAGGGACAACATGTAACGTTTGTTGGCATTAGTAACAAGATCAGGCAATAGATAAAGCCATGGTACATCAGGTCAAGTCAAGTAATATATATAGGTGTCATGTCATGTCAAGAGTTGCACGGTACCATATCGTTTCAAGTAATAGGTGTAACAAGTCATGTCAGGGTGCACAAGATGTCATGTGGGTGCTCATAATCCAACTAGCATAAGCATGGGTATACAAAATAAGCATGGGTACTAATAGAACAATAAACTGGAATATTGTAATATGATATGCAAATAGGTACAGATTAAACTATATGGATGTACGGTTATCGATTAGAGTTAGGGTTATGGTTCTAACATTAAGTAAATACGTTCTATCAAATATGGAAGGTTAAAATCACACTAATATGTAATGAATGACCTAGTGATGCAATTATATAAAAAGGTTAAATGGATGCAAACGGGTGTCCGATAGGGTAGAAACTATTAAAAGGTACTGTGGGCTATGCAGATAATTATTATGTGATTTAAATACGGATGTGGGTACTAGGTATAGAAAACTAAAATGCAACGGGTATGTTTCAAGTTCTGAATCTAAAAGATATAAACGGAATATCGAACTGTTAAATTGGAACACGTGACTTTAGATTCGATCTATAGGTGTAATATGCAAATAAATAGTTATAAAATCATATAGATAGCATGTAGCAAGTTTTACTTGCCTTGATCGGATCATGATACGGGATACGCACGCAGCATCCAATGTCGGTAAATCGTCGCAACGCACACGGGACGGGTCCAGGAAAGGCAAGAGCACGACCACGCTGGTTAGGTTTGTTCACTGGATCTCTCGGGTTGTCGGCATCGAGCACGGCTGCTGCGATGATCGGAAAACACGGATCAAGAAAAGAAGAGAAAGGAAAGAAGAAGAAGAAGAAGAAGAAGAAGAAGAGGTGGTCTGTTGTGATGAGGCTGGGGTTCAAGGCTCTGAGGTCAGAGAAGGCTGCGATAGGGTGACGACGACGAGTCATGGATTTTCCGGTGAGGTTTCACGGCCAAAGGCAGTGGGTTTCGGGTTCTTGAAGTCGGGATTGGGGTTCTTGGTGCAGGGGTTGTTACTCTAGTTTGAGGGTTAGGAGAGAGGAGAGAGGGGATAACGTGGCCGTGAGGGTGAGGGGCAACGGGGTAGGAGCTCCGATGAGGCGGGGTGTGCAGGCGGGGTTTAGTTGCAGGGATCTTGCGAAGGTTTTGTGGTCGGCGGTGAGGGTGTTAGTTATATGTATGCCCTAGAGGCCATTACTATACATGTGATGTATATTGTAGTGGATGCTTGGACATATATAGGGAAGACTTTCTTGCTCGACATGATAGTATGCTATCTGGTTACTCTTTACCTTAACGTGTACACTGATTGTCTCTCTGTTACATGTTGGTAAAGCCCTTAGGATGAGTATTTGACTACCTGGACTATGATGCGGATCATACTAGTGGGGACATGGTAGTCCATAAGTACATCCTTCAAGGTCTCTAGTCGTGGGTGTATCGAGACGGGGCATCGATATACCAGAGTAGACTAGCGTATATCTTCTCGACCCATATAGATGGGCGATGGATGATCCCATATCCATTGGTGTTTGACATCAGAGATGATATACGGGTGCTCAGTAGAGACTGAGTACACTGGACGGACTCGCCGAGAACTCCCAGATGGTATTATACCTTACGTCAGATGGCAGTTCTCTGGTGACACTGGTACAGGTTAATCTGTAGACCCGAGATCGTCATAGAGTCTTGTGTGATTCCCACTGTGCTTTGATTTCCACCTTACCACGTCCAAGAGGGCATGCAAAACGGTGGTTTTTGGGTACAGTCCCGAGTCACATGGAGGTAATGAGCGATAGGAGGGGTTTCGTCTCTCCCGGTATTCGGGGTTGATGTTGCGCTATGCTCGATTGGCCATAACAGGGAAGTCCCTGGCCAGGGCTGGTTTAGAGATTTACCGGTAAGTGTTACCAGTAGTTTCTTGACCCGTTATGAGCCTCGTATCGGCATGACTTATCGGTTATTGGGGTCTGACGTTTACCACCCCTAGATTTGATATGCGACATATCAGACGAGGAGACCGGACTGTACGGTAGTGTCACTATCAGGCTTTTTGCAGGAGTTGGAGCGGGCTTGCTTGCTGATCTTCTGATCGCTCAATACCCGGGTAGCCGTTACGTCCAGCTAGTACCGCTGACGGCTTGTGGATGCTTGATATGATCATCACCTACTGCCGGCGTATTGACGAGTCTTTAGAGTCCTACATAGAGGTTTTACTGGCTCAGGCAAAACGAAATAGGAGCGCATATGTGATATGTGCGGGACCGAGAATAATACGTATATGTGATACCGTATTCTATTCTCGCGACTTTTTGTATCGGTCGGTTATATATGATATAGCCGGGTTATCGAATCAAGTGTTGATTCGATAAGTCGATACAATGGATGTTAGTCGGTTATATGAGATATGACCGGATTATTAAGTCAAGTGTTAATTTAATAATTTAGTGTATAATTGTATATTAGATATACTAGTTTACATTAACTAACACTTGTTCACTTAAGGATTTTTCTCACATGTGCACAACTTTAATATATATGTGATACATATTAAAATGTGTTTTCTTTTTGTATCATGGTTGATGATACACTTGACATGGGTGTGTAAGACATACACCATTCTATTTATTATGGTGGGTTATAATTATTTAAGATAATTACAAAATTAGTGGAATTTTGGAAAGAGCATGAAGCTTGTAGAAGCTTGCTTTGTTTTGACAAAGTCCACTAGCTTTGTCTTTATTTTAGATTTTTGTTAACCTAACCATTTGGATTAGCCATGGTTATGTCTCTACATGAGTTAGTATATGATACTCACTCACCATGGTTAACTCACTCACTTGATCATTATCTTTCTCTCTTTATTTCTTCATCTTCTTCCTCGAGCAAAAGAGCTCTCTAGGGTTTGATCCAAAGTGAGAAATATTGTGAGAAAATAAATTCTAAAGTGAACCCACTTTCTATTTCTCCATTCTCTACTAGAATAGCACTTTAGTTTAGAGTGTTTGCTTCACTAATTCTCTAGTTAGTGAAGTAGAAGCTTGAGTTGGCATCCCCTCGACGTAGATCATCTTCGGTCTCGAAGACTTCAAGCAAGGACGCTCCTTTAGCCTCGTGAAGCCATGCAAGAGTCCGGGAGAACCATGATCGCAGCGAAGGGACATCAACAAGGAGCTAAAGAAGTGAAGGACCGATCTACAAAGGTTGTATTTTGTATTCACTTAGTTGCAGATGCTATTTACTTGCATGTGAAACCCTAATTTTCTAGCAAAGATCTTGTTTAGGGTTGTTAGGCACGGCTAAAATTTTAATCGGGCATGGTTGATGCTTTCTTAACCCTTGTTAGAGTGCCTAGTAAACCTACAGAAGGGAGTCAGGTAAGAGGAAGTCGTGGTGATGACGAGGGGTCGCCGGCGTGATGACTACGACGACGAAGGTGGTGATGGCAGTGGTGAAGATGGGTTCAGCGAGGATGCGATGGTTGCAGGAGGTGCTCGGTGATTGGTATCGGGGTTTGGGTCGTCGGGGTAGAGCGGTGAAAAAGAGGGAGAAGGTGTTGTCGGTGATGAAGGGATGTTGACGATGAAGAGGGTGGAGCAGCGACGTCATGGCGGCGGGGGCGAAGGTTGTCGCGAGAGGAGGAGGACGTAGGCGGGAAAAGAGTTTTTAGAAGAAGAGGGAGAGAGAGAGACGTGGTGCTAATGAAGATAGTAAAAATATATAAATATATATATAAAAAAAGGTATAGAGAGAGAGAGAGAAACGAAGAGAGAGAATAAAATTCACGAGAGAGAGAGAGAGAGAGAAACGGAAAGAGAGAGAGTCAGGAGAGAGAGAGAGAGAGTAAAATCAAATTGAAGAGAGAGTAAAATCAAATTGATTTTATTAGTTATAAAAAAATATATAATATATATATATATATATATATAAATTTATAACTGTTGGTATATGATATAATAATATAGGTTAGTTAAATTATATTAATAGTTTAAAAGAATATAATATTAGTCCGTTATGAGATTTTGGCAATTGCAAACCTACTCCAAAACACGCCCGGACCGGGTCTAAAAATTCAGGTTTAAAATATGAAAAATATATGCGACATCCAAATTTCAAAATGAATGCTCAGTTAAAGAAAAATCATACCCCCAAGAACGGATGCACGCACATGCGCGTAGCCATCCAAACACGTCCGTTTCACTGAACGGGACGAGAACAAGATATGCGGATGCTACCACGGGGTTAGGGTTATCATGCAGGTCATGCAATGTATTTTTAAAATATTTTATGTGACTCAAAATGTTATATGATAAAAGATGCGATACTAGATAAAATACCAGTATGTACTAAACATGAGATGCACGTGTCCATGCAACAAGTCAAGGTAATCTATAAATAAGAATCAAACAGGTTCAAGAAAGTGGATCGGGTTGAATGCAAAGTAATATGTAAAATACCATTCGTAGCCAAACACGTTTAATTAAGAAAATACCATGGATAAGTAAATACAGAAACTGGAATTGGTATAAATGAACTCGGGTGTTACAGTCACCGTCAGGGTGGTAATTGACGGCGCTGTCTCGAGTAGCTCGACTTCAGCACTAGTCACACCTGCATTAGAAACAAGATAAACCTTGTTAGGAAAGATTGCAGAATTAAAAGAAGGGCGGTAACCTAAAATCTACCTGAAGATCCGCCAGCCGGAGCCTTGATGAGGGCGTCACTTGATTCAACAATGGCGTCTCCCTCCTCCATTGGGGTGGCCTCACCTCTCGTCGCCTCGTCCCTTGACTCCACGAGAGCCGTCGTCACGCTTGCGACGCCAGGAGACGATAAAGAACCGTAGGCAGGAAGAGCGACGATCGGAGCGGTGCCCGACTCTTGAGAAAGAGTGACCACATCGGACCTAGCAATTGCACCCGTTTCGCTCACCACCACCTCAGGCTCAGTAATTGCAGCCGTCTTATCCACCGCTGCTTCAGGCTCGGCCGTGGTAGCCATCTCGTCGGCTACTACCTCGAGCCTGGCAATTGCGACCACATCGCCTGCCACCGCCCCGGATTCGGAAATAACAGCTACCTCCTCCACCGCTCTCTCAGTCTCAGCGGTTGCCGCCACTTCTTCGGGAAGACTCGGCCCTGCAAAGATAAGACATATGAGAACTGATAGTTTAAAACTTTGACAACAGAGCCTCAAGGCACATTACCTGGAGTTGATTTCCCGTTCGCTTCCCGACCCGCACGTGCTGCCCGTCTGTGAGTAGTAGACAAGGCAACCGGAAACTCCTCCGAAGGAGTAGCAGCAGGGGTAACGGCGCTCGAACCTGCTCCCGCAGCTAAAGCAGCACTACGCTCCCTTACTGCATGCCTCAGGCGCTTCCTTTCTTCCCGAGTCGTCAAAACAGACCTTTTAGAAGCCTCCTTCAACAGGACGTCGTCGTCCGCATTCAGGGTTACCTCTGGAGCCGTCAAGGCTTCCGTCATCGGTTTTTTAAGTAAGGCCTCTCGCGGCAGTGCCGAAGAGGCCAGGGCTTCGGTAGCTGGCTCGGAGAGAATTTCCACATCAGCTTGCAGGATAAGCATTGTGATCCCTACGATAAGACAAAGAAAGGGTCAGATTACTCATAAGAAACGGAAGCAGAAACATGGCGAACCGAAATGTAGCAAGGCCTAAGGATGCTAGAAGTCGTTTCTCTTCCTCAAAAGTCTTGAGAGAAGCAGCGAGAGCTTCTTCAGTAGAAATGCCTATTAAAGAAGGAAAAGCGTTAGTCAAAAAACAATGATAGAGGTATGATGCAATGGCAAAAATTACAACTAATGATTACCTGATCGCGCGAGATAAGCCAACCCCTCTTCGCGTCTTGCCAATCGCTCGGAAGCTGCGATGGCAGCCGCCAGATCAGTGTCATCTGGTGGCATAAATAGGCCGTCGTTGGTCCCGTACTCACTCAAGCCCTCGCTTTAAGGAGCATGAGGTTCCTGACCAAATACAACGTCAGCAGAGAAGATCGACTTCTTCTTCCTCTTCTGCGCGCGAACTCCGGTCGCAGCCAAAACCAGCTTGCGCTTTGTGGGCACTTTGGGATGGCGAGTCCCGATATCCGAGCCCACGTCAGATTTGGGTGAAGCTACGGTTACCGTCTCCATGGGAGCACGGGGCACCGATGGTACGTCTACAGGATCACGGGGTAATCTACGCGTGGGGCTTAGCACACATCGAGGCTCATCTGCAGCAGCCTCTCTTAGCGGAGGAGGGACGGCGATCCGTCGCTTCAAAAGGATGTTGCGATCGCTGGCAGGGGGCGCACTCTTGCGATCGAGCTGCAACCGCCTCTCTTCCCTGATGACAGCACCCATCGCGTGCTGATACCAGGCCCCGTATACGTTAAGGGCCCTCGGGATGAAACTTGGCTAGCTAATGAAGAAGTGGGAGCCCGTATTCAAGCACATAAAGTGATGCAGCGCACCCCGTATTCCCTCTCTGGTAGCAGTAGGTTCTTCCAAAAACGCCTCCAGTGGGACCCCCTGGTTATAACTTAGCTGCTGGGCAAAATGATGGGGGTTGTATCTCATGAAAAGCGCCGCATCATTTTGCCTGAATACGAGAAAGCCCGGCCTAATGGAGTATAGGTGTAGAATCTCCCGGGCTTTCAACACGGAGGCCCCGTCCTTAAAGGTGTCGCGCAGTGCCAGCACCGTCTTGAAAGTTTCCTGGCCAATCGTCAAGACTTTGTCCGTAAAAGACATACCGGCTCCAACCGTGCGCGGACGAAGAAGCAACCCCCTAGCCTCCTGCTGAGACGGATTCACGATGGAAGCGTCAACCAGCCGCATAATTCTGGGGAATTTGCACTTCTCGAAAAATGAGGGTCTTTTATGAATACCAAATACCCCGAGCACGTGCATTTCCATCCACAAAGTAAGGTAGTGCATCGGGAAGTTGGCAGCTTACACCCCCGGTTCGGTTGTATCCGTCGCCACGTTAAGACCATGGTACAGGTGGGCCAGCCCGACGATCCCGATGGCCGCTTGTATTCCAGCCACCATTCGATGTGCCGGGTAGAAGACGGACGGCCTCATATAGCGAGGGTGCATAGGGAGCGCGAACCAACACAACCATAGCCCGAGAAACCCGAGAAAGAAAGTTTCCTCATCAATACCTGGAGCGGTGATTTCTGACAGAGGGATGATCGCGGCATCAGGAAGATAAAAGCCCTTCTGATCATCTTCCAGTGCTGGTCGACTGTCCAAGCCAAAGCCGAAGGGATCGTCGAGCTTGGCAAATTTTTCGCCTCGTTGCGATAGAATCTCCGGGCGAAGAAACCGGGCAATGAAGTCTGCGAAGCTGACCCCCCGGCCTCCGGATTCCAAGAAGAGGCTCTCGTACATGTTCAGCACCTTTATCAGACTAGGAAACTGGTGCTGAATAGCGTTCTCCGGCATGGGGCCCATCACCACTGGCTTGGTGGCAAAAACATATTCATCCGGAGGAAACAGCTCCTCGTATTGCTCCTCCCTAACTGGTAGACCGGAAATCTCAGCAAATTCTTCTAAGGAGATGGAGGCTTCTCTGTCCAACAAAAGAAAGGTATGGGTTGGGATGTTCCATTGCTCCAGGAACGCCTTAATCCACCATGTCGGAGGAGTAGAATATTGGAACAGCGAAGCATAAACCGCAGGGTATAGACCGATCTTCAGCAGGTGCGTCTTCTTCGCTGACAAAATGTACCTGGCCCATTGCAAATACCCAGCCGAATGTCGGGGGGTCAACCCGATGTTGTAGGGTTGTCCCCAAGGGCGCGACTCGCCCTGGCATATGCGTCGCCCCAAAGTATCCAAAGCTACCGGCAGCTGCATGGGTATGGCGGCAATCGAAGGTTGAAGAAGACCCTCCGAAGTCCAATTGACAACCTCTACGGCATAGTTCACTGGGGGTGCATCTGCATACGAAATCGATGAGATCAGATCCGACGGCGTCGCACAAGAGAAGTTTCGGCGACCTTTGATAATCTGGTCGTACCACCTACCCCACAGGTGAAGGTTTTTGTGTTCCGGGTCAGTCTCTAATGAGTGCGAGAACCTCCCGGTCAACCGGTGCCTCAGGGAATCCTCCCTCTGAACGGAAAAAAGGGAAAGAAAGATCGGAAGACATGTCGCCTGCGAGAAAGAACAGAATTCGATCGTCAGTACTATAATTTAATTTTAAAATCCCGACGCTCGGCACTTTAACATTTGTACCACACTGCAATGCAGTGGAAAGGTGACCAAAGTTGAACCCACAAAATCCAGATGACAATGCATCAATTAATAAGACAGCCTCATCATTGGATGAGACTGTCAATTAATGAGGAAATTCTCAAGGAATATTCTCATTGAATGAGAAATCCCTCGGGAAAAGGAGAAAATCTCCTTTTGAGAGCAAAGCTCTGTAACAGAGTGACACTTGTCAAACTCTGGTCATGAAGGAATAAAATTTCTTAAAGAGCCTAGCTCTGTAATGATGATGGAAAATCCATCAAAGGTTAATTAAAATTAAAATTAATTCTTGAGAATTAAAAAATTCTGGGATCTTCAAGATCCATGAAAAACCTCTTAAGAGTTCTTCATCAAAAGATCAAAAGATCTACATATTATCAAAAGAGCAGAGCTCTGATGCAGGGGATAAGAAACCCCAAGAAAAGATCTGTTTAGATCTATGGATTTTTGAGAGTAAGGCTCTGTTTATAAAACCCTAAAGGGGTTTTCTTTAGATCAAGGATCTATAGAGAGCAAGGCTCTGTTAATGGGTAAAAGCCCTAATTTATTAAAATTAACTTAATTTTACCTAAGTTTGATAGAGTTCTAACTCTTGAAAGTTCTTGAACAGAAGAGCAAGGCTCTGAATAAAAATTCTTGAGAAGAAGATGATAATCATCTGAGGACCAAAGGTCCTATTTATAGGCACTGAATCGCCTTTTCAACTTCTGAGTTGATCCAAGGGCTCAGATGTTTCCACAGCTGCACTCACGTATGCGCCATGTGAGCGCAACGTTGGGGGGGCATTTGTTTCCCCCAATCAGAGCAAAGCTCTGTTTTGAATTTCAAAATTCAAAAGTTGAAGCAACGCTTCAGATCCCGTGCGCTGCGCGCTGCGTGCCACGTGTCAATAGCAGATACGTCAGCGCCAGGAGCGCTGCGCCCTAAGCAGCGCACCCCCAATCAGAGCAAAGCTCTGTTTCAAAATTCAAAAATTTAAAAGTTTAAAAGTTGAAGCAACGCTTCAGATCCAGCGCTCTGCACTGCGCGCCACGTGTCAAACACAGGTGCGCTAGCGTAGTTGCGCTGCGCACCATGTGTCAAACACGGTTGCGCTGCGCTCTGCACTGCGTGCCACGTTACGTGTCTAACATGGGTGCGCTAGCGCAGTTACGCTGTGCGCCACGTGTCGAGCGTAGGTGCGCTAGCGCAAGGTGCGCCATCGCTGGAATTAAAAATTCCCCACCGTCAGATCAAAAGATCTACTAATAATAAATTATTAATTAATCAGAACTAAAATTCTGTTATGGAAAGATTTTTCAATCTTATTAAAATAAGAAGATTATCTTCTGTAAAACAGAAGCCTTAGGATCAAAGATCCAACGGTGGGAAATATTCCCAAATCAATCAGAGAAAGATCTTTCAAAACTGATTTAACAAATCATTTGGCCCTATATAAAGGACCCTAGACTTCAAGTCTAAAATATACGAGAGGATACAGAATACAGAGATAAAAAGAGAGAGAAAAACCTTCTGCAGAAAAAAGAGCAAGCTCTTGAAAAAAAGAAGATCATTTCTTCATAATCAAGGTAAAAGAACTATGTTCTTGAACAACAGAGACGAATCCATCTCGTAAAAAGAAGAACCATCTTCTAAAAAGATCATAGATCTAAACAAAAAGACCAAGGTCTTTGATAAAAAAAAGGAGATCAAAAGATCTAACCATAAAAAAAAAAATAAAGAAGTATTTACTTCATTTACAGATCCTTGATCTACAAAGGCAAAGCTTTTTTAATAAGCAAGAACTTTTGTTCTTGAAACTTGAGGCAAAGCCTCCTTTAAAGGAGAACATAAATTAGTTCTTTGATCTTAAAATTGATCAAAATGCGCTTTGCGCTATTAGACAGTGCCTTGCACTCATGAATTGTGCTTTTGCGCTTCTTGGACCGGCGCTCAGCGCTAAAACATGCCATGTGTCAATCAAAGACACAATCTGCGCTTTGCGCTTCTAAAACAGTGCATTGCACTCATGGGCTGGCGCTCAGCGCCAAGCACGCCACGTGTCACTCACTGGCGCACCCACAAACTAGCGCAGCGCGCTCGTAAATTAAAAACGCAATACACTAACAAACTAGCGCTTAGCGCTAAGCGCGACACGTGTCCTCCTCGTGTGCGCTATCCAACAGAAACGCAATGCGCTCTTTCCTTGGCGCAAAGTGCCTGACGCGCCACGTTGTGCGCTGTCAGAACATACTTTGTTCTGATGAATGCTATGCATTCAATATAAGACAAAAAAATGTCAGAGCCCAATGCTTAGCATTATTAAAAGGGCAGAGCCCAAATAAAGGCCTAATGGCCAGAACAAAAATAAAATGTTAAACATTTTTAACCGGACTTAGCCCAATTCTGGCCATAAGTTCTCAATTTAAATTGAACTGAGCCCATCTGCTCTTTCTACCAATTTACACCCGGTTCGAGGGTACATCTCTTTACTCCTTTGATATCTGTCTTTATAATCCTTCAACGTCGTCAGAGAGGTGACGGGTCCCGATAACCACATATTACATCGGACTGTGGAGTCCTTAAATCCACGGACTATGATGTCCTTAAGCTCGACCGTGATGTCTTAAAACTAATATTGGACTGTGGGGTCCTTAAACCCACGGGCTATGATGTCCTTAACTTTGACTGTGAGGTCTTTAAACTCACGGACTATGATGTCCTTAATCTCGACCGTGATGTCTTAAAACTAACATTGGACTGTGGGGTCCTTAAACCCACAGACTATGATGTCCTTAACCATGACTGTGAGGTCTTTAAACTCACGAACTGTGATGTCCGTAACCTCGACCGTGATGTCTTTAAACTAACAATGGACCCCCATGTCCTTAAACTGGCAACAGACTGCAATGTCACTAAACTAAACAATAGAGCCTAATTGCTCTCTTGTCGGATCTAAATGATCCCATTAAGTTGATCTTAGTCTAAATTTAGACTAACGTATCCTTAACAAAATTTTAAGTTGATCTTAGTCTCAAAAGAGGCTAACGTATCTTTAAACCCAAACCCCCAAACCCAAATCTAAGAAAGATACGGATTTGAACTAGTCCACGCCCTACGGGCGACAACATAACTTAGTCTCCGTATACAATCCACGGGCAACCAAACACAAAACAAACACCCACGACACGAAGTGACCATCTGGAGAAGGAGAAAGTTGTTACCGCGATGCGGTAGCGTAATTAACTGCAGGGGCTTGCGCCTGCAGGGAAGAGCGTCCCCATAATCAAAAACCCCTCAAATGAGGGGGAATCTGACGAAGTCTGCTACATCGGCCGCATCCGTTTAAACCTTCGATACATTGTGCCATAAATCAATTTGGTATCGGAGAGATGGACGGATAGCACCAATTAGCATCTGCCCCGAAATTCAGGCGAGATGTTTGCCGCGTCTTCGTCGCGTCCTTCGGAGGGGAACATCTATCTTTTTCATTTTCCTCTCTCTCTCTCTCTTTATAACACCCTAGTGCATTTATACGATATTTTATTTAGGGTTTTCCTAATCTTGCGGCAGTTTTCTTGATTATTATTGTTTTTGGGTGCAGATAATTCATTTGGTATTTGCAGTTAGTATCCGACCTGACCCGCATGCTTGAAACCCATTATGGTTCAAGATTACGTCATATATTCGCTAGTACAGAGGATCCGTGCACATCTAGATTCTATATACATGTATAATATATTTTTTGTGTCCGCATATCGTTTAAATAATACAAATTATAACCACATAATAATTTTGATATCTAGCATTGCATGTTACCATACCCCATACTCTATGGTTAATTCATACATTGTGTTCATGTTCAGACTGTTAAAACAGACTCGTTTGGATCGCTACGTGTATTTACGTATATCCGTTCTTCGGGGTATGCATTTTATTTAACCAGAAATCACATTATGGTTTTGGCCGATACGTATGTTATCCATATTTTAAAACTAGATTTTTAGAAAAGACTCGGGTATTTTTCTGTGTATTTTGATATTAGCTGTATAATATTATAATATTTATAATAAAACTTAAAACCTATACTAAGTGTTCCTAATATATATATATATATATAACTAATTAATATATTTCCCTATCTCTCGTATTCTCTCTCTCCCCTCTCGCACACACACTCTCTCTCTATCCCCTGACTCTCTCTCTCTCCTCTCGCACACACACTCTTTTTATCCCCTGCCTCTCTCTCTCTCTCCTCTTTATATATATATATATATATATTTATTTAACCCTAATAATTACCTCACCCTACCTTTCTCTCCTTCTTCTACTTCTTTTCTCTGTTCCCACGAGGAAACCCAAACCCTAGTCCCTCGCCATCGCCGCCGATCACCAAACCCTCATCGACCTCACCCATGTTTACCGCCGAAAGCCAGAAAAGACATACGTCTTACATGAATTTGGGGGCAGATGCTATTTGGTTTTATCCGTCCACTTCTTCGAAGATACTAAGTTGATTTATGGCACCGTGTATCGAAGGTTTAGATGGATGCGGCCGTTGCAGCAGACTTCATCAGATTCCCCCTCATTGTGAGGGGTTTTTGATTGTGGGGACGCTCTTCCCTGCAGGCGCAAGCTCCTGCAGTTAATTACGTTACCGCGTAGCGATAACCATTTCTCCTGCTCCAGAAGGCCAATTCGTGTCGTGTGTGTTTGTTTTATTTTTGGTTGCCCCTGGATTGTATACGGAGACTAATTTATGTTGTCGCTTGTAGGGCGTGGATTAGTCCAAATCCATATTTTCTTAAATTTGGGTTTGGTTTGATTTAAGGATCGTTAATCTTGTTTGGAATTAAGATCAACTTAAATGTTTGTTGAGGATACGTTAGTCTAATTTTAGACTAAGATCTACTCAGCATGATTTTGGGATCATTCTGACTCAACAAAAGAGTATTTGGGCTCTATTGCTTTAGTTTAAGGACGTTACGGTCAGTAGATCACCATTTTTGGGGTGAAAGTTTAATTTAATGACGTTGCGGTCCACAGCTAGTTTAAGGACATTGTGGTCCATAACTAGTTTAAGGACGTTGCGGTCCGCAGCTAGTTTAAGGACATTACGGTCCATTGTAGTTTAAGGACATTACGGTCCATAGCTAGTTTAAGGACGTTGCGGTCCGTATTGGGATGTGCCCGTTCCTTTGAGAGTACACCAAAGAGTTGTTGGTTATCGGGACCCACCACCTCTATGAAGACGCTGAAGAATTACAACGACATTTATCAGAAGTATGAGGAGATGTACCCTTGAACCAATGTCCGTTGGAAGATCAGTAGTCGCGTTTGGGACTAAAACCAATTTGGAAAAATGATGAGCACATGGGCTCGGTTGATCTGAAATAGGGAATTTTGGTCAACATGGACTCAGCCTACTCAGTCTTTGAATAAAGTGTTAAACACTTGTTTAGGCTCAGTCCCTTTTCTGTGCAAACAGTGCTGAGCATTGATATGGGCTCTGACGCTCACCATTTACTTTATCCTCTCTCTCTTTTTTTGTTTTTATGGAGTGTTAAACACTCTTTATGGCGTCCACGTACGGAACACGTGAGGCGCTTGGCGCTGAACGCCAACCACTGAATTCTAGTCACTCCTTATTGAGCGGCGCCCACGTGAGGGACACATGAGGCGCTTGGCGCTGAGCGCCAACTATTGAGTGCTAAGCACTCTTTATTGAGCAGCGCCCACATGAGGGACACGTGAGACGCTTGGCGCTGAGCGTCAACCATTGAATGCTAAGCACTCTTTACTTGAGCAGCGCCCACGTGAGGGACACGTGAGGCGCTTGGCGCTGAGCGCCAACCATTGAATGCTAAGCACTCTTTATTTGAGCAGCGCCTACGTAAGGGGCACGTGAGGCGCTTGGCGCTTTTTCTTTCTTTGTGCATTTTTCTGAAGATATTCAATTCTCTGTTTTCCCCTGGATTTTTGATCCCCAAGAACAAATTCGTCTCCACGAGAATTAAATTCTCATTTGTGGGAGACTTGTCTCATGGGTCTCGGATCCAGGGGAAAGAACTATGTTCTTTATGAGGGTTAAACCCTTGGATATGCAGATGAGATACTATGATCTCTATTATTTTTATTTACCTTGAAGAAAGTTCTTCTTCCTTCTTCTCTCTTAAACCTTTATTTTTTGCTTGCTCTTCTTTTTGAACTCGAAGTTTTTTTTTGGGGGGGGGGGGAGGGTTCCTCTGTGTACAAGACTTGAAGTCTTGGGGCCTTTATATAGTGAAGGCAAGTTTGTTGATTTAGTTAAAGAAATCTCTCATTGAGAGATCCTTAATTGATTTGGGGATTTTATCCACCGTTGGATCTTTGATCCAAGAACTTCTGTTTTACAGAAGATATTTTTCTTGTTTCCAACAAGATTGGAAAAATATTTTCCATACAGAGCTTATTCTGTAGGTTCGTGATTTTTATTCACCATTGGATCTTTAATCCAATAGTGCTATGTTTTACAGAGCGTAATCTTTCTTGTTTAGAAAGATTGGAGAAATATTTTTCCATACAGAGCTTATTCTGTAGCTTGGTGATTTTTAATCACCATTGGATTTTTAATCCAACGGTGCTCTGTTTAACAGAGAGTAATCTTTCTCTTTCAGAAAGATTTGAGGAATATTTTCTCAACAGAATTTAATTCTGTATTTTGATGATTTATCATCTCCGTTGGATCTTTGATCCAACAACAGAGAACTTTTAGTTCTGGCGCTGGCGCCCTCGTGCGGGCACGTGAGGCGCTGCCTCAGAGTTTTTAACTCCTGACGCTGGCGCCCTCGTGCAAGGCACGTGAGACGCTGCCTCAGAGTTTTTAACTCCTGGCGCTGGCGCCCTCGTGCAAGGCACGTGAGGCTCTGGCTCTTTTCAAATTTTGAACAGAGCCTTGCTCTTCTATTATTAGGGGGAAACAAATGCCCCCCACCGTTGCGCTCACGTGGCTCACACGTGGGTGCATCGGTGATGGCTTTTCCACCGTTGGATCTTCTTTGAAGTTGGATTGGCTTCCCCTGCTTATAAGTAGGGCCTTTGGCCCTTGAGATGACTGCTGTTCATCTTCTTCTCTTCTTTGTTCTTCTGAGAATTTAATTCTCTTTTTCAGAGCTTAAATCTCTGCCCAAGGAAACTCTTTTAGAGTTAGAACTTTGTCCAAAAATTTGGTAAGTATTATGCTCGAATGCATTAAACAGAGGTTTGCTCTTCTGTGATCGTAGATCTTAAGATGTATTTTAGGGTTTATTTAACCCGTTAATTAGAACACTGTTCATATTTCATGAAGAACTCTTAAGAGTTTGTAGGATTTTTACTTCAGATCTTTAAAGATCTTGGGGTTTTACCTTGTACCGTTGCTTTTACAGAGCATAGCTCTTTAGAAATTTTTAAGGAATTTATTATTCCCCTTTTAATTACATTTGACAAATATGATTTCTGTCTGCAGAGCACTGCTCTCGAGGGAGTTCAACTCCTTGGCCCAATGAGTTTTTCATTAAATGAGAATCCTTTTAGGATTTCCTCCTTAATGAGTGACTGTCTCATCAATGATAGACCGTCACTACTGTTTTTATTTTAGACTCTAAGAATCTTAATATTTAATTGCTAGTATTTTACTGAATTTTCTTTCCAGATACTATGGCTGCTTATCTGTATGATCTTGACCAGATTATCTCCTATGAAGACATCCGCGTCCAAGGCCGCTGTCAAAACCAGGAGTTTACGAATGCCCAATGCGCTGAGGTGATGCGTCGCTTCGATGAATACAACGGTTGACCCCCGTCGTTCCACTCTTTTGAAAATTATTGTGGGGGCAATTTAGGAAGCACTTCTCGAATTTAATGAGGCCATGCCGCTTAAGACACTTGATGATACCGAAAACAAGGTGCACTCAGTATATCTGATGGGCTTGATCTCGAAGAGGCGACGAGATGATCTTGTCGATATTTTGCATCAGGTCTTTCAACAAACGATGATAGTTTTTGCCTACCAGAGGATGGACGATATCAGTAAGAATCCCGACGCTTGCATTCGTAAGAAAATGCATCAGAAAATGATCAGAGAAGCCAGAAGCATTTTACTCGGCCTTGCTTCTAAATTCTTAAATCCATGCCCAGGATTCAGTGTCTTGCCATCGTAAACATTTTGATGATATTTCTGTTTTGTTGTTATCACTGATGTATAAATTTTCTCAAGTATGAATAGCAAAATTTCCCTTCTTTTATCAAAGGTGTTTGAGTCGCAAGAATCTCGCTTGGGTTCTCTCTCTTTCTCTCTCTCTCTCCCTCTTTAACGAATCTTGAGGACTCATAAGTAGCTTCATTATTTCAGTGGCATGTAATCTTGGCAAATATGGCCCGTAGATAGTCCATCTTAATCTCCTTGTAGGGCAGCGATGTCTTAGAAGACAGGTTCAGATCTGTCGCCTAAGACTTTTCAACTTTATGAGCCGTGAAGGTCTCATAAAGACTTTTCTTCTAACGAGTCGACAGGATCCTTAGGTGTATTTTCTCTTTAGGAGTCGTGAGGACTTCTAAGTGTGTGTTTTCTCTTGAGAGTCGTAAGGATCTCACAAAATAATTTTTCCCCTTACAAGTCGAGAGGACTCGTAAGTGGTTGTTTCTCTCCTTGTCGATATTCGACTTTGGAGAGTGCGGCCCGTGAATAGTATGCAATAGTCCATTTTAGACCAACTTGCAGGGCACCAGTGCTTAGGAAACGGGTCCTTATCCCTATTGCCTAAGACTTTTCCCTACGAGTCGAGACGAATGGAGAAGTTCTCGCAAGGTTGATTTATAGCACCGTGTATCGGAGGTTTGGATAGATACGGCCGTTGTAGCAGACTTCGTCAGATTCCCCCTCATTGTGAGGGGGTTTTAATTGTGGGGACGCTTTTCCCTATAGGTGCAAGCCCCTGCAGTTAATTACGTTACCGTATCGCGGTAACCACTTTCTCCGGCTCCAGAAGGTCACTTTGTGTCGTGTGTGTTTGTTTTATTTTTGGTTGCCCGTGGATTGTATATGGAGACTAATTTATGTTATCGCCCGTAGGGCGTGGATTAGTCCAAATCCGTATATTCATAGATTTGGGTTTGGGTTGATTTAAGGATCGTTAATCTCGTTTAAGATTAAGATCAACTTAAACGTTTGTTAAGGATACGTTAGTCCGATGTCGAACTAAGATCTACTTAACGGGGGTTCGGGATCATTTTTGATCCAATGAAAGAGAATTTGGGCTCTGTCGTTTTAGTTTAAGGACGTTACGGTCCACAGCTAGTTTAAGGACATTACGGTCCACAGCTAGTTAAAGAACGTTGCGGTCCATAGCTAGTTTAAGGACGTTGCGGTCCATGGAATTGTTGGTTGTCGTGACCCGCTACCTCTCTGAAGACGTTGAAGAATTACAACGATATATATCAGAGGTGTGGAGAGATGTACCCTTGAACCAATGTCAGTTGGGAGATCTGTAGTTGGGTTTGGGACTAAGACCAATTTAGAAAGAATGTGAGTACATGAGCTCAGTTAATCTGAATTAGGGACTTTTGGTCAACTTGGACTCAGTCCACTTAGTATTGAATAAAGTGTTAAACACTAGTTTGGGCTCGGTCCCTTTTATGTGCAACAATGCTAACCATTGATATAGGCTCTGACTCTCACCCCATTTCTTCGTTTTTTATGGAGTGTTAAACACTCTTTATGGTGCTGGGCTCTATTTACAGAGCGCTTTATGTTAAACAGCGTCCACGTGAGGGGCACGTGGGGCGCTTGGCGCCGAGCGCTAACCACTGAGTGCAGAGCACTCTTTATTAGCGCCCATGTGAGGGGCACGTGAGGCGCTTGGAGCTGAGCGCCAACCACTGAGTGCAAAGAACTCTTTATTTTATTAGCAGCGCCCACGTGAGAGGCACGTGAGGTGCTCAGCGCTGTTTTCTTCTTTGTGCATTTTTCTGAAGAGTTCAATTCTTTGTTCTTCCCTAGATCTTCAATCCCCAAGAACAAATTCATCCCTGTGAGAATTAAGTTCTCATTTATGGGAGACTTGTTTCATGGATCTCAGATCCAGGGAAAAAACTATGTTCTTTTATAAGGGTTAAACCCTTGGGTATGCAGACAAGATATTATGACCTCTATTTACCTTGAAGAAAGTTCTTCTTCTTTTTTCTCTCTGAAAGCTCTTTTCGCTTGCTCTTTTTTTTTGAACTTGATGTTTATAGGGGGTTCCTCTCTACAAGACTTGAAATCTTGGGTCCTTTATATAGTGGAGGCTGATTTGTTGATTTAGTTAAGGAAATCTCTCATTAAGAGATCTCTAATTGATTTGGGGATTTTACCATCGTTGGATCTTTGATCCTAAGCCTTCTGTTTTTACAGAAGATATTTTTCTTGTTCTCAACAAGATTGGGAAAATATTTTCCCATACAGAGCTTATTTTGTATCTTGGTGATTTTTAATCACTATTGGATCTTTAATTCAATGGTGCTCTGTTTTACAGAGATTAACCTTTCTTGTTTTAGGAAGATTCGAGGAATATTTCCTTAACATAATTTAATTATGTAATTTGATGATTTATCATTTTCGTTGGATCTTTGATCCAAGGGTGGAAAACTTTTAGTTCTGGCGTTGGCGCTCTCATACTTTGCACGTGAGGCGCCGCTTCAAAGTTTTTAACTCTTGGCGCTGGCGCTCTCGTGCTTTGTATGTGAGGCGCTGCCTCAGTTCAAATTTTGAACAGAGCCTTGCTCTCTTATTGGGGGGAAACAAATGCCCCCTACCGTTGCGCTCATGTGGCTCACACGTGAGTGCATCGGTGGAAACCTTTCCACCGTTGGATTATCTTGGAAGTTGGATCGTCTTCCAATGCCTATAAGTAGAGCCTTTGGCCCTTGAGATGACTTCTGTTCATCATCTTTCTTTATTGTTTCTGAGAATTTAATTCTCCTTTTAGAGCTTAGATCTCTGTCCAAGGAAATCCCTTTTAAAGTTAGAACTCTGCCCAAGTTTAGTAAGGATCGAACCCATTAACAGAGTTTTGCCCTTCTCAGATCTTAGATCTTAAAATGGATTTTTAGGGTTACTTAACCCTGTTCCTGCCAAAAAAAAATTTGCGCAAAAGAGCACAAGGTATCAAATGGCAGCGATACGTTTAAGAAAATGTGAAGCAGTATTTTCCGGGCTATATTTTGACAAACTCCTGAATGTGAAACAGCTAGATTCTGATGGCATCAAAAGTTTCTCGAAAAAGCCTTCGATTTGATATATTATGAGCCTCATAATTCATCCGGGATCAAAAATTATGAGCAAATATGCTATGCACGTGTAATCTAAGGAAGAAAATGCGAACTAGTATTTTCCGGGCTGTATTTTGACAAACTCCCGAATGAGAAACAACTAAATTCTGATGGTATCGAAAGTGTCTCGAAAAATGCTTCGATTTGATATATTATAGGCCTCATAATTCATCCGGGATCAAAAGTTATGAGGCATCACGTGCCCACACGTGATGGGCCTTTAAACCCCTTGAAAGGGATTAAAAGATATAATAAAACAGCAAGGAATACCCCAATGGTAGATCACGTGTCCACACGTGACCAGAGGTCACGTGCAGACACGTGATGGGTTCCTAAGCTCTCTAATTAATAGAATTGAATTCTAATCAACGGGAGTCACGTGCCCACACGTGATGAGCCTTTAAACCCACTGAAAAGAATTAAAAATATAATAAAACAACTAGGAAAAACCCCAACGGGGCATCACGTGCTCACACGTGACCAAGGGTCACGTGCTGACACGTGATAATTCCTAGGTTCTTTAAAAACAAAATTAAATTCTGGTTAAATGCTTAATCAAGGGGGGTCACGTGTCAACACGTGATGGGATCCTAAGATCTCTAAAATAATAGAATTAAATTCTAATTAAATGGTCAATCAGAAGGTCACATGCCAACAGGTGACAGGCTCTTAAGCCTTCTAGAATTAAATTCTAAAGGAATCGAGAACCTTAACTGGAAAAATATTTCTTTAAATCTTTCCAAGATGGTGCTCTCTAAAATGGAGCACCGTTGGATTAAAAATCCAATGGTATTAAAAATCACTAATTTATGGAAAGATTTTATACAAGGAAAGATTTCCCTGAAATTCACTAAGAATAACAAACAGAATATCTTTTGGATTAAAAATCCAATGGTGAATAAAATTCACTAAGTGATCTAAAAGATCATGTTGGTTACAAAAACAAACAAAATCTTTCAATGAAAGATTGAATAAACAAATTGATTCTTTTCTTTCTCCTATAAATAGGAGCCAAGAAGAGAAGAAAATGAACTTTTTCTTTGGAGAGATACACCAACAGAGAGAGAGAAAAGAAGAGAATTTAATTCTCCAGAGAGAAAGAAGGTTTCTTGAGAAAAGAAAGAAATCCTAGATGAGAGATTATCCTATAAGCTCCCACAAAATAAAAAGAGAATTTAATTCTCAATTTAAGAGTTTAACTCTTCTGAATAAGAACTTAGTTCTTTCTTTGGTTGAAAATCTGCAGAAGCAGATCTCTCCACAAGTTGAGAATTTAATTCTCATCGGGGAGATTCTGCCATGCAGATCCAAAACTTATAGGGAGAATTGACTTTAGGGAATTTAATTCCTCCAAATGGTTAGGAATTTAATTTCTCCAACAGAAACATAGTTTAACCCTTAAAACAAGAACTTAGTTCTTCTTCATGGTTGAAGATCTGCAGAAGCAGATCTCCCCACAAGTTGAGAATTTAATTCTCATCGGGGGGATTCTGCCATGCAGATCCAAAACTTAGAGGGAGAGTTGAGTTTAAAGAATTTAATTCTTCTATATACATAGGAATTTAATTCCTTTAAATAAAATTAGGGTTTAACCCTATATAAGAATTTAATTCTCAAACAAAAGACTTAAACTCTCCATGCACGTAAACCTGATCACGTGGCAACACGTGACCCTCCCTTCAATGATCAGAAAAGAACGAATGAGACATGGTCACGTGCCCCCACGTGACCCTTAAATAGACTCCTTAAGATGAGAAAGAAAAAACTTGGAGGCAATGCCTCACGTGCTCACACGTGACCCTCAAAATAAAAGGGAACAAATCCAAAGGCAGTACTGATTTAGGGCGTCTCACGTGTCCCCACGTGACCCCCGACTAACACCTTTTTAAAAGGGCAAATGAGGGAAAACAGAGCAATTAATACCCAATACATGGGCACTATCATGTGTCCACACGTGATGATTACAAAGACTAAGTGTTTAACACTTACTTGCGTATTCTGAGGATAGAATAAAGGAAGTCTGGCCCAATTCTCTGGCGTCTCATGTGACCCCACGTGACTACCTCATTTTTAGTGTTTAACACTATTTTGAGTGTTTTAACACTATTTTAAGCACTTCATTTTCTTAGTGTTTAACACCATTTTTAAATGCATCACGTGGGAACACATGATCGCCAAATATGTGCTAGTGTTTAACACTATTTTCAAACCAGTCTTAGCCTAAATTGGCTAAGTCTTCCAGAAGCAAGATTCCCCTTTTGACTGAACCTCAAACACACTTTTTTCTTCCAAAATTGGTCATCTCATATGACATTCAAAATAATTCCCAGAGCCCTTTCAATTAACTTTGGTTCGAGGGTACATCTCTTCATACCTCTGATACATGTCGTTGTAATTCTTCAACGTCTTCAGAGAGGTGGTGGGCCCCGATAACCAATAACTATTTGGTGCATTTCCAAACCCATGCTTGCCTAAATGCTCTTTAACTTGGACCGCAATAGAGCCTAAATGCTCTTTTGTTGGATCTAAATGATCCTGTTATGTAGATCTTAGTCTAAATTAGACTAACGTATCCTTAACAAACGTTTAAGTTGATCTTAGTCTCAAACAAGATTAACGATCCTTAAATCAATCCAATTGCAGATTTCCTAACCAATATTGGTTCAAGGGTACATCTCTTCGCTCCTCTAATATATGGTGTTGTATCCTTCAACATCTTCAGAGAGGTGGCGAGTCCCGACAATCAGATTTTACATGGACTATGATGTCCTTAATCTTGGACTGTATGGTCCTTAAACCCATGGACTGTGGGGTCCTTAAACCCATCGACTATAATGTCCTTAACCTTGGATTGTGGGGTCCTTAAACCCACGGACTATGATGTCCTTAACCTTGGACTGTGGGGTCCTTAAACACACGGACTATGATGTCCTTAACCTTTGACCGCAATGTCCCTAAACTAAAACAATAGAGCCCAAATGCTCTTTTGTTGGATCTAAATGATCCTGTTAAGTAGATCTTAGTCTAAAATTAGACTAACGTATCCTTAACAAATGGTTAAGTTGACCTTAGTCTAAAATTAGACTAACGTGTCCTAAACAAACTGTTAAGTTGATCTTAGTCTCAAATGAGACTAACGTATCCTTAAACCCAAACCCAAACCCAAATCTAAGAAGATACGGATTTGGACTAATCCACGCCCTACGGGCGACAACATAAATTAGTCTCTGTATACAATCCACGGGCAACCAAAAACAAAACAAACACACACGACACGAAGTGACCATCTGGAGAAGGAGAAAGTGGCTACCATGATACGGTAGCGTAATTAACTGCAGGGGCTTACGCCTGCAGGGAAGAGCGTCCCCACAATCAAAAACCCTTCAACGAGGGGGAATCTGACGAAATCTGCTACAACGGTTGCATCCGTCTAAACCTTCGATATGCGGTGCCATAAATCAACTTGGCATCTTCGGAGAGGTGGACGGATAGCACCAATTAGCATCTGCCCCCAAATTCAAGCAAGACGAATCTACGCGGTCGCGTCTCTGTATTCGGAGGGGAACAAACCCATTAATTAGAACAATGTTCATCTCTATGAAGAACTCTTAGAGTTCGTTTTGTAGTTCTTAAAGATCTTGGAGTTTTTACTCTGCAAAAAGCTTTGCTTTTTAGGGTTTTGATGGATTACTCCATCGTTTTCACAGAGCATGGCTCTTAGAAATTTTGGGGAATTTTTATTCCCCTCATAATTAGAGTTGACAGATGTAATTTCTGTTTGCATAGCACTGCTCTCGAGGGAGTTTAACTCCTTGGCCCAATAAGTTTCTCATTAAATGAGAATCTTTTTAGGATTTTCTCCTTAATGATTGACTATCTCATCAATAATGAGCCGTCACTTTGATTTTGTGGGTCCCCCTCGGTCCCTTTTCCCGCATTGCAGTGTGGTACAAATTTAAAGTACCAAATATCAGAATTTGTAATGTAGTATTGACATCTAACCCTCGTTCCTTTTCGCGCAGGTATTATGTCTTTTGACTCTTCTTTCCCATTTGTTCGCCCAGAGAGTGGATATGCCAACGCGCCCGTGGATCGGAAAGTTTTTGCACTGATTAAAGATCATGACCCGGAGCAGAAGTCTCTTCACTTATGGGGGTTGTGGTACAACCAAATTATTCGGGATCGGCGCAGTTTCTCTTGTGCGGCTCTTTCAGAGCCAATTTCCTCCATTCATTATGCCGACTCGCCCCAGGTGAATTACGCTGTGGAGGAGGTTAACTGGACTACGGAAGGTCGCCTCCAGCCCTCTATGGGCTTGATACCTGTGCAGCCGCCGATGGCTTTAGATATTCTGGGGCGGCGCATATGTCAAGGCGAGTCGCGTCCTTGGAGACAGGTATACATGATAGGCTTGACTCCTCGCCACTCAGCCGGATACTTGCAGTGGGCTCGATACATCTTGTCGGCCAAAAGTCGCTGCTGCTGAAGCTCGGGTTTTACCCCGCTATCTACGCGTTTCTTTTCCAGTATCCCGCGCCTCACGTATGGTGGGTCAAGTCTTTCTTAGAACAGTGGAATATCCCGACTCACACATTTCTTTTATCGGACTTGGAGGTTTCGATTTCCTTGGAGGAATTTGCAGAAATTTCGGGCCTACTCGTCAGAGGGGAACATTACGAAGAAATATTTCCCCCTGATGAGTACATCTTCACCACCAAATCAGTGGTGATGGGTCTCACTTCGGAGAATGCTATTCAACATCGATTCCCGAGCCTAATCAAAGTATTGAACATTTACAAGAGTCTGTTTCTCGAGTCCGGAGGGCACGGAGTCAGCTTCGCGGATTTCATCGCCCGTTTTCTTCGCCCGGAAGTCTTGTTAAAACAAGCCGCGAAATTCGCCAAGCTTGACGATCCTTTTGGTTTTGGCTTGTACAACCAGCCGACAGCGGAAGCGGATCAAAGGAATTTCTTCATCCCAGACACCCCGATAGTACCCTTTGCAGAGCTCGCAACTTCAGACGTCGACGAAGAGACGTTCTTTTTGGGGTTCCTCGGCCTATGGTTAAGCTGGTTTGTGCTCCCAATGCACCCTCGCTATATGAGACCATCCGTTTTCTATCCGGCTTACCGAATGGTTTCCGGGACCCGAGTGGCCGTCGGGATCGCTGGGCTGGTTCACCTGTATCATGGCCTAAGCTTAGCGGCAGACACTACTTAGCCGGGGGTACAGCCCGTACATCTCCCGCTGCACTATTTCACGTCGTGGATTGAGCTGCATGTGCTTGGCACTTTTGGAGTCCACAAACGCCCTCGTTTCTATGACAGCTATAATTTCCCCCGAGTTATATTTCTAGTTGACGCTTCTGCTTTAGATCCATCACAGTGAGAGGCTCGGCGTCTGGTCCTTTGCCCGCGTATGGTCGAGGATAGCATGACTTTCGTCGATAGGGTCTTAACTATCGGCAAGGAATCTACTAAGACGGTGCAGCCGCTGCGTGATACCTCCAAAGACGGGGCTTCTATATTGAAGGCTCGAGAGATTCTGCATTTGTATTCAATCAGGCCAGGCTTTCTAGTGTTCAGGCAGGGCGCATCGGCATTGTTCATGAGGTATAATCCGCACCGTTTTGCTCAACAGTCGGGTTACGATCAGGGTGTCCTGCTTGAAGCTTTTTTAGTTGAGCCGGTTGCTATGGAAGTGGGTATCCGCAGCGCGCTGCACCACTTCATACGGCTAAATACCAGGTCCAACCTTCTCATCAGTGAGCCGAGCTATGTTCCAAAAGCCTCAAACGCACATGTGACATGGTACCAGCATGCGATGGGTGCTGTTATTAGGGAAGAAAAGCGGTTACTGCTCGATCGCAAGAGTGCGGTCCTTGCTGGTAATCCAGCTGTCCCCTTAAAGCGACGGACCCCTGTTCGTCATTCCTTAAGAGAAACTGCTGCAGTTGTGGTCCTGCGCGCCTTTCCTGAGAAGCCTCTACCCCATGTTCCTGTAGAAACGGTAGCTGCGGCGTCCCCGGAGTTTGGCGTTGGTGTAGAAATCGGGACCCGTCACCCAAAAATGCTCGTTAAGTGGAAGCTCTTGTCATCGGCTTCCGGCACTCGCTCGCAAAAGAAGAAGAAGTCACTGTTTTCTGCCGACGTCATATTTGGCCAGGAGACACATGCTCCTTACAGCGAGGGTTTGTGTCAGTATGGGACCAATGAGGGTTTATTCATCGCGCCTGCGGATGATACTGATCTCCAGGCTGCTCTTGTGGCTTTCGAGCGACTGGCTCGCGATGAAGCGGCACTGATCACTATCGCGAAGTCAGGTATACTTCAACTACATTCTTCCGTGGCTATCTTCTTTTATTATACTTCTACTGACGCTTTCTTCTTCAATAGGTATTTCTGCCGAAGAGGCTCTTGCGGCTTCCCTCAAGACATTCGAAGAGGAAGAGAGGCTCCTCGCTTCTTTGGGCCTTGGTAAAATTCCGTTCATTATGCCTTTATTCCTTTCTTTATTCATGCTCTGACCCTTTCTTTCATCTTGTTGCAGGGACTACCTTGACTCAGGTTATTCCAAGTGTAGTGCCGATCCCGAGCTGCGATGCGACAAAACTTCCGGAGCCAGCTGTAGTGGCCCCAGCTTTCCCAACGTCCCCGCAGGAGGCTTTGCTGAAGCAGCCAATGAAGGATGCCGTAACGGCTCCAGAGGCAGAGCTTGGTTCGGATGACGACGTCCCCTTATCAGAGGTCTTGAAGAGATCGCTTCTCACTGCTCAGACCGAAAGGAAGCTTAGGATGCATGTGGCGAGGGAACGCGATGCCGGTTTGTCCATGGGTGCAGGCTCAAGTATCATTCCGCTTGCTGATACTCCTTCGGCGGATGTTCCTTCTGCGTTGTCTACCGCCCATAGACAGGTTGCGCGCGCGGCTCGGGAAGAAACCGAAAAGCTGGTCTAAGGTAACGTAACGCTGAGCCTTTTACTAGAACTTGATCTTCGAATTTTGACATATGCATTTTCTGTAGGGCCAAGTCTTGGCGATAGGATGACGGGTGAAACCTTGGCGGTTACCGTGCCTGAAGTTGCTACCCTCTCTCTGGAATCTAGGACTGTCCAGACCGCTGCCCGTTTCCCTGTGGCTCCTTGGTATCGGCGGGCGTTGCAAGCATCACGACGGCCCTCGTCGAGTCAGGGGATGAAGCTATGGGTGCGGAATCTACTGCTCTGAGAGAGAGCGAAAAAGCCGTTACACTCGGTGATGTCTCCGCCATGGTTTCGTTCCCTGATTTATCAGGTAATTGCTGAGTCGCTATTTTCAAGCTTTTCAATCTTGTTCAGCCCTTCTAATGATATTTTGTTTGTCTTGAGTACAGGCGCAGTGAATCCCGAGGTTGTGTCATCTGAAGAAGCGTCACCGGTCGCTAATCTGACGGTCGCCGTCCTTTCGCTTTCTCCCGTGTTGGAAGGTATGGGTTTGCGACTTATTTAGTTTAACTGTTGATACCATCTTCCTTGTATTGACAGTATATTATCGCAATTCTGCAGGAGTCCTTTTCGGCATTCTATACCAGGTGTTGAACCCGCATTTCTCCTTCCAGTCAGAAGTCATTCCGCTTCCTGGTACTGGTTAGTATATCCTTCAGCTATTGTCTCCTTCTTTCTTTTGTGAATAGCCATATTGTTGCTAAGTCTTCTTTATATTGATCGCAGCGTCACGGATCGGAGGAGGAGACGAGAGAAAAGCCGCGCCTCCGGTACTCCTAATTTTGCCACCTGCCACAGCTGGTATAGTAGACTCCATCGCTCGTGTATTTTCTTTACCTCCTGAGTCGACATTTGACCATAATTTGTTTAACAACAATCGCACCGGCTCCAGCTCCTTTTGAGTCTCGCATTCCAATGCCGGCAGGGTCCTTTGCTAAACGCACATCTTCCAGGGGCGCTGCGAATAGCCGACGAATGTTGAGCGAGTTCATCGAATATCTCGATGCCGAGGCCCTCAATTCTGCTATGGATTTTGCTGTTGAAGTCAATCCAATGCTGGCGACACTCATGAACTTCCATGATGAAGATCTTGTCGGCTCTTGGGTTGATTACTGTAGAAAGATCGAGGCTTTCCTGCACGAGATTGAGCTCAAGTGTCTCGCTCCCGAAGTATTAGCTTCGAACTCCCAGCGGGCTGCGTGGGTCGAGAGTAGTGTTCCTTTCATCCGCCATTTGAACAAGAGGCGACCCTGAGGCAAAAGGAACATGAAGTAGCTTCAAGCGAATCTGCCCAGTTATCGCGCCCAGGTTGAAGCGAATGCTGCACAGTTAAAAGCTGTCTTCGACAATCTCCAGTGATGCATTTCGGATGGGTTGACACTGAGGCGGACGCTTGACTCTACCGAGCGGGTCGTGCAGGGCTGCGAAGCTGCTATGCTAGGAACCGATGAAAATCTTTCGTCTTGTTTGCGACAACGGGCCCATGTTGAAGCGGAGTTGGCCGCGGCGGCCGATCACGAGAAAGGATTGAGAAGAGCGTGCGAGCGGCTGGCTGATTTGTTGAAGACGCCTCCTCCTCAATAACCGTCTTTGTACCCCTTTTTTTACTGTAAACTTGCGGTTTATGAATAACATGTATTCATTTTGATTCCTTTGTGTAATGTATTTTGTATTCACTTGAATTCATGAATAAAAGACATCCTTCATTTTATCTCATACTGGCGCTTTCTTTTCTTTGTTGTGTCATTGGCATATTACTTTAGCAAATGTGGCTCGTAGATGGTATACAATAGTCCACCTTGACCTCTTTTGCAGGGCAGCGATGGCTTAGAAGACAAGTTCAGGACTTCTACCTAAGACTTTTCAACTTTATGAGCCGTGAGGGTCTCATAATGACTTTTCTCCCTACAAGTCGAGAGGATCTCGTAGGTGTAATTTCTCCTTAGGGGTCGCGAGGACTCCTAAGTGCATTTTCTTTTGAGAGTCGTAAGGATCTCACAAGAGAATTTTCTTTTGTGTGAGTTTAGAGGTTTGCGTAGGGACACTGATTTCCCTGGGGGTCGAGATGAATCGAGAGATTATTGGTTGACTTGATTCCGAGACGTAGCATTGTTCCGGCAGGGAGGTCATTGGTTGACTTGTTTCCGAGACGGAGCATTATTCCGGCGGGGAGGTCATTGGTTGACTTGTTTCCGAGACGGAGCATTATTCCGGCGGGGAGGTCATTGGTTGACTTGTTTCCGAGACAGAGCATTGTTCCGGCGTGGAGGTCATTGGTTGACTTATTTCCGAGATAGAGCATTGTTCCGGCGGGGAGGTCATTGGTTGACTTATTTCCGAGACGGAGCATTGTTCCGGCGGGAAGGTTATTGGTTGACTTGTTTCCGAGATGGAGCATTGTTCCGGCGGGGGGGTCATTGGTTGACTTGTTTCCGAGAGGGAGCATTGTTCCGGCGGGGAGGTCATTGGTTGACTTGTTTCTGAGACGGAGCATTGTTCCGGCGGGGAGGTCATTGGTTGGCTTGTTTCGGAGATGGAGCCTTGTTCCGGCGGGGAGGTCATTGGTTGACTTGTTTCTGAGATGGAGCATTGTTCCGGTGGGGAGGTCATTGGTTGACTTGTTTCCGGGACGGAGCATTGTTCCAACGGGGAGGTCATTGGTTGACTTGTTTCCAAGATGGAGCATTGTTCCGGCGGGGTCGTTGATTGACTTGTTTCGCTTTCTGCGGTGTCGAGGTTGACTTGCTCCGCTTTCTGTGGTGTCGAGAAGGAACGCCGTGTTGATCTTCTGGGATGCAGATGTTGCCGTCGAGATCTGACTCTCCCTTTGACAGAGTCTGTTGGGAAATGTGGTTTCCTTTTCGTTTATGCCCATGGATTGTATACAGGGGTCAGTATGGACTTGCCTGTATGACAAAAGTTTCATTCTTTTATTTTTTATTTCTTTTCGCGATACTCTATCATTTCAGCTTTTTATATCGCGAAAGTCACGATTGCCCAATCATTTCGGCTATTTTTCGCGGTGCCTAATCATTTCGGTTATTTTTCTTTTTACTCGCTGCTTTTTATTGCGAGTTGCCTAATCATTTCGGCTATTTTTATATGTATTTTTGACTCGCTGATTTTTTTGCGAGTACAGACTTGAGATTTGATACCAATCTTAGCATCAGCATCGTTGCGATTGGAATATTGCCTGGAGCGAATCATCTCTTGCCTTGAAAGGACTTGGAATTTGTTACCGATTTAAGCATCAGTATCGCTACTACTGGAACGTTGCTAGGAGTGAATCATCATTTTCCTTCGCCGCTATCGAACAAAGGTGGCTTAGTAGACAGGGTTTGGGACCTGACAACTAAGGCTTTTGACTTCGTGAGCTGTAAGGGTTTCATAAAGGTATTTCTCCCTACGAGTCGTGAGGATCTCATAGGTGTAATTTCTCTTTAGGGGTCATGAGGACGCCTAAGTGCGTTTTCTCTTGAGAGTCGTAAGGATCTCACAAGAGCATTTTCTCTTTGGAAGTCGAGAGGACCTGCAAGTGTTGTTCACCAAATAGGGGAATTTCACACCATTGGTGGAACTGAGCGAGGGAACGCTTATTTATGCCTGTGGATTGTATACAAGGGTCAATATTGACCGCCTGTAGGGCAGTTTGGGGGATATGATGGCTTAAGAACGGGTTCAGGTCCCTGTATCTTAAGACTTTTGAATCCTGTGAGCCGTGAGGGTCTCATAGGGGGGAAATTCTCCTTACAAGTCGTGAGGATCTCGTAAGTGTAATTTCTCCTTTGGGATCGTGAGGATTCCTAAGTGTTTTGCTCCCTTATGAGTCGTAAGGATCTCACGCGGGTGTTTTCTCCTTACAAGGTCGAGAGGACCCTGAAAGTGCACAGGAGATTTTTTACGAGTCTGCGCCCTTTCGGGTTTTCACAAACTCGCTGATAGCCCTGCTGTTTTTACTCACGGAGCCCTTTCGGGTTTTCATCCGTGCCCATTTCGCTTATGGTTACCATTTTTTTTGGCCGTGTTAGCCTAAGGATGCTGCGGTTCATAGTAGTTTAAGGATGTTACGGTCCGTAGTTAGTTTAGGGACGTTACGGTCCGTAGTTAGTTTAGGGACGTTTCGGTCCGTTGTTTTCCGTGTTTGGGACGGGGTATCGTTGGATACTACTTTTAGAGTCTTGACTCAAGAAGATAGCGAGCGGACATAGGCGTCGTCATGTATCATTGACCTGAGTCGTGACTCGTCAGGCGTAGTACTTCTTCAAGAATCGGCCGTTTATTGGCCGAAAGGGTCTTTCGCCATGCATATCCATGAGCAAATATGCCCCACCTTGGTAGACTTTGTCTATGATGTACGGGCCCTCATAGTTTGACTCGAATTTCCCCCGTTTGGCACGATTGGGGATCATAGGTCTTTTGACAACTAGCACGAGTTCGCCTTGGGGATCATAGGTCTTTTGACAACAAAACTTGGTTCTCCGTCTTCACTTCTCTTAGCAGTATGGCTTCTGCCCACTTAGAGAAGTAATCGGTTGTTGCCAATATGAACCGATATCTTTTGGATGACGTTGGTTCGATGGGCCCAATTATATCGGTTCCCCACATTTCAAATGGCCAGCTAGCCACTGTTGGGTGTGGCGGGTTTGGATGCTGGTGGATGAAGTCCCTGTGAACTTGGCACGAGTGGCACTGCTTCGCGTATTTGAAGTAGTTCTGAATTATCGTGGGCCAATAGTAGCCCATTCTATTGATCTTCAGCTTCATGTTTGGCCCAGCTTGATGAGAACCGCAGAGTCCATCGTAGGTTTCTTGAATGACTCTCCTTGCTTCTTCCGGTCCTAGGCATCTCAGCCACAGAGAGTTGGATGATCTCTTATATAGAGTATCATTGACGAAGGCGAAAGGCAGAGCTCGTTTCATGAGCTAATGTCTTGAGGATGCATCTTCAGGTGTTCGACGAGATTTGAAGTAGTCTATGAAGACTTATTTCCAATCCTTAGCTTTTTCTTGGTCCTCTATTTGTAGGGTTGTTTGCTCGGTCGCTTCCTTTTCTTCAGACGACTCCGGAGATATTTCCGCTGGTGCGAGAACCCGGCGGCTTTGTACAATGATTCTTACATCATCGAGGTTTTCGTCAGCCAGTTCTTTAGAGAGTTTGGCTAATGCGTCAGCTTTGCTATTTTCCGTACGTGGTATGCTTTCCAGTGCGTAGGAAGGGATCTGAGTCAATAATTGTTGCACTCTCTCACCGTACTTTACCAACTCTGGTTTGCACGTTTGATAGTCACCGTTTACTTGACTAACGACCAACTGGGAGTCTCCGTATATAAGAAGATTTTCGATCCCCATGTCAACAGCGATCTCAAGACCTGCTATCAAAGCCTCATATTCCGCTTCGTTGTTTGTTCTTGGCTCCGTTAAGGAAAAGGCAAAGCGCATTATCCCTCCTTGTGGAGTCACAAAGATGAGGCCTACCCCAGATTTGATTATGGGAGGGTTGTGGTTTTGCTTCTTCATAGAAGATGCCCCATCGAAGTAGAGTTCCCATCGGGTATCACTCCCTCCTCTCTCCCCGTCGATCATGTCAAACGTGTGCTCGTCTGGCAATTCGCAATTTAGGGTTGAATCGGCAGGTATCGGATGCTCAGCGAGGAAGTCGGCGATGGCCTGGCCTTTCACTGCCTTGAGGGGTCGATATGTTATCGAGAATTCCATTAAGAGTAGGGCCCATTTAGCGAGTTATCCCGTTAGTATGGCTCTTGACATCAAATATTTGAGAGGATCCACTTTTGATATGAGATGGACCTCATGCGCTTGTTGGGGTCAAAATTTGCACCCCAGTTGACCGGGTCAAAGTCAAGGTCAACCCTAAGTAAGCGGGCCCAAGCCCAAGCAAGTGGGCCCATGCCCAAGTCATGCCCCGCGGCCGGCCTCCCCCATGCCGAAATAAAAAATCATGTAATAAATAATTTTGATGTAATTTTTTTTGCATGAATGTAAGAAAATGGGCATAAAGCTAAATTTCTGTAAAGCCCATGGCTTATGTGCAAAAGAAATAAGCACATGAGACATGGGATGAGCAAATACCATTTTGTAAAGCCCAAGGGGTTATATGTAAATGTGTAAGTCTATATAAGGCAACATGATGATGAAATAAAAAAAAAATTTTCATTCCCCTCAAAATCTAGGGTTCTTTGTGCCTCCCTCTCCTTCCTCAAGGTTCTAAACCTTCTTCCCATTTTCAATTAAATCAAGAGTTTAACTCTTCCTTTTCCAAAAATAAATAGTTTTTCACCACAAAACCCACAAAGTAAAACTCAGATCTTCCATATAATCTTCGAAAGGGGAGATTTTTAAATCTCACCCCTTTTTCATCCAAGATCCGGCCAACAAAGGGGAAAAAGAAGGAGACTCATTTCCAAAAATCCCACTTTGGGGAAGATCCAAAGCTCAAGGGAGAAGAAAAGGGCCCCCTTGAGCATTTACAAAGATTTCTTGGAGTTTGACTCCACAAATCAAAGTTTCTGGGAGTTTAACTCCATATAAAAAAGTATTTCTTTCTAGGAGTTCAACTCCAAAAGTAAATCAGAAGTACAACTCCCTGTGCAGGGGCTGATTGTTACAAAAAAGTGCGTTTAGTAGTTTAACCGCAATCAGAACGGTGTCGCGCGTAGCTAGACCCAGGTGAGTACGGGTCGTACTCAGGGAAACGTGGAACCTTTTACTCTTACTTTAGATGTGTTGAGAAAGAGAGGAGGGATAAAGAATTTTTATAGAATGGTTTCTAGATCTACGTTAAACAAGAATGTAAAATATAGATCTAGATTATTTTAGAGATGTAGATAATATAATAAGAGGGCTTGTAGGGTTCGTTAGGATTTAGTAGTTACGGACGATTAATTAAAAGTTACCCTTTTTATCCATTAATAGATTTAAAACTAGAACGACGGTGATGCGTGTAGATTAGGGTTTCTGGAGGGAAAATGAATCCCACTCTTAACCCTTATCTCGACACGGAACTCCGTTCATATCTAGCCTTTACCAAAACAATCATTAATCTAATCTCTAATCGCGGTCGGAACTAGCAAAGAATTGCTAGCGCGCCCGATTAGGAAGTTAATGATTCTTTTGACAAAGTTCCTAAACTTTATAGGACTTAAAAAGGGTTTAGTTATTTTCATCGTCCATTAGCCTACCCTAATCCTACGAACCCTAACAAGCGGAGAATTACTCGCGCATGTTGGGAGAAGAAGATGAAAAGACAAAGAGGGAAAACATAATGTAAAATGCAAAAACAATTAAATAAAATAACTACCTTTATTAATCAACTTGAACAATCTACACTTTGATTCCTTAGAAAATGATTAAAAAGACTAGTTTGCTTCTCGATCTCTTCCAAGGAGGTAGACGAACAGTTGATGACCAGCCTGGATGCGTGAGCCGTCTTGGACTTCGTGATCTCGTCGGCTTGATAATTTTTCCAAGAGGCTCTCGGTCCTTATTTATAGTCACAGAGCCAGAACCCTCGTTTCCTAATATGGAAAATAGTTGTTAGGATCCTAACCACCACAATCCCATATCTCAACTCTTTAAATCCGCGGCGGAACCGCGGCCATTGGATAGGTTTGGCCGCGGATCCGCCCCTTTTTGGTGAGATCATGGCCTTTAATTTTTGTAGCTTCATATCTGTAACACTTGGTAATCTTTTGAGTATCTATATTTTGAAAATCTTTTCTGCATTTCTACCAGAATTAGTTTCTTGAATATCTTTGGTAGATTTGATTTGCCAACTTTGATTTCCTTGATTTTAGCCCTGAAAATTCTGCACAATAACTCAACAAACAATATTAGTAGAGTTTGTTTTATTGAGATATTAACTTAACCATTAAGAATTGGTCAAAGTTATTAATAAGGTAAGCATATTTAAATGGGCCAAATGTTACATGGATATTATATGCTTACTTTTTCCTACAAAATGTTATTTATAATATATAAACACATGAAAATAGTATTTTTACAGATAAACCCTCATATGTATCATATATTATAATAAACACCTTTTATTATATAGAAATAGTAGGAAAAATGTCATATTAAATATGCAGTTTTATCAACTGAACAAATACCCCCAAACTTATCTTTGATCGTCCCGAGCAAACTAGTTTATTCAAGAGGAGAAAAAGAAAGGACAAAACTAAGCACACTTTCGTAGGCAGACACGATTGCACTGAGCACGTGCAACAAACCGTTAAACCTCTAGATGTCCCTAATAGGAGGAGTGTTGTCTCCTGAGGGTTTTCAGCGGATTACACCCACAAAATCCTATAACAAAAGAAAGATGGTGCAATTTACATATAAAGATAAGAACCATAAAAGAAAGACTTTGAAAATAAGAGTTTCCAACTATACTAGCTTTTCAGTTGTCATGAGCCCTATCTTAATAGTCATGAAAAGATGTTATAAATCACATTATCCCTCAATAAAACATCGTCTTTTATTCTTCATTCCTACCTTTCATCCAAACATTGATCATATACCCCTACGTGTGTGAAATGGACATCCCTACACTCGGAGAATTCAATTCAAGCTATCATACTCTTGTCCATCTACCTTAGTACTTTTTTAATTTGATGAATACTTAGATTTGCTCACACATTTTCATGCGACCGTTAATACTTCTTGAGATACTAACCGACCGATTACTCATGTGCTTGCTGATTCGGTGATAATATTTTCCTCGTCTTGCACCACCTAAGGCTTAGCAGTGACTCCCAGACCAGTTGGCCTTAGGGCACTAGGTGAAGAGGCACCCTTGCTATATATTTTTTTTATTGCTGCCTTGGCGATAACAAAACCAGTGTTCATTTTTCTTTTCACCATTTTTATATTTTCTTCATTTATTATTTCCTTCATACTTTGGCTTTTAGACAAGAGCATTTCAAGGTATCTTCTACTATCCCGAGTTTCAAGACGTATGTAAGTGCATATAGTAGGGTATCAACATTCAAATGTTTGGCTTCCAGAATAGAAACTATTTTTCAGACTTATTTTTATCCTCAGATTAGTGACTTCCTTCATCTTACTAACCCTTGGGACAACAGCTCATAACTACTTATTACCAGTTCGTTTAAGAAAACTTCTAATTTTCTTGGTTTTCTAAAACTATTTCTATCTTTTGGATGTAATTTTTCACTTTCTACTCTTTTGTTATAAAAGATTTTTTTTTTAAATTTTTGAAAACGTTGTGCTTATGCAAAATATGATGCAACTTGATATGTAAATAAGCACAAACCTCCCCCAAACATGTTTACAGCAGTGTCCTCACTGATGCCATTCGTTAAGCTCAAAAACCTGTAGACTTGGGAGGAAATTATTAATGGGGGCAAGAATATATGAAAGTGAGAATCCTCCCCCAAACTTATTTTAGGCTCACAATTTTGTCAAAATCATTTTCTTTCAAGAGCCAAAATATAACCCCCTCCCAAACTTGAGTTAAACAATTTTAAGCTTTTAAAATCACAAGAGGGGGTCAAGGTTATTGGTCAATGCCAAGCTTTGCAAAGACCGAAGGTCAACACCAACCATTCAAAAATTTTATCGATAAAGTACGAAGGTTGGTGGAAGAACATGCTACCTATTGACGTGAAGAAGTGGAGAGGTGACAAGAGGTGTAATGGAAAAGGATTGCGTCTCAATTTGGAGAGACGACACAGTGATAGTAATGATGGATTACTCGCATTATCATGATTGTCCAAAAGAGGGGGTGGAGGTCCAATTTCTTCATCTTGGAGTTGATTCATCTCAACACCCGTGTCTTGTAAAAATGCGAGCTCATCAGCGAAAATTTCCTCAAAGCTTTCGTCGATACCCCAAAGAATAATGTCATCAGAAAAAATGGGGTGATCGTCCGACTCTATAAAAAGGTCCTTATCAGTGTTAGATGCTGACCCGGACAACTCGGTGGAAGAGTCCGTGTCAAGCAACAACATATGAAAAGAGTCAGTATCATGAGGTTGATCAAATTCGCTGCTGTCGACATCCATTAATTCGACAGAACACATATGAGCATAGGGTTCGGAGGGTTCACTTCCCAACTTGTAAATGTTAAGCTCAATTGACTTCTTTCCAAAGGATAGGGTCATAGAGCCGTTTCTACAATTGATTACTGCGTTGGAAGTGGCCAAAAAGGGTCGACCGAGTATCACCGGGATTTGATTGCGTGGGTTTGCCACAGGTTGTTTATCTATAACAATAAAGTCCACAGGGAATATGAATTCCCCGACTTTGATTAACACATCCTCTAGCTCACCCCTTGGTTGGGTGATAGATCGATCGGCCATCTGAAGAGTGCAATGCGCAGGTTTTAACTCTCCGATCCCTAATTGCTCATAAATAGAATACGGAAGCAAGTTAACACTAGCACCTAGATCGAGTAGAGCACGATTGATATTTTTACCCCCAATAGAAATTGAAATTGTAGGACTTCTGGGGTCCTTTCGTTTCTTGGGTAGTTGTTGCATAAAAGCAGTGCTCACATTACTCGCAAGGAAAACTTTTTTAGGTACTTGAACTTTTCTCTTCCTAGTGCACAAGTCCTTTAGGATTTTCGCATATGACGGAACTTGTTGAATAGCATCTAGGAGAGGAATGTATATGTTAACTTGCTTAAAAATTTCCACAATCTTCTCCATTTGTGGACTTGGTCTGTTGCCCCTTAACCTGTTTGGATAAGGTGCTTTATCAATAAGGGTTTGGTCCAACATTGGAGAGGATTGTGGGGACGGATTCGATCCCAAAACTGGAGTGGGAATCGACTTAGATAGATTTGGCGAAATGGACGAAGGGTTCGAGCCTTGGGGAAAACGGAGAATAGGCTCGGGTGAAGGTGGGAGACTAGACGAATTAGGGGAAGAAGAAGAAGCAGAAGGGGTATCAAATGTGTCACTATCATCAAATTGCTCACCCACTTGGTTGTTCAGCACTTTTCCCGATCTCAACGTGGTAACAGTACTCACATTATAACTTTGTGAGTGGCCAGGATTAGGTATGGGTTGAGATGGGAGTTCCCCTTTCTCTCTCGCACTCATTGCGGCGTTTAACTGTGCGATTTGGTTTTCTATTGATTTAATACTCTCACCATGGGAGGAGTTTTTCGTTAGGGCATCAATAGAAGACCTCATCTCAGCCGAATTTTGCATGGATTGTTTCATGAACATATCCAAAGTTTGTGCAAGTGAGTTGTCAGTACCGGCCACTTGTGGTGTAGAAATGTTGGCCGGATTTTGGAAATTCTGTGACTGAAAGGGCGGCAGATTCTGTGGTTGTGGTTGCTGTGGAGGAGGTCTTTGATAATTGCTTTGTTGGTTTTGGTTCCATGCAAAGCTAGGATGATTCCTCCATCCTTGATTGCACGTGGAAGAATAGGGGTCGTTTCTAGATCGCTGCTGAAAAGCAGCATTAGCTTGAAACGAAGCATTCAAAGAACATTCTTCCGTTAAATGTGATGGATCTGAACAGCAACCAAAGACGGTCTTAGCAAGCGTGACCTGATTTAGGGAGAATGATGAGAACTTGTTTTCGATAGCGTCGAGTTTCTTTTGTATCGCTGCCATTTCGGCTTTTACTGTGATAGAAATATCGAGCTGGTGAATACCTCCCTTAGTTGAAGGTGGTCTTACGCTTTCCCACTGCAAAGTGCTTTCTGCGTGATCTTCCAGATATTTCCAAGCTTCACCGTCATCTTTAGACATGAAATTGCATTGACACATTGTTTCAAGCATCTGCTTTGTCGCTGGATTAATGCCCTCATATATAATCCGACATAAATCCCATCTTTGTATTCCGTGATGGAGGCATTGGACAAGCAGATCTTTGAAACGTTCAAAGCACTTCCAAAATGGTTCATTGGGAAGCTGGGTGAACCGGTTGATCTCGCTCCTAATGTGGGCAGTCTTATGATTTGGGTAAAACTTCTTAAGAAATGCTCCGACAAATTCATCCCAATTAGTGATAGAGTGTGCGGCAGTATTATAAAGCCATTTTTCTGCCAAGTCGCACAATGTGAATGGGAGAAGACGTAAGCGCATAGCATCTAAAGTCAATTGTGAAGTACCCATCATTGCGCATACGTTTTCGAATTTGGTGATGAAAACGTACGCGTCTTCCGACTCAAGCCCGTGAAATTTGGGCAGCAGGTTGATGTAGTGGGGTTTAATTTCGAAATTATCCCCGTTAGGTGGTGGAAGAGATAGACAAGTAGGAAGAGGACCACGAATAGGATAGCATCTCTCTTGGAGAGAGATGCGCGGTGGATTCTGCTCATCTGCGGGCGGTGGCAGCGTGGTGTTATAATTAGATGGAGTGTCGTCCATCACGGTTGATGTGGTGTGTTGTGGGGGAAAAGAAGATGAAGAAGTACCGACTTCGGTGTCGATAGAAGGAACGCGGACAAGACGGGCACTAGGATCCCGTGTCCAGCTGAGCATGCACTAAGCGGGTTTAGTGCAAGTGGCAGCGTGTGTGTGGTTTTAAAAATTGGTTTGTTTTTGAAAAAGTGGGACTCAAGACAAATCACCCTAAAGATGCACAAGCAACCCTAGAACTAAGGTCACCTAGGTCCAGTCTCTAGACCGCTCCTAGACTTCCAAAGGACACGCCGCAGGATCAATCCTCTACCGCCTCCGTACTACCCTTGTAGCTAGATAAGTGCCAGGTAAGTGGGAAGGAACCACGTCGTGGGCCTAATTAAAAACCACTAGCCTTTGTCACACTTGCCTAGGCACTACAAAAGTAATGCGGATAAACGATAGATTACCCACGACCTTCCTCTGTCCTTATTGAGCGCGACAGTCCTTAGAGTCTGGTCTAGATATTTTTTAAATTAATGAAGGGTTGATCTATATGCTCAGTTTGTGATTTGTGGGGCTTAGGAAGGGTGATGAAATCCCCACCTAATCTTGATTTGGTCTTTGCCCCTTAAAGTCCGTATTAAATATGCAAAACAAAACCAATCACAAAACTTTTGCAAAAAGATTTTTGAGCGGCACGATTTTGCAAAGAATCCTGCAGAAAATAGATTTTATTGGATTTGAGGGGAGAGAGAAGGAGGTTAGAATCTTACCAGAGAAGTTTGGAACACTAGATCTTCCTTCCCGCCGCGCTTCCGCCGCAAATAAGGTCCTTTGCCGCGCTTCCGCCGCGGAGTAGATGGATCAGTTGATGAGAATTTTTCTGTGGCCTCCTGTCCTCTTCTGGATCTTGATGAATGTCTCTGCCTCTCTGTATCCTTAAGTATGTGACTCCAGATTCCCTCGCAAAATTCACACAATAATCGTTAAATATGCAATTTGCAGTTTTGTGTTAATAATGATATGAATCGTCTAAGAATTCAACACAAATAGTAAAAATAAAAAATTACGCACGTATCCCCGGCAACGGCGCCATTTGATTGTTACGAAAAAGTGTGTTTAGTAGTTTAACCGCAATCAGAACGGTGTCGCGCGTAGCTAGACCCAGGTGAGTACGGGTCGTACTCAGGGAAACGTGGAACCTTTTACTCTTACTTTAGATGTGTTGAGAAAGAGAGGAGGGATAAAGAATTTTTATAGAATGGTTTCTAGATCTACGTTAAACAAGAATGTAAAATATAGATCTAGATTATTTTAGAGATGTAGATAATATAATAAGAGGGCTTGTAGGGTTCGTTAGGATTTAGTAGTTACGGACGATTAATTAAAAGTTACCCTTTTTATCCATTAATAGATTTAAAACTAGAACGACGGTGATGCGTGTAGATTAGGGTTTCTGGAGGGAAAATGAATCCCACTCTTAACCCTTATCTCGACACGGAACTCCGTTCATATCTAGCCTTTACCAAAACAATCATTAATCTAATCTCTAATCGCGGTCGGAACTAGCAAAGAATTGCTAGCGCGCCCGATTAGGAAGTTAATGATTCTTTTGACAAAGTTCCTAAACTTTATAGGACTTAAAAAGGGTTTAGTTATTTTCATCGTCCATTAGCCTACCCTAATCCTACGAACCCTAACAAGCGGAGAATTACTCGCGCATGTTGGGAGAAGAAGATGAAAAGACAAAGAGGGAAAACATAATGTAAAATGCAAAAACAATTAAATAAAATAACTGCCTTTATTAATCAACTTGAACAATCTACACTTTGATTCCTTAGAAAATGATTACAAAGACTAGTTTGCTTCTCGATCTCTTCCAAGGAGATAGACGAACAGTTGATGACCATCCTGGATGCGTGAGCCGTCTTGGACTTCGTGATCTCGTCGGCTTGATAATTTTTCCAAGAGGCTCTCGGTCCTTATTTATAGTCACAGAGCCAGAACCCTCGTTTCCTAATATGGAAAATAGTTGTTAGGATCCTAACCACCACAATCCCATATCTCAACTCTTTAAATCCGCGGCGGAACCGCGGCCATTGGATAGGTTTGGCCGCGGATCCGCCCCTTTTTGGTGAGATCATGGCCTTTAATTTTTGTAGCTTCATATCTGTAACACTTGGTAATCTTTTGAGTATCTATATTTTGAAAATCTTTTCTGCATTTCTACCAGAATTAGTTTCTTGAATATCTTTGGTAGATTTGATTTGCCAACTTTGATTTCCTTGATTTTAGTCCTGAAAATTCTGCACAATAACTCAACAAACAATATTAGTAGAGTTTGTTTTATTGAGATATTAACTTAACCATTAAGAATTGGTCAAAGTTATTAATAAGGTAAGCATATTTAAATGGGCCAAATGTTACATGGATATTATATGCTTACTTTTTCCTACAAAATGTTATTTATAATATATAAACACATGAAAATAGTATTTTTACAGATAAACCCTCATATGTATCATATATTATAATAAACACCTTTTATTATATAGAAATAGTAGGAAAAATGTCATATTAAATATGCAGTTTTATCAACTGAACAAATACCCCCAAACTTATCTTTGATCGTCCCGAGCAAACTAGTTTATTCAAGAGGAGAAAAAGAAAGGAGAAAACTAAGCACACTTTCGTAGGCAGACACGATTGCACTGAGCACGTGCAACAAGCCGTTAAACCTCTAAGTGTCCCTAGCAGGGGGAGTGTTGTCTCCTGAGGGTTTTCAGCGGATTACACCCACAAAATCCTATAACAAAAGAAAGATGGTGAAATTTACATATAAAGATAAGAACCATAAAAGAAAGACTTTGAAAATAAGAGTTTCCAACTATACTAGCTTTTCAGTTGTCATGAGCCCTATCTTAATAGTCATGAAAAGATGTTATAAATCACATTATCCCTCAATAAAACATCGTCTTTTATTCTTCATTCCTACCTTTCATCCAAACATTTACCATATACCCCTACGTGTGTGAAATAGACATCCCTACACTCGGAGAATTCAATTCAAGCTATCATACTCTTGTCCATCTACCTTAGTACTTTTTTAATTTGATGAATACTTAGATTTGCTCACACATTTTCATGCGACCGTTAATACTTCTTGAGGTACTAACCGACCGATTACTCATGTGCTTGCTGATTCGGTGATAATATTTTCCTCGTCTTGCACCACCTAAGGCTTAGCAGTGACTCCCAGACCAGTTGGCCTTAGGGCACTAGGTGAAGAGGCACCCTCGCTATATATTTTTTTTATTGCTGCCTTGGCGATAACAAAACCAGTGTTCATTTTTCTTTTCACCATTTTTATATTTTCTTCATTTATTATTTCCTTCATACTTTGGCTTTTAGACAAGAGCATTTCAAGGTATCCTCTACTATCCCGAGTTTCAAGACGTGTGTAAGTGCATATAGTAGGGTATCAACATTCAAATGTTTGGCTTCCAGAATAGAAACTATTTTTCAGACTTATTTTTATCCTCAGATTAGTGACTTCCTTCATCTTACTAACCCTTGGGACAACAGCTCATAACTACTTATTACCAGTTCGTTTAAGAAAACTTCTAATTTCCTTGGTTTTCTAAAACTATTTCTATCTTTTGGATGTAATTTTTCACTTTCTACTCTTTTGTTATAAAAGATTTTTTTTTTTAAAATTTTTGAAAACGTTGTGCTTATGCAAAATATGATGCAACTTGATATGTAAATAAGCACAAACCTCCCCCAAACATGTTTACAGCAGTGTCCTCACTGATGCCATTCGTTAAGCTCAAAAACTTGTAGACTTGGAAGGAAATTATTAATGGGGGCAAGAATATATGAAAGTGAGAATCCTCCCCCAAACTTATTTTAGGCTCACAATTTTGTCAAAATCATTTTCTTTCAAGAGCCAAAATATACCCCCCCAAACTTGAGTTAAACAATTTTAATCTTTTAAAATCACAAGAGGGGGTCAAGGTTATTGGTCAATGCCAAGCTTTGCAAAGACCGAAGGTCAACACCAACCATTCAAAAATTTTATCGATAAAGTACGAAGGTTGGTGGAAGAACAAGTTACCTATTGACGTGAAGAAGTGGAGAGGTGACAAGAGGTGTAATGGAAAAGGATTGCGTCTCAATTTGGAGAGACGACACAGTGATAGTAATGATGGATTACTCGCATTATCATGATTGTCCAAAAGAGGGGGTGGAGGTCCAATTTCTTCATCTTGGAGTTGATTCATCTCAACACCCGTGTCTTGTAAAAATGCGAGCTCATCAGCGAAAATTTCCTCAAAGCTTTCGTCGATACCCCAAAGAATAATGTCATCAGAAAAAATGGAGTGATCGTCCGACTCTATAAAAAGGTCCTTATCAGTGTTAGATGCTGACCCGGACAACTCGGTGGAAGAGTCCGTGTCAAGCAACAACATATGAAAAGAGTCAGTATCATGAGGTTGATCAAATTCGCTGCTGTCGACATCCATTAATTCGACAGAACACACATGAGCATAGGGTTCGGAGGGTTCACTTCCCAACTTGTAAATGTTAAGCTCAATTGACTTCTTTCCAAAGGATAGGGTCATAGAGCCGTTTCTACAATTGATTACTGCGTTGGAAGTGGCCAAAAAGGGTCGACCGAGTATCACCGGGATTTGATTGCGTGAGTTTGCCACAGGTTGTGTATCTATAACAATAAAGTCCACAGGGAATATGAATTTCCCGACTTTGATTAACACATCCTCTAGCTCACCCCTTGGTTGGGTGATAGATCGATCGGCCATCTGAAGAGTGCAATGCGCAGGTTTTAACTCTCCGATCCCTAATTGCTCATAAACAGAATACGGAAGCAAGTTAACACTAGCACCTAGATCGAGTAGAGCACGATTGATATTTTTACCCCCAATAGAAATTGAAATTGTAGGACTTCCGGGGTCCTTTCGTTTCTTGGGTAGTTGTTGCGTAAAAGCAGTGCTCACATTACTCGCAAGGAAAACTTTTTTAGGTACTTGAACTTTTCTCTTCCTAGTGCACAAGTCCTTTAGGATTTTCGCATATGACGGAACTTGTTGAATAGCATCTAGGAGAGGAATGTTTATGTTAACTTGCTTAAAAATTTCCACAATCTTCTCCATTTGTGGACTTGGTCTGTTGCCCCTTAACCTGTTTGGATAAGGTGCTTTATCAATAAGGGTTTGGTCCAACATTGGAGAGGATTGTGGGGACGGATTCGATCCCAAAACTGGAGTGGGAATCGACTTAGATAGATTTGGCGAAATGGGCGAAGGGTTCGAGCCTTGGGGAAAACGGAGAATAGGCTCGGGTGAAGGTGGGAGACTAGACGAATTAGGGGAAGAAGATGTCACGACCCGAAAGTACGGAACGTGACCGGCACTTAGATTACGAAGCGTCTAGAGGCGCAACATAACCTAAGTAAGCCGAAGCCCAGAAATCTAAACCATATAAAAGAAGAAGAAGTAAAAGATAACATGAAGAAAAACAAGTTTAAAAGTATCAGCAAATTTTCCCAAAAATTTCGGCAGAGTCTCCTCTGTAAAAACTGGCCCCAAACGGGTATAACAAATACAATATACATAAACAATAAAAAGCATCCCCAAACGGGTGCTAGCTCAACGCCAACAGGCGGAAACAACCACAACCAGCACAATAATATACAACGCCAAAGAGCGAGGCTCAAAAACTCAAAAGAAAACAATTCCATCAAATCAGAATAATACAAGCGCGACTCTAAGGTCGAAATAAATAACTGGTCCAATAAACTTATCAAGTAATACAAGTATGGTTGATGGAGCTTACTAGATACAAATGAAAGAATAAAAGTACAATGGTTGTTCAGATACAAGTGAACCAACCTACCGTGCAAATCACCCTGAATGAAATGATGTGCCAGCAACTGCTAGGGAAACCTGTACATCGAACCTGTAATAAAATTTGGCACAACGGGGGTGCGTTGCCAACTCGTGAGTAGAAGACATCTACGAAAAGAAATCGAATGCACGACGCTATCCTAGGTCATAATAATACACTACCATATCCCAATCATCTAGTAATAGCAGGGTAATACTACGTGTAAATGCAGATACTCCGTGCTCGTGTCAGTGCCTCATATAATACTATGTCATATGAATAGATATGCATGCACCATGAATGTAAAATAATCGATCCTGAAATCCAGATATATCTGTATAAGAAATCTTTAGCTGTTATCATTGTAAAATGTGTATAGGAATCTGAAATATCAACAATGAAATCCATTAAATCCGTGTCAAGCATCGACACAAAACATGTAAATCTCAAGTCTCAATACCTCATAATCTCAATATCTCATAGTCTCAATATCTCGGGCTCCGTCAGTCCGGATCGGCCCATATCATCAAATCTCACGACAACGGTCGGTATCCTCCGGATATCCGCCGCGCCAGACATCACCGGTAGGTAGCCTTCCCCTGCCAGGCTCATCGTCTACAACTCGATCTTCTTGCCCCCGGGGTACCATACCGGGCCCACCATGTACCCGAGACGGTTCATCCACTCCTCGAATCGGGTCTCGAAATCCATCAGAAAACATGAAATCTCATGGTGGACGACACATACATCACGAGAAAACCGCATCTTATGTTTTAAAAAGAGAGGAGGAGGAGAGAGAGAGAGAAGTTTTTATATATTCTTGCGGTTTTTCTCAAAAATCCAGAAATCTCATAGAAATCCAAATCTCAAAATCATGAGTAAGTATATGATAAGTGTCGGAATATGCCCATAATATTGCATGATAACATGAAAATATGAATGCATGAATGTCTAAGTAATAAATACCATGTCTATACTAACATCAGAGAGTAATCACACTATTATATCGGTCTAGTTGTTAACTGATTCTATCAATAAAAGATAATATGATCTAAAGTGTACGTGACATAGCAATTACCGATGATGATGTGTGTGAGCCGGCAAATAAGTGTGCGTGGAATATGCGCATCATCGGTAATGGTGTTGGTGTCCTAACAGGTAAGGTTTATACTAATTATAGCAACATTATGATTACAATGTGAAAGTAAAGACGGATGTGTGTTATCCACTCATTTGATATACAACTACCACTACCACTATATGACTCGAACCTAACCTAGTGTCCATCTAACCCCCCTAAGGAAAACTAAACCTAAAAACTGGTCGATAGAAGTACACCTAAATCCTGAGTCCATATCTCTAATAGTCGGCGATCCTGCCTCAATAGCGTCACGTACATAGTACGACTTCCTCAAATCAAGAGTGCGGATCAATCATCACATCTATGTCTCGCACGGTAAAATCCATCGTACGGCATCCCAATATCGGGGTACGGTTCAAATATCACCTACGTGTCTCATTATTCGTATAATATCATCATCAACACATGTCATGATCGAGGTGCTATGCTGTAATCGCATACATCAATTATATAACATTGCCATCATAAATATACCTCATTAATTTATCCTCAGAAATAGCATGTCGTATGTATCATGTTGTGATTGAGTCATACTGATATCATATCGTCATCAAGTCACACCTATATGATATCGACATCAGGTCACACCTATATGATGTCGTAATCAAGTCATACATATATCATATCGTGATCAGTCACAAGTTACAGTTCGGGTTCTATTTTAGAGTCCATGTACCTCAATATCATCACTACCCATTATAATTTATGTATACTTGTTCATTATCTCATTCTCTAATGATCCGCTAATACTTTAATACGACTGTATAGTCAAGAATCATGGCATCAAGCCCAGTTATCCTGTTTCATTCCCGTGTATCATACCACATCAATGTATCCCACATACGTGTTGTATATATATATATATATACCTATACCTAGTCCTATATATACACACACATACCCGTATACACCATGTCGAGTTTCAGTGTGTGCGTATGTGTGTTTCTACCTGAAACCTACGAACCACTTCCAAGGTATACATCCGCTGGTATGGTCTTCCTAAATCAGTCTAGTCCAGCCTAGAGTCATTACTAGGGTCCCACTCATTTAGAATCTAGGGTCACATCTAGTTTCCTAATTAAAATAAATACTATTCCTATGCTACGTTGCGGGGGTGCTAAACGCTATCCACCCGACTTTCCCCCGTAGATATGCATCTACTCACCTGGTCCATGTCTTCCGAAGACGGTGTCGCCATCCTCCTCTTCATCGCCCGCAGTCTACGTGAGGGGTACCTATACGCAAACATATATAGCATCATAAACTAAATCACGGACAAAAGTCAAAACGACGTACGGAACGCGCATAGGTTAAAACCTATGTCCCGCTCACGCAAAAGAACCAAATATCGCTCGATATCGGCGTACAAACTCCGATGGATCGAGATAAACATCAACAAATAACTCGTAGTTTTAAAACTCATTACTTATATTATAAAACATGATTAAATCCATCGAAACCCTAAAATCCATAAAATCGCCCGATTTCGTAAAACCCGAAAATGCCAATTTAACGTTTTTCTTCAAAACTTGACATTTAAATGAAACCAATGGTCATAAAACTCATTAAATAGCCTAACTAGATTATAGAAACTATTACTATATTTTTATTACACAAATTTGTATTAATTTGAAATTTCTAGTTTGCAACCTTTAGCAATTTTCAACATCTTATAAGCAAAATACCACAATTCCACCACTAAACATGATCTTACATGGATTAATGTATTAAACTACAATTCATGATGATAATGATATAATGAAACCATAATTATATTTTTAATCTCATTTATTTAAGAAATTCTAAAACCTAGTTAGCAAAAATAGCATCTTTATCATAATTTCTATTATCAATAAAAACTAATAACCAAATTGAGTTTTTCATTCCTTTAACATGTTAATATTCTCAATAACACCATAATCAAATGATGAAAACCTCAATTAGAATTTATCTCACCAATGTATATATTTTGTAAAAACCTAGTTTGCAAAATCTTCAACTTCAAATTAACACTTTACAAATTAACAATTAAGCTAAAATTTGCATGACTCAAGATATTAAACCACACATTACAACCATGAGCAAATTATAAAAAAAAAACCCTAATTTTAGTTTTAAACCCCTTCTTGATTTTTTTTTTCAAGTTTTCAATTTGAACCTAAATTACATTCCAAATTCAATTAAATTGAAACAATTAACCAATTAAAACATAGGTAAGGATTTATACCTTACAAATCAAGAGATCAAACTTGAGATCTAGCCTCCCAAAATGGCCTCCATGCTCTAAGATCCAAGCTAGAAAGGTCAAGGAATAAGGGTTAAGGGTTAATTTAGAGTTTGTGAGGTTTTATTAGAATTTTTGATGGACATTTTTCTTTGGATTTGAGATGGAAATCATGTGGAAAATGAAGGGGCTGCCACCATCAGGTCTCGGCTGGAATGTGAGAATGAGAGAGAGTAAAAGAAATGTGTATAAGTTTGTAGAAACTTCATGAATGAATGCCCTTTTTTTTACCTTTTCTTTAATTATTTTATTTTATAACCTTTTCCAACATAGAAAACTCTAGAATTTTGGAAACAATTTAAGAGGAGAGAAGCATACTACATACTAAATTCTAAGATGTAATGGTTCATTTTGTCTAATTAACCCATTTCTAATTTGTAATTTACACTAATTTCACCAGAAAAAAAACCCTTTTTCTTCGATATTTTCTAATACCGGTTAACAACTCCATTTCAATTCAAAAACCACATCTTAAAATTTTGTTTAATGTGTTATGATGCACAAAATTTGTTTCAACTCATTTCAGTTTGAAATTTTCCCTAATTAAATGTATTACTGACGGCTTAAAATAATATTAAAATAATTAATTTCGGGAAAAAATTCAGAAATTTTGAAATTTCACCAGTGGCTCAATAAACACCAAATACCAGCAATTACATAGCTAAAATATGTATATTTAATTTTAAAATAAAGATATTTGTATTTTGACTTTTTACAGAAAATCCCCTTATTTTACCGATTTTCCGAAATTCCACCAAAACGATTTTCAAAACGTTACAGAAGAAGAAGCAGAAGGGGTATCAAATGTGTCACTATCATCAAATTGCTCACCCACTTGGTTGTTCAGCACTTTTCCCGATCTCAACGTGGTAACAGCACTCACATGATAACTTTGTGAGTGGCCAGGATTAGGTATGGGTTGAGATGGGAGTTTCCCTTTCTCTCTCGCACTCATTGCGGCGTTTAACTGTGCGATTTGGTTTTCTATTGATTTAATACTCTCACCATGGGAGGAGGAGTTTTTCGTTAGGGCATCAATAGAAGACCTCATCTCAGCCGAATTTTGCATGGATTGTTTCATGAACATATCCAAAGTTTATGCAAGTGAGTTGTCAGTACCGGCCACTTGTGGTGTAGAAATGTTGGCCGGATTTTGGAAATTCTGTGACTGAAAGGGGGGCAGATTCTGTGGTTGTGGTTGCTGTGGAGGAGGTCTTTGATAATTGCTTTGTTGGTTTTGGTTCCAAGCAAAACTAGGATGATTCCTCCATCCTTGATTGTACGTGGAAGAATAGGGGTCGTTTCTAGGTCGCTGCTGAAAAGCAGCATTAGCTTGAAACGAACCATTCAAAGGACATTCTTCCGTTAAGTGTGAAGGATCCGAACAGCAACCACAGACGGTCTTAGCAAGCGTGACCTGATTTAGGGAGAATGATGAGAACTTGTTTTCGATAGCGTCGAGTTTCTTCTGTATCGCTGCCATTTCGGCTTTTACTGCGATAGAAACATCGAGCTGGTGAATACCTCCCTTAGTTGAAGGTGGTCTTATTCTTTCCCACTGCAAAGTGCTTTCTGCGTGATCTTCCAGATATTTCCAAGCTTCACCGTCATCTTTAGACATGAAATTGCATTGACACATTGTTTCAAGCATCTGCTTTGTCGCTGGATTAATGCCCTCATATATAATCCGACATAAATCCCATCTTTGTATTCCGTGATGGGGGCATTGGACAAGCAGATCTTTGAAACGTTCAAAGCACTTCCAAAATGGTTCATTGGGAAGCTGGGTGAACTGGTTGATCTCGCTCCTAATGTGGGCAGTCTTATGATTTGGGTAAAACTTCTTAAGAAATGCTACGACAAATTCATCCCAATTAGTGATAGAGTGTGCGGCAGTATTATAAAGCCATTTTTCTGCCAAGTCGCACAATGTGAATGGGAGAAGACGTAAGCGCATAGCATCTAAAGTCAATTGTGAAGTACCCATCATTGCGCATACGTTTTCGAATTTGGTGATGAAAACGTACGCGTCTTCCGACTCAAGCCCGTGAAATTTGGGCAGCAGGTTGATGTAGTGGGGTTTAATTTTGAAATTATCCCCGTTAGGTGGTGGAAGAGATAGACAAGTAGGAAGAGGACCATGAATAGGATAGCATCTCTCTTGGAGAGAGATGCGCGGTGGATTCTGCTCACCTGCGGACGGTGGCAGCGTGGTGTTATAATTAGATGGAGTGTCGTCCATCACGGTTGATGTGGTGTGTTGTGGGGGAAAAGAAGATGAAGAAGTACCGACTTCGGTGTCGATAGAAGGAACGCGGACAAGACGGGCACTAGGATCCCGTGTCCAGCTGAGATGCACTAAGCGGGTTTAGTGCAAGTGGCAGCGTGTGTGTGGTTTTAAAAATTGGTTTGTTTTTGAAAAAGTGGGACTCAAGACAAATCACCCTAAAGATGCACAAGCAACCCTAGAACTAAGGTCACCTAGGTCCAGTCTCTAGACCGCTCCTAGACTTCCAAAGGACAAGCCGCAGGATCAATCCTCTACCGCCTCCGTACTACCCTTGTAGCTAGATAAGTGCCAGGTAAGTGGGAAGGAACCACGTCGTGGGCCTAATTAAAAACCACTAGCCTTTGTCACACTTGCCTAGGCACTACAAAAGTAATGCGGATAAACGATAGATTACCCACGACCTTCCTCTGTCCTTATTGAGCGCGACAGTCCTTAGAGTCTGGTCTAGATATTTTTTAAATTAATGAAGGGTTGATCTATATGCTCAGTTTGTGATTTGTGGGGCTTAGGAAGGGTGATGAAATCCCCACCTAATCTTGATTTGGTCTTTGCCCCTTAAAGTCCGTATTAAATATGCAAAACAAAACCAATCACAAAACTTTTGCAAAAAGATTTTTGAGCGGCGCGATTTTGCAAAGAATCCTGCAGAAAATAGATTTTATTGGATTTGAGGGGAGAGAGAAGGAGGTTAGAATCTTACCAGAGAAGTTTGGAACCCTAGATCTTCCTTCCCGCCGCGCTTCCGCCGCAAATAAGGTCCTTTGCCGCGCTTCCGCCGCGGAGTAGATGGATCAGTTGATGAGAATTTTTCTGTGGCCTCCTGTCCTCTTCTGGATCTTGATGAATGTCTCTGCCTCTCTGTATCCTTAAGTATGTGACTCCAGATTCCCTCGCAAAATTCACACAATAATCGTTAAATTGCAATTTGCAGTTTTGTGTTAATAATGATATGAATCGTCTAAGAATTCAACACAAATAGTAAAAATAAAAAATTACGCACGTATCCCCGGCAACGGCGCCATTTGATTGTTACGAAAAAGTTTGTTTAGTAGTTTAACCGCAATCAGAACGGTGTCGCGCGTAGCTAGACCCAGGTGAGTACGGGTCGTACTCAGGGAAACGTGGAACCTTTTACTCTTACTTTAGATGTGTTGAGAAAGAGAGGAGGGATAAAGAATTTTTATAGAATGGTTTCTAGATCTACGTTAAACAAGAATGTAAAATATAGATCTAGATTATTTTAGAGATGTAGATAATATAATAAGAGGGCTTGTAGGGTTCGTTAGGATTTAGTAGTTACGGACGATTAATTAAAAGTTACCATTTTTATCCATTAATAGATTTAAAACTAGAACGACGGTGATGCGTGTAGATTAGGGTTTCTGGAGGGAAAAGGAATCCCACTCTTAACTCTTATCTCGACACGGAACTCCGTTCATATCTAGCCTTTACCAAAACAATCATTAATCTAATCTCTAATCGCGGTCGGAACTAGCAAAGAATTGCTAGCGTGCCCGATTAGGAAGGTAATGATTCTTTTGACAAAGTTCCTAAACTTTATAGGACTTAAAAAGGGTTTAGTTATTTTCATCGTCCATTAGCCTACCCTAATCCTACGAACCCTAACAAGCGGAGAATTACTCGCGCATGTTGGGAGAAGAAGATGAAAAGACAAAGAGGGAAAACATAATGTAAAATGCAAAAACAATTAAATAAAATAACTACCTTTATTAATCAACTTGAACAATCTACACTTTGATTCCTTAGAAAATGATTACAAAGACTAGTTTGCTTCTCGATCTCTTCGAAGGAGGTAGACGAACAGTTGATGACCAGCCTGGATGCGTGAGCCGTCTTGGACTTCGTGATCTCGTCGGCTTGATAATTTTTCCAAGAGGCTCTCGGTCCTTATTTATAGTCACAGAGCCAGAACCCTCGTTTCCTAATATGGAAAATAGTTGTTAGGATCTTAACCACCACAATCCCATATCTCAACTCTTCAAATCCGCGGCGGAACCGCGGCTATTGGATAGGTTTGGCCGCGGATCCGCCTCTTTTTGGTGAGATCATGGCCTTTAATTTTTGTAGCTTCATATCTGTAACACTTGGTAATCTTTTGAGTATCTATATTTTGAAAATCTTTTCTGCATTTCTACCAGAATTAGTTTCTTGAATATCTTTGGTAGATTTGATTTGCCAACTTTGATTTCCTTGATTTTAGCCCTGAAAATTCTGCACAATAACTCAACAAACAATATTAGTAGAGTTTGTTTTATTGAGATATTAACTTAACCATTAAGAATTGGTCAAAGTTATTAATAATGTAAGCATATTTAAATGGGCCAAATGTTACATGGATATTATATGCTTACTTTTTCCTACAAAATGTTATTTATAATATATAAACACATGAAAATAGTATTTTTACAGATAAACCCTCATATGTATCATATATTATAATAAACACCTTTTATTATATAGAAATAGTAGGAAAAATGTCATATTAAATATGCAGTTTTATCAACTGAACAGGGGCTAAGCCTTTTTTTCCCGCTGGCGCCCAGCGTCCGCGTGCCACGCACGTGAGGCGCTGGCACCCAGCGCCCGCGTGCTACGCACGTGAGGCGCCTGCGCCCAGCGCCCGCGTGCCACGCACATGAGGCGCTGGCGCCTAGTGCCCACATGCCACGCACGTGAGGCGTTGGCCCCCACGCGTCCTTTGGACGCCTTTCCTCTTTTTATGTGTGTGTGTGTGTGTGTGTGTGTGTGTGTAGAACACACACACACACTCCACGACACGGTCTCTGTTAGAAAAAAATTCTAACGGGGCGTTGTCCCGCACCCCGCACCCCGCAAGGGGGCTGCTAGCCCCCTTAACCCCCAGCCCACTATCCGGGTAGCGGGACCCTATTAAACTCTGCGAGGCTCTCGATATATCCAAGCCCCCTCCAAAACACAACAATCTCAATTGCACATTGAGTTCGCATGACCAGTTTGACCCGTCAATCGGAGGTTCTCTCGCTCTAAAGGCGAAGGGTAATTAACGGCAGCTTAGTCCGCGAATGCCGGAGATTCGGCTCCCCGCAATCAATAAACCCCAGCCTATCCTAGGCAGGGGAAATCTGTAATGCGCTTGACAAGTGCGCGCGTATTCCCATCTCAATGGGGTGACGAAAAACACCCTACAGGTTCTGGCACGTCCGGTGGGACATTTCTCTCCTCCCATATTTCGGGTTAAATGTTCATACGAACTCAACCAACATATACATTGATTACCTGTACTGAAATCATGCTTCTTTGTGCAGGTTAACAATTTCCAATTGCAATCTTCGGACGTAGCAAAAATGTCTCCAAGGACACGCTCAGCTCTCGACACAGCTCCCATCTCCTGCACGATGAAGATGGACGCCAGGACGATCCTCCCGGCCAGTCTCGGACGACAATGGGAGGAGCCGCTACTACCATTCGGCTCTATTATGTTCATGCCAGTTAGCGCCATCCTAGCTCCTCGAGCTCCAGCAACAGATAGACCGGCCTCGAAAGGCAGGAGGCCAAATGTAGTGATCTTGAAGGCACCACTACCAAAACGCAAGTCGGTGTTTGAACGACTTTCCTTTGCTCCAGCTGGGGACAAGGCCATCAACACCAACAAAGCAATAAGGCGTCTCGAGCAAGCTCCAGTGGTGCCCTTGACAACTGCTCGATCGGGTATCTTCTATAAGCTCCCCATCAATCGACTCACGGTGGATTCCCAGAAAACGGATGCTCGCCAAACCCTCAAAATCGAGAAGCTAAGACAGAAAAGGCTTAGATACAGAGCCAGCAAAAGGGCTAGGGCTTATGCTATGCTGAACTTCATGAGGTTCCATGAACAGAATCACCCCGCCAAAGATAAAGAGACGACTGGATATGTGGTCCACATGTCTACATGGAGGGCACGTGCAGCAAGAGCAAGGATGGGGCTTGTTCTCTACCGAAAGACGCGATCGGAACGTTGGGACTTCCGGTCCTGAATTCCGATGGCAGATACTAATTGGTGCTATCCGTCCACCTCTCCGAAGATGCCAAGTTGATTTATGGCACTATGTATCGATGGTTTGGACGGATGCGGCCGTTGTAGCAGATTTCGTCAGATTCCCCCTCATTTGAGGGGTTTTTGATTGTGGGGACGCTCTTCCCTGCAGGCGCAAGCCCCTGCAGTTAATTACGCTACCGCATCGCGGTAACAATTTTCTCCTTCTCCAGCTGGCAACTTCATGTCGTGTGTGTTTGTTTTGTTTTTGGTTGCCCGTGGATTGTATACGGAGACTAATTTATGTTATCGCCCGTAGGGCGTGGATTAGTCCAAATTTGTATTTTCTTAGATTTGGTTTTTGGTTTGGGTTTAAGGATACGCCAGTCTCATTTGAGACTAAGATCAACTTAAACATTTGTTAAGGATACGTTAGTCTAATTTTAGACTAAGATCAACTTAACAATTTGTTAAGGATACGTTAGTCTAATTTTAGACTAAGATCAACTTAACATGATCATTTAGATCCAATAAAGAGCATTTGAACTCTATTGTTTTAGTTTAGGAACTTTGCGGTCGATTAGTTTAGGGACATTATTGTCCATTACCAGTTTAAGGACATGGTGGTCCAAGGTTAAGGACATGGTGGTCCAAGGTTAAGGACATCAGAGTCCATGGGCTTAAGGACCCCACAGTCCGAGATTAAGGACATCAGAGTCCATGGGTTTAAGGACCCCACAGTCCAAGGTTGAGGACATCATAGTCCAAGGTTAAGGACATCATAGTCCATGGGCTTAAGGACCCCATAGTTCGAGGTTAAGGACATCATAGTCCATGGGTTTAAGGACCCCACGGTCCATGGAATGTCTGGTTGTCGGGACCCGTCACCTTTCTGAAGACGTTGAAGGATTACAACGACAAATATCAGAGGAGTAAAGAGATGTACCCTTGAACCAATATTGTTAGAGGAATCTGTAGTTGGATTGATTTAAGGATCGTTAATCTCATTTGGGATTAAGATCAACTTAAATATTTGTTAAGTATACGTTAGTCTAATTTTAGACTAAGATCTACTTAACAGAATCATTTAGATCCAACAAAAGAGCATTTGGGCTCTGTTGTTTAGTTTAGGGACATTGCGGTCCAAGTTCAGATGCAAACATGGGTTTGGAAATGCACCAGATAGTTATTGGTCATTGGGACCCACCACCTCTCTGAAGACGTTGAAGAATTACAACGACATGTATCAGAGATATGAAAAGATGTACCCTCGAACCAAAGTTAACTAAAAGGGATCTGGGAATTATTTTGAATGTCACATGAGATGACCAATTTTGGAAGACAAAAGTGTGTTTGAGGTTCAGTCAAAAGTAAGGGGTACTGCCTCTGGAAAATTTAGCCAATTTAGGCTAAGACTATTTGAAAATAGTGTTAAACACTAGCACATATTTGGCGATCACGTGTTCCCACGTGATGCATTTAAAATAGTGTTAAACACTAAGGATGCAGTGCTTAAAATAGTGTTAAACAATAGAAAAATGAGGCGCTCACGTGAGGACACGTGAGGCGCCCTAGGATTGGGCCAAGATTCCTTTATTTTATTCTCAGAATATTCAAATAAGTGTTAAACACTTTTAGCCTTCATGGCCATCACGTGTGGGCACGTGATGGGTACCCATGCACTAGATATTAAAAGGATCTGCTAGGGGTCATGTGGGGACACGTGAGAGCGCCCATGCATTGGATTTTAATCCTTCAATTCTTTCCATCTTCTCGTTTTTAAAGAGGTGTTTGTCAGGGGTCACATAGGGACACGCGAGGCATCCAAAATCTGTTCTGCCCTTCTTTATTTTGAGAAGTCTGTTCAAGGGTCACGTGGGAGCACGTGGCCTAGTCTTGTTCGTTCTCTTTTGATCATTGAGGGGGAGGGTCACGTGTTGCCACGTGATCATCTTGGGTACTTGATCCTTTTACGTGCATGAAAAGTCTAAGTCCCTTGTTTAAGAATTAAATTCTTTTATAGGGTTAAACCCTAATTTTATTTAGAGAAATTAAATTTCTATGTATTTGGAAGAATTAAATTCATTTATAGGGTTAAACCCAAATTTTGTTGGAGGAATTAAATTCCTATGTGCTTTGTGGGAGAATATAATTCTCTGAACTTAGATCTTCTCTTAGGTTTTAGATCTGCATGGCAGAATCTCCCCGATGAGAATTAAATTCTCAACATATGGGGAGATCTGCTTCTGCAGACCTTCAACCAAAGGAAAAACTAAGTTCTTATTCAGAAGAGTTAAACTCTTAGTTTGAGAATTAAATTCTCTTTTTATTTTGTGGGAGCTTATAGGATGATCTCTCATCTAGGATTTCTTTCTTTTCTCAAGAGACCTTCTTTTCTCTTTGGAGAATTAAATTCTCTTTTCTTTTATATTCTCTCTATGTTGTTCTATCTCCCCCTCTCCTTTTCTTCTTGGCTCCTATTTATAGGAGAAAGAAAAGAATCAGTTTGTTTAGTCAATCTTTCATTGAAAGATTTTGATTGATTTTGTAACCAATATGATCTTTTAGACCACTCAGTGAATTTTATTCACCATTGGATTTTTAATCCAAAAGATATTTTATTTTTTGTTTCTGGCAGATTTTAAGAAAATATTTCCTTGTATAGAATCTTTCTATAAATTGGTGATTTTTTAATCACCATTGGATTTTTAATCTAACGGTGCTCCACTTTACAAAGCGCAATCTTTTTGTTTGGAAAGATCTAGGGAAATATTAGGGTTTTTGATTTTCTTTTAATTAGAATTTAATTCTATTGTTCCAGAAGGTCTAAGAACCCATCACGTATTGGCACGTGACCCATCTAATTAGAATTTAATTCTATTCACTCAGAGAACTTAAGAGTCCATTGCGTGTTGGCATGTGACCCCACCAGTTAGGCATATCATTGGAATTTTATTCTATTATTTCAAAGAGCTCAGGGGCCCATCACGTGTTGGTACATGACTCATCTAATTTAGAATTTAATTCTATTCGCTCAAAGGACTTAAGAGTCCATCACGTGACCCCATCTCCAATTGTGTATTTCAGCGGCCATAACTTTGCTCATAGAAGGTCACGTACCCCCACGTGATGTCCGATCACGTGTGGACACGTGATGCCCATTTTTTTTTAAAGATTCTCCCCCTTTTTTATAAGGGAACAAGTAGCTCTTAGCCGAAAATTTTGGCGGGAACAAATGCCCCCACTACTTTGCCCACGTAAGCATGTACGTGGGTGAAGTAGTACTGAATTACGCATGGCAATAGAATTGAGGGCTTAGGAGACAAGTTTAGGGTCTTTGTAGCCTAATACTTTTTCATCTTCATGAGCCGTAAGGGTCTCAAGAAGGTTTTTTCTCCCTACAAGTCGAGAGGATCTCATAGGTGCATATTCTCCCTAGAAATCGTGAGGATTTCTAAGTGTTCATTGCCTCCGTGAGTCATAAGGATCTCACTCGGGTATTTTTCCTTACGAATCGTGAGGACCCGTAAGTAGCTTCTTTATTTCATTGGCGAATGTGGCCTTGGCAAATGTGGCCCGCAGATGGTCCATCTTGACTTCCTTGTAGAGCAGTAATGGCTTAGGAAACAAGTTCAGATCTGCCACCTAAGACTTTTCAACTTTATGGGCCGTGAAGGTCTCATAAAGACTTTTCTCCCTACGAGTCGAGAGGATCTCGTAGGTGTGTTTTCTCTTGAGAGTTGTAAGGATCTCCCAAGAGAATTTTCTTCCTTACAAGTCGAGAGGACTCGTAAATGATTGTTTCTCTCCTTGTCGATGTTCGACTTCGGAGAATATGGCCCGTAGATAGTCTATCTTGACCTCCCTGCTGGGCAATGATGGCTTGGGAGACAGGATTAGGATCTGCCACCTAAGACTTTTCAACTTTATGAGCCGTGAGGGTCTCATAAAGACTTTTCTCCCTACGAGTCGAGATGATCTCGCAGGTGTGGTTTCCCCTTAGGAATCGTAAGGATTTCTAAGTGTGTTTTCTCTTGAGAGTCGTAAGGATCTCACAAGAGAGTTTTCTCCTTACAAGTCGAGAGGACTCGTAAGTGATTGATGAGTTGACCTGCTCCCGAGTCAAAGCATTGCTTTAACGGGGAGTTCAAGAGTTGACTTTATCCGCATTTCACGGAGTCAGGGGTTGACCTTATCCACATTTCACGGGGTCAGGGGTTGACTTTATCCGCATTTCACGGAGCCAGGGGTTGACCTTATCCGCATTTCACGGGGTCAGGTGTTGACTTTATCCGCATTTCACGGGGCCAAGGGGGTTGACTTTATCCGCATTTCACAGAGTCAGGGGTTGACCTTATCCGCATTTCACGGAGTCAGGGGTTGACCTTATCAGCATTTCACGGAGTTAGGAGTTGACTTTATCAGCATTTCACGGAGTCAGGGGTTGACTTTATCCGCATTTCACGGAGTCAGGAGTTGACTTTATCCACAATTCACGGAGTCAGGAGTTGCTCTGGACGTTTACTACGGGTCAGGATTGACTTTAGCCGTGTTCTACGGGACCAGGATTTGCTCTGGGCGTTTCCCACGGGTCAGAATTGACATTAGCCGTGTTCTTCGGGACCAGGATTTGCTCTGGGCGTTTCCCACGGGGTCAAGATTGACATTAGCCATGCTCTATCGGACTAGGATTTGCTCTGGGCGCTTCCTACGGGGTCAGGATTGACATTAGCCGTATTCTACGGGACCAGGAGGTGCTCTCTCGGTTGTCTGTAAACCGTTGAGGTTTGGAACAGGGACTTTTGCCATGGCTCCAAGGTTGATTGTCGCGTCTGAATCCTGCTGGAATAAGGAGGAACGCTGTTGGTGATCTCTAGGCTGTCCGTGAACCGTAAAGTCTTGGAACTAGGGACTTTTCCATGGCTCCGAGATTGATTGTCGCGTCTGAATCCTGCTGGAATGAGGAGAAACGCTGTTGGTGATCTCAAGGCTGTCTGTGAACCGTAAAGATTTGGCTTCTTTTTCTGATGGAGCCTAGTGGGAAGGTGCGGTTCCCTCTTTGTTTGTGTCCCTGGATTGTATACAGGGATCGATGTGATCTCACCTGTAGGGCAAAAAGTTCCATTTTATATATTTTTCTTTCCGCGATGCTCTATCATTTCAGCTTTAATATCGCAAAAGTCACGATTGCCCAATCATTTCAGCTATTTTTCGCGGTGCCCAATCATTTTGGCTATTTATTTTATTTACTCGCTGCTTTTTATTGCGAGTTGCCCAACCATTTTGGCTATTTTGTATGCATATATTTTACTTGCTGATTTTGTTGTAAGTTGCCCCATCATTTCAGCTATTTCATATGCATTTGTGGCTTGCTGACTTTTCGCTGCGAGTTTGGGATTTGATACCGACTTAGGCATCAGTATCGCTACAATTGGGATATTTCCAGGAGTGAATCATCATTTGCCTTTGTCGATGTCGAACAAAGGTGGCTTAGTAAACAGAGTTAGGATCCTGTCGACTAAGGCTTTTGACTTCATGAGCCGTAAGGGTCTCATAAAGGTATTCTCCCTACGAGTCATAAGGATCTCGTAGGTGTGTTTTCTCCTTAGGAATCATGAGGATTCCTAAGTGTGTGTTCTCTTATAAGTCGTAAGGATCTTACAAGAGTATTTTCTCCTTGTAAGTCGAGAGGACTTACAAGTGTCGTTCGGCATATGAGCATATCCCCAGTCTCTGGTGAGATTTTGTTAAGGAAATGTTTATTCATGCCCGTGGATTGTATACAAGGGTCAACATTGAACCGCTTGTAGGGCAGCATTGGAGGTTGTGATGGCTTAAGAACAGGTTCAGATCCCTGTAGCTTAAGGCTTTTGAACCCTATGAGCCGTGAGGGTCTCAAAGGGGAATTCTCCTTACGAGTCGTGAGAATCTCGCAAGTGTAATTTCTCCTTAGGAATCGTGGGGATCCCTAAGTTTGTTGCTCCCTTGTGAGTCGTAAGGATCTCACGCAGGTATTTTCTCCTCATAAGGTCGAGAAGACCTTGGAAGTATCTTTTAACGAGATTGCGCCCTTTCTGGTTTTCACAAACTCGCTGGTAGCCCTGCTGTTTTTACTCGCGGAGCCCTTTCGGGTTTTCATCCGTGCCCATTTCGCTTGTGAACATACCCTTTTTTTTTGTCAGCCTTGGGATGCCGCGGTCCGTAGTAGTTTATAGACGTCCCGGTCAATAGTTAGTTTTAGGACATATTGGTCCATCGTTAGTTTAAGGACGTTTCGGTCCGTTTGCCGGCTACTACTTATAAAGTTTGGGCTTAGGAAGATAGCGAGCGGACATAGGCATCGTCATCTATCGTTAACCTAGGCCGTGACTGTTCAGGCGTAGTATTTTTTCAGGAAGCGGCCGTTTATTAGCCTAAAAGGTCTTTCACCATGCATGTCCATGAGTAGATAGGCTCCACCCTGGTAAATTTTGTCTATGATGTACGGGCTTTCATAGTTCGGCTCGAATTTCCCTCGTTTGGCACGATTGGGGATCATAGGTCTTTTGACCACTAGCATGAGTTCGCCTTGGCGGAATGTTCTCGGCCTAGTCAATCTTTCGTATGAGCGCGCCATCTTTACTTTATAAGCCTCCAGGTTTTGTTGCGCCATGAGCCGGGTTTCATCAAGGGCGTCGAGCTCCTCAAGCCGGAGGTGGGCTTTTTCTTCGTCTGTTAGTTCGTAGTGAACCCCCACTCGTAGAGAGGGTAACTCTATCTCGAGGGGGGTACCGTTTCTGTGCCGAATACCAATGCATACGGCGTTGTGTTTGTGGCCGTTTTGAATGTAGTTCGATACGCCCAGAGAGCTTCATGCAGTCTCTCATGCCAGTCATTTTTATTTTAGGACACTGTCTTTATCACGATCTTCATTATGGTCTTGTTAAAGGCCTCAGCTAGACCATTAACTCGGGGATTATAGACCGAAGAGTATCTCCAATTTATATTATGCTGTTGTGCAAAGCGGCTGATCTTATGGCTTCTGTAGGCTAGTCCGTTATCGGAGATAATCCATCGCAGAGTGCCGAACCGGTAAATGACGTGTGTCTTGAAGAAATGAAGGATATTCTACGTCTTCACTTCTCTTAGTGGTACGGCTTCTGTCCACTTAGAAAAGTAATCGGTCGTTGCCAATATGAACCGGTGTCCTCTGGATGATGCCGGTTCGATGGGCCCGATTATGTCAGTTCCCCACATTTTGAACAACCAGCTAGCCACCGTTGGGTCTAGCGGATTTGGATACTGATGGATAAAGTCTCCGTGAATCTGGCACGAGTGGCACTGCTTTACGTATTCGAGACAGTCTTGGATCATTGTGGGCCAATAATAGCCCATCCTTTTGATCTTCAGCTTCATCTTCGGCCCGGCTTGGTGAGAACCGCAGAGTCCGTCGTGAGTTTCTTGGACGTATTTCTTTGCCTCTTCAGGTCCCAGGCATCTTAGCCATAGAGAATCAAATGATCTCTTATACAGAGTATCATTGACAAAGGCGAAGGATAGAGCTCGTTTCATGAGCTGATGTCTTGAGGACGCGTCTTCAGGTGTTTGACGGGATTTGAAGTAGTCTATAAAGACTTCCCTCCAATCCTTAACCTTTTCCTGGTCTTTTATTTGTTGGGCCGTTTGCTCGTCAGCTCCCTTTTCTTTGGACGATTCCGGGGATAGTTCTGCCGGTGCAAGAACCCGACGGCTTTGCACAACGATCCTCACGTCATCGAGGTTCTCATCGGCCAGTTCTTTAGCGAGTTTAGCCAATGCATCCGCTTTGCTATTTTCCGCACGCGGTATGCTTTCTAGGGTGTAAGAAGGAATTTGAGTCCGTAGTTGATGCACTCTCTCGCCGTACTTCACCAGCTCTGGCTTGCACGTTTGATAGTCGCCGTTTACTTGACTACCGATCAGCTGGGAGTCTCCGTATATAAGGAGGTTCTCGATTCCCATGTCGACAGCGATCTCAAGACCTGCTATCAAAGATTCATATTCGGCTTCATTGTTCGTCCCCGGCTCTGTTAAGAAGAAGGCAAAGCGCATTATCCCTCCTTGTAAAGTCACGAAGATGAGGCCTACCCCTGATTTGATTATGGGGGTGCTTTGTTTGCGCTTCTTCATGGAAGATGCTCCATCGAAATAGAGTTCCCACTGGGTATCATTCTCTCTTCTCTCCCCGTCGATCGTGTCAAACGCGTGCTCGTCGGGCAATTCGCAGTTCAAGGGAGAGAGGGCATGTATCGGATGCTCAGCGAGGAAGTCGGCGATGGCCTGGCCTTTCACTGCCTTGAGGGGATGATAAGTTATCGAGAACTCCATCAAGAGCAGGGCCCATTTAGCAAGACGTCCCGTTAATATGGCCTTTGACATCAAATATTTGAGGGGATCCACCTTTGATATGAGATGGACCCCGTATGCCAACGCATAGTGTCTGAGCTTCATTATCACGAAGATCAATACCAAGCAGTGTTTTTTGATGGGGGAGTAGTTGCTTTCTGCCCCCCAGGAGAACTCGACTCAAATAGTAGAGGGCTCTCTCCTTCCCTTGGTCGTTCTCTTGTGCCCACAGTACGCCTAAAGAACTTTCGAGGGCTGTTGTGTACAGGACGAGAGGTTTTCCCTTAACGGGAGCGGCCAATACTGGCGGATTCTACAGGTATTGCTTGATTTCGTCCAGTGCGCTTTGGCATTTGCTATCCCAGACGAACGGGGTTCCCTTCTTCATTAGGTGACTGTAAGGACGGCACTTGCCGGAGAGATTGGCTACAACTCGCCGGATATACGCGAGCTTTCCTTGGAGAGACTGCGGTTGCTTGAGAGTCCATGGCGGAGGCATTTCCATGATCGCCTTGATCTTCGATGGGTCTATCTCAATGCCTCGGTGTCGGACGATGAATCCTAGGAATTTGCCCGAGCAAACTCCGAACGCGCATTTGAGAGGGTTCATCTTCAAGTTATATTTCTGAAAGCGCTGAAACACGATCTTCAAATACTCTAAATGTTCCTCGTATGATTTTCTTTTTAACTATGAGGTCGTCAATATAGCATTCGACGATTTCATGTATGAGGTCATCAAAAATCTTCGTTATGGCCCTCTGATAGGTGGCACTGGAGTTCTTTAAACCGAAAGGCATCACCTTGTAGCAAAATATGCCCAAAGGGGTCCGGAAAGTGGTATGCTTCTGGTCCTCGGGATACATTTTTATTTGATTGTATCCTGATGAGCCGTCCATGAAAGAGAAAACTTCATGACTGGACGTATTATCTATCATCAGCTCGGTAACCGGTACAGGAAAATCGTCCTTCGGGCAAGCTTTATTGAGATCCCAAAAGTCCACACATATACGCACCGTCCCATTTTTCTTCATTACTGGGACAATGTTGGCGATCCAGTCAGGATACTGAACCTCTTGGATGAAACCGGAGTCGATTAGCTTCTTGACTTCGGCGTTGATGCCCATCTCAAGCTCGAGCCGCATTCTTCTCGGAGCTTGTTTGATCGGCTTGACGTCCGGAGATATCGCCAATTTGTGCACAGCAATCTCTGGATCTAGTCCCGGCATCTCGGAATAGTTCCATGTGAAGCAGTCTTTATACTGCATGAGCACGTCTTTAAGCGTAACCTCCTTTTCTTCAGACAACAATTCACTGATGAACGTCGGCCGTGGGTCGTTTGCCATTCCCAAGTCGATTTTTATGATGTCATTTGCAGTAGTATGTATACCATCTTCTAGATCTTTTGGCGCCGGTGGAAATTCTGAGATCAACTCATCTTCATTGATTTCGAAGCACCAAGAAAGATCATCCATATTCTCGGGTTCTTCTTCTGACAGTTTTATCGCGTGACAGGTACGAGATCGTTTCCAAGACCGATGTTGATCTGGTTCTACTCTCGCTATACACGTCGCTTTCGGTTCATGCTTCTATGGCGGGGTTATCCTCCAACTGTCGGATAGAGCGAATCTACCGAGTTGATACTGGTCTTCTACCCAGCCGTTGAATGTGATGCAGTCTTTGAGAGGATGTCCTATCGCTCGGTGATAGGAGCAATAGTCCGGGTGAGAGGCCTCGCCTGCTTGCTCGGGATGCTTGGACTCTGGAAGTGTCATCATCTGATATTTTATGACAAGATTAAATATCTTCCTTGTCTTGTCTTGGGGAAAAGAATATGCTCGACCCATTTTCCTTATAAGAGACGGATCCCGGCTGCTCGATACTCGATCGCATGGCTTCTTAGACCCGCTACGCTGTTGTCAAACGTTTTTTCCGTTCTTTGGTTTATTTTTGCCTCTGCGCCAGGTCTTTTGTATGACAGGTTGGCGACGAAGAGCATTGTCATTCTCCGCGGCCTGCTGAAGGAGGTGCTGCGTTCTGGCTTTCTCGTAGATGGCCATTTCGCGATTATGGTCGTCTCGAACCTTTTGACTCGCTTCCCTTATAAGCTTGTCCATTTGTTCTTCGAACGACGGACTTGGCATTTTCACGGCGGGAGCTCGTTTTGGTTCAGGGTTAGCGTCTTTTAACAAAACATCTCCTTCTTCGTCAAAGTCATGTATAACGTAGCAGCCGTGGAATCGTTCCCGTATCTTAGATTGAACATATCCAAGCCCGATCATTTCCATTCTCCCGTTGGGCAATTTTCGCTGAGTTCCAGGGACGCTCCAGATCCTGTTGTAGTATTGAGCTTGTCGAGCAGTCTGTTTGAAGGGTACGCTTTGGCGCTTTAACAGCTTTTTTAATACTTCCCTGTAGTATCTGGGCAGACGAATGGGCTGGAGCCTGTCAAGTGTAGAATCGACACCATGCCAAATTTCCTTCTCCACTTTGTTTTCCGTGGATTGATAAAAAAGGATCGCCTTTTCATCTTTTCGTCTGGGAGGGACGTAGAACGTTTGCAGTTCTTGCACAATGTAGGTTTCAAGTGCGTCGAGCTCTTTGTAATGCTCTTGCGGAACCATGGCGATTTGCAAACTCCAATCATTTCCAGCGAAGGCTTGTATTGATGGCCGAGCAGAAAATACGGCATTGACCTCATCTTCCGAGTCGTTGCCGAAGACCAGAATAGGGGTGGATGGTCCCGGCTTGTTGTATTGGGGCAGCCCTGAATAAACTATTTTTTCTTCCTCCTCAGTGTCACTCCTGAAGACCGGAATGGTGGTGATAGCTTTGTTCTTCGGTTTGTGACACCTTTCCCTATCCTCGAAATCTGGTAGGAAGTACTTGGCATCTTCATATTTTCGGACTTCGTTCACAGAAAATGGGTTTAGTTCCCCCATCACAGTGTACTCGAGACCATCTTTGAAGTACTTCATACACTGATGTTGTGTAGAAGAGATAATGTTGTACTCGTGTAACCAAGGCCGGCCGAGCAAAGCGTTGTAGCAAGTCTTGGCGTCAATGACGTGGAACTTGATGTCCGTGATTAGTAGCCCAAAGCGCAATATCAGTATCACAGACCCAAGCGTCCGTGATGACTAGGAGTCAAACTTGGAGATGGTGATTTTATCACGAGCGAGGTGCTGAACGCTCATGCAGATTTCCTTCAACACTCCTACATTGAGAAGGTTGACGGAGGACCCATTGTTGACCATGATTTTTCCTATCTTGATATCATGACAGTACCCGAAGATATAGAGGGGACGATTATGCTCGCACATCCCGAGGAGGAGATCTTCATCGCCAAAAGTGATATCGGCCGTGTGCACTTCTTCCAGCTCGTCCTTCATCTTTTCTTCGGCGAGAAAAGCCTGGAACTATTCGGGCTCTTGCAGTGCCTTGATCAAAGATTCTCTCGCCTCTTTAGATAGCAGAAGGGCGTCGAGAATGCTTGGCTGTGAGGGTATCTTCCTCAGGTGTGCCAGAACGTTGTAATCCACCTTACTTTTCTTGGGCGGATCCTTGGCTGTCAGCTCTTCGACGGCTTGGTCATCGAGGGTGATATCCTCAGGGACCTTTTCTTTTCCCTTATCCTTTTTGTTCGACCACTTATTTAAGGGTACGAGATTCTTTTCAGGTAATGTGCGATTGCGCAGCTGAATGTTCTCGCATCTCTTCGGTTCTTCCTCTTCTCCTGATGTGGATTCTTTGAAGAGAGGGCCAAGAGCCATTTCTTCTTCAGAATCACTCCTGAAGGTGAGAACTTGCGATCCCCTGCTATCAACAATGTGACAGTTGCCGGCAGCTCTTCCATATTCGTCTGTCGCATTTTTCCGCTGTCGACGAGCTTCACGCTTCATCCTCTTGAAGTGCTGCCTGTGAGCGACATACCCTTGTCACCAATTTTTAAAGGCGTTGCGTTCTTCAGTAGGGTGCGCAATCCTTCGATGATATAAAAAGTAATTAGAATGCACATCCTCTTCATTAAGGTGTATTTCATCAGAAGTGTTTCCTTCGGAGAGTGGCAGCTTCATTCCCATTGATATGGCTTTGGCGAACCTTTTCTTCGTTTTAAGCCTGCTCTTGTCTGGCGCGGGCCTGCCTCGGTCTGGTTGGGGCGCTTCAACCCTTTCATCCAGTCGCTGACGTTTGGCTTTTTCAAATATGGCCATCTCACGCTCTCGATCAGCTTTGCTTTTCAGAAGAGCTTCGTTCAGGAATGCATCAATTATCTCATCTGACGATCCTAGGAGCTCCGATTCGGGATCTGCCCTCAGTTTCTTTGTTTCAGGAGCTTTTTCACTATTTATTAATGAGTGAGAGATCACATGGAAGCTTACCACATAATCCTCAGGTTCATCCGACGAGTCTTCTCCATTGTCATCATCTCCGTCCTCAAGGACGTGGCTGAGAAATTCTTGGAGTGTGACTGGGGTACGTGCCTTCTGGTTATATTCTTCCAGCACGTCAATATGTTTTTGTAGGTCCGTGCGCTTGTCATCAGGCTTCATGGGCTTTTTGGTCTTTTTCTTCTTCTTTGAAGACTTTGACGGCTGGGTGTGGGCGCTTTGACTATTACCACTAAATTTTGGAGTTGGGCGCGGCTTCAGCATTCCCTTGATGACTTCGGGTTCCAGCGGACTTTTCCAATTGATCGCCGGTCATATTTGGAGATCCTTCAGCATTCTTTTTGGCTGAAAGAGCGACCTCCCATGGAGCTTCTTCGCTAAAAGAGCATGATGCCCCCGGTGTGTCCCCACTTTTAAGAGCATGCAGTTGAGGCGGGCTTACTTTCCAATTCTCGGACAGTGCGAATTTGCCCTGTTGGTATTGGTCTTCAATCCAGCCTTTAAAGACGAAGCAATCTTCAATTGGATGGCCTATCGCTTAGTGATAGGGGCAATAATTGGGATTATTAGCCTCACCGGGTTGCAATGGGCGCTTTGGATTCGGAAAATTGATGAGCCTGTTGTGCACCGCTAGCTCGAACAGTCTCCTCGTTTTATCCTGGGGAAATGAATAAGGACACTTCATTTTCTCATTAAAGAATCGTCGTTTCTCGTCTTGGCGATCAGTTAGTTTCGGACCACTGGGCTGCTGTTGAGCATTGACGACGAAGGTTGCTTTTCCTTTCCCTTTTTCATTCCGAGATTCCAGCTTCGAAGGAGATGGTCTATGACCCATCTAATCCATTTGGGCCAGTTTGTCAATCAAAGCCTGGAAAGTGGTCGGCTTGAAGAATATCATGAATTGTGAAATGGTCGCTTAAGGGTCAAGAGTACCCACGAACATGCCTACCGCAGGTGCTTCTTCAATGCGCTGCTCGCACTTTGACCATAGATTCCGCCACCGTATTGCATACTGAACCCATATTTCTCCAGGCTTCACCCTGGCATTGATCAATGCCGTGATTGGGGTGCGTTCGCTAGCACTTGCGAAACGCTGGGTGAATAACAACTCCATATCCGTAAAAGTTTTGACGGAATCGTTGAAAAGCTCTGAATACCATTCGAACGCCGTCTCCGCCAAGCTGCCGATGAATTGGCGAAGAAGTAGGTTATCATCCCCTCCAGTGTTGCCGCAGAGAGCCCTGAACTGAGCGACATGTTGATGGGGATTTCATGTCCCCTTGTATATATGGAATTTGGGAATCGTATATCCTGGCGGGTAATTTATTTGATCGTACCAACCCGGATAGGGCCGTCCATTTCTGACGACCTGGCTAGCTGCTTCATTCGCTTGATGAACTCATATTTGTTGAGCTATATAATCATCGAGCATGGCTTTAGAGATGGTCTCCTCCTTGGCTGCTGACAGAGCCGGCAGAGGATTTGATGTCTTTCCTCTATCATCTTCAATTATTACTGGAAGATCTTCGGCTGGAAAGTCCGGTTGGATCATTATGCCCACCATATCTTGGAATAAGAGGGCCATTTGTTTTATATTGGCCGCTTGTTCCGCAGCCTCTTTGTCCTTCTTCTCAAGCATTCTCCGAAGGAATTCATCATCTGTTTCTTGCTCACGACGCTGCTCCGAAGATGTCTATGGGCTTGCTTTTGGTCCCGTGAGTGCGGCTATAGCTGTTAGCATCTCTTGGAGCTTTTGTTGTTGCTGCTTCTGAGCCTTAGTCACTGATCGCGTAAGCGGTCGATGACCTGTGGAAATACAGCTATCCTCTTTTCCGAATGCCATATAGACGGTATGCACCATCATGCCCCCAGACTTAGGGCATTTAGGCTCAGTTCCCTTGACATTTTTCGCGGACACGGGGATCTTCTCCGGCCTCCTTCTTTGGTGGGCGGTCGAAGTTGAGGGAGCCGTTGCAGCGGGCACCCAAACAAATGACACCTTCTATAGTACGACAGAATGGTCCTTCTCTTGATGAAACTTCATATTTTTCTGTCGGCGGGAGTAATCTTGATCAATTACAGAGTCTTGGACTTGACGCCAAACCTTGTAAATTTTGGAGGACAGCTGCTGAGGGTGCTGCTCCAGCTTCACCTTTGTAACGTTCTCCATAGGTGGAGGAGACTTTTTCAGCACGGCAGTTGGCGAATTCCTGCGCACCCTGTTAAGTAGTTCAAAGCTGTTCCCAGTTGGAACAGCAGCATCAACTTCCACCGTTGCAGCTGGCGGAGTTAGTCCAGAAGGAGAGCTGCCCCCAGCTTTCCTCACTCGCCAGTGACGACGTCGAGCATGTCTCACAGACGGTATTGGTTCAGTCACGGGGGTGGCCTCATCATGCCCCCCGTTTTGGTCAAGTTTCGCCGGTATCAGCCTCTTGAAGACTGACGTTCGTTGAGTAGGGACGACCAACCTATCAAAAGCAGACTTTCGTGCAGGAGGAGCAGTTTTGATGACTTTGTTTTGGGCGGGAGCCGAAACAGTCAGTCTTGCAAAGACCGACTCCTTAGCAGGGGAAGCCGCTTTGGCGACTTCGGGAGCAAGAATGACTATCCTCTTCGGGATAACACCTTCCGGTATCGCGGACATCTTCACAGGCCCATTAGAGCTTCGGTCCAATCTGTTAAAGACTGAGGCACTTGGTTTGGGCGACCCATTGAGAGGGGTCGCAGTAGTTGTGAGCCGATCAAAGACCGACTTCTTCTGAGCTTCTTGTGATGGCAGTGGTGTGTTGAAGCTCATGGGTGGGAGCATGATCCCAAAGAATAGCCCTGTGGTGACTTGCGTCACCTGGTCCACCGGCATTGTGAAAAGGGAGGCCGCTTGGGGCCCGTAGGTTACTCCTCCAGATGAGGCGGAACGGGAGTTGCAGTTGCAGTTGGAGCAGTTAGAGGCTATTGATGTTCTTTTTTCTGCACGGGAGCAAAACCAAATCTTAATACCTCGAACCTAAGGGCAACCATATCAAACCACGATTCGTTCGCGAAATACGACACACGAAGTGTGGAGTGGAAAGAGGAATAAGTCCCACCGGGCGTGCCAGAATCTGTTCTCCGCCGAAAGACGCGACTGGGACGTTGGGACGTCCGGGCCTGAATTCCGAGGGCAGATGCTAATTGGTGCTATCCGTCCACCTCTCCGAAGATACCAAGTTGATTTATGGCACCATGTATCGAAGGTTTGGACGGATGCGGCCGTTGTAGTGGACATCCTCAGATTCCCCCTCATTTGAGGAGTTTTTGATTGTGGGGACGCTCTTCCCTGCAAGCGCAAGCCCCTGCAGTTAATTACGCTACCGCATCGCGGTAACAACTTTCTCCTTCTCCAGATGGTCACTTTATGTTGTGTGTGTTTGTTTGTTTGTTTTTTTGGCTGCCCGTGGATTGTATACGGAGACTAATTTATGTTGTCGCCCGTAGGGCGTGGATTAGTCCAAATCCGTATTTTCTTAGATTTGGTTTTTGGTTTGGGTTTAAGGATACGTTAGTCTCATTTAACACTAAGATCAACTTAAACGTTTGTTAAGGATACGTTAGTCTAATTTTAGACTAAGATCAACTTAACAATTTGTTAAGGATACATTAGTCTAATTTTAGACTAAGATCAACTTAACTGGATCATTTAGATCCAACAAAAGAGCATTTTAACTCTATTGTTTTAGTTTAGTGACTTTGCGGTCGATTAGTTTAGGGACATTACGGTCCATTACCAGTTTAAGGACATGGTGGTCCAAGGTTAAGGACATCATGGGCTTAAGAACCCCATAGTCCGAGGTTAAGGACATCATAGTCCATGGGTTTAAGGACCCCACAGTCCAAGGTTGAGGACATCATAGTCCAAGGTTAAGGACATCATAGTCCATGGGATTAAGGACCCTACAGTCAGAGGTTAAGGACATCATAATCCATGGGTTTAAGGACCCCACAGTCCATGAAATGTTTGGTTGTCGGGACCCGTCACCTTTTTCAAGACGTTGAAAGATTACAACGACAAATATCAGAGGAGTAAAGAGATGTACCCTTGAACCAATATTGGTTGAAGAATTACAACGACAAATATTAGATTGATTTAAGAATCGTTAATCTCGTTTAGGATTAAGATCAACTTAAATGTTTTTAAGGATACGTTAGTTTAATTTTAGACTAAGATCTACTTAACAGGATCATTTAGATCCAACAAAAGAGCATTTGGGCTCTGTTGTTTAGTTTAGGGACATTGCGGTCCAAGTTCAGATGCAAACATGGGTTTGGAAATGCACCAGATAGTTATTGGTCATTGGGACCCACCACCTCTCTGAAGACGTTGAAAAATTACAACGACATATATCAGAGATATGAAGAGATGTACCCTCGAACTAAAGTTAACTGAAAGGTTTCTGAGAATTATTTTGAATGTCATATGAGATGACCAATTTTGGAAGACAAAAGTGTGTTTGAGGTTCAGTCAAAAGAAAGGGGTACTGCCTCTAGAAAACTTAGCTAATTTAGGCTAACATTATTTGAAAATAGTATTAAACACTAGCACATATTTGGCGATCACGTGTTCCCACGTGATGCATTTAAAATAGTGTTAAACACTAAGGATGCAGTGCTTAAAATAGTGTTAAACACTAGAAAAATGAAGCGCTCACGTGAGGACACATGAGGCGCGTTAGGATTGAGCCAAGATTCCTTTATTTTATTCTCAGAATATTCAAATAAGTGTTAAACACTTTTAGTCTTAATGGCCATCACGTGTGGGCACATGATGGGTACCCATGCACTGGATATTAAAAGGATCTGCTAAGGGTCACGTGGGGACACGTGAGAGCGCCCATGCATTGGATTTTAATACTTCAGTTCTTTCCATCTTATCTTTAAGAGGTGTTTGTCAGGGGTCATGTGGGTACACGTGAGGCACCCAAAATCTGTTCTGCCCTTCTTTATTTTGAGAAGTCTGTTCAAGGGTCACATAGGAGCACGCGACCTAGTCTTGTTCGTTCTCTTTTGATCATTGAGGGGGAGGGTCACGTGTTGCCACGTGAGCATGTTGGGTACTTGATCCTTTTACGTGCATGAAAAGTCTAAGTCTCTTGTTTAAGAATTAAATTCTTTTATAGGGTTAAACCCTAATTTTATTTAGAGGAATTAAATTCTTGTGTATTTGGAAGAACTAAATTCATTTATACGGTTAAACCCTAATTTTGTTGGAGAAATTAAATTCCTATGTGTTTTGTGGGAGAATATAATTCTCTTAACTTAGGTCTTCTCTTAGGTTTTAGATCTGCATGGTAGAATCTCCCCGATGAGAATTAAATTCTCAATTTATGGGGAGATCTGCTTCTTCATACCTTCAACTAAAGGAAGAACTATTTTCTTATTCAGAAGAGTTAAACTCTTAATTTGAGAATTAAATTCTCTTTCTATTTTGTGGGAGCTTATAGGATGATCTCTCACCTAAGATTTCTTTCTTTTCTCAAGAGAGCTTCTTTTCTCTCTAGAGAATTAAATTCTCTTTTCTTTTGTATTCTCTCTCTGTTGTTCTATCTCCCCCTCTCCTTTTCTTCTCGGTTCCTATTTATAGGAGAAAGAAAAGAATCAGTTTATTTAGTCAATCTTTCATTGAAAGATTTTGATTGATTTTGTAACCAACATGATCTTTTAGACCACTCAGTGAATTTTATTCACCATTGGATTTTTAATCCAAAAGATATTTTATTTGTTGTTCCTGGCAGATTTTAGCAAAATATTTTCTTGTATAGAATCTTTCTATAAATTGGTGATTTTTTAATCACTATTGGATTTTTAATCCAACGGTGCTCCACTTTACAGAGCGCAATCTTTTTGTTTGAAATGATCTAGGGAAATATTAGGGTTTTTGATTTTCTTTTAATTAGAATTTAATTCTATTGTTCCAGAGGGTCTAAGAACCCATCACGTGTTGGCACATGACCCATCTAATTAGAATTTAATTCTATTCACTCAGAGGACTTAAGAGTCCATCACGTGTTGACACGTGACCCCACCAGTTAAGCATTTTCATTAGAATTTAATTCTATTATTTCAAAGAGCTCAGGGGCCCATCACGTGTTGGCACGTGACCCATCTAATTTAGAATTTAATTCTATTCGCTCAAAGGACTTAAGAGTCCATCACGTGTTGGCACGTGACCCTATCTCCAATTGTGTATTTCAGCACCCATAACTTTGCTCATAGAAGGTCACGTGTCCCCACGTGATGTCCGATCACGTGTAGACACGTGATGCCCATTTTTTTTAAGATTCTCCCCTTTTTTTGTAAGGGAACAAGTAGCTCTTTGCCGAAAATTTTGGCGGAAACAGGGATACTACATCTCAAATCCAATCTGGTGTGAATATGGCTGCCACATTCCAAGACCAGCCTCCTCTGGAAGGAAATGAAGACCTTTCCAGTGAGGCTGATAAGCAGAGAGAGCCCTCAGTTCATGAGGAGTCGGGCTCGGAAAGCGAAGATGAGCCAATTTTCCATCCTAAGGCCGCAAAGCAGCAATTTCTCCAGGAGCTCCGAAAGCAGCTCAGAAACAAAGAAAAGGAGATGGTCAAGCTCTGCTAAAAAATTGACTACTTGACAAACGTTGTCTTACAGCTCACGACCCAACTTGCCTCTCAGCCGCCTAATCAAGCGTAGGGCTCTGCTCATGAATCGGGAAACGGTGTCCCGAGACAGCCGATGCCTATTCCCTCAAATCCAAAGGTGGCCGGACCGCATGAAAGTCAGTCACATCCTATCTCAGGAAATGTCTTGGCTACCGATGACAGTATCCCACTAACACAAGATCAAATCATGGATTTGGTTGCCAACAAAGTCAAAACATTCGTAGCCGAAGCCGGAGCGCAAAAGGATATCAGCAGTAGCAGGAGACCATATCTTGCTCAGTATGATCTGGTAGAATTTCTTAGCGGCTATGTCATCCCCAAATTCGGAAGATTTGATGGGACGGAAAATGCGGATCAGCACATCGCACACTTCAAAACCTCATGCAGGAATACTGGGGGCAATGATGCGCTTCTCCTCTACCAGTTCGTTAATAGCTTAACCGATGTCGCTTTCGACTGGTACATGAGCATATCGGATGGCTCCGTTACTACTTTCGTCCAAATGGAATCTCTGTTCCGACAAAGGTTCATGAGTGTCAGCGATAAGATCACCATTGCCGATCTTGTAAGGACCAAGCTAAAGAACGACGAAAGCAGCACGGATTTTATAACCCGCTGGCGCAATCTCTCCGTTAAATGTGAACCGCCGATAGTGCAGGACCAATCTGTCAGCCTCCTTGTCGGAAATCTTAACAATTGAATGGCCCCGTTTCTATGCACAGCGGGTCTCAAAACATTCTAAGAGCTGACCAGGAAAGTCCAGATGTTGGAGTGAAAGTAAAGTATATACAAGTGCCTAGAGCTCTAGGTCTTCTGAGAACTGCTCCAAGTCGTCTGTGCTGGGCTCGATCTCCAAAGAATCATGTCCTCCTGACAACATTCCAAAGAAAGAATTGAAAAGGGATATCGCCAGTGAACAATAGCTCGGTAAGTCCCAAAGAGAGATAGAAATAGACTGAATAGGTAATGAGAATATAACTGGTATAATATTGATTGTTATGTTAACGCGGTTGTTTGTAACTTGGTACAGAATATGCCAGTGTATACGAAAGGAGTCCAGCTTACCCTATGGACTATGGTATACGGATCACAAAGCCTCGTCAAAACCCACAGGACAACGGAAACGGATGTTCAGGTTAGGTGTATTAAAGTGACCATCTCGTGCCACTTTTAACACATTCCGTACTAGTTTACCCCTTTAAAACCCCGTAATGTATTTTGTATTGATATGTATTGTTTTGTTTAATAGATGTAAGACTTGCCGAAACCATGATATCAGTAGTTCATGTAAACGGAAAGGATATAAACGGATAGTCATGTAAACAATGTCAAATGTATATCCATGGTTCGGTCAAATCAATTCATGTTGATATAGATTGTATTCTGGTATAAATGGATTCTTGTTGAATTGGAGTTATACTTGAATTGTATACATAGATGGAATGATTTCAGATTAGACCGAGACTCTAACTGAGTCAGATACTTTAAAATGAATTGAAGTCCTGAAATAGTTTTGGAGTTATCGGTAACTGCTGCACATGGACGACAGGATTTGTGAATTTTTCCAAACCAATTACCATATTGATAACCCCATTTTAGTTGTCTACCTTAAATAGGCAAGCACCCAAATTCTCCCACTTCCTGAGGCTCAAGAGAACCGGTCACGTTTAAACCTATATTTACCAGGGTCCTTATTGTAAATTAATATAACTTGAGGGGGTTTTATGAAAAATAGTTTTCATATATTTTCAAAATAAACCTCAAGTATTTAATTATCGTCTTTAGGGTTTTCATAGATGTAATTTTAAAAGTGATGAGATAGTCTAGTGGATATAAACATAACTTTAATAGTATAGGGTATTTTCATATAATTTGACTTGTATTGATTCTTGATGGTATTTTCATGAACTTTTCTGATTCTTTTCTTTTGATTAGAAAATATGGAACATATTATATATTTAAAATAGATATTTTGGTAATATATATATATATATAATTATTAAAAATAGAATTTATTTATTAAATAGAAATCACGTTTTCTTAAACATTGTAATATAAATTCTATCGAGATCGTATGCTCCGTGAGAAGGTCTGCATCTCACCCTACTAGTCCGATGGATGTAAGATAACCCACACCAAACAAATCGGATTCCCTAAAATGGGTTGTAAGGACATAATTGTATGTAATTTAATTAAAACAATCTTAAAGAATACGGTTTTTAATAGTTTAGGGTATTTTATCGTAAAATTGTATTAGTCCTAAAAATATTGTAAAGAGACAATCATGCTATGTCATGATGAGTGTTGTGATGAGATAGGTCATTATCTCATGAGTTTTCTAAAGATAATATGAGTAATATGAAGAAATAATGTCGAATAGAAAGTTTGTGGTATTTAACCGTAAAAGTGCAATAAAAATGTTTTTATATGGAGTTTTGAATTCAAATTTGTTTCTAATTATAGTTTAATGTTTAACAAACTAAGTACAATGATTTAGATAAATAGTTCTTTAAGAAAAATTGTTAGTTTAAGAAGTTTTAGAGATGGATGTCGGTATAACTCCACTTACCGATATCATTGAAAAGAAAAGGTTTTGAGGGGTGAAAAGAAGAGAGTAGAGGGAACTTACTGAATTAGGGTAAAGAGAAGGGATGGAGGAAGATTTTGAAAGCGTCGCGGTGTCACCGGATTTGTCCCGAAACGTTGCCGGAACTTGACCTTGAGCTAACTCCACTTGTACAACTTTTTAGACTTAGAAAATTTTGAGAGTTTTGATACTAGATTTCAGAATGAGGAGGACTATAGTGTAGGGTGGTATTTATAGGGTAGAATTAGGATTTAGAGTATTAAACATGAGAATTAAAATGCATTAAAATTTGATTTTAAAGCTCATTTTAATTCTCTGTTAATGTGCAGGAAAATCAAACAGAAGATGAGTGTTTCCCCAATAAAAGAGCAAAACTCTGTTCAAAACTCAATGGGCAGTGCCTCACATGTCTGCCACGAGGGCGCCGGCGCCAGAGTTAAAAACTCTTATATGAGCAACGCCCGTGTATAAAGCACACAAAACTCAAGCGGCAGCGCCTCACGTGCCTTCCACGAAGGCGCCAGAGTTAAAAAACTCTTATTAGCGCCGCACACAGCATGTGAGCGCCGGCGCCTAGTAGAATTAAATTTTACTCTCTGTTAAACAAAGCTGTTAGATCAAAAAACCAACGGAGATGATAAATCATCAGAATGCAGAATTAAATTCTGTTGAGGAAATATTCCTCAAATCTTTCTAAACAAAAAAGATTACTCTCTTTAAAACAGAGTACCATTGGATTAAAAATCCAATGGTGATTAATTAATCACCGATCTACAGAATAAATTCTGTGTGGGAAAATATTTCTCTAATCTTTTTAAAAACAAGAAAAATACCTTCTGTAAAACAGAAGTCCTTAGATCAAAGATCCAACGGTGGGTAAAATCCCCAAATCAATTAGGAGCCATCAATGAGGGATTTCTTCAACTAATTAACAGACTTGCCTCTACCATATAAAGGACCCAAGACTTCAAGTCTAACAGAAAGGAACCCCCCATAAGTTTTGAAAAAACAAAGCAAAAAGCTTCAAAAAGAAAGAAAGAAGAAGATCTCCCTTCTTAGAAAAAAAACTCTAGGTAAATAAGAAAGAAGAGAGATCAAAATATCTCATTTACCTATTGAAGAGTTTAACCCTTTTAAAAAGAAGAACTTAGTTTTTTCTCTGGATCTGAGATCCGCAAGACAAGTCTCCAACAAGTTAAGAATTTAATTCTCATCGGGACGAACTTGTTCTTGGAGATCAAAAATTCAGAAAAGAACAAGGAAATTGAACTCCTCAGAATAAAATATACAAGGAGCAATCAGCGCCCAGTGCCTCATGTGCCCCTCACGTAGGCGCCACTTAATTAGGAGTGCTTAGCGCTCAGTAGTTGGCGCTCAGTGCCCAGTGCTTCACGTGCCCCTCACGTGGGTGCCGCTCAATAAGGAGTGCTTAGCACTTAGTGACCGACGCTCAGTGTCCAGTGCCCCACATGCCTCTCACATGGGCGCAACAAAATGAAGGAGTGCTCAGTACTCAGTGTGTGGCGCCTACCGCCCAGTGCCTCATGTGCCCATCACGTGGGTGCCACAGAACATAAAAGTGTTTGACACTCACCAGGTAGCGCCTATCGCCTCATGTGCTTCTCACGTAGACACCATAAAGAGTGCTCAGTACTCCATAAAGAGACAAAAAAGGATAAAGTGTTTAACACTTATTGGGCAAATCTCCATGACTGAAAACCCCACATGGCTAGGTGTGAGCGTCAGAACTTACATAAGTGCTCAGCACATTTTGCATACAAAAAAAGGATTGAGCCCAAAGAAGTGCTTAGCACTCTTTTTCAAATAAAAAGAAAACTGAGTGAACCAAGCCCATGTGCTCAATACTCCCCAAATTGATCTCAGTCTCAAATATGACTAATGATCGAATCTTTCAACTGATGATATTCAAAATGATATTTATCCCACATCTCCTAAGTTAATCTTAGTCTCCAAAAATGAATAATGATTCTTAGATGATCCACCATAATCTTTTCCCTCAAATACGGGATTTGGTTTAATGGTGCATCTCTCCAAACCTCTGATACATGTCGTTGTAATTCCTCAACTCTTCAGAGAGATGGCGGGTCCCGACAACCAACTGCTTTTGGGTGCACTTCCCAAAATGGCGACAATGGACCATAGCATTCTTAAACTAAAAACTCACCTCAAAAATGGTGATCTACAGACCGAAATGTCCTCAAACTACAACGTTGTCTCTAAGATGGTGACAATGGACCGAAACGTGCTTAAACTAAACCCTCACCTCAAAAGTGGTGATCTACGGACCGTAACGTCCTCAAACTACTACGGACTGAAACGTCCTTAAGCTAAACCCTCTCCTCAAAAAGGGTAATCTATGGACCGTATCGTCCTCAAACTACTTCAGACCGAAACGTCCTTAAACTAAATCCTCATCTCAAAAATGGTGATCTACGGACCGAAACGTCCTTAAACGAACAACGGACCATAATGTCCTTAAACTAAAATAATAGATCCCAAATGCTCTTTTGTTGGATCTGAATGATCCTAAAACCCTGTTAAGTAGATTTTAGTCTCAAATTGGACTAACGTATCCTTAACAAAAATTTAAGTTGATCTTAATCTCAAACGAGATTTTTGATCCTTAAATCAACCCAAACCCAAATCTAAGATATACGGATTTGGACTAATCCATGCCCTACTGGCGACAACATAAATTAGTCTCCATATACAATCTATGGGCAACCAAAAATAAAACAAACACACACGACACGAACTGAACTTCTGGAGCAGGAGTGTAACAACCCTAATTATCCTATACAACTTTCTTTACAAATTTTTTTAAAATCCATAAAGGGGTATTTTAGCCTGAGCACAAGATATATGTAATTAATTTGCTTTTTAATTACAAGTTAAAATAATGTAACAACTCCATTTTTAGTGTACAAAATTTGCTTAAAAATTAATGTATACTTGGGGTATTTACATTTACTGTTATTACTTTAAGTAATTAAATAGCTCCATAATTACAAGAAGGAGCTTATAGCTCATTGGTAATACCTTGTACTGCTGAACCAAACCACCAGAGTTCAAATCCCATACCCCACATTATTTTTAATATTGATTTTTTTAAAAACCTTTAGAATACCAAGGGTTTACACGTGCATATCTCACAAAAACCCCACTACACCCAAAAATGTAACAATGCCGGAGGTTAGATGAACCGTCAGGGGGGATCCCAGCCGCCTGACTCGGCCGGGAATCAGCCAACTCGGCCTCGACTCGGCCGACTCAGTCCTCCGACCGGGTCACGGCAGAGTCACCCCCGAGTCGGCCGATTCCGGCTACGGCCCCAACATGAAAATTGTGTCTTTTCACATTCCCTATGCACCTGCAAAATTTTAGCCACAGATTATTTCCAGAGCTCTTTTAAAACCCCAATTACTCCACTTTTAATACATTTTTAATACATTTTATCACATTTTTCATTTTAACCTTTCATCTATCCTAACCCTAGCCTAACCCTATAAATACCACCCCTACCCTCTACCCTCTCACCCCAAAACTCTGAGCCAACTCTCTAAAATTCTCAAGAGATCTTATGTAGTTTGAAAACGAGCACGAAGCGAAACTACGGCGAAATTCCCGGCAATCTTCCGGCGATCATTCTAGGAGCTCTCGGCGACGAAGCGATGCACCAACGATCCCTCTCCTTCCATCTCACTCTCATTATTTTCCAAAACCCGCAAGTCCCATTTTCTATCTCTCTTTTCTATTCAAAAAAATACGGATTTACAAAATCCGACGGAATCGGAACAAATCCGATTTCCGCTTCGGTTTCTTCATAAAACTCCACTTCTCGTTAATACAATTATGCTTAAACTATCTCATGTTGACTATTAAAAACTAATCAACCAAATTGATCAAGTTTCATTTCATAAAATGAGGGCTATTTCAATTTATCGTATTTTTCACTTAAATACCACATTGTTTCAATTCTACATTTAACTCCATTAAACTTGCTATACCTTTAAGTAGATCACGAGGTAACGACCTACCTCCTCACACATTCATATGCAACATAACACGATACCCTCGAGAACTTAGGATACGGGAAAAAACATTTTCATTTAAATACCATTTACTTAATAAAACCATTTCTAAAAGATTTAGTATTGATACATTTTTATAAATAAATACCACTTATTATGAAAATAGGATAAGATTGTGGGTATTCAGTCGTTTATCTAAACCTGACTTTATGGTGTCTAGGCTAGACAAGTGAGAAAGGTAACTTTAAAAGGCTCGTCTCACGGTGATTCGTGAGTGGATCTCTCCTTTCTTCACTTATACTTACCTAGCCACAATTGGCGGTGAAGAGGCGATTTGAGGTATCTCACAACTTGTCCCTTTGGACCTGTTAGGAGCAGTCTAGTTGACTTAGGAAACCCTAGAACATAAAATACGGGAAAACAACACTTTTTCTTTTAAATACCATAATTAATAAAAACCGTTTTCCTTAACGATTAGTATTTATACAAATCTTTGCAAAGCGCCGCTACAACCCATTTGGGGAACCCGTTTGGGATGGTGCGGATTATCGCACATTCTCGGTCTTAGTAGTGCAAGATTCAGACCTCCGCAAGGAGCATTCGGTCTCGAAAGATTTAAAATACGACATCTTAAGAAAACGAGATTTCTTGAATATTATAGATATATACAAAAATTATTTTCATATAAATATATGTATATGTAACATAAATATATCTATTTTTGAAGTATTATAAATATTCCACCTTTTCTGCAATATCACAAGAATCAATTTTACACTAAAATACCATGAATTCCATACAAATCAATATTACAAATAAATACCTTTATTTTTGAAATTAGAATATTTTCTCTAGAAATATCACAATATAAAAGCCACATTCATTACAACTCTAAATACGAATAATAAATGCTTGGGGTGTATTTTGAAAAGTATATAAAAGTATTTTTACATAAAACCCCCTCAAGTTCGATAATTTACCCTAAGAACCCTAGTAAATATAGGTAAGCGGGACCAATCTCTTGAACCTCAGGGAGCCGGAGAAGTGGGTGCTTGCCTATCTATGGTAGACAACTTAACAACGGTGTTATCAATACGGTAATCGTCTTTAGAAAAAAAAGACACGAAAAGTTACCGATAATATCAAAATAATCAGGACTTCAATTTACTTTTCTAACTCTCTGACTCAGATGAGTCTCATTATAATCTGACTTGAATATGATTCAAATACAATCTACAATTTACAATCTACAATCTACAAATTACAATCTACAATATTACAATTCAATATGAATCCATGAATCTAATTATCAATTTATACAACTTGACTGAACCAAATAATGGATAAACATTCCATTTACATGCTTCTCCAGTTATTCCATTTACATGATTCTATGGTTACATCCGTTTACTGATATCATGGTTTTGGTCAGTCATCCAATTATACAATCAACACAATTTACAATACAAACAAGATACCACGGGGTTTAAGGGGTAGATTGGTACAGAAGGTGTTAGAAGTGGTACGAGACTGTAAGACTTAATACACCTAACATGAATCTAGTTGTTGTTGTACCGTGGCACAAACGGTTTCTTGTACTATACTTGCCTCTAGTCTTTGGCATATAGAGACTCCTCTCGTATACACTGGCATTCTTCTGTACCAAGCTACAAACAACAGCGTTAATACAACATTACAACAAGATAATACAACTTTAAAAGATACCTCCTTATTCTGTCTATTCTACTTTCCCTCTTATCTTTAGGACTTACCGAGCGACCTGTTCGCTGACGACATTCTCTTTCTTTCTTCTTTGAATATCGTCAGGTAATTTGGACACGTCAGAGATCGAGCCTACTGCTGAAGCCTTGGATCAGTTTGCTGAAGACCCAGCGCTTTAGTTTCATTGTACACATTTCCTTTCAGTACTTTACATTCCTGTTATGCCATTGTTTAGGCATCGTTTTTATTTCAGTTGTATTTACTTTTCATGCATTGTACAAAAGAATGTTAATAAATAAAGTTGCTATTCAGTTTATATTTCTTGTCTCTTGTGTATTTACTTTATATTGCTTAGATACGCTTAGCGTATTTACTTCACAGTAAATACGTAGCGGGCCAGTCCCGTCCCCTTCGCCGTACACCGGGAAGTAGGGCGTGACAGGTTTTGTTTGTGGCCCATGCAGGTCAGAGTTGTATAGAACACTGCCATGCAGCTCTGTTCTGCATGAACAACCTAAGCAATATAACACAAGAACCAGCAATTAAAACATTCTTTACAATCATGTTCCTTGAATCTTATCTTTCATATTCCTTGAATCATATACTTTAAATCTGTCCTAACCCAAAATTCCCTCACCTTTTTTACAATCTTACCAAAACCTTCGCATTCTTTCATTCCTTCACACATTTTTCACATTTTAAAACAGTTGCACCACATTGTTATTTTTTTCACACACTGTCAGTACTTCAGTCACTAAACTTTCTTGAATCTGTTACACTTTCTTTTTACAAATTTCGAGGACGAAATTTTTATAAGGAGGGTAGAATGTAACAACCCTAATTTTCCTATACAACTTTCTTTACAAATTTTTTTAAAATCCATAAAGGGGTATTATAGCCTGAGCACAAGATATAAGTAATTAATTTTCTTTTTAATTACAAGTTAAAATAATGTAACAACTCCATTTTTAGTGTACAAAATTTGCTTAAAAATTAAAGTATATTTGGGGTATTTATATTTACTGTTATTATTTTAAGTAATTAAATAGCTCCATAATTATAAGAAGGAGCTTGTAGCTCATTGGTAATACCTTGTACTGCTGAATCAAGCCACCGGAGTTCAAATTCCATACCCCACATTATTTTTAATATTGATTTTTTTTAAAACCTTTAGAATACCAAGGGTTTACACGTGCATATCTCACAAAAACCCCACTACACCCAAAAATGTAACATTGCCAGAGAATAGATGAACCGTCGGGGGGATCCCGGCCGCCTGACTCGGCTGGGAATCGGCCAACTCGGCCTCGACTCGGCCGACTCAGTCCTCCGACCGAGTCACGGCCGAGTCACCCCCGAGTCGGCCGATTCCGGCAACGGCCCCAACATGAAAATTGTGTCTTTTCACATTTCTTATGCACCTGCAAAATTTTAGCCACAGATTATTTCCAGAGCTCTTTTAAAACCCCAATTACTCCACTTTTAATATATTTTTAATACATTTTATCACATTTTTCATTTCAACCTTTCATCTACCCTAACCCTATAAATACCACACCTATCCTCTACCCTCTCACCCCAAAACTCTGAGCCAACTCTCTAAAATTCTCAAGAGATCTTGTGTACTTTGAAAATGAGCACGAAGCGAACCTACGACGAACTTCCCGACGAACTTCCGGCGATCGTTCTAGGAGCTCTCGGCGACGAAGCGATGCACCGACGATCCCTCTCCTTCCATCTCACTCTCATTATTTTCCAAAACCCGTAAGTCCCATTTTCTATCTCTCTTTTCTATTCAAAAAAATACGGATTTACAAAACCCGACGGAATCGGAACAAATCCGATTTCCGCTTCGGTTTCTTCATAAAACTCCACTTCTCGTTAATACAATTATGCTTAAACTCCCTCATGTTGACTATTAAATACTAATCAACTAAATTGATCAAGTTTCATTTCATAAAATGATGGTTATTTCAATTTATCGTATTTTTCACTTAAATACCACATTGTTTCAATTCTACATTTAACTCCATTAAACTTGCTATACCTTTAAGTAGATCATGAGGTAACGACCTACCTCCTCACACACTCATATGCAACATAACACGATACCCTCGAGAACTTAGAATACGGAAAAAAAAACATTTTCATTTAAATACCATTTACTTAATAAAACCATTTCTAAAAGATTTAGTATTGATACATCTTTATAAATAAATACCACTTATTATGAAAATAGGATAAGATTGTGGGCATTCAGTTGTTTATTTAAACCTGATTTTGTGGTGTCTAGGCTAGACAAGTGAGAAAGGTAACTTTAAAAGGCCCGTCTCACGGTGATTCGTGAGCGGATCCCTCCTTTCTTCACTTGTACTTACCTGGCCACAATTGGCGGTGAAGAGGCGATTTGAGATATCTCACAACTTGTCCTTTTGGACCAGTTAGGAGCAGTCTAGTTGACTTAGGAGACCCTAGAACATAGAATACGGGAAAACGACACTTTTTCATTTAAATACCATAATTAATAAAAACCGTTTTCCTTAACGATTAGTATTTATACAAATCTTTGCAAAGCGCCGCTACAACCCATTTGGGGAACCCGTTCGGGATGGTGCAGATTATCGCATATTCTCGGGCTTAGTAGTGCGAGATTCAGACCTCCGCAAGGAGCATTCGGTCTCGAAAGATTTAAAATAAGACATCTTAAGAAAACGAGATTTCTAGAATATTATAGATATATACAAAAACTATTTTCATATAAATATATGTATATGTAATATAAACATATCTATTTTTGAAGTATTATAAATATTCCACCTTTTCTACAATATCACAAGAATCACTTTGACACTAAAATACCATGAATTCTATACAAATCAATATTACAAATAAATACCTTTATTTTTGAAATTAGGATATTTTCACTAGAAATATCACAATATAAAATCCACATTCATTACAACTCTAAAGACGAATAATAAATACTTGGGGTGTATTTTGAAAATTATATAAAAGTATTTTTACATAAAACCCCCTCAAGTTCGATAATTTACCCTAAGTGCCCTAGTAAATATAGATAAGAGGGACCAATCTCTTGAGCCTCAGAGAGCCGGAGAAGTGGGTGCTTGCCTATCTATGGTAGACAACTTAACAACGGTGTTATCAATACGGTAATCGTCTTTGGAAAAAAAGACACGAAAGGTTACCGATAATATCAAAACAATCAGGACTTCAATTTACTTTTCTAACTGTCTGATTCAGATGAGTCTCATTATAATCTGACTTGAATATTATTCAAATACAATCTACAATTTACAATCTACAATCTATAATCTACAAATTACAATCTACAATATTACAATTCAACATGAATCCATGAATCCAATTATCAATCTATACAACTTGACTGAATCAAACCATAGATATACATTCCATTTACATGCTTCTCCAGTTATTCCATTTACATGATTCTACGGTTACATCCGTTTACTAATATCATGGTTTCGGTCAGTCATCCAATTATACAATCAACACAATTTACAATACAATACAATACAAACAAGACACTACGGGGTTTAAGGGGTAGATTGGTACGGAAGATATTAAAAGTGGTACGAGACTATAAGACTTAATACACCTAACATGAATCCAGTTGTTGTTGTACCATAGCACAAACGGGTCCTTGTGCTATACTTGCCTCTAGTCTCTGGCATATAGAGACTCCTCTCGTATACACTGGCATTCTTCTGTACCAAGCTACAAACAACAGCGTTAATACAACATTACAACAATATAATACAACTTTAAAAGATACCTCCTTATTCTGTCTATTCTACTTTTCCTCTTATCTTTGGGACTTACCGAGCGACCTGTTCGCTGACGACATTCTCTTTCTTTCTTCTTTGAATGTCGTCAGGTAATTTGGACATGTCAGAGATCAAGCCTACTGCTGAAGCCTTGGATTAGTTTGCTGAAGACCCAGCGCTTTAGTTTCATTGTACACATTTCCTTTCAGTACTTTACATTCCTGTTATGCCATTGTTTAGGCATCGCTTTTATTTCAGTTGTATTTACTTTTCATGCATTGTACAAAAGAATGTTAATAAATAAAGTTGCTATTCAGTTTATATATCTTGTCTCTTGTGTATTTACTTTATATTGCTTAGATACGCTTAGCGTATTTACTTCATAGTAAATACGTAGCGGGCCAGTCCCGTCCTCTTCGCCGTACACCGAGAAGCGGGGCGTGACAAGGAGAAAGTGGTTATCGCGATGCGATAACGTAATTAACCGCAGAGGCTTGCGCCTGCAGGGAAGAGCGTCCCCACAATCAAAAACCCCTCGCAAACAAGGGGAATCTAACAAAATCTTCTACAACGGCCGTATCAGTCCAAATCTTCGATATACGGTGCAATAAATAAACTTGGCATCTTCGGAGAGGTGGACGGATAAACCCAAACAGCATATGCCCCCAAATTCAGGCAAGACAATCCATCCCGGTTTCGTCTCTGTTTTCGGTGGTGAACAGATTCTGGCACGCCCAGTGAGACCTTTTCCTCTTTCCACTCCACACTTCATGTGTCGTGTTCGCGAACAAATCACGGTTTACTATGGTTGTCCCTGGATTCAAGGTACTAAGATTTGGTGTCTTGCTCATGTGCAAAGAATAGAAGATTAATGGCTTCTAAGTGTACCTACAATAGCAACTCCCGCTCCGTCCCCGCTGAAGAAGTGACATATAGGCCCAAGGCGGCCTCTATCTTTTCAATACCGGTAGAGCAAGTGACTCAGGCCACCACTGATTGTTCTTCGGGACCATGCTCCCGCCAATGAGTTTCAGCGCCCCAGTGCCACCACAGGAAGCTCCCAAGAAGTCGGTCTTTGATCGACTTGCAACTACCATGGCCCCTCTCAATGGGTCATCCAAGTCTGCCACCTCAATCTTCAACAGGCTGAGCCAAAGCTCAAGTGGGTCCACAAAGAGGCCCGCAATACCCGAAGGGGTTATCCCGAAGCGGATAGCCATTCCAGTTCCGGCATATGAAGTCGTCAAAGGGGCTTCTCCAACTGAAGGATCGGTCTTCGCAAGATTGGCCGTTCTAACTCCTTCTATGGGCAAAGTCATCAAAAGATCTTCCCCTACCTGAAAGTTGACCTTGGAAAGATTGGTTGTTCCATCTCAACGGACGTCGGTTTTCAACAGGCTGGCACCAGCAGTAGCCCTTCACCAAAACAGAAGGCATGACGAAGCCATTTCCACAACTGAGGCAATCCCGTCTGCAAGGCATGCTCGACATCGCCACTGGCGTCGAGTGAGAAGAGCTGGGGGCAACTCCCCCTCTGGACCTACTCCACCAACTCCAATGGTGGAAGTTGACGCTGCTGTTCCAACTGGGAACAGTTTTGAACCGCTTAGTAGGGTACGGAAGAACTCCCCAACCGCAGTGTTGAAGAAATCTCCACCACCTGTTGAAAACATGATACAGGCGAAGCCGGAGCAGCCCCCTCAACGGGTGTCCTCCAAAGTCCACAGGGTCTCGCGGAAGGTCCAAGATTCTATGATCAATAAAGACTACTCTCGCCGACTGAAGAAAATAAAGGCTCGGCAAGAGGAGAACCATCCCTCCACCATGCAGCAAGGGACTTCTTCTATGAAGGCGCATGTTACAATGGCTCCTCGACTTTGACTTCTCACAAAAAGAGAAGGCCAGAGAATCAACCACCACCGGCGGCAAATCCCAAAGGTGATAGATCCAAACGCCCTAAGTCTGGGGGTATAATCGTGCATACGGTTTATATGGCTTCCGGAAAAAAGGAAAGTAGTGCTTCCGTAGGTCATCGGCCGCAAACTCGGTCATTGACAAAGGCTCGGGAGCAACAACAAAAGCTCCAGGAGATGCTGAAAAAATGGCAGCACTCACCGGGCATAAAGAAAGTTTGGAATCAGCAAGTGAACAACGTCAAGAGCAGGAGACCGATACGGAGTTCCTGCGAAGGGTGCTAGAAAGAAAAGACAAGGAGGCTGCGGAACAGACTGCTAATATAAAGCAGATGGCGCTCCTGTTCCAAAACATGGTTGGAATGATAATCCAGCTAGAACTTCCAGCGGACGACCCGCCGATAATCATCGAAGATGACAAAGGGGAAATATCGAACCCTCACCTGGCTCTATCAGTGGCCAGGGAGGAAACGATCTCCAAAGATGCACTTGATGACTATATGGCTCAACAAATACTAGCTCAAAAAATACGAGCTTATCAAGGGAGCGAAGCGGCTGGCCAAATCGTCAGAACCGGGCGACCTTACCCAGGCCGGTATGATCAAATCAAGTACCCGCTAGGATATACAATCCCTAAGTTCCATGTATACAAAAGGACAGGCAGCCCACATCAACACGTCGCCCAGTTCAGAGCATTATGCGGCAATACTGTGTTGGGGTAAAAATTTGCACCCCGGTTGACCGAGTCAAAGTCAAGGTCAACCCCCAAGCTAGGTAGGCCCAAGCCTAGGTCAAGCAGGCCCATGCCCAAGTCGAGCCCGCGGCCAGCCTCCCCATGCAAACAACAAAATCATGTAATAAGTAATTTTTATGTAATTTTTTATGCATGAATGTATGCAAAATGGGCATAAAGTCAATATTTTGTAAGCCTATGGCTTATGTGCAAAAAAGAAATGGCACATGAGTCATGGGATGGGCAAAATGCCATTTTGTAAAGCCCAAGGGGCTATATGTAAATATGTAAGCCTATATAAGGCAACATGATGATGAATAAAGTAATACTTTTTCCATTTTCTCAAAAACCTAGGGTTTGTGCTTCTTTCCCCTTTCTGAAGGTTCCAAACCTTCTTCTTTCTTTTGAATTAAATCAAGAGTTTTACTCTTTTTTTTTAAAACTAAATAGTTTTGAACCATAAAACCCACAAAGGGGAACTTGGATCTACCATCAGATCTCAAAAAGAAGAGATTTTTAAAATCCCACATCTCTTGATCTTCAAGATCCGGCCAACAAAGAAAGAAGAAGGAAACCCATCTCCAGAAACCCCACTTTGGGGAAGAACTAGGGCTCAAAGGGAGAAATCCTTCATCAGCTTCAAAACATCTTAGGAGTTTGACTCCTCATATATATATATATATATATATATATATATATATATATATATATACACATACAGAATAATAAGTGCTCCTTTCTGGGAGTACAACTCCCATTGCAGGGACCAAGTCCCTTTTGCTGCTCGAGCGCCCACGTGCTAACACGTGGCGCGGTAGCGCTCAAACCGCTAGCGTCCGAGCGCCCACGTGCCGACACGTGGCGCGCTAGCGCTCAGTGCGCTAGCGTTCTTGCCCAAAGCGCTAGCGCTCGAGCGCCCACGTGCTGACACGTGGCGTGCTGGCGCTCAAAGTGCCAGCGCTCTTGCGCTCAGTGCGCTAGCGCCCAAAACGCTAGCGCCCAAAATGCTAGCGCCCGAGCGCCCACGTGCTGACACGTGGCTCGCTGGCACTCAAAGCGCCAGCGCTCTTGCGTTTAGTGCGCTAGCGCCCAAAATGCTAGCGCCCGAGCGCCCACGTTCTGACACGTGGCTCGCTGGCGCTCAAAGCACCAGCGCTCTTGCGCTTAGTGCGCTAGCGCCCAAAACGCTAGCGCCCGAGCGCCCACGTGCTGACACGTAGTACGCTGGCGCTCAAAGCGCCAGCGCTCTTGCGCTCAGAGCGCTAGCGCCCAAAGCACTAGCACCCGAGCGCCCACGTGTTGACACGTGGTGCGCGAGCGCTCAAAGCGCTGGCACTGGCTCCACGCATCCTTTGGATGCATTTTCCCTCTTTCTTTTATATATATATATATATAAACACACACACACACACATACACATACTCCACAACACTGTCCTCCGTTAGAAAAAATTTCTAACGGGGCGTTGCCCCGCACCCCGTAAGGGGGCTGCTAGCCCCCTTGACCCCCAGCCCGCTATCCGGGTAGCGGGACCCCTGTAAAAACTCTGCGGGGCCCCCGATATATCCAAAACCCCTTCAAAACACAACACTGCACATTGAGTTCGGATGACCACTTTAACCCGTCAATCGGAGGTTCTCTCGCTCCAAAGGCGAGGGGTAATTAACGGCAGCTTAGTCCGCGGCTGCCGGAGATTCGGATCCCCACAATCATTAAACCCCGGCCTACCCTAAGCAGGGGGAATCTGTAATGCGCCTGACAAGCGCGCGCGTATTTTCATCTCAATGGGGTGACGAAAAACACCCTACAGATTCTGGCACGCCCGGTGGGACCTATCCCTCCTCCCATATTTCGGGTTAAATATCCATGCGAACTCAATCAACATATACATTGATTTCCTGTACTGAAACCATGCTTCTATTTGCAAGGGTTAACGACTTTCGAATGCAATCTTCGAACGCAAGTCGGTATTTGAACGACTTTCCTTGGCCCCAGCAGAGGGCAAGCCCATCAAACCACCAAGGCAACAAGCCAAAAGCCCAACGAGCAGTATTGCCGATGAAGAAACAATGGACGGGTACACAAGCCATACAGTCTATATGATGGAGCTCGGGGGAACAAGACCTTTTACGCCTTATAGCCATGACAATGATGCGGTTGTTGCCATCCAACACCGGCTTGATCCGAACGATGAAGAGCTTGCTCATGTGTTCTCACGATACATGAAGAGAACAAATCTTTGTGGGATCCTTACGACTCACAAAGGAGAAACACACTTGGGAGTCCTCACGACTCCTAAGGAGAAAATACACCTATGGGATCCTTACGACCCGTAGGGAGAAAATGCTTTTATGGGACCCTCACGGCCCATAAAATTGAAAAGCCTTAGGCGATAGGGATCTAAACCTGTCTCCTAAGCCATCGCTCCCCAGTCCTCAAGTGGCGAATGCTGAGTCGCTCCTGGTACCATATTCCAGTGCAGCGATGCAGACGTCAACCAAATTCCAAATCCCATACCCCAACGGCGAATGATGAGTCGCTCCTGGTACCATATTCCAGTGCAGCGATGCAGACGCCAACCAAATTCCAACGCAAATCCCAATGGCGAATGATGAGTCGCTCCTGGTACCATATTCCAGTGCAGCGATGCAAACGCCAACCAAATTCCAACTCCCATACCCCAACGGCGAATGATGAGTCGCTCCTGGTACCATATTCCAGTGCAGCGATGCAGATGCCAACAAAGTCCCGAAATTTTTCCGGCCCTACGGTCTGGATCATACATTCTGCAAAACCGTATACAATCCACGGGCGTAAAACGATCCCTATCTCTCCCAAGTCTTACCGGTGAGACCACATTCAAAGTCCCACCAAAGATAAAAAAATCAAAAAAAATTATAAAACAATAATAATAATAATAATAATAATAATAATAATAATAAATGGTATGTCCAAAAGCAAGATGGGCACGGATGAAAACCCGAAAGGGCTCCGTGAGTAAAAACAGCAGGACTGCCGGCGAGTTTGTGAAAACCCAAAAGGGCGCAAACTCGTAAAAAAAAGGAGATGAAATGCACTCGCAAGGTCCTCTCGACTTTGTGAGGAGAAAATTCCCGCGTGAGATCTTTACGACTCACAAAGGAGCAACACACTTAGGAGTCCCCACGACTCCTAAGGAGAAAATACACCTACGAGATCCTTTCGACTCGTAGGGAGAAAATGCTTTTGTGGGACCTTTACGGCCCATAAAATTGAAAAACCTTAGGTGATAGGGATCTAAACCTGTCTCCTAAGCCACCAATTCCTAAATCCTTCCGGGGCAAATGATGAGTTGCTCCTGGCATTATTCCAGTGCAGCAATGCAGATGCCAAACAAAAACCAATTCCCAAATCCTTCCGGGGCAAATGATGAGTTGCTCCTGGCATTATTCCAGTGCAGCAATGCAGATGCCAAAACAAGGCCAAAATTCCCAAATCCTCCCGGGGCAAATGATGAGTTGCTCCTGGCATTATTCCAGTGCAGCAATGCAAATGCCTACCAAAACCAATTCCCAAATCCTCTCATGGCAAATGATGATTCGCTTTTGGTACCATATTCCAGTATAGCGATGCTGATGTCAACCCAAATCATAATCAACAAGTCAACTTCAACTCCGACACCGCAGAAAGCGGAGCAAGTCAGAATCCAATTTCGACACCGAAGAAAGCGGAGCAAGTCAGAATCCAATCTCGACACCGCAAGAAGCGGAGCAAGTCAAGTCCACCCCTGACACTGCAAGAAGCAGAGCAAGTCAAATCAAGCATCGACCGTCCATGTCGCAAAACGGGCAGTGCAGGCTCCCCACAAATCGGGAACCAAATCGCTCCGGATCAGAGCGTCGACCGTCCATGTCGCAAAACGGGCAGTGCAGGCTTCCTACAAAAAAGGGAACCAAATCGCTCCGGATCAGAGCGTCGACCGTCCATGTCGCAAAACGGGCAGTGCAGGCTTCCCACAAATCGGGAACCAAATAGCTCCGGATCAGAGCGTCGACCGTCCATGTCGCAAAACGGGCAGTGCAGGCTTCCCACAAATCGGGAACCAAATCGCTCCGGATCAGAGCGTCGACCGTCCATGTCGCAAAACGGGCAGTGCAGGCTTCCCACAAATCAGGAACCAAATCGCTCCGGATCAGAGCGTCGACCTTCCATGTCGCAAAAAGGGCAGTGCAGGCTTCCCACAAATCGGGAACCAAATCGCTCCGGATCAGAGCGTCGACCGTCCAGGTCGTAAAAAGGGCAGTGCAGGCTCCCCATAAATCGGGAACCCAAATCGCTCCGAGCCAGGAAAATGTCTACCACGGACACTTCGTCTCGGAGACGCGTCAAGCGTCGACCGTCCATGTCGCAAAAAGGGCAGTGTAGGCTTCCCACAAATCGGGAACCAAATCGCTCCGGATCAGAGCGTCGACCATCCAGGTCGTAAAAAGGGCAGCGCAGGCTCCCCATAAATCGGGAACCCAAATCGCTCCGGGCCAGGGAAACGTCTACCACGGACACTCCGTCTCAGAGACGCGTCAAGCGTCGACCATCCAGGTTGTAAAAAGGGCAGTGCAGGCTCCCCACAAATCGGGAACCCAAATCGCTCCGGGTCAGAGCGTCGACCGTCCATGTCGCAAAACGGGCAGTGCAGGCTTCCCACAAATCGGGAACCAAATCGCTCCGGGTCAGAGCGTCGACCGTCCATGTCGCAAAAATGGCGGTGCAGGCTTCCCACAAATCGGGAACCCAAATCGCTCCGGATCAGAGCGTCGACCGTCCAGGTCGTAAAAAAGGCAGTGCAAGCTCCCATAAATCGGGAACCCAAATCGCTCCGGGCCAGGGAAACGTCTACCACGGACACTCCGTCTCGGAGACGCGTCAAGCGTCGACCGTCCAGGTCGTAAAAAGGGCAGTGCAGGCTTCCCATAAATCGGGAACCCAAATCGCTCCGGATCAGAGCGTCGACCGTCCAGGTCGTAAAAAGGGCAGTGCAGGCTCCCCACAAATCGGGAACCCAAATCGCTCCAGATCAGAGCGTCGATCGTCCATGTCGCAAAATCGGCAGTGCAGGCTTCCCACAAATCGGGAACCCAAATCGCTCCGAATCAGAGCGTCGACCGTCCAGGTCGTAAAAAGGGCAGTGCAGGCTCCCCACAAATCGGAAACCCAAATCGCTCCGGGCCAGGGAAACGTCTACCACGGACACTCCGTATCGGAGACGCGTCAAGTGTTGACCATCCAGATCGTAAAAAGGGCAGTGCAGGCTTTCCACAAATCGGGAACCAAATCGCTCCGGATCAGAGCGTCGACCGTCCATGTCGCAAAAAGGGCAGTGCAGGCTTCCCACAAATCGGGAACCAAATCGCTCCGGATCAGAGCGTCGACCGTCCATGTCACAAAAAGGGCAGTGCAGGCTTCCTACAATGCAGGAACCAGATCACTCCGGGTCAGTGAAACGTCTACCACGGACACTCCATCTCGGAGACGCGTCAAGCGCCGACCGTCCAAGTCGCAAAAAGGGCAGAATCGACCGTCCATGTCGTAAAAAGGGCAGTGCATCCCAAAAAGTGGGAACCAAAGCAAGTCGCCTCCATGCAAAAGAAGATCCATCAATTTCATGTACACTACCCACATATGCTGTGTGCATTTATTGATGGGGGGCAATTTGTTGGGATAAAAATTTGCACCCCAGTTGACCGAGTCAAAGTCAAGGTCAACTCCTAAGCTAGGTGGGCCCAAGCCTAGGTCAAGCGGGCCTATGCCCAAGTCGAGCCCGCGGCCAGCCTCCCCATGCCAACAACAAAATCATGTAAGATTTTTTATGCATGAATGTATGCAAAATGGGCATAAAGCCAATATTTTCTAAGCCCATGGCTTATGTGCAAAAAAGAAATGGCACATGAGCCATGGGATGGGCAAAATGCCATTTTGCAAAGCCCAAGGGGCTATATGTAAATATGTAAGCCTAGATAAGGCAACATGATGATGAATAAAGTAATACTTTTTCCATTCTCTCAAAAACCTAGGGTTTCTGACGGTTCACAAACAACCTAGAGATCACCTCAACATTCTCCTCATTACAGCAGACGCAGTGTCGAAAAAGGAAGTGAAGGCCAAATTCCTAGCTTCACGGTCTTGACGGCAACTCAAATAAAACCTGAAAGACTATCGGAGATCATCCCACACCAGCGCGGAGTGGTTATGACTCATCGGGGCTTCCAAACTGAGCCTAACCTTAAGTAAAAAAAAGCGTTATGGAAAATTCCTAACGTTTGCTCTTCCGACGGTAATATAACCTAAGGAGATTACTTGAAGATGTCTTATCCAACCCCCGATGGGATCAAAGACACGACAGTCACGGGGCTACTCGAACAGCAACGTAAAGTCTGCATATCGGGGAATGTATCAGCCAACGCAACAGTACGACGGACAAAAACCGTAGTACCACAGACCCTAATGGACCTCTGTCGTAAAGACCAGAGGTTAACTGTGGCGTTAGGACAGGTTTGCCTACAAGCCCAAGGAAAGTAAACTAAACAAGCTCCGAAATGAGTTCATAAACTAGAGACTCCGGGATGAGTAAATAAACTACAAACTCCGAAATGAGTATACAAACTACTTCACACTAGATCAAGACATCGAAGAAAAGAGAAATGCTAGTATAAAATAAATTATGTCTTATTCATGAATCAGAAGAATACAATCAGAACAATGAAGGGGGTACAATGACATTTATTAAGGAAGAGGTGTCTTCAACAAACTGACGAACCGCTCGCGTGCTCCCCTCAATTCCTTCTCGTGTTCAGCTACAGTGGCCTACTCCGCTTCGATTTGAGTCCGTTGCTGCTAAAAGGATGAAAGTTTTTCATCGATTTCTTGCTTGGCAGCTTCGCAGTCCTGCGTGACTCGCTCGGTGAAGTCAAGCTTCGGCCTTAGCGTCAACCCATACGAAATACATCGTTGGAGGTTGTCGAAAATAGCTTTTAGCTACACAGCATTCGCTTCAACCTGGGCACGCAATTGGACGGACTCGCCGAAAGCCGCCTCATGTTCCTTTCGCCTCAGGGCCGCCTCTTATTCAAAATAGCGAATGAAAATGACACTCTGCTCGACCCATACAGCCTGCTGAGAGTTCGAGGCCAACACCTCAGGAGCGAGACACTTAAGCTCAATCTCGTGCAGGCAAGCCTCGATCTTCCTGCAATAATCAACCTAAGAACTGACGAGATCTTCATTATGGAAGTTCACGAGCGTCGCCGATATTGGATTGCCTTCATCAGCAAAATCCGTAGCAGAAGTGAAGGCCTCGGTATTGAGATCTTCGATAAACTCGCTTAACGTTCGCCGGCTATTCGCTGCGTCGCTAGAGGATGTACGTTTAGCGAAGGGCCCCGCGGGCATGGGAATGCGAGACTCAAAAGGAGCTGGAGTCGGTGTAATCGCTGAAAAATGAATTACGGTCAAATTTCAACTCGGAAGACAAAGAAAACACCCGAGGGGTGGAATCTATCGTACCGGCTGTTGCAGGCGGCAGAACAGGGAGTACGGGAGGCGTGTCTATTCTTTCGCTTCCTCCTCTGACCCGTGATACATGGTCAATATAAGGAAGACTTAGCAACAATAAGTCTACTCATAGAAAAAGTAGAAACATTAGGTAAAGAATATACTGACCAATACCAGAAGGTGGAACGATTTCCAACTGAAAGGAAAAATGCGGGTTTAACACCTGGTACAAATGGTCGAAAAATACTCTTACAGAGTCGCGACAATATACAGTCAATACAAGGAGGATTGTATCCACAGTGACGCAAATAAGTGAGAAACACATACCTTCCAAGATTTGAGGAGGTGTAGAAGAAAGCAAAGGGACCGCGATCGTCAAAGTGGCAGCCGGCGGCACTTCTTCAGCCGGCACAGCTTCAGGGATTACCGTGCCTATGCTCAAGACAAACGAAATATCATTAGAAGGGCATAACAGGATTAAAAAACTCAAAAACACTAACCCAAGGAGTACCTGATAGATCAGAGACCGAAACCGCGCCGGAAGCATCACCAAGTGTAATGGCTTCCTCACTCTCTCTCGGGGGAATAGATTCTGCACCCATAGCTTCATCCCTTGACTCGATGAGGGCCGTCGTAATGCTTGCAACACTCGCCGATACTAAGGGGCCACAAGGAGAAAGATCAGCAGTCTGGACAGTCCCAGATTCTCGAGAAAGAGTGGCCACTTCGGACTCTGTAATCATCGGCATTTCACCTGCCATACCATCGTTAAGACTCGGCCCTGCTTAAAAGAAAATGCGTATGTCAGAATTCGAGGACCAAGTTCTAATAAGGGACTGGGCATTACGTTACCTTGAAGTAGCTTTTCAGTTTCTTCCCGAGCTGCACGTGCAACCTGTCTATGGGCAGTAGACAGGGCAGAAGGAACATCTGCCGAAGGAATGTCAGTAGGCGGAACACTGCTTGAGCCTGCACCCGCGGCCAAAACAGTATCGCGTTCCCTCGCTGCGTGCTTCCTGCGCTTCCTCTCAGCCTGAGTAGTAAGAACTGACCTCCTTAAGACTTCCGACAGGGGGACATCGTCGTCCGAACCGAGCTCTGCCTCCGGAGCCGCTACGGCGTCCATCATCGGCTGCTTCAGCAACGCCTCCTGTGGTGGCTTTGGGATGGCCGTGGCCATAGTCAGTGGCTCTGGAAGCTTTGCTGCATCGCCGCTTAGGATTGGCACTACACCTAAAACAACCTGAGTTGCGGTAGTTCCTTCAATAGGGCGAAGAGAAGGGTCAGATCATGAATAAAAAAATAAAGGCGTAATGAAACGAATTATACCAAGGACCAAAGAAGCGCGAAGCCTCTCTTCCTCCTCGAACGTTCTGAGGGAAGCCGCGAGAGCCACTTCAGCAAAAATACCTATTGAAGAAGAAAGCATTAATAAAAGCATAATAAGGAGATAAGGGATAGGCACAGAAGAATGTAACTGAAGTATACCTGACTCCGCAATAGAGATCAACGCCGCTTCCCCACGAGCCAGTCGCTCGGAAGCTGCGAGGGCAGCCTGTAGATAAGTATCGGTCGCAAGCGTGTCGAACAAACCTTCATTGGTGCCGTATTCGCACAAACCCTCACTGTAGGGAGCATAGGGCTCCTGGCTGAATACGACGTCGGCAGAGAATAGAGACTTCTTCTTCTTCTGCGAATGGACACCAATGGCCGACAATAAGAGCTTTCGCTTGACAGGCATCTTCGGGCGGCGGGTCCCGATTTTCGAACCAATGCCAGATTCCGGGGACGCCACGGCTACCGCAGTTGCGGGAACACCCGATTGAAGCTTCTCAAGGAAAGCTCGTGGGACCACAGCCGTAGTAACTTCTCTTAAGGAGGGACGAACGGCGGTCCGTCACTTTAAAGGGACCGCTGGATTACCAACTGGGACTGCATCCTTGTGATCGAGCAATAGCCGCTTTTCCTCCTTGATAACAACACCCGTTGCATGCTGGTACCATGCCATGTAAGCGTTCGAATCTTTCGGCACATAGCTCGGCTCTCTAATGAAAAAATGGGACCCCGTGTTTAATCGCATAAAATGGTGCAGCGCGCTGTGAATACCCTCCTCCGTAGTAGCCGGCATGACTAAGAAGGCCTCGAGAGGAACACCCTGATTATAACCCGACTGTTAAGCAAAGCGGTGTGGGTTGTACCTCATAAACAGTACCGAGGCGTTCTGTCTAAATACTAAAAATCCCGGCCTCATAGAATACAGGTGCAAGATTTCCTAAGCCCTCAACGTGGAAGCCCCGTCTTTGAAAGTGTCACGCAACTGTTGCATCACCTTAGTAGATTCCTTGCCGATAGTCAAGACTCTATCGATAAAGGTCATGCTGTCCCCAAATGCACGGACGGAGAACCAGTCGCCGAGCCTCTCGCTGCGACGAGTCTGACGCAGAAGCGTCAACCAGATACATGACCCGAGGAAAGTTGTACCTTGCGTAGAAACGGGGTTGTTTGTGAACACCGAAAGCATATAGCACGTACATCTCGATCCATGACGTGAAGTAGTGCTATGGAAGATGTACGGGCTTTACCCCCGACTAAGTAGTGTCTGCCGCTAAGCTCAAGCCATGATATAGATGAGCCGTCCCTGCGATCCCAACGGCCACACGCGTCCCTGCTATCATGCGGTGGGCCCGATAAAAAACATACGGCCTCATATAGCGAGGGTGCGTCGGAAGTACAAACCAACTCATCCACAGGTCGATGAACCCCAAAAAGAACGTCTCTCCCTTGACGTCTGGAGCAGCGAGCTCTGCAAAAGGGATGACCGGAATGTCTGGAATGAAGAAATTCTTTAAATCCGCCCCTGCCGTCGGCAAGTTATCCAAACCAAAACCGAACGGATCGTCAAGCTTGGCGAATTTCGCAGCATGTTTTGACAAGACTTCTGGGCGAAGAAAGCAGGTGATGAAATCTACAAAGCTGACTTCGTTCCCTCCAGACTCTAAGAACAAACTCTCATAAATGTTCAACACCTTGATTAGGCTCGGGAACCGGTGTTGAATGGAATTCTCTGGAGTAAGACCCATCACCAATGATTTGGTGGCAAAGATATACTCATCAGGGGGGAGTATCTCCTCGTAATGTTCCCCTCTGACGGGTAAGCCGGAAATTTCCGCAAACTCCTCCAAGGAAATTGAGACCTCCCGGTCCGATAGAAGAAATGTGTGGGTTGGGATGTTCCACTGTTCCAGAAAAACCTTGACCCACCATACATGAGGCGCGGGATATTGAAAAAGGGACGCATAGATTGCAGGATATAGCCCAAGCTTCAGCAGCAACGACTTCTTGGCTAACAGGATATACCGATCCCACTGCAGGTAGCCGGCTGAATTGCGAAGAGTCAATCCTATCATATAAACTTTCCCCCAAGGGCACGACTCGCCTTGGCATATGCGCCGCCCCAAAATGTCCAAGACCATCGGTGGCTGTACAAGTATTGATGCCATGGAGGGCTGAAGGAGACCCTCCGAGGTCCAGTTGATCTCTTCTATGGCATAAGTCATTTGAGGCGAATCAGAGTAATGAATCACTGAAATTGGCTCTGAGGGCGCTGCACAAGAAAAACTGCGCCGACCCCGGATAATCTGATTATACCATGACCCCAACAGGTGAAGAGATTTTTGCTCCGGGTCATGATCTTTAATAAGCGCAAAGACTTATTGATCCATGGGCGTGTCGGAAAAGGCGCTCTCTGAATGTACGAAAGGGAAGGAAGAGTCGAAACCATAGCACCTGCACAAAAGGAGAAGGTTCAGTTATCGACGTTATGTTCAGAACTTTAACGCTCTTTGATACTTAAAAATTTTGTACTGTATTGCAGTACAAAAGAAAGGGACAAAGGGGGGCCCACAAAATTAAGGTAACGCCCCATCAATGATGAGGCAGTCACTCATTAAGAATAAAATCCAAAAGGATTCTCATTTAATGAGAAATATCATTGGACTAAGGAGTTAAACTCTCTCGAGAGCTGTGCTCTGCAAACAGATTTCACATCTGTCAAAAAAAATTAAAAGGGGAATAAAATCCCCAAAATTTCTAAGAGCCATACTCTGTAAAATAATGGGGTAATATACCAGAACCCTCAAAAGCAAAGATTTTTGACAGGGTTAAACCCTAAGATCTTTAAGATCTGCAAGAAGAATCCTAAAAACTCTAAGAGTTCTTTATGAAAAATGAGCAGAGCTCTGATTAACGGGTTAAGAAACCCTAAAACACATTTTTAAGATCTACGATCTAAGAAAAGCAAAGCTCTGTTAATGGGTTGATCATAATCCTTACCAAATTTTTGGCAAAGTTCTGACTCTATAAGAGTTTCCTTAGGCAGAGATCTAAGCTCTGGAAAGAGAATTAAATTCTCAGAAAGGAGAAGTTTAGGGAAGATGAGCAACAATCATCTCAAGGGACAAAGGCTCTACTTATAGACACAGGAAGACAGTTCCACTTCCGAGAAGATCCAACGGTGGAAAAGATGCCACCGCTGCACTCATGTGTGAGCCACGTGAGCGCAGCGGTGGGGGGCATTTGTTTCCCCAATAAAAGAGCAAAGATCTGTTCAAAACTCAAGAGGCAGCGCCTCACGTGTCTGCCACGAGGCGTCAATGCCAGAGTTAAAAACTCTTATATGAGTAGCGCCCGTGTGCAAAGCACACAAAACTCAAGCAGCAGCGCCTCACGTTGTCACGCCCCGCCTCCCGGTGTACGGTGAAGGGGACGCGACTAGGCCGCTATGTATTTACTCAGAAGTAAGTACGCTAAGCGTATCTAAGCAATATAAAAGTAAAAGCACAAGAGACAAGATATAATAAAACAGCAACTTTATTTATTCACATTTTTCTGTACAATGCATGGAAAGTAAATACAACTGAATAAAAGCGATGCCTAAACAATGGAATAACAGAAAAGGAAAATTACTGAAATGAAAGTGTACAGTGAACTAAAGCTCTGGGTCTTCAACGAAGTGGTCTAAGTCTTCAGTAGTGGGCTCTAACTCGGGGATGTCCAGATCACCTAACGACATTCAAAGAAAAAAGAAAGAGAATGTCGTCAGCGAACAAATCGCTCGGTAAGTCCCAAAGATAAGAGGGAAATAGAATAGACAGAATAAGGAAGTAGCTTTTAAAGTTGTATTATATTGTTGTAATATTGTGTTAACGCTGTTGTTTGTAGTTTGGTACAGAAGAATGCCAGTGTATACAAGAGGGGTCTCTATATGCTAGAGACCAGGGCAAACGGAATGTACAAGAAACCGTTGGGCCACGGTACAACAGCAACGGGATATAGGTTAGGTATCTTAATCTTATTGTCTCGTGCCACTTCTAACACCTTCCGTACCAATCTACCCCTTAAACCCCGCGATGTATTGTATTGTATTGTTTGTGTTTGTATTGTAAATTGTATTGCCTTGTATATATAGATGACTTGCCGAAACCATGATATCAGTAAATGGATATAACTGGAGAATCATAGATGTAACTGGAGAATCATGTAAATGGAAGTATATCCATGGTTCGATTCGGTCAATATAGATTGAATGTATTGAACAACTTGAATATAAGGATTCATGTTGAATTGGAATATTGTAGATTGTAGATTGTAGATTATAGATTGTACTTGAATCATATTCAAGTCAGATTATTAATGAGACTCAGTCAGAGTCATACAATTAGAAAAGTAAATTGAAATCCTGATTGTTCTTATGTTATCGGTAACCCCTGCATATGGGCGGCAGGATTGTGTCTTTTTCAAAGACGATTAACGTATTGATAACACCGTTGTTAAGTTGTCTACCTTAAATAGGCAAGCACCCACTTCTCCGGCTCCCTGAGGCTCAAGAGATTGGTCCCGCTTAAACCTATGTTTACTAGGGCCCTTAGGGTAATTTATAGAACTTGAGGGGGTTTTATATAAAAATACTTTTTGTATAGTTTTCAAAATACACCCCAAGTATTAGTTATCGTCTTCAGAGTTATCATAGGTGTGGATTTTATAATTGTGATATTTCTAGTGAAAATATCCTAAATTCATAATAAAAGGTATTTATTTGTAATATTGACTTTGTTTGGAATTCATGGTATATTAATGTAAAGTGATTCTTGTGATTTTTGAAAAGAGTTGTAATATTTATATTATTTCAAAATAGATATTTTAATGTTACATATATATATAATTATATAAAAATAATTTTAATATATATTTTATATTTCTAAAAATCTCATTTTCTTAAGATATCGTATTTTAAATCTCTCAAGACCGAATGCTCCTTGCAGAGCTCTGCATCTCGCACTACTAAGCCCAGGGATGTGAGATAATCCGCACCATCCCAGTCGGGTTCCCCAAATGGGTTGTAGCGGCGCTTTGCAAAGATTTGTGTAAAATACTAATCATTAAGAAAAATGGTTTTATTAGTAATGGTATTTATTTGAAAAGTTGTCGTTTTCCCGTATTCTATATTCCCGAAGGTATTGTGCTATGTTGTATATGAGAGTGTGAGGAGGTAGGTCATTAACTCGTGATCTCCTTAAAAGTATAGCAAGTTTAATGGTTAAAATGCCGAAATAAAACTACATGGTATTTTAGTGAGAAAAAAATACGGTAAAATGGAAATAGTAATTTCTTTTGATATAGAACTTATTCAACATGATTAGTTAGTGTTTAATAGTCAACATGAAGTGGTTTAACAAGATTGTATTAAGAAAATGTTGTATTTTTAGAAAGAACCGAATCGGAAATCGGATTTACTCTGTTTCCATCGGGTTTTGGAATTTCGTATTTTTAGAAAAGATTAGAGAAGGGAAATTGGGACTTACAGGTTTCAAACTTAAAGGAGAGGAAGGGAAGACGAGAGGAGTCGACGGTGCGTCGTTTCGTCGCTGGGATCTCCTAGGGTTGTCGCCAGAAAATTTACCGGGGCTTCGCCTCTTTACTTCTTCCAAAGTACACTAGGGTTTCTAGGAATTTCTTAAGAGTTGGCTCAGAATTTTGGGTGAGGGGGTAGTGTTTAGGGGTGGTATTTATAGGGTTAGGGTAGATGAAGAGTTTAATTGAAAAAAAATGTAATAAAATATATTAAAATGTATTAAAAGTAAAGTAAATGGGGTTTTATTGTGTCTCTGGAACCGATCTGGGTAATTGAAGTGTGCAGGGGGGTATGGGAGGCCAAGAGGCAGCACTTTGGTGTTGGGGACTCGGCGGTCCGGCTGAGTTCGGCCGGCGGAGCCGGCCCGAGTCGGCCGGTCCGCCGGCCGACTCGGCCGAGTCAGGCCACCGTTGGGTCCCTCGACGGTCCATCTACTCACTGGCGTATTTAAATTTTCATGGGTAGTGGGTTTTTTGTGAGATATGGACGTGTAAACTCTTGGTATTCTAAAAATTCAAAACAAAATAATATTAAAAATAATGTGGGGGTATGGGATTTGAACTCTGGTGGCTTGGTTCAGCAGTGCAAGGTATTACCAATGAGCTACAAGCTCCTTCTTGTAATTAAAGAGCTAATTAAATACTTAAAGTAGTCACAGCAAAAGTAAATACCCCAAGTATACATTAATTTTTAAGCGATTTTTTGTACACTAAAAATGGAGTTGTTACATTCTACCCTCCTTACAAAAATTTCGTCCTCGAAATTTACAGATTTTATTTGAGGACTGGTTTACAAAGAGGTGTGGATGTCTTGCACGCATTTCATCTTCCTTTTCCCAAGTGAACTCTTCTGGAGTGTCTTTTCTCCACATTACTCGAACCAAGTTAACTTCCTTGTTCCGAAGTGTCTTCACTTTCCTGTCCAGGATCTCCACAGGTTGTTGCTCACAAGATAAGTCGGGATGTATAGTGAGCTCGGAATGATCAAGAACATGACTGGGGTCACTCACATACCTTCTGAGTTGAGATATGTGGAACACATTATGCACTTCTTCCAATAAAGGTGGAAGTGCTAAGCGGTATGCCACTTCACCGACTCGTTTGAGTATGTCGAACGGTCCAATGTATCTCGAACTTAACATACCCCGTCTTCCAAATCGGATCACTCCTCAGTTCGGAGATATCTTCAAGAATACATGATCTCCTGGCTGGAACTCCAAGTGACGTCTCTTTGCATCAGCCCAGTGCTTCTGTCGATCTTGGGCTATGCACATTCTTTTTCTGATAGGTCGAACCACATCAACAGTCGCTATTATCATCTCCGGTCCAAGAAGTTCCCTATCTCCGATATCGTCCTAACTTAATGGCGATCGCACTTCCTTCTATACAGTGCTGTAAAATGTGCCATTCCTATGCTTGATTAGTAGCTGTTGTTGTACGAAAACTCCACAAGATGTAGGTGATCTTCCCACGATCTTTTGAAGTCTAAAATACATGCTCTGAGCACATCCTCCAAGATCTGAATAGTTCGCTCAGACTGACCATCTGTTTGTGGATGATAAGCCATGCTGAAGTTCAGACTTGTTCCCAAGCTCGCTTGCAGACTTTGCCAAAATTGCGATCGAAACCTGGTGTCACGATCGGAGACAATGCAGACCGATACTCCATGAAGTATCACAATTTCCTGTATGAGTTCATGGGTATCAGAGATAGTACATTATGAAGAGTTTAAATCTTAATTAGATTATTACCTCCATGTACTTCTTTGCTAGTGTCTCAGTTGATTGGCCAACTCGAAATGGGATGAAGTGAGCCGACTTTGTGAGTCGGTCCACAATGACCCATACGGCATCGTTACCCTTTGTGCTGCGAGGAAGTGCAGTCACAAAATCCATCGTGATGTGTTGCCACTTCCATTCTGGGATTGGTAACGGTTGAAGTAATCCAGCAGTCATGTGATGTTCAGCCTTTACTTGCTGACACACCAAGCATTTTACGACGCTTCTGGCTACTTCACGCTTCATTCCATGCCACCAATAATTCTGACGTAGATTTTTGTACATTTTGGTACCTCCAGGGTGTACTGAGTAGGGAGAGCTGTGAGCTTCTTTCATTAACTCTTCCCGAACAGACCCTTTTGGTACACATAATCTGTTGCCGTATCTCAAAGATCCGTCTTCATGGATAATGAAGTATGTTCTGAGTCCATTCTCCACTTGCTCTCTAATCTTTTGCAACTTAGCATCACTTGCTTGAGCTGCTTTAATCTGATTGACAATGGTTGATTGAACTTGTAAATTCATCAAACTTAAAGCATTACCTGGCATGACTACTTCAATCTCCATCTGATGCAAATCTTGTTGAAGCTTCCACTGAGCAGTGAGATTCATCGATAAGGGTTGGCGACTAAGAGCATCTGGAACCACATTCACCTTCCCTGGGTGATATTGCAAGTTGATGTCAAAGTCCGTCATGAGTTCTAACCATCTTCTCGGCCGCATATTCAACTCCTTCTGAGTAAGCACATATTTCAGGCTCTTGTGATCGGTGTATATGTTCACTCGTTCACCAAGTAGATAATGGCGCCAAATCTTGATAGCAAAGATGACGGCTGCCAACTCCAGATCATGTGTCGGATAATTGCGCTCATGAGTCTTCATCTGTCTTGAAGCATAAGCCACAACCTTACCGTGCTGATGTAGAACACATCCTAATCTCTTACCGGATGCATCGCAATGCACTTCGAATCCTCCAGATTGGTCTGGTATAACGAGAATAGGCGATGATGTCAACCTTGACTTGAGTTCTACGAAAGCTTGTTCGCATGCTTCTGACCACACAAAATCTTCATCTTTACGTATGAGCTTGGTCAAGGGTGTTGCTATCTTTGAAAAGCCTTCAATGAATCTTCTGTAATATCCAGCTAAACCCAAGAAATTCCGAATGTCCTTCACTGACTTTGGTGTCGGCCATTCGCTTACTGCTGAAACTTTTGCTGGATCTATAGAGATTCCTTCACCTGATACGATATGTCCAAGAAAACCAACTTGATTTAGCCAAAACTCGCACTTGCTGTACTGGGCATATAACTGATGTTGACGAAGAGTTTTCAGGACAATTCGTAGGTGCTCGGCATGCTCTTTACGACTCTTAGAATACATCAAGATGTCGTCGATGAAGATGACAACAAACCTGTCTAAATACTCCCGAAAAACTTGATTCATTAGGTTCATGAATATTGCTGGTGCATTGGTCACTCCAAAGGGCATCACTAGAAATTCGAAATGACTATAGTGAGTTCTGAAAGCCGTTTTATGAATATCAGCTTCCTTGACCTTCACCTGATGATAACCTGAACGAAGGTGAGAAAACACAAGATACACTTAGTTGATCGAATAAATCGTCGATGCGCGGGAGTGGATACTTGTTCTTTATAGTGACTTCGTTCAAGGCTCTGTAATCGATGCACATTCTGTATGAACCTTCCTTCTTCTTCACAGGTAGTACAGGTGATCCCCAACTTGAAGTGCTGGGACAAATCCATCCTTTCGCCAGTAATTCTTCCAACTGTGTTCAGACTTCCTTCAAACCTTCCGGACTTAACCGATAAGGTGCTTTGATCACCAGTGGTGCTCCTGGTACTAAATCAATGCTGAATTCAAGAGCTCGATCGGGAGGCAAACCTGATATATCGTCAGGAAACACATCGTTGAACTCTCGAACCACATTTGGTCTTGATTCTTCCTCCGCTTGAGCTGCTGCAATTACTGCTTCCCTTGGCTTCGCTTTGTAGGTACTTGGCTCCAGGGTACGGTCTCCGCTTTTGAAATAGAAAACCGGATGGTCTGGAATCTCGAATACTACCCTCCTTTGACGACAGTCGATGGTAGCATAAAAAGTTCCAAGCCAATCCATACCTAGAACCACATCGAAGTTCGGTATATCCAGCACTTTGAAGTTAGCATAAAATTCTCTGCTGCAGACGACTACTGGACACAAGCTGTATCCCATTGTTGACTTTAGAACGCCATTTCCTGAACTGACATTCCAGCTGGATACAAGAGGTGTGACTGGAATCGCATGGGTTCGGACGAACCGTTGCGACATAAAGTGATGCTCCAGTATCGAACAGTGCTAGTGCAGGTATTGAGGATACTAAGATTGTACCTAAGGTATGTGGGATATGTTTTAGGTATGGGGAAATGTATGTAGATAAGTAGCAAGACTGAAATAAAGGTTGAGAAGAAATGGTTACCAGTAATAACTTGGCCAGTGGCCCCAGCTTCTTCCACGATCATCGTGAAAGTCTGGCGCCTTGGTACATTCCTCCTGGCCTGAGGAGTATTCCTCGTAACGTTCCTTTGAGCTTGATAGAACTGACGAGGAGGTGGTGCAGCTTGTGGTCCTCTAGATGGTGGAGCAGATAGTGCCAGTCTTGGAGCAGGTGCTTGGATGGCTGGGCGCTGTGGGTAAGTGTTTGCTGGCCTGGGTGCAGCAATTGGATTTTGTCTATAAGGACAAGATCCAATATCATGAGCATCTGAGCCGCAGACTAAGCAAAGACGGTTGGCTCGCCGGCAGTCTTGCATCATATATCCAGATCTCTTGCAGTAGGTACAAAAGGCTGGGCTGGGACGAAGGTTCGGTACTCCCGGTCGCCTTGGCACAAAAGGTGGCCTGGACAAGGCTCCTCCTGTTATCTGGTTGACAGGGCATTTAACTCCTGCAGACTGAGGTCTGCCCCTCGCCTTTATCACTGCCTCATAACTGCGGGCAGCTATCAGAGCCTCTTCATGAGTCGAAAATTTCCCTGTGGCTAATGCAGCCTGGATTTCCGTGTCCAAACCTTGTTGAAATCGAAGGGCTCTGATCTCGTCCGTCGGTATCAAGTGTGCCGCGAATCTGTTTAAAGGATTGTGTTAGCTGTGTAGTATGTGATATTTAAAAATTTGAAATATTGTGACATATCTTACCAACTGAGCATAGTGAACTCAGCGTCATACTCATCTACCGACTTGATCCACATCGAACCTTGTTGCAAATGAATAAACTGTTGTTCCATGTCGAACCTGGCAGTCACAGGGAAGTACTTCGCGTCGAACTTATCGCGAAAAATCTTCCATTCTATGGGCTGATCAAGACGGCTTTCTTCTGCCTTCCACCAGTTCCGTGCATTGTCCGTGAGCTGTAATTTTGCCACATGAACCCAAGCTATATCTGGAACTTGTGCCGCGGCCAGATCATCCTCTGTACTTTGTGCCCATTCTTCGGCTTCTAGTGGGCTTCCCTTTCCGGAGAACTGTTTGGGGTGTAAAGCCCTGAATTGCTTTACCCCAGGTGCTTCAGTCTCGGGACGATTCAAGAGCTGCTGCTGTCCCTCAAGGAGGCTGCGGATCGCCTCAAGCAGAACCGTTTGCTCGTTGGGTGGAGAAGGAATGGCAGGTGTGATTGGTAGTGGTGGTGGAGTGTTGTTGAAGTTGGTGCTTGTGTTGTTTGTGGAATCCATAACCTTAAAGAAAAATTTGGGTTAGGACGGATTCAAAGTATATGATTCAAAGAATATGAAATTGTAAGATTCAAGGAACATGAATTGTAAAGATTGTTTTAGTTGCTGGTTCTTATGTTATATTGCTTAGGTTGTTCACGCAGAACAGAACTGCATGGTATGGTTCCATACGGCTCTGACCTGCATGGGCCACCAACAAAACCTGTCACGCCCCGCCTCCCGGTGTACGGTGAAGGGGACGCGACTAGGCCGCTACGTATTTACTCAGAAGTAAATATGCTAAGCGTATCTAAGCAATATAAAAGTAAAAGCACAAGAGACAAGATATAATAAAACAACAACTTTATTTATTCACATTCTTTCTGTACAATGCATGGAAAGTAAATACAACTGAATAAAAGCGATGCCTAAACAATGGCATAACAGAAAAGGAAAATTACTGAAATGAAAGTGTACAGTGAACTAATGCTCTGGGTCTTCAACGAAGTGGTCCAAGTCTTCAGCAGTGGGCTCTAACTCAGGGATGTCCAGATCACCTAACGACATTCAAAGAAGAAAGAAAGAGAATGTCGTCAGCGAACAAATCGCTTGGTAAGTCCCAAAGATAAGAGCGAAATAGAATAGACAGAATAAGGAGGTAGCTTTTAAAGTTGTATTATATTGTTGTAATGCTGTGTTAACGCTGTTGTTTGTAACTTGGTACAGAAAAATAACAGTGTATACGAGAGGGGTCTCTATATGCTAGAGACCAGGGCAAACAGAATATACAAGGAACCGTTGGGCCTCGGTACAACAGCAACAGAATATAGGTTGGGTGTCTTAATCTTACTGTCTCGTGCCACTTCTAACACCTTCCGTACCAATCTACCCCTTAAACCCCGCAATGTCTTGTATTGTATTGTTTGTGTTTGTATTGTAAATTATATTGTCTTGTATATATAGATGACTTACCGAAACCATGATATCAGTAAATGGATATAACTGGAGAATCATGGATGTAACTGGATAATCATGTAAATGGAAGTATATCCATGGTTCGGTTCAGTCAATATAGATTGAATGTATTGAACAGCTTGAATATAGGGATTCATGTTGAATTAGAATATTGTAAATTGTAAATTGTAGATTGTACTTGAATCATATTCAAGTCAGATTATTAATGAGAATCAGTCTGAGTCGGACAATTAAAAAAGTAAATTGAAGTCCTGATTGTTTTGATATTATCGGTAATCGCTGCACATGGGCGGTAGGATTTGTGTCTTTTTCAAAGACGATTACCGTATTGATAACACCGTTGTTAAGTTGTCTACCTTAAATAGGAAAGCACCCACTTCTCCGGTTCCCTGAGACTCAAGAGATTGGTCCCGCTTAAACCTATGTTTACTAGGGCCCTTAGGGTAATTTATAGAACTTGAGGGGGTTTTATGTAAAAATACTTTTTGTATAGTTTTCAAAATACACCCCAAGTATTAGTTATCGTCTTTAGAGTTATCATAGGTGTGGATTTTATAATTATGATATTTCTAGTGAAAATATCCTAAATTCATAGTAAAAGGTATTTATTTGTAATATTGACTTTGTATGGAATTCATGGTATATTAATGTAAAGTGATTCTTGTGATTTTTGAAAAGAGTTGTAATATTTATATTATTTCAAAATAGATATTTTAATATTACATATATACATAATTATATAAAAATAATTTTAATATATATTTTATATTTCTAAAAATCTCATTTTCTTAAGATGTCGTATTTTAAATCTCTCGAGACCGAATGCTCCTTGCGGAGGTCTGCATCTCGCACTACTAAGACCAGGGATGTGCGATAATCCGCACCATCCCAGTCGGGTTCCCCAAATGGGTTGTAGCGGCGCTTTGCAAAGATTTGTGTAAAATACTAATCATTAAGAAAAATGGTTTTATTAGTAATGGTATTTATTTGAAAAGGTGTCGTTTTCCCATATTCTATGTTCCCGAGGGTATTGTGCTATGTTGCATATGAGTGTGTGAGGAGCTAGGTCATTATCTCGTGATCTATTTAAAGGTATAGCAAGTTTAATGGTTTAAATGCCGAAATGAAACTACATGATATTTTAGTGAGAAAAAAAATACGGTAAAATGGAAATAGCAATTTTTTTTGATATAGAACTTGTTCAATATGATTAGTTAGTGTTTAATAGTCAACATGAAGTGGTTTAACAAGATTTTATTAAGAAAATGTTATATTTTGAGAAAGAAGCGCATCGGAAATCGGATTTACTCCGTTTCCATCGAGTTTTGGAATTTCGTATTTTTAGAAAAGATTAGAGACGGGAAATTAGGACTTACAGGTTTCAAACTTAAAGGATAGGAAGGGAGACGAGAGGAGTCGACGGTGCGTCGTTTCGTTGCCGGGATCTCTTAGGGTTGTCGCCGGAAAATTTGCCGGGGCTTCGCCTCTTTACTTCTTCCAAACTACACTAGGGTTTCTAGAAATTTCTTGAGAGTTGGCTCAGAATATTGGGTGAGGGGGTAGTGTTTAGAGGTGGTATTTATAGGGTTAGGCTAGGGTTAGGGTAGATGATGAGTTTAATTGAAAAAATGTAATAAAATATATTAAAATGTATTAAAAATGAAGTAAATAGGGTTTTATTGTGTCTCTGGAACCGATCAGGGTAATTGAAGTGTGCAGGGGGGTATGGGAGGCCAAGAGGCACCACTTTGGTGTTGGGGACTCGGCGGTCCGGCCAACTCGGCCGAGTCCGGCCGACCGTTGGGTCCCTCGACGGTCCATCTACTCACTGGCATATTTAACTTTTCATGGGTAGTGGGTTTTTTGTGAGATATGCACGTGTAAACTCTTGGTATTTTAAAAATTCAAAACAAAATAATATTAAAAATAATGTGGGGTATAGGATTTGAACTCTGGTGTCTTGGTTCAGCAGTGCAAGGTATTACCAATGAGATACAAGCTCCTTCTTGTAATTAAAGAGCTAATTAAATACTTAAAGTAGTCACAGCAAAAGTAAATACCCCAAGTATACATTAATTTTTAAGCAAATTTTTGTATACTAAAAATGGAGTTGTTACACACGTGCCTGCCATGAGGGCGCCAGCGCCAGAGTTAAAAAACTCTTATTGGCTCCGCACGTGCACAGCATGTGAGCGCCGACGCCTAGTAGAATTAAATTCTACTCTCTGTTAAATAGAGCCGTTGGATTAAAAATCCAACGGAGATGATAAATTATCAGAATGCAGAATTAAATTCTGTTGAGAAAATATTCCTTAAATCTTTCTAAATAAGAAAAATTACTCTCTGTAAAATAGAGTACCATTGGATTAAAAATCTAATGGTGATTAAAGAATCAACGATCTACAGAATAAATTCTGTGTGGGAAAATATTTCTCTAATTTTGTTAAAAACAAGAAAAATACCTTCTGTAAAACAGAAGTTTTTGGATCAAAAGTCCAACGGTGGGTAAAATCCCCAAATCAATTAGGATCTCTCAATGAGAGATTTTTTCAACTAATCAACAGACTTGCCTCTACTATATAAAGGACCCAAGACTTCAAGTCTAATAGAGAAGAACCCCCCCCCCACCCCCATAAGCTTTGAAAAAACAAAGCAGAAAGCTTCAAAAAAGAAGAAAGAAGAAGATCTCCCTTCTTAGAGAAAAAACTCTAGGTAAATAAAAAGGAAGAGAGATCAAAACATCTCGTTTACCTATTGAAGGGTTTAACCCTTTTAAAAAGAAGAATTTAGTTCTTTCTCTGGATCTGAGATCCACAAGACAAGTCTCCCACAAGTTGAGAATTTAATTCTCATCGGGACAAACTTGTTCTTGGAGATCAAACATTCAGAAAAGAACAAGTAAATTGAACTCCTCAGAATAAAATATACAAGGAGCAATCAGCGCCCAGCGTCTTACGTGCCCTTCACGTGGGCACCACTCAATTAGGAGTGCTTAGCTCTCAGTAGTTGGCGCTCAGCACCTAGCGCTTCACGTGCCCCTCATATGGGCGCCGCTCAATAAGGAGTGTTTAGCACTCAGTGACTGACGCTCAGCGCCCAGTGCCCCACGTGCCTCTCACGTGGGCGCTACAAAATAAATGAGTGCTCAACACTCAGTATGCGGCGCCCGGCACCCGGCGTCTCGCGTGTCCCTCACGTGGGCTCCACAGAACATAAAAGTGCTTGACATTCACCAGGCAGTGTCTAGTGCCTCACATGCTTCGCACGTGGACGCCATAAAGAGTGTTCAGCACTCCATAAAGAGACAAAAAAGGGTAAAATGTTTAACACTTATTAGGCAATCCCCATGACTGAAATCCCCACATGGCTAGGTGTCAGCGTTTGAACTTACATAAGTGCTCAGCGCTTTTTGCATAAAAAAGTGACTGAGCCTAAATAAGTGTTTAGCACTTTTTTTCAAATAAAAAGAAAACAGAGTGAACCGAGCCCATGTGCTCAATACTCCCCAAATTGATCTTAGTCCCAAATTTGACTAATGATCGAATCTTTCAACTGATGATATTCAAAATGATGTTCATCCCACATCTCCTAAGTTAATCTTAGTCTCCAAAAATGACTAATGATTCTTAGATGATCCGCCATGATCTTTTCCCTCAAATACGGGATTTGGTTTAAGGGTACATCTCTCCATACCTCTGATACATGTCATTGTAATTTCTCAACATCTTCAGAGAGGTGGCGGGTCCCGAAAACCAACTGCTTTTGGGTGCACTTCCCAAATTGGCGACAACGGACCGTAACGTCTTTAAACTAAAACCTCACCTCAAAAATGGTGATCAACAGGCCGAAATGTTCTCAAACTACAACGTTGTCTCCAAGATGGTGACAACGGACCGAAACGTCCTTAAACTAAACCCTAACCTCAAAAATGGTGATCTACGGACCGTAACGTCCTCAAACTACTATGGACCGAAACGTCCTTAAACTAAACTCTCACCTAAAAAAGGGTGATCTACGAACTGTAACGTTCTCAAACTACTACGGACTGAAACGTCCTTAAACTAAACCCTCACTTCAAAAATGGTGATTTACGAACCGAAACGTTCTTAAACTAACAATGGACCGTAACGTTCTTAAACTAAAACAGTAGAGCCCAAATGCTCTTTTATTTGATCTGAATGATCCTAAAACCCTGTTAAGTAGATTTTAGTCTCAAATTGGACTAACGTATCCTTAACAAAAATTTAAGTTGATATTAATCTCAAACGAGTTTAATGATTCTTAAATCAACCCAAACCCAAATCTAAGATATACGAATTTGAACTAATCCACGTCCTACGGACGACCACAAAAATTAGTCTCCTTATACAATCCACGGGCAACCAAAAATAAAACAAATACACACGACACGAAGTGAACTTCTGGAGCATGAGAAAGTAGTTTTCGCGATGCGATAACGTAATTAGCTGCAGGGGCTTGCGCCTGCAGGGAAGAGCGTCCCCACAATCAAAAACCCCTCGCAAACAAGAGGGATTCTGACGAAGTCTGCTACAACGGCCGTATACGTCCAAACCTCCGATATACGGTGCCATAAATCAACTTGGCATCCTCGGAGAGGTGGACGGATAAACCTAAATTCAGGCAAGACGATCCATCCCGGTTTCGTCTCTGTTTTCGACGGTGAACAAGGAGTAGTGGGGAGAGTCTAAGGGGTGCTAGGGCAAAAAAAATTGGGGGCATTAGCGACGGGGAGCCCGGTGACACCGGCCCAGAGCCAAATCTCGCCGGTCGTGGTAAGTGGGTTGGGGTCTGAATAAATGCCACGTGTCTTAGTTGTAGTTAATAGTACTTTGCACATGTTTGATTTTTCAGTGACTTTTCCTTTTACGTGTATTGCAAGTGTAACTTTTGGGCTTCCAAAACTTTTAAAAGAAAAATCAGAAAAAAATAATATGTGGCTGAGGGGATTCGAACACATGGGCTATACCACAGCAGTGCAAGGCTTTACCAATGAGCTACAAGTTGTTTCTTGCTGTTTAAAAACAAATCAAATTTATAACTTGTGCTCAGGATTTACAAATACTCCATTTGTACATTAACTTTTAAAAAAATTCTGTACATTAAAATAGAGTTGTTACAGATACTGCGGTTTTCTCATGGACGGTGGGAGCGAGAATTGCATCATGGAAGATGATGACCCAACTAGTTTCGAGCAGGCCATCACAAGTGGAGACTCTGTGAAATGGCCGGATGCTAGCGATTTAAGATGGAATCCATGTACACTAACAAAGTATGGATTTTGGAAGTTTCTCCTGAAGGGGTAAAACCTATCGGAAGCAAGTGAATCTTTAAGAAGAAAATTGGTGTAGATGGAAAGGTTGAGACCTTCAAACCTAGACTTGTTGCAAAAGTTTTTCGTCAACGACCAGGTATTGACTATGATGAAACCTTTTCTCATGTCGCTATGCTTAAGTCTATCAGGATCCTACTTGTCATTACTGCATACCATGACTAGGAAATCTGGCAGATGGACGTCAAGACCGCTTTTCTAAATAGTGATTTAGAAGAGAGCGTGTACATGACACAGCCAAAGGGCTTCGTAGACAGTGGGAGCAGCGGAAGCATGTGCAAGCTGCTTGAATCAATCTATGGATTAAAGCAGGCATCGCAGAGCTGGAACATCTATTTTGATGAAGCTATCAAAGAGTTTGATCAAAAATGTAGATGAACCATATATATACAAGAAAGTTGTAGAGAGTAAGGTTGTCTTCCTCGTATTGTACGCGGATGCCATACTCTTGATAGGAAACGATGTTCCTATGCTACACTCGGTCAAGCTTTTCTTATCACATAAGTTCTCCATGAAAGATTTAGGTGATGCCTCCTACATCCTGCGGATTAAGATCTATAGAGATAGATCTAACAAAATGTTGGGATTTTCCCAATCAAGATACATTGACACCATACTAAAGAGATTTAGTATGGAAGATTCTAAATGTGGTAATTGATCCACTTGTTCAGGAATCACTCTCTCCAAAGAGATGTCTCCCAAGACTGATTTGGAGAGGGCTCGCATGCAAGGGATACCCTATACTTCGGCAGTCGGGTCTATCATGTATGCGATATTATGTACCAGACCGGATGTAGCTTACTCACTAGGTGTAGTGAGTAGGTATCAATCAGATCCTGAGAAAAAGCACAGGACAGCTGTGAAGAACATTCTTAAGTATTTGAGAATGACTAAAGAAATGTTCTTGGTGTATGGTAACGGAAAACTCCAGGTGGAGTTCTTTACCGATTCGAGCTTCCAGAGTGATAAGGACGACAGTAAGCCGGTCTCGGGTTTTATCTTCACCCTCAGTAGAGGGGCGGTATGTTGGAAGAGTTCCAAGCAAGATACCGTAGCAGACTCGACGATCGAGGCTGAATACATCTCTACCAACGATGTTGCCAAAAAGGTTGTCTGGATGATGAAGTTCATAGCTAAACTTGGTGTGGTTCTATCCATTGAGCATCCAATACCTGTGTATTGTGATAACAATGGAGCTGTGGTTTTGGCCAAGGAACCCCGGTCCCATCAGCGATCCAGACATATTCTTAAGCGGCATCACCTGATCCGGGAGATAGTAGATTGACGGGAGATCATGGTCAGGAGAGTTGACACGAAGGACAACGTAGCAAATCCACTCACGAAGGCCCTCTCCCAGACGCAATTTGAAAGACTTTTTGGAATGTTGGGTATGAAATACTACAACAACTGGCTTTAGTGCAAGTGGGAGATTATTAGGAATATGTATGCCCTAGAGACCATTATTATATGATATAGTGGATGCTTGGACATATATATAGAGGACTTTCTTGCTCGACATGATAGTATGCTATCTGGTTACTCTTTATCTTAATATGTACACTTGTATTATTATACTGTCTCTCTGATACATGTTGATAAAGCCCTTAGAATGTTTGCTTGGCTACCAGGACTATGATGCGGATTATACTACTGGGACTTGTGTAGTCCACAAGCACATCCTTTAACTGTTTCTAGTCGAGGGAATATTGAGACATGGCATCGATATTCCAGAATAGACTAGTGTGTACGTTTCTTGACCCTGTATGGGGCGATGGTTGATCCCATTACCATTGGTGTTTGACATTAAAGATTGTACACAGGTGCTCATTAGAAATGGGTACACCGAACAGGACTCGCCGAGAACTCCTAGATGGTACCATACCTATCGTCAGATAGCAGTTCTCTGGTGATACTGGTACAGGTTAGTCTGTAGACCTGAGATCATCATAGTGCCTTGTGTGGTTCCCACTGTGCTTTGATTTCCTCTCTACCACAGCTCAAAGGAGTCATGCAAACAGGTAGATTTTGGGTACAGTCTCGAGTCACATGGAGGCAGTGAGCGATAGGAGGGGTTTCGTCTCTCCCGATATAGGGATTTGATGTTGCGCTATGCTCAATTGGCTATAACAGTAAGTCCCTGGTCATGGCTAATGAGATTTACTGATAATGTTATCAGTAGTTTCTCGAACCGTTATGAGCCACACATCGGCATGACTTATCAAGTTACTGAGGTCTGACGATTCCACCTCTAAACTCGATATGCAATATATCAGACGAAAAGACCGGACTGTACGGTAAGTGTTACTTATAGGCTTCATGGGAGTTTGGACAAGCTTGCTTGTTGATCTTCTATTCGCTCAATACCTGGGTAGCCGTTACGTTCCGCTAGTACCGCTGACGGCTTGTAGGTAACTGATGTAATCATTACCTATTGCTGACAAATTGACGAGTCTTTAGAGTCTCACACTGAGGTTTCTTAGTTCAAACGAAATGAAGTAGGGCACATATATTGATATGTGCGGGGGACCTAATTAAATATGAGTATGTGATACCGTATTCTAATCTGGTGGTAATTTGATATCGGTTAGGTTATATGTGATATAACTGGATTATTGAATCAAGTGTTGATTTGATAATGTGATATGCAAATAAATGATATTAGTCCGTTATATGTGATATAACCGAATTATTAAATCAAGTGTTGGTTTAATAATTTAATATATATTTATATTTGATATAATTATATTATTAACTAATATTATAGCTCATTAATTATTTTCTTCTTAATATATATATATATATATATATATATATATATATATATATATATATATATTTTATGAAGCTTGGCTTGGATTTTTTATTTTGAAAATAGAAAAAGTGGTGGAAAATGAGGAGATTTTTAAAGGAATGGATGAAGCATGACTTTGCATTATTTTATTTCATTTGCTTACACTATTGAATTATGGTTGCTATTTTATTATTGAGTTTAATAGCATGCTTCAATAAGCGAGCGTATGAGTGGAGCCATTTTTTCTTGACTTGGTTTTTGCCTTAGCTAATTTTTTGCTTGAGCTTATATTCTCTCTAGCTTTCTCCATCTTCCTCCTCCTCCTCCTTCAAGCCCTAACCCTCACATGTGATATGAACCATAAGGTTTTAGATAAACTTAATAAGCTTAGCACCCCTACTTCACCATCCTACTCTATATCAGCAATATACATTAGGATGTTTCCTTCACTAATTATTGATTGGTGAAGAGGTAGCTTGAATTAGATGAGTTTCAAGTGGATCATCTGAAAATAATTCCAATAAGAAGAAGATCGTTACTTCTAATGCCAGTATGAAATGTTCAATCACTCTTCCAAACGCACTTCCGAATGCAGTTTCATATCTTATACCGGAGAGATATGAAAAGATAATGGTCATCCTAGATGAAGGAATTTCACAGTCTCATGCAAATGTTGCAGGCACCCCTCTTTCTTCTGTCTCGTTTTCATCCATTGATAAATCATGGATCATCGACACAGGTGCAACCGACCAGATGGTTGGTTCCTTTGACATGTTACATTCTAATATCAGAACGCCACATATTCAATCTGTGACATTACCAAATAATACATCAGTTCCTATATCTAACATTGGCTTATCTAACTTAAGCAAAAATTTGGGCCTTAGTGATGTATTATATATTCCTTCTTTCAATGTCAACCTTTTATCAGTCAGCAAAATTACTAAAGCTTTTCAACGTGTCCTATCTTTCTTTCCTGATTTTTGTATTTTTCAGGAACTTGCAGCGAAGAAGATGATTGGATTGGGTAAAGAACAAGGATGGCTATATCTTTTTCCTGCACAACTGCAATCCAAAGTCGCCTTAGCCGCATCAGCCTCATCCATCTCCGTAGAAATTTAGCACAAGCGTCTTGGGCATGTGTCTCATTTTCGACTCCAACAACTATCCAAAATAATTCCAGAAACTGTTCAAATAATGATTCTTTCGTCTGTGAGTTTTGTCCATTAGCAAAACAAACTCGTTTATCTTTTGGTACTAGTTCAATTTCAAGCAGTAAATCATTTGATTTAATTCACTGTGATATATGGGGAGGTTATAAGACTCCATCACATTTTGGTGCTTGTTATTTTTTACCTATTGTTGATGATTATAGTAGGACTGCTTGGTTTTATCTGTTGAAACCTAAGGCCGAAGCAAATACAACTCTTGAATCATTTTTCTTGATGATCGAAACTCAATTTGAGTTCATAATTAAACAAATTCGAACCGATGATGGGACTGAAATTTTCTCTTACGATTGTTTTTTCAATATCGATGTGTTATTCATCAACATAGTTGCGTTCACACTCCACAACAAAATGGAATAGTTGAACGGAAGCATCGTCGTCTCTTAGAGATTGCCAGAGCACTAGGTTTTCGTTCCCATCTTCCAATAAAATTTTGGGGTGAATGCCTTTTGATAGCTGCTTATTTGGTCAATAGGATGCCAACCCCCTTACTTTCTAGTAAAACGCCTTATGAAATGCTACTTCATAAAGTTCCAAATTACTCCCACTTATAAGTTTTCGGTTGTCTTTGTTATTCTACAAATGTCCATCCTAATGGAAAATTTGATATACGATCAAGAATTTTGTCGGATATGCTTTTGCTCAAAAGGCATATCGTCTTTACGATCTCAAAACTGAAAAAATATTTTCTAGAAGAGATGTTATTTTTCACGAGTCAATATTTCCATTTGCAAAGTCTTCAATTTCAACAGATAACTGATTAATTTTTGTTCAACCACTTCCAGTAGATGATTCAATTTCCACAAATTCTATGCAAGCACCAATTAATACAAGAAGAGTTGTAAGCCCAACTCCATCATCACGTGATTCAGAGGCTGAAAATCTACATACATCACTTCCATCCATCAATGAAAAATCATCTTCCTTATTAATTCACAATGCTATTGATCCCATATGATAACCGGTATTCTCAAACTGTGGATTTTTCCGTAATTTTAATAAAATCCAAATTTTTATCTCCAAATATATTTTTCCAAGTATGTTCTCAATGCTTTCCTATCTTTTTCTAATTAAATCCTTTTTTATTTCCCTTAATTAATTTTTCTAAACCCTAATTTCTAATTTTATTACCCTAATAATTAAACCTAACCCTATCCATATAAGCCCGACCCATTCTTTTCTTTTCTCTCTCTCGACCCGATCCGTCTCCCTCCCCTCTCTCTTCTTTCCCTCTCCTTCTCTTCTTTTTGTCCCTCCTCTCGAATCCCAACGACACCCCTCATTCTCGCAACCACCTCCCCCACGAACCGCTTCTCACCGACGAAGCCTGATGGAGGTCCTTTTCAGATCTCCTTCAGATGTTGTTTTCCGTCGATCTCCCGGTGGATTCTGGAGGGGATCCCCTGTTGTGTGTGGGTCTCAAAGGGTTTTGAGGAGATTTGGTGATTGGAGGAGTTTGACGCCAAGTACCTACAAAGAAGTCCCGGGGTGGTTTGATATCACCGAGGACCCTCCGACGATCAAGTTAGTACTAGATCCGAGCAGCGTAACGGCTAGGTGGAGTAAAAATGGCTTACCTGACCCTTTCGTGATGGGGGTTCATATAGTGGTGGAGGCACACAGCAGCAGGCGCGAGAATCTCGCCGGCAGTTACGCTCCCGACGTCACGCCCGCATGGAGAGCGCCCATAAATGGGGATCGTGAAGGCGTGGAACCTGGGATGTTGCTGGCGGAGAATACGCGCATGGCGAGATTCGCGGAGCGGCGGTTACGCCCGTGGGCGGTGGAGCTGGTCGGAGGACCGAGGAAGACGGCCTCGGCCAATAGGCTCGGGGACGAGCGAGGAAGCCGAGGAGACTTGGTCTTGTGGCGGCTCAGGGCGAGCTGAGGGACCGAGGAGGCCAATCTAAAGGGAGCCCCGAGGAGGGCTAGCTTGTGCTGGCAGGCCGGGTACAGGGGTGGCCTGGTCGGCCTTTGTGGACCCTTTCTTCTGAGTTCTGGGATATGTTATCTGCCACGTGTCCTGATCGTGAGGATTGCCAATATCGAGCATTATCATTAGCCTCTCACTCTTATCCCGACCAGCTAGTGGGTTGGGTCAGGAGTGGACTGCCGGGCCGCCCGGGGCGAGCTCTATTTAGTTGATAAAACTGCACATTTGTTATTACATTTTTCCTACCATTTTCATATTAAAAAAGGACTTTATTATAATATATCATACATATGAGGGTTTATGTGTAAAAAATACTATTTTCCATGTGTTGATATATTATAATTATAATTTGGTAGGAAAATTTATGCAAATAATTTTATTGACCAAATCCTAGTAGAACAAAATCTACTAAATATTATTGGAGTTGTTGTGCAGAAATTTTTCAAGTTGTGCAGAATTTTTCAAGACTAGAATCAAGCAAATCAAGTTGTTGAAGAAGACTTGCCTAATTAAGAATCAAAACTTGGAGACCAAGTCTGGCAGCAACCACGAGAAGATTTTCAAATTCTGAAGGTTCCAAGGATCGCCAAATGTCACATCGAGACAGCTCCAGAAAAATGATGAAGGGTCCTGATCATCAGGCCGTGGATCCGCGGCACAAGCCCCTTGATGTCGCAGATCCGCCGCAGTTGTAAAGAGTTGGAAGGTGAGGATTTTTGGGGAAGATCTTTTGCTGCTTACTTCCTAATTTAGAAGCTTGGATTCTGGCTTTGGCACTATAAAAAGGCACCGAGAGCCTCTTGGAAAAACCATCAAGCCGACGCGATCACGAAGCCCCAGACGCTCACGCATCCAGGCTGATCATCAACTGTTTGTCTACCTCCTTAGGAAAGATCGAGAAGCAAATCAAGTTTTTTTGTAATCATTTTCTACGGAATAAAGTGTAGATTGTTCAAGTGATTAATAAAGGTAGTTATTTTATTTAATTCTTTTGCATTTTACATTATGTTTTCCCTCTCTGTCTTTCCATCTTCTTTTCCCAACATGCGCGAGTAATTCTCCGCTTGTTAGGGTTCGTAGGATTGGGGTAGGCTAATGGACGATAAAAATCCCTAAACCCTTTTTAAGTCCTATAAAGTTTATGAACTTTATCAAAAGAATTATTAACATCCTAATCGGGCGCGCTAACAATTCTTTGCTAGTTCCGACCACGATTAGAGATTAGATTAATGATTGTTTTGGTAAAGGCTAGATATGAACGGAGTTCCATGTCGAGATAAGGGTTAAGAGTGGGATTGCTTTTCCCTTCAGAAACCCTAATCTACACGCATCACCGTCGTTCTGGTTTTAAATCTATTAATGGATAAAAAGGGTAACTTTTAATTAATCGTCCATAACTACTAAATCCTAACGAACCCTACAAGCCCCCTTATTATATTAATTACATCTTTAAAATAATCTAGATCTATATTTTATATTCTTGTTTAACGTAGATCTAGAAAACATTCTATAAAATTCTTTATCCCTCCTCTCTTTTTCAACACATCTAAAGTAAAAGTAAAAGATTCAACGTTTCCCAGAGGACGACCCGTACTCATCTCGGTCTAGCTACATGCGACACCGTTATTGATTGCGGTTATACTACAAACACAACCTTTTCACATAAATCAAATGGCGCCGTTGCCGGGGATACGTGCGTAATTTTTTATCCTTACTATTTGTGTTGAATTCTTAGACGATTCATATCATTATTAACACAAAACTGCAAATTGCATATTTAACGATTTGTGCGTGAATTTTGTAAGGAGATCTGGAGTCACAGAATTGAGGAAAACAGAAGACAGAGACATTCATCGAGATCCAGAGGAGTACAGGAGGCCAAAGAAAAAATTTCATCACCTGATCCCTCCACCCCGCGGCGGAACCGCGGCAAGAAGGGACTTTAGGCGGCAGAAACGCGGCTTAACTAAGGGATCGAGGGTTCACACTTCTCTGGTATCTTTTTCAACTCCTTCTCTCTCCTCTCAAATCCAATAAAATCTATTTTCTGCAGGATTCTTTGCAAAATAGCGCCGCTCAAAAATCTTTTTGCAAAAGTTTTGTGATTGGTTTTGTTTTGCATATTTTAATACGGACTTTAAGGGGCAAAGACCAAATCAAGATTAGGTGGGGATTTCATCACCCTTCCTAAGCCCCACAAATCACAAACCGAGCATCTAGATCAACCCTTCATTAATTTAAAAAATATCTAGACCAGACTCTAAGGACTGTCGCGCTCAATAAGGACAGAGGAAGGTCGTGGGTAATCTATCGTTTATCCGTATTACTTTTGTAGTGCCTAGGCAAGTGTGACAAAGGCTAGTGGTTTTTAATTAGTCCCACTACTGTGGTTCCTTCCCACTTACCTGGCACTTATCTGGCTACAAGGGTAGTACGGAGACGGTAGAGAATTGATCCTGCGGCTTGTCCTTTGGAAGTCTAGGAGCGGTCTAGAGACTGGACCTAGGTGACCTTAGTTCTAGAGTTGCTTGTGCATTTTAGAGTGATTTGTCTTGTGTCCCACTTGTTCAAAACAAACCAATTTTAAAATCACACACACGCTGCCACTTGCACTAAACCCGCTTAGTGCATGCTCGGCTGGACACGGGATTCTAGTGCCCGTCTTGTCCGCGTTCCTGCTATCGACGCCGAAGTCGGTACTTCTTCATCTTCTTTTCCACCACCACACACTACGACCGAGATGGACGGCACTCTATCAGATTATAACACCACGCTGCCACCGCCCGTAAGTGCGCAGAATCCACCGCGCATCTCTCTCCAAGAGAGATGCTATCCTATCCGTGGTCCTCTTCCCACTTGTCTATCTCTTCCACCACCTAACGGGGATAATTTCGAAATTAAACCCCACTACATCAATCTGCTGCCTAAATTTCACGGGCTTGAGTCGGAAGACGCGTACGTTTTCATCACCAAATTCGAAAACGTATGCGCAATGATGGGTACTTCACAATTGACTTTAGATGCTATGCGCTTACGTCTTCTCCCATTCACACTGTGCGACTTGGCAGAAAAATGGCTTTATAATACTGCCGCACACTCTATCACTAATTGGGATGAATTTGTCATAGCATTTCTTAAGAAGTTTTACCCAAACCATAAGACTGCCCATATTAGGAGCGAGATCAACCAGTTCACCCAGCTTCCCAATGAACCATTTTGGAAGTGTTTTGAACGTTTCAAAGATCTGCTTGTCCAATGCCCCCATCACGGAATACAAAGATGGGATTTATGTCGGATTATATATGAGGGCATTAATCCAGCGACAAAGCAGATGCTTGAAATAATGTGTCAATGCAATTTCATGTCTAAAGATGACGGTGAAGCGTGGAAATATCTGGAAGACCTTGCTGAACACACGTTGCAGTGGGAAAGCGTAAGACTACCTTCAACTAAGGGAGGTATTCACCAGCTCGATGTTTCTATCGCAGTAAAAGCCGAAATGGCAGCGATACAGAAGAAACTCGACGCTATTGAAAACAAGTTCTCATCATTCTCCCTAAATCAGGTCACGCTTCCTAAGACCGTCTGTGGTTGCTGTTTGGATCCTTCACACTTAACGGAAGAATGTCCTAGGAATGCATCGTTTCAAGCTAATGCTGCTTTTCAGCAGCGACCTAGAAACAACCCTTATTCTTCCACGTACAATCAAGGATGGAGGAATCATCCTAACTTTGCTTGGAACCAAAACCAACAAAGCAATTATCAAGGACCTCCTCCACAGCAACCACAACCACAGAATCAGCCCCCCTTTCAGTCACAGAATTTCCAAAATCCGGCCAACATTTCTACACCACAAGTGGCCGGTACTGACAACTCACTTGAACAAACTTTGGATATGTTCATGAAGCAATCCATGCAATTGTCGGCTGAGATGAAGTCTTCTATTGATACCATAACGAAAAACTCCGCCTCCCATGGTGAGAGTATTAAATCATTAGAAAACCAAATCGCACAGTTAAACGCCGCAATGAGTGCGAGAGAAAAAGGGAAACTCCCATCTCAACCCCTACCGAATCCTGGCCATTCATAAAATCATAATGTGAATGCCGTTACTACGTTGAGATCGGGGAGAGTGCTGAATAACCGAGTGGGTGAGCAATTTGACGTTAGTGACACATTTGATACCCCAGCTTCTTCTTCTTCTTCCCCTAATTCGTCTAGTCTCCCACCTTCATCCGAGCCTATTCTCCGTTTTTCTCAAGGCTCGAACATTTCGCCCAATCTATCTAAGTCGATTCCCACTCCAATTTTGGGATCGAATCCGTCGCCACAGTCTTCTCCACAAACGTTGGACCCAAAACTTATTGATCGAGCTCCATTTCCAAACCGATTAAGGGCCAACAGACCTAACCCACAAATGGAGAAGATTGTGGAAATGTTTAAGCAAGTTAGCATGAATATTCCTCTTCTAGATACTATTCAACAAGTCCCATCTTATGCAAGAATCCTTAAAGACTTGTGCACTAGGAAGAGAAAAACTCAAGTGCCTAAGAAGGTTTTCATGACGAGTAATGTTAGCACCGCTTTTACCCAACAAATACCAAAGAAACGTAAGGACCCCGGCTGTCCTACAATCTCTATTTCTATTGGGGGTAAAAATATTAATCGTGCGTTACTCGATCTAGGCGCTAGCGTTAACTTGCTTCCTTATTCAGTATACGAGCAGTTAGGAATTGGAGAGTTAAAACCCGCCCATTGTACTCTCCAGATGGCAGACCAATCTATCACCAAACCTCGGGGCGAACTAGAGGATGTGTTAATTAAAGTCGGGGAATTCATATTTTCCGTAGACTTTATTGTTTTAGATACACAACCTGTGGCAAACCCACGCAATCAAATCCCGGTGATACTTGGTCGACCCTTCCTAGCAACTTCTAACGCTGTAATTAATTGTCGTAACGGTTCTATGAACTTATCCTTCGGGAAAATGACAATTGAGCTTAATATTTACAAGCTAGGAAGTCAGCCATCAGAACCTTATGCTCATTTGCTGGATGTTTGTTCCATTCACGAGATAGCTTCCGAAAGCTGCATGGATGAGGAGCTTTGCTTTGATGTTCTCGACAACATTAATGAGACATCGTTTGATCTTGCACCACTTCATAGTGAGGATATGTTCAATGAGTCCGACCTTGAGATTGAACCCGTTGGCTCGTTGCAAAAGTCAGCAGCACTTTCCGAGTCACTATCTTATGCAAGTTTTGAACCTCTTCGGGAGTCCGAATATCATTCGTTTACCCCCACCTTCTATCGTCTCTCCGCTAATTCTTGATCTCAAACCGCTACCTTCTCATCTTAAATATGCATATTCAGGAGAGAATGAGACTTTGCCGGTAATTATTTCTGCTTCTCTAGCCTTAGAGCAAGAGAATACACTTTTGGCAGTGTTGAGATCGAATCGGTAAGCATTTGGTTGGACAATGGCCGACATCAAAGGGATTAGTCCCTTAATTGTTGAACATCACATACATCTGATGGATGAAGCCAAACCAACCCGAGACCTACAAAGACGGTTAAATCCCGTTATGAAGGAGGCGGTAAAGAAAGAAATCGTCAAGTGCCTTGATAGTAGAATAATTTACCCCATATCTGATAGCCAATGGGTAAGTCCAATTCATGTGGTCCCTAAAAAGTCTGGCATCACGGTCATCACTAATGAGGCTAATGAGTTAATCCAAACACGCACCCAAACTGGGTGGCGCGTATGTATTGATTACAGGAAACTCAATGCCGCAACGAGGAAAGATCACTTCCCTCTCCCTTTCATTGACCAGATGTTGGAACGATTAGCGGGACACGAATACTACTGTTTCTTGGACGGATACTCTGGTTATAACCAGGTCCCCATCGCCGAAAAGGATCAAGATAAAACCACTTTTACTTGTCCTTTCGGAACTTTTGCTTATAGATGCATGCCCTTTGGGTTATGCAACGCTCCCGCTACATTTCAGCGGTGTATGATGGGGATATTTTCAGATATGGTGGAAAATTTTTTGGAAATTTTTATGGACGATTTCTCCATTTTTTAGGGACTCCTTTGAGGACTGCCTTCATAATCTTGACGCGGTTCTTACCTGTTGTAAAGATAAGAACTTGACTTTGAATTGGGAAAAATGTCATTTTATGGTCCAAGAAGGTATTGTACTTGGACATATAATTTCACGAAAAGGCATTGAGGTCGACAGAGCTAAAATAGATGTCATTCATAACCTCCCTCGTCCCAACTGCGTCAAAGATATACGATCCTTTCTTGGCCATGCAGGATTTTCTAGGAGATTTATTAAGGACTTTAGCAAAATTGCTAGACCCTTAACCCTTCTATTGGCCAAGGATACTACTTTTCACTTCGATTCGGATTGTGAGGCTGCTTTTGAATCGCTTAAAGAATCACTCACTACAGCCCCCGTTCTATCATCTCCGGATTGGAACCACCCGTTCGAGCTTATGTGTGATGCATCAGATTTTGCTATTGGTGCTGTCTTAGGACAGCATATTGATAAGATGCCACATGTAATTTACTATGCAAGTAGGACCTTGAATGATGCACAAATAAATTACACAACTACCGAGAAAGAACTTTTGGCAGTTGTATTTGCATTAGAGAAATTCAGGCCCTACTTCATTGGCTCGTCTATTATGGTTTACACAGATCACTCCGCCCTACGACATCTTTTATCGAAGAAGGATGCGAAGGCCAGGCTAATACGTTGGATCCTATTGTTACAAGAATTTGATCTTGTCATTCGAGACAAGAGTGGATGTGAAAACGTTGTAGCCGACCATCTTTCACGCATCACTTCTTCGCCAACTGTGACCGTGCCGATAAATGACTCATTTCCTGACGAACAGCTCTTGAATGTATCCTACGAACCTTGGTTCGTGGATATCGTGAACTATCTTGCGACGGGACTTATTCCTAGTGATTGGTCGAAACAAGACAAACTTCGATTTCTATCCCAAGTAAAATATTTTTACTGGGATGAACCTTATCTATTCAAGTATTGTTCCGATCAAATCATTCGCAGGTGTATCCCTAACGATGAATTCAAGAGCGTGTTATCATTTTGTCATGATCAGGCATGCGGCGGTCATTTTGGACCTCGAAAAACGGCGGAGAAAGTTTTGCAATGTGGCTTTTATTGGCCAACATTATTTAAAGATGCATTTGAACATTGCAAAACTTGTCCGCGATGTCAGCATTTGGGTCGAATTTCACGAAGGAACGAGATGCCGCTCCAACCTATATTGGTTGTGGAAATATTCGATGTGTGGGGTATTGATTTTATGGGCCATTTTCCCAACTCCTTTGGGAATTTATATATCTTGTTAGCGGTTGATTATGTCTCGAAATGGGTGGAAGCTATACCGTGTCGCACTAATGACAACAAAGTTGTTATTAAGTTCCTTAAAGAAAATATCTTTTCGCGATTCGGACACCCTCGCGCTATAATTAGCGACAACGGGACACATTTCTGCAATAGGTCTTTCGAGGCCTTGATGCGGAAATATTCAATCACTCACAAGCTTTCTACGCCCTATCACCCCCAAACGAGCGGGCAGGCTGAGATCTCAAATAGGCAGATCAAACAGATATTGGAGAAGACGGTTTCGAAAAACCGTAAGGATTGGTCAACCAAATTGACGGATGCTCTTTGGGCATTCTGCACCGCTTATAAAACCGATCTTGGTATGTCTCCATACCGCCTTGTGTTTGGGAAGGCATGCCACCTCCCTGTCGAGATTGAACATAAGGCAATGTGGGCTATTAAAGAGCTTAATTTTGATCTTGATCATGCAGGCAGCTATCGGAAGCTGCAGTTGAATGAGCTAAGCGAACTCCGCGATGAAGCTTACGATAAGGCGGTAATAGTAAAGAACAGGACTAAAGTGTTCCACGATAAAAATCTTTTTAGAAAAACCTTCACATCGGGGCAACAAATCCTTCTTTACGATTCACGTCTCCATCTTCATCCGGGTAAACTTAAATCTCGTTGGAAAGGACCTTTTGTGGTGCGGTATGTACACCCGCACGGGGCAGTTGAAGTCGAAAATTTGAAAAACGGTTCAATTTTTAAAGCAAATAGGCATAGATTAAAACCGTATTTTTCTGCTGACCCCGCGGAGGAGCTCATGTTTTTACAGGAGCCGCTTTATCAAAACTAAATTTCCTCCGCCTCACCTCCATGTTTTTATAACATTTTCTCATTTTAAGAATGGAGGTGAGTAAAAATGGATTTGATTGAATATATGTGCGTGTCAAAGATCAAGTTTGGGGGTAGTTTTCATTTAACTATTATTTTACCCCTTGTATCTCTCTCCTAGTATACAGGTCCTTGTTCTCAAAAGGCTACTTCAGTGAGGACACTGCTGAAAACAGGTTTGGGGGGGAGGTTTGTATTCACTGAATTATCTTTGACACTGGGCATTAAAAAAAAATTATAACAAAAGAATAGAAAGTGAAAAATTACATCCAAAAGATAGGAATAGTTTAAGAAAACCAAGAAAATTAGAAGTTTTCTTAAACGAACTAGTAATAAGTAGTTATGAGCTGTTGTCCCAAGGGTTAGTAAGATGAAGGAAGTCACTAATCTGAGGATAAAAATAAGTCTGAAAAATAATTTCTATTCTGGAAGCCAAACATTTGAATGTTGACACCCTACTATATGCACTTACACACGTCTTGAAACTCGAGATAGTAGAGAATACCTTGAAATGCTCTTGTCTAAAAGCCAAAGTATGAAGGAAATGAAAAAAAGAAAGAAAATGAAGAAAATATAAAAATGGTGAAAAGAAAAAAAAATGAACACTGGTTTTGTTATCGCCAAGGCAGCAATAAAAAAATATAGCGAGGGTGCCTCTTTACCTAGTGCCCTAAGGCCAACTGGTCTGGGAATCACTGCTAAGCCTTAGGTGGTGCAAGACGAGGAAAATATTATCACCTAATCAGCAAGTACATGAGTAATCGGTCGGTTAGTACCTCAAGAAGTATTAACGGTCGCATGAAAATGTGTGAGCAAATCCATAAATATTCATCAATTAAAAAGTACTAAGGTAGATGGACAAGAGCATGATAGCTTGAATTGAATTCTCCGAGTGTAGGGATGTTCTATTCACACACGTAGGGGTATATGATCGATGTTTGGATGAAAGGTAGGAATGAAAAATAAAGACGATATTTTATTGAGGGATAATGTGATTTCTAATATCTTTTCATGACTATTAAGATAGGGCTCATAACAACTGAAAAGCTAGTATAGTTGGAAACTCTTATTTTCAAAGTCTTTCTTTTATGGTTCTTATCTTTATATGTAAATTTCACCATCTCTCTTTTGTTATAGGATTTTGTGGGTGTAATCCTCTGAAAACCCTCAGGAGACAACACTCCTCCTACTAGGGACACCTAGAGGTTTAACGGCTTGTTGCACGTGCTCGGTGCAATCGTGTCTGCCTACGAAAGTGTGCTTAGTTTTCACCTTTCTTTTTCTCCTCTTGAATAAACTAGTTTGCTCGGGACGATCAAAGATAAGTTTGGGGGTATTTGTTCAGTTGATAAAACGGCACATTTGTTATTACATTTTTCCTACCATTTTCATATTAAAAAAGGACTTTATTATAATATATCATACATATGAGGGTTTATGTGTAAAAAATACTATTTTCCATGTGTTGATATATTATAATTATAATTTGGTAGGAAAATGTATGCAAACAATTTTATTGACCAAATCCTAGTAGAACAAAGTCTACTAAATATTATTGGAGTTGTTGTTCAGAAATTTTCCAAGTTGTGCAGAATTTTTCAATACTAGAATCAAGCAAATCAAGTTGTTGAAGAAGACTTGCCTAATTAAGAATCAAAACTTGGAGACCAAGTCTGGCAGCAACCATGAGAAAATTTTCAAATTCTGAAGGTTCCAAGGATCGCCAAATGTTACATCAATACAGTTCCAGAAAAATGATGAAGGGTCCTGATCATCAGGCCGCGGATCCGCGGCACAAGCCCCTTGATGCCGCGGATCCGCCGCAGTTGTGAAGAGTTGGAAGGTGAGGATTTTTGGGGAAGATCTTTTGCTGCTTACTTCCTAATTTAGAAGCTTGGATTCTGGCTTTGGCACTATAAAAAGGCACCGAGAGCCTCTTGGAAAAACCATCAAGCCGACGCGATCACGAAGCCCCAGACGCTCACACATCCAGGCTGATCATCAACTGTTCGTCTACCTCCTTAGGAAAGATCGAGAAGCAAATCAAGTTTTTTTGTAATCATTTTCTACGGAATAAAGTGTAGATTGTTCAAGTGATTAATAAAGGTAGTTATTTTATTTAATTCTTTTGCATTTTACATTATGTTTTCCCTCTCTGTCTTTCCATCTTCTTTTCCCAACATGCGCGAGTAATTCTCCGCTTGTTAGGGTTCGTAGGATTGGGGTAGGCTAATGGACGATAAAAATCCCTAAACCCTTTTTAAGTCCTATAAAGTTTATGAACTTTATCAAAAGAATTATTAACATCCTAATCGGGCGCGCTAACAATTCTTTGCTAGTTTCGACCGCGATTAGAGATTAGATTAATGATTGCTTTGGTAAAGGCTATATATGAACGGAGTTCCGTGTCGAGATAAGGGTTAAGAGTGGGATTCTTTTTCCCTCCAGAAACGCTAATCTACACGCATCACCGTCGTTCTAGTTTTAAATCTATTAATGGATAAAAAGGGTAACTTTTAATTAATCGTCCATAACTAATAAATCCTAACGAACCCTACAAGCCCCCTTATTATATTAACTACATCTTTAAAATAATCTAGATCTATATTTTACATTCTTGTTTAACGTAAATCTAGAAAACATTCTATAAAATTCCTTATCCCTCCTCTCTTTTTCAACACATCTAAAGTAAGAGTAAAAGATTCAACGTTTCCCAGAGGACGACCCGTACTCATCTCGGTCTAGCTACATGCGACACCGTTATTGATTGCGGTTACACTACAAACACAACTTTTTCACATAAATCAAGCTCCCTCCTAAGATTTCGTCGGGACGCGTCCCCGGGCCGTGAGCTGTCTTTTCTGTTAGCGAATCAGGGCGATGTCTCTGCATTTAAGGAGGGTGCGCCGATTCGTGTATCTCGCCTTTGGAGTGATGGTCCACATGTCAAGCGTCGGTTGGCTGACACAACGTGCGTAGACCTGCGACGCCTGAAAGGATGCGGTCCAGTATGGGAACGACAGGTGGAGCAATCTGAGCCGTTTGGACGAGAGGAGGCATTTCGGCGAGAGACGAAGGGCACCGTTGGATGAGGTTGCTCGTGGTGATAAATAGGGATGGGGCCTATTCCATGGCCCTAACCCTTCATCTTACCTCTCTTCTAAGTTTTGGCTGCTCGGCGCTCCTTTTCTTGGGGATACATGGTTCGTTCCCATTTTTTGGGTCGCTCGTTCCAGAGGGAGGCCCGCGACGCGGCCGTGCCCCTGGCTGACCCAGGTTCTGCGTCGAATGTTCTACCGGCGACAGGGTCATTCACCTCGTTGGCGGCTCCTGGGGATTTTTCCGGCGGCGGCCAAAGGCGCCCGCGGTCATCCGAGCCCCAGACGGGAGACGGAGGGGGGCGAGGACGGGGTCCCCCTTAAGAGGAAAAGGACAATCTCTCTTTCTCCGCCGTCAATGGTCCCTGAAGGGACCCCCGTGCAGGAAGGAGAGGCCGTCTTCATGGTTCCGTCTGGGCTTTCCGTCGCTGCCGGCTTGCTCACCGGGATGGAAGAGTCGGCAGGAGGAAGACTTCTGTGCAGCACCCTGAGGGCCCAAATGGAGGTCATAGCCCCGGGGGCGGTCCAGATATGAACCCCTTTGCGCGTTGTTTTTGGCCTTCCTTTCTTTGGCTCGAGCGACTCCCGGTTTCTCATCCGCTTCCTGTCAGGTTCTTCAACATTGAGCCATCGCTGCTCGTATGGAATCTGTAGGGTGTTTTTCGTCACCCCATTGAGATGGGAATACGCGCGCGCTTGCCAGGCGTACTACAGATTCCCCCTGCCTAGGGTAGGCGGGGGTTTATTGATTGTGGGGATCCGAATCTCCGGCAGCCGCAGACTAAGCTGTCGTTAATTACCCCTCGCCTTTGGGGCGAGAGAACCTCCGATTAACGGGTTAAACTGGTCATGCAAACTCAATGTGCAGTGTTATGTTTTGGAGGGGTTTTGGATGTATCGGGGGCCCCGCAGAGATTTTACGGGGGTCCCACTACCCAGATAGCGGGCTGGGGGTCAAGGGGGCTAGCATCCCCCTAGCGGGGTGCGGGGAAGCGCCCTGTTAGAAATTTTTTCTAACAGGGACGGTGTTGTGGAGTGTGTGTGTGTGTGTGTGTGTGTGTAAAGGGGAAAAGCGCCCAAAGAACGCGTGGGACCAGCGCCTCACGTGCCATGTGCGCTTGAGCACTGTGCGCTTGAGCACCATGCGCTTAAGCGCTACCGCACCACGTGTCCGACACGTGGACGCTGTGCGCTTAGGCGCTAGCGCACCACGTGTCCGAAAAGTGGACGATGTGCGCTTGCGCGCTGTGCGCTTAAGTGCCAGCGCACCACGTATCCGACACGTAGGCGCTGGGCGCTTGAGCGCTGTGCGCTTAAGCGCCAGCGCACCACGTATCCGACACGTGGGCGCTCGAGCGCTAGCGCGCCACGTGCCCGGCATGTCGGCGCTGGGCGCTTGAGCGCAAGGCGCTCGAACGCTAGCGCGCCACATGCCCGGCATGTGGATGCGGGGCGCTCGGGCGCTTGGGACGCTCGGCGCTCGGGCGCTTGGGCGTCGGCGAGGAAAAGGGGATTTTAGCCCCAGAAATAGGATTTAAAATCCCAAAAGAGAATTTATAGTGGAGTTAAACTCCTAAGATATTTTAGAGTTGATGAAAGGGGTTCTTCTTTGGAGCCCTGGGTCTTCCCAAAAATGGGGTTTTCGGAGATGGGCCTCCTTCTTCCTCCTCTATTGGCAGGATCTTGAAGATCAAGAGATGTGAGATTTTAAAAATATCTTCTTTTTGAGATCTGATAGGAGATCTAAGGTCCCCTTTGTGGGTTTTGTGGTGAAAAACTATTTAGTTTTGGAAAAAGAAGAGAAAACTCTTGATTTAATTCAAAAGAAAGAAGAAGGTTTAGAACCTTCAGAAAAGGGGAAAGAGGCACAAACACTAGATTTTTTAGGGGAATGAAAAGTATATTAGATATTTTCATCACGTTGCCTTATATAGGCTTACATATTTACATATAGCCCCTTGGGCTTTACAAAATGGCATTTTGCCCATCCCATGGCTCATGTGCCATTTCTTTTTGCATATAAGCCATGGGCTTTACAAAAATTTGGCTTTATGCCCATTTTGCATACATTCATGCATAAAAAATTACATAAAAATTATTTATTACATGATCTATATTTTGGTATGGAGAAGGCTGGCTACGGGCTCGACTTGGGCATGGGCCCACTTGATCTGGGCTTGGGCCCACCTGGCTTGGGGTTGACCTTGACTTTGACTCGGTCAAGCAGGGGTGCAAATTTTGACCCCAAAAGAAGCCGAGGGAGCGTTCCATGCACCGAGCCCAGTAGAAGCATTCCCTTCGGAGGTCGAGGTCCTGCGGCGTGACCTGCGTCTGGAGAAGGCCAGGGCTGATGTCCTGGCAGCCCGTGCGGAGTCTGCGGAGCTTGCCAATTCAGCGAATCAGGGCGTCCGCCATCACCTGAGTGCATCTCTCCGGGTTGCCGAAAGGAAGCTAGCGGACTTAGCTGATCGCTTCGCGGCCATGGAGAAGGAGAGAGATGCCAGCCGGAGGGATGCCGAGGCGGAGCTTCTGTCGGCTCAGGCTGCTGAGGTTCGGGCCAGGAAAGCCGTGGCCGATTACAAGGTGTCAGAGCAGTTTTACGTCGAGCTCGGTGAGTATTCCGCCGTTGCGTGGAATAAGACTCTGGATGCCGTGAAGGAGCAGCTTCCCGATTTCGCCGATGGCGAGCTCCATGCTCGGGTCCCGCTCCCGGTGGCAAGGCCTCCGGCTGACAATGATAGGGGAAATAAGGCGCGCCCCTGGTGGTAAAACCTCCGGTGGTGAAGCCCCCAGCGATGAGGGAAGCGAGGCGCGGGGGGGTTCGCGACTTAGGTCTTTTTGATATTTTCTTGTCCCCCTTTTATAAGCCTCTGGGCAGTTTGTAAGGCTGGGGAACCCGAAGTACCCCTTGTAAAGACTGTGCGTTTGATAATAAAACTTCTTCTTTGGTTTCATCGGTCCGCACTTTATTTTCTCTTTGCACTGCTGGGCTTTCACGTCGGGCCGGCCATCTGTTCAGCGATCGTTCGTCGAGTTGACTTCGACCACTTGCCAAGCGTTGCCAAGGATGGACTGAAGCTGCCCCGTTGCCCTTAGGCGTGGGCTTCTGATTCCTGGCGTTGTGGGTAGGCAACTACCAGCCTGGGATGACCGAGCGAGGTTGCCGCTCGGGTGCCTCTTGCGAGGGCTTCGATCCCTGGTGTCATGGGTAGGGAGCTACCAGCTGGGAATAGCCGAGCAAGGGCTCGACTGCCTCTGGGAGGACTTTCTGATCCCAGGCATTGCGGTAGGGAAGCTACCGGCCGGGTATGACCGGGCAGAAATAGCCGGGCAGTGAAGCCGCGCGGTTGCCTCTTACGAGGGCTCTGATCCTTCAGGACGGGGACCGAGCAGGGTTACTACCCAGTGCCTCTTGGCGAGGACTTTGATCCCTGTCGGTCGTGGTAGGATGCTACCAGCCGGGGATAGCTGAGCAAGGACTCGACTGCCTCTGGGAGGACTTTGGTCCTTGGCGCGGGAGGGGCTGTAGAAGCCTACCAAGAACCCTTGGTCGGGCAGGGTTACTGCCCGGTGCCTCTTGGCGAGGGCTTTTATCCTGAAGGATAGCCGAGCGAGGGATCCTCGGGCTCGACTGCCTCTGAGAGGGCTTTCTGATCCCCGGCGTTGCGGTAGGGAAGCTGCCCGCCAGGGATAGCCGAGCGACGGTTGGGCTCGACCGCCTCTGGAAGGGCTTTCTGATCCTCGATGTTGCGGTAGGGAAGCTGCCCGCCAGGGATAACCTAGCAGGGTAGCTGCTGGGTTGCCTCTACGGAGGACTTTGGTCCTTAGCGTCGGGGGGCTGTAGGAAGCCTGCTAAGGATAACCGGGCAGTGAAGCTGTGCGGCCGCCTCTTGGCAAGGGCTTTGGATTGTAAAGACATAACTCTATTCGGGATGTTTCGACGTTTCTTTATTCGAGTGGACAAGATCTTTAGAGAACGTTTTATATCATCTTTGCGAAAGAAAAGGGGGTACATACTCGCTGACCTTGACCTCACTGGTATAGCTTGAGCTTCTCGGCGTTGTAAGGCCGGAGAAGCTTGCGTCTGTCTGCGTCTTGTAAGCAGTAGGCTCCGCCGGGGAGCGCCTCATAGACGAGGAAGAGACCATCCCACTTTGGGGAGAACTTGTGAAGCCTGCATTGGTCAATGAACTCGTTTCGCCGTAGGACCGGATCCCCGGTCTTGAAGGAGCGGTGTTTGACCCAAGCGTTGTAGTATCGGGCCGTTTGTTGTTGATAAGCGGCAGCTCTGATCTGAGCCCGATCTCTCTTATCCAATAAGATGTCCAGGTTGGTCCGTAGCGCCGAGGTGTTTGCGTCGTCATCGAAGTGCTCGACCCGGTGACTGGGTAGCCCGATCTCCGCTGGGACCATTGCTTTGGTCCCATAGCAGAGGCTGAAGGGGGTCTCCCCGGTGGGAGTCTTCTTTGACGTGCGCAAGGCCCATAAGACCCGGGGTAGTTCTTTGACCCAACTACCTTGTCATCTCTCTAGGCGGGTCCGGAGACCTCGAAGGACGTCTCAGTTAGCGACCTCGGCCTGCCCGTTGTATTGGGGATGCGCGACCGAGGTGAACTTCATGAGGATATGGTATTCTTTGCAGAAGTCCTTCACTTTCTCGTTCTCGAAGTTCGTCCCGTGGTCGGTGACGATACACCTCGGGATGCTGAACCGGAGTATCAGGTTGTTTTGCAGGAACTTGATGGTTGTGGTAGGCTTTGGCCCGAAGACGGCGGGCGGCTTCCCGGTCTTCTAGGAGCGTGCCGTCCTTCAGGAATTCCACGAAGGGTTTCCTCCAATCATGGTCGTTCTCCTGTGCCGCGTACACGTGGAGTGTCGTCTCTCCGTCCTCCACGCTGGGTTGAGGCAAGGTTTCAAAGAGGATGGACAGCTTATTGTTGGCCGAGTATGACGAAGCCAGCTTGCTCAGGGCGTCGGCTTGGGCATTTAGCTGCCAGGGTATTTGTTCTACCTGGTCTTCGTCAAAGTTCCTTCGGAGCTTCCTCACCTCGTCCAGGTACTTCACCATCAGAGACTCCCAAGCTTCGAAGCAGCCGGTCACTTGACCGACAACGAGGGCCGAGTCGCTGCGGATTCGAATTGTCTTAAGTCCCAGCCCGGCGGCCATGCGCAGTCCGTCCAGGAGGGCCTCGTACTTGATTGAGAGATTTAGCGTGCTTGCGCTTTCTAAAAGATAGATCAAAAATATTTGTAACCGCAATCAAGAACGGCGTCGCTTTGCAGCTAGCCGGTGAGTACGGGTCGGTCCACAGGGATGTTGTGAATTTCCTAATCGCGCTAACGAGTTAATTCCGAAGGGTGTTCGGATTAATTATTAAATCTAAAAATTGAAGTTGTATGATACTAGAATTAGAAACTTGCTAGGATTAGGTCTAGGGAAAATTTGGTAAACAAAGATCTACATCTCTTTCCATTGCCATTAATTAAATTTATCATATTAGTGTTATGGTAAATATTTATAAAGGGGATTAGGATGATTGGGATGATTGATTCTTCCTCTAGATCCTTGTCCTTCCTTTATTAATCTTTACCCTAACCTCCATGGAAAACCTTAAAATCCGGGCCTTTAGACTACGGAATCACCGTTACCTCGAGGGTAGAGTGCCGTAGGGAGCGGAATAAGAAGGTATGCATGGAGTTCTAATGTTCATAAAAGATTGGCAAAGAAAAGAGATGAGAGATCTTCATCTCTCAAATCCTTCCCTATTCCTAACCCTAACAAGCGAGGAAACTACTCGCTCATTGAAGGGATGAAGAAAGACATGATTTTATTAAAGAGAAGAAACATCTATTGCAAGTTAATAAAATTCTTAAACTAAATTAAACTAAGGCAAGAAAATAATTTACCTACAAAAAATGATGCTCTCCAAAAGAATGCTGAAATTTATTAATGAAGGGAGGCATAGGGAGGCATAGGGAGGCATGAAAAGAATACAATGATTTGGGCTTCTATTTATAGGAGATAGAAACCCTATATTACAATTGATTTGCATGTCTACATTTACCAAAAGATCCTTAGGAAGACCTAGTCAAAGTAGACTTCAAGTTTTGGTAAAATTTTATGTCTCTTTAAAAGAAAGTATTGGGCCTTGGATCTTTGAGCTTCCTTATTATTTGGTTCTTTATTAAAATAGCTTCTATGTTTCTTCCAGATCTCCAGTGAATAATTGCAGTGGGCTTTTAACCGTTCGCTTTGTAATCTTGGACCTTGCATTGCCTTGTACTTTGTGAATTTTATCTTTGATGTAGGCTTGATCAAGAGTCTTCTATTTGTTGGTCAAAGTCCACTTTTTCATCGTGTTTTCATCGTTTTCACTGTTTTCTGTCTAAGAACCTGTAACCTGTAACATGTAGCAGACATGCGTCAAAAGCACATGTTTTATTTGTAAAAAGAATAAGAATGGGGAATATAATAATGCAATATTATGGTGTGAACAAATACCCCCAAACTTATCTTTTGCTCGTCCTCGAGCAAACTTATTTTTATTCACTAAAATCCTAACCGCACTTTCGCAGGGAAACGCGATTGCACTGAGCTCGTGCAACAAGCCGTTAAACCTCTAGGTGTCCCTAGTAGAAGAAGTGTTGTCTCCTGAGGGTTTTCAGCGGATACTACCCACAAAATCCTATCAACTTGGCCCATTGACTTTTGTTCTCCAATTAGGTTTTCTAACAAGGAATTCTATTATCTTTTGACTCGCAAATTATCCACCCACATTCTTCACACTTTCTCATTATTTAACTTAAGATTATATATGTTATGTAGATCTACTTAGCTTTCGGCATTTCTTAAGCTTTCCTTCTAGGGTTCCATCTCCACTTAGGAATTTCTATCAACCCTTACTAAAGATACAAGTTCTATTCTTCACTCCTTTCTCTCATCTAAACTCCAATCACATATCCCCACGTGTGTGTAAAATTCACCCCTACACTTGGAAATTCAAATCAAGCAATCATACCCTTGTCCGTTGTCCAAAGTACTTATTAGTAGGTGAATTTTTAATTGAATTTTGCTTACACATCCTTCATGCGACTGTTAATACTTCTTGAGGTACCAACAACCGATTACAAGATATGTTTGCACTTTAAAGCGTAATTCCTAGTCTTGCAACACCCAAGGCTTTTAGCAGTGACTCCCAAACCAGTTGGTCTAAGGCACTAGGTGATGAAGCACCCTCGCTAAATATTTTTCTATTTTTACAGCCTTAAGTAATCACAAAAATCAGTGTTCATTTTTTTCTTTTCTTTATTCACTTTTTTTCTTTTATTTTCATTGTACTAAGGACTTTAGACAAGAGCATTTCAAGGTCTCCTCTACTATTCCAAGTTTCAAGGTGCGTGATTGTGCAAATTGTAGGGTATACGTTTTCAGAATCTAGACTTAAGCTAGGAACTATTTTTCAAACTTATACTCTAATAAGAACATCAATACTCTTCCCTCATTTTGACTTAGCCCAAGAAGTGAACCCAAAATTTGCCTATTTCTAAATAAACTACAAGGCATATACTTTCTACCGTTAAACTTTAAGGAAGGTTATTTTTAGGGTTTTTAATTCACTAAGTCTAAGATCTAGTTGTTCCTAGCCAGTTAACCTATCTGTCAAACTCAAGTCAATTAGCCAAAATTGAATACAGTAATTTTTATAATTTTTGAAATTTTTAAATTTTTATGGGGTTTTCAAATAACTATGCAAATGCAAAAATATGTACAAATGAATGTGAAGGAAGAAGACGTACCGAGCATACCCCCAAACTTAAACTTGACAGTGTCCTCACTGTCATGCTAAACCAAGATGGTCAAAATGCCGGTACTCCCCTGTTTATTTATTTATAATAATTTTTTTTTTTATATTTTTAATGTTTTAAATTTTATTTTTTTTTTTTATAGAAAAGAAAACCAAAAAAATATATATATATATACAAAGATTCCCCCAAACTTAAGCTTGGCCTTACACAAGCCAAATGTTAGCACCAACCATTCAAAAATCTTATCGTGGAAATGGTATAGTTGGTGCAAAAAAATGAGAAGCACGCGAGACCGTGTGGAAAGTAGAATGGTAGAATATGGTCTCGGTGGGGGAGAAGAATGGCGAAAAGAAGAAGGAAGTAGAGTACGATCTTGAGGGTGTAAATTGAGTGAATAAATTAGCGCAATTTGTGATGACCGATGTGTTAAAAGCGATTGCGCTAACCTATCAACTCGTCGAGAAATGGGATCAAATCCCTCAAGATTCGCAAGAAAACATGGGTACGCCGAACTTGGTATCGGAGATGAAAGCGTAACGGTCATTTGTACGGTCGGGACAATAGGAGAGACGAAAGGGAGTGAATTAGGGATGGTCTCATTCTCACCGTAGTAAACTGTGTCGAACTGGAAAGATTCCATCAATGGTTCGAAACGACTGTAAGCAACCGAGTCTGAAGGATTAACTAACTCATCTGAAAATGCAAAGGACTCAAACTCGGGCGGTAAGACTTCAATATCGTCCGAAAAAGTGAAACACTCGTAAGTGTCATCGGCTGTGGGAACTGTGTCAGATTCAAAGGAAAAGTTTTCAAGCTCACAGTCGTCAAGCGTGACATGAAGTGTGGTCGGAACGATGGAAAAGAGGGAGGGTGATTTAGGTAAAGGTTCAAGAGGATGAATTGGAAAATCCGACACATCAAAGAAAAATGGTTCAACCTCAATATGATCCTCACCGCTCTCCTCAATATTATCCTCATAATTCTCCTCAATATTCAACTCATCCATGCCATTATCATCAAAATCAAGACGCATATGAGATTCGGGAGAAACATTTAATAACTCGGGATGATGATTTGAACATAAAATTTCAATTAAATCGACAGGTTCATCATCCGAAATATTCCCGGCGTCTATATCCTCAATCAAGTGAAAGTCAATTTCTTTAGACACCTCCTCAAAAGCATGGATGTTTATCAATGTAGGTTCTAGAGTGGAAGTGTAAAGGTCAAATGGATTAGGTGATGTTTCACTCGAAGGGGGTTCCTCACAATCTGGCAAATCAAACACTACAAAGTCGCACAACTCGTTTTTTATTTTGAACTTGTGAATCATTTAGGACATTCGATGGAAAACTGGAGTTGTGGGCTTCAATTGGGTAAGGGTAGGTTTGATTTGGAAATCCTCTCATATTCTCATTCTGTCCAACCGCCTCCTCATACATTGAAAAATTTGGTGCTAGCGGGAAACTAGCTACCGGTTCAGCAGGTTGCATAAGGGCGGCCACGGACGCTTCCACATTCCTAACCATTTTATTTGTTGCTGCGATATACGCCTCCAACGCCTCTTCCAAGCTAGACTTGGGTGGTAAGGGGGTTTCGGTAAAAGATTCAAAATTGTTTGGATATGTGAAACTCCCAAAAGGCTGTGTAGGAACAGGGTCTAGTGACGGTGGGAAAGTCGGGTAGGACTGGTAGGAAGTGGGTTGTTGGACAGGGGTAGGGTCAACATGTGGATAAAATGGTGAATAGTCGTGCGAATCCCTATAACTAGATGTGTGGAGAGGGGTAAAAGATCGGCTGCGAGATTGAGCAATATGCTCAGCAATGGACATCGGCTTAGGAGTGACAGAAGGACTTGAAAAAGTGGTATCAACATATGGAAGTGGTGAAGGTTGACTTGGTTGATACAAAGTGGGTTGAAAAGTCAAACTGTTTCTCCTAGACTCCTCTATGTGATCTTTCAAAGATTTTTTAGGCACGGAAGGATCGTCTTTAAATTGACCGAACACATTGACATATGACGCAAAATTAGGTTCGGGATACCAAAGTTCGGCAAGTGATTTATTATGTGGGATACCCATGTTAGAAGAAAGGGAGAAAGAAAGAAAGTTTGTTGGTGCAAGGATTTCCGAGCGACAAAAGTTGCAAGTATTTTTTTAAAAAAAATTTCCTTTTTCCCTTTTCTCTTTATTTGAGACTGTTTGTAGAAAAAAAATTCGATAAAGGGTTTAGACACAAATGTAATCAACTAGAAATGCACAATCAAACCTAGATCTAGGGTCACCTAGGTCTGCTAAACAGCTCCTAACTAGGGCTAGAAATAGGACCTTAAACCGCCTCTTCACCGACAAGTACGGCCAGGTAAGTGGGAAGGAACCACCACGACAGTGGGCCTAATTAAAAACCACTAGCCTAGACACCGCAAAATCAGTTAGGATAAACAGTCGATGCCTATACTAGTCCTTTTCCTATTGAGCTCGACGTCCTTAGGGCTGAGTCTAGTATTTTTTATTAATTGTGGTCGATGCAAAATGCTTTAGATGTTTTCTGGAGTCCTGGGAAGGGTGATGAAATCCCCACCCAATCTGATTTGGTCAAAAGCCCCTCAAAGTCCGATTAAAGATATGCAAAACAGTAAATCACTTGCAATCAAATCTTTTTTTGTGAATTTCAAAATTTGCAAGTTTTCTAATTAAAATTTTCCTTTTTTTTTCTCTTGCTCTTAATTTGGAAAGATATATTTAGCAAAAAGATTAAGGCTATGCAAATCAGAAAAGATCACTTGCAATCAATTTTTATTTTAAACGCGCGCAAAGAATCCTGCACAAGATTTGTTATTTGGAAAGAGAAAGATTTTTAAAGCGCAAAGAATCCTGCAGGAGATTTTTCAGAAGATATATCGGAGATTTGCAGAGGAGGAGATCAGAAGACTTACTGATTTATTTTTATTTTTTTTGAACCAGATCACCACGATTTTTCTTGTTGACTCAGTCCTCCAAATTTCTTCTGTTGTCTATTGTGATATTCCTCTATTTGTTCGGATTTGATATTTGCTGTTCTGATCTCTGTAGATTTCCAGATCCGAATTTCTTTGTAGATCCTGCAAAAAATTCTCACAAGAATACCCTTTCCAAAAATAACAGAAGATGTATTTTTTATATATTTTTTTTGATTTTTTTGATTTTTCAGATTTTTTTTTTTAATTTTATGATTAACCCGAAATTGCGAAAAGAAAAGTTCTACGCCATCCCCGGCAACGGCGCCATTTGGTTGAATTGATTTAGCGTGCTTGCGCTTTCTAAAAGATAGATCAAAAATATTTGTAACCGCAATCAAGAACGGCGTCGCTTTGCAACTAGCCGGTGAGTACGGGTCGGTCCACAGGGATGTTGTGAATTTCCTAATCGCGCTAACGAGTTAATTCCGAAGGGTGTTCGGATTAATTATTAAATCTAAAAATTGAAGTTGTATGATACTAGAATTAGAAACTTGCTAGGATTAGGTCTAGGGGAAATTTGGTAAACAAAGATCTACATCTCTTTCCATTGCCATTAATTAAATTTATCATATTAGTGTTATGGTAAATATTTATAAAGGGGATTAGGATGATTGGGATGATTGATTCTTCCTCTAGATCTTTGTCCTTCCTTTATTAATCTTTATCCTAACCTCCATGGAAAACCTTAAAATCCGGGCCTTTAGACTACGGAATCACCGTTACCTCGAGGGTAGAGTGCCGTAGGGAGCGGAATAAGAAGGTATGCATGGAGTTCTAATGTTCATAAAAGATTGGCAAAGAAAAGAGATGAGAGATCTTCATCTCTCAAATCCTTCCCTATTCCTAACCCTAACAAGCGAGGAAACTACTCGCTCATTGAAGGGATGAAGAAAGACATGATTTTATTAAAGAGAAGAAACATCTATTGCAAGTTAATAAAATTCTTAAACTAAATTAAACTAAGGCAAGAAAATAATTTACCTACAAAAAATGATGCTCTCCAAAAGAATGCTGAAATTTATTAATGAAGGGAGGCATAGGGAGGCATAGGGAGGCATGAAAAGAATACAATGATTTGGGCTTCTATTTATAGGAGATAGAAACCCTATATTACAATTGATTTGCATGTCTACATTTACCAAAAGATCCTTAGGAAGACCTAGTCAAAGTAGACTTCAAGTTTTGGTAAAATTTTATGTCTCTTTAAAAGAAAGTATTGGGCCTTGGATCTTTGGGCTTCCTTATTATTTGGTTCTTTATTAAAATAGCTTCTATGTTTCTTCCAGATCTCCGGTGAATAATTGCAGTGGGCTTTTAACCGTTCGCTTTGTAATCTTGGACCTTGCATTGCCTTGTACTTTGTGAATTTTATTTTTGATGTAGGCTTGATCAAGAGTCTTCTATTTGTTGGTCAAAATCCACTTTTTCATCGTGTTTACATCGTTTTCACTGTTTTCTGTCTAAGAACCTGTAACCTGTAACATGTAGCAGACATGCATCAAAAGCACATGTTTTATTTGTAAAAAGAATAAGAATGGGGAATATAATAATGCAATATTATGGTGTGAACAGTACTCTGCCGCGTTGTTCGAGGCCTTGAAACCAAGCTTTAGAGAGTACTGTTGGGGTAAAAATTTACACCCCGGTTGACCGAGTCAAAGTCAAGGTCAACCCCAAGCCAGGTGGGCCCAAGCCCGGGTCAAGTGGGCCCATGCCCAGGTCGAGTCCGAAACGTGAAGCGGCCGACCCTCCCCATGCTAAAATATAAATCATGTCATAAATAATTTTTATGTAATTTTTTATGCATGAATGTAAACAAAATGGGCATAAAGCCAATATTTTGTAAGCCCATAGCTTATGTGCAAAAATGAAATGGCACATGAGCCATGAGATGGGCAAAATGCCATTTTGTGAAGCCCGAGGGGCTATTTGTAAAGTGTATGGCCTATAAAGGCAAGGATAATGAAAAATCCCAACTTTTTCTCTCTCCAAAAACTTTTCAGATCTGAGATCTTTCTTCCTTCTTCAAGGTTCCAAAACCTTCTTCTTTCTTTTGAATTAAATCAAGAGTTTTACTCTTCCTTTTTCAAAACAAATTAATTTTTCACCACAAAACCCACAAAGGGGAACTTGGATCTATCATTAGATCTCAAAAAGAAGAGATTTTTAGATCGCACATCTCTTGAGCCAGCCAACAGAGGAGGAAGAAGAAGAACCCATTTCCCCAACCAAAACATTTTCCCTTTTTTCAGGAGTTTAACTCCACTAATTTCTCTTTCGAGGGTTTCTGGGGCTAAAAGCCCTCCTTTCCTCGCCGGCGCGCTAGCGCTCGAGCGCAAAGCGCCCACGTGCCGACACGTGGCGCACGCGTTTGCGCACCAACGCGATGCGCAAAGAGCCCACGTGCCGACACGTGGCGCGCGCACTTGCGCACCTGCGCGCTTGCGCTCCAGCACGCAGCGCTCATGCGCAAAGCGCCCACGTGCCGACACGTGGCGCGCGCGCGCTTACGCTCCACCGCGCAGCGCTCATGCGCAAAGCGCCCACGCACCGACACGTGGCGCGCGCGCTTGCGCACCAGCGCGCAGCGCTCTTGCGCAAAGCGCCCACGTGTCGACACGTGGCGCGCGCGCTTGCGCTCCTGCGCGCAGCGTTCATGCGCAAAGCGTCCACGTGCCGACACGTGGCGCACTTGCGCCTGAGCGCACAGCACCCGAGCGCACAGCACCCGAGCGCACAGCGCCCAAGGTGCTGCCCCACGCATCCTTTGGATGTATTTTTCCCCTTTACTTATATATACATGTATATATATACATATGTATGCAAATGTACACATACACATACTCCACGACACTGTCCCTGTTAGAAAAAATTTCTAACGGGGCGCTGCCCCGCACCCCGCAAGGGGGCTGCTAGCCCCCTTGACCCCCAGCCCGCTATCCGGGTAGCGGGACCCCCGTAAAAACTCTGCGTGGCTCCCGATATATCCAAAAAACCCCCCTTTTCAAAACAAAACACACGTACACTGTACATTGAGTTCGCATGACCAGTTTAACCCGTTAATCGGAGGTTCCCTCGCCCCAAAGGCGAGGGGTAATTAACGGCAGCTTAGTCCGCGGCTGCCGGAGATTCGGATCCCCACAATCATTAAACCCCGGCCTACCCTAGACAGGGGGAATCTGTAGTACGCCTGACAAGCGTGCGCGTATTCCCATCTCAATGGGGTGACGAAAAACACCCTACAGATTCTGGCACGCCCGGTGGGACCAATCTCTCCTCCCATATTTCGGGTTAAGCGTTCATGCGAACTCAATCAATATACATACCTATATTTATACTAAAAATAATGCTTTTTTCATGCAGGATTTTCAAGCGATCACCTTTCAACAATGTCTCCGAAGATGAACTCAGTTCTCGTCTCCTACACAATGAAGATAGACTCCAGGACGGTCCTCCCGGCCAGTCTCGGGCGACAATGGGAGGAGCCGCTGCTACCATTCGGCTCTATTCTGTTCATGCCAGTTGGCGCCATCCCAGCTCCTTAAGCCCCGGTGGTAGACAAACCGGTCTCGAAAGGCAGGAGACCAAATGTGGTGATCTCAAGAGCGCCCCAACCCAAACGCAAGTCGGTGTCTGAACGATTTTCCTTGGCCCCAGCTGGGGGCAAGGACATCAACACCAATAAAGCTACAACGCGTCCTGAGCAAGCTCCAGCGGTGCCCTTGACCACTGCTCGATCGGGTGTCTTCTCTAAGCTCCCCTCTGATCAACTCACAATGGCTTCCCGGGTAGCAGATGCCGGCCAAGCCTTCAAAATCGAGAAGCTGAGGGAGAAAAGGCTCAGATATAGAGCCAACAAAAGGGCTAGGGCTACTGCCAGGCTAAACCTCATGAGGTTCGAAGAACAGGGTTATCCCGCCGAAGATGAGGAAATGGCTGGGTATGTGGTCCACACTGTCTACACGGTAGGCACGCGCAGCAAGAGTAAGGATGGGGCCACCACATCTCAAGTCCAATCTAGCCTGAATGTGGTTGCCGCTGCCCAAGAACAGCCGCCCCTGCTGGGTGATGAAAACCCTCTCGATGAGGATGATAGGCAGAAAGACCTTTCGGTCCATGAGGAGTCGGGCTCGGAAAGCGAAGAAGAGCCGACTTTCCGCCCTAGGACCGCAGAGCAAGAGCTGCTTCAAGAGCTTCGAAAACAGCTCAGGAGCAAAGATAAAGAGATGGCCAAACTCTACTCCAAAATCGACGACTTGACTAATGTCGTCTTACGGCTTACGGCCCAACTTGCCTCTCAGCCGCCCAATCAAGCACAGGGCTCAGCTCATGAACCAGGAAACGGTGTCCCGAGACAGCCGGCGCCCGTTCCCTCAAATCCAAAAGTGGGCGGACCGCATGAAAATCAGTCGCATCCTATCTCAGCAAATGTCTTGGCTACCGATGACAGTAGCCCGCTAACTCAAGATCAAATCATGGATTTGGTTGCCAACAAAGTCAAAACCTTAGTAGCCGAAGCCGAAGCGCAAAAAGATATCAGCAGTAGTGGGAGACCATATCCTGCTCAGTATGATCTGGTAGAATTTCCTAGCGGCTATGTCATCCCCAAATTCGGAAGATTCGATGGGACAGGAAATGCAAATCAGCACATCGCCCACTTCAAAGCCTCATGCGGGAATACTGGGGGCAATGATGCGCTTCTCCTCCGCCAGTTCGTTAATAGCTTGACCGATGTTGCTTTCGACTGGTACGCGAGGATACCGGATGGCTCCGTTACTATTTTCGTCCAAATGGAGTCTTTGTTTCGACAAAGATTCATGAGCGTCAGCGATAAGATCACCATTGCCGAGCTCGTAAGGACCAAACCCAAGAACAACGAAAGCAGTACGGATTTTATAACCCGATGGCGCAATCTCTCCGTCAAATGCGAACCGCCGATAGAGCAGGACCAATCTGTCAGTCTCCTCGTCGGAAATCTCAACAATTGGATGGTCCCGTTTCTATGCACCGCGGGTCTCAAAACATTCCAAGAGCTGACCAGGAAAGTTCAGATGCTGGAGCGCTCAAAACAGGAGTCCTCCTCGGATTCCCAAAATAACAATAGGTCCTGGAGAAACAGAAAGGACGATAATCGCAAAGGCGGAAACTCCGATGATTCTGAATCTTTCAACACTTCGGCTAACCGAAATAAGCAAGGGATGAGCGGGCCTAGCGCCAACCAGCCTCGGAAGCCAATGTTCGGAGAGGGGGGAGAATCTCCACTGAAAGAGAAGCAGGATAAGGTCTATTCCTTCAGAAGGGACAAAATCCGTAAAATATTCAAAGACGCCCTGAAGAACGGTCTACAACTGCCAGAGTCAAAAAGACCGCAGGAAGCGAATAGGACCGACGACCCCAAATACTGCCCCTATCACAGAGTGATAGGCCATGCCATTGAGGACTGCTTCGTCTTCAAAGATTGGGTCGAAAAGCAATACAAGGCAGGAGAGATAGAACTGTCCAAAGGCGTGTTAACAAACAGTCAAGCTGCAACCGCCAATTTCATACAAACGGAGACCGAAGTTCTTCGTGAAACCGATTCTCTCAGGTATCTGCCTTTCTCTGAAAACAATCGACCACCACGTCATTAAACTGGGAACAATCGACCTCTAAGTCGTTAAACTGGGAATGTAAAAAAAAATGTAAATAAAAAAATGTGTAAATAAAAGAAAAATAAAGAAAAGCCGAAATGATGGGGCAACTCGCAATAAAAATCAGCGAGTAAAAATGAAAATGAAAATAAAGCCGAAATGATGGGGCAACCGCGAATAAATAGCCGAAATGATAGGGCGATCGCGACCTTCGCGATAAGAAAAGCTGAAATGATAGAGCGATAGCGGTAAAATAAAAAAAAATAAAAAAAACAAACAACGGCGAATGATGAGTCGCTCCTGGTGCCATATTCCAGTGCAGTGATGCAGACGCCAACAAAAATTCAAATTCCCAAAATTCTTCCGGCCCTACGGCCAGTCCCCAAATTGACTACCGTATACAATCCACGGGCTCAAATAATTCTCAGCATACCCATGCCCCACCGCAACCACCAGTTACGCGGCTGGTCTCCGCCTTTGGAATTATGCTTCATTAGAAAGACCCACTCATGTGTCCTCATGATGCATGAGGAGAACAAACCTTCGTGAGATCCTTACGACTCACCAAGGAAAAACACACTTAGGAGTCCTCACGACTCTTAAGGAGAAAATACACCTGCGGGATCCTTACGACTCGTAGGGAGAAAATGCTTTTATGGGACCCTCACGGCCCATAAAATTGAAAAGTCTTAGGTGATAGGGATCCAAACATGTCTCCTAAGCCATCGCTCCCCAATCCCCAAGTGGCGAATGATGAGTCGCTCCTGGTACCATATTCCAGTGCAGCGATGCAGACGCCAACCAAATTCCAAATCCCAATCCCCAACGGCGAATGATGAGTCGCTCCTGGTACCATATTCCAGTATAGCGATGCAGACGCCAACCAAATTCCAAATCTCATACCAACGGCGAATGATGAGTCGCTCCTGGTACCATATTCCAGTGCAGCGATGCAGACGCCAACAAAGTCCTGAAATGTTTCTGGCCCTACGGTCTGGATCATGCATCCTGCAAAACCGTATACAATCCACGGGCGTAAAACAATCCCAATCTCTCCCAAGTCCTCCCGGGGCAAATGATGAGTTGCTCCTGGTATTATTCCAGTGCAGCAATGCAGATGCCAAAACAAAAAAATCCCCAAACCCTCTCATGACAAATGATGATTCGCTCTTGGTACCATATTCCAGTGTAGCGATACTGATGTCAACCCAAATCAAATCAACCAGCAAGCTCTGCGTCGGAATTATGCTTCGTCTCAGAATGTGCACCCCGTGTCGAAATGATGGTTCGCCTCGGTGTATCTGCCTTCCCTGTCGGAATTATGCTTCGGCTCGGAATCAACCAACGACCTCCTCGTCGGAATTATGCTCCGCCTCGGAATCAAGTCAACCAGCAAGCTCTGCGTCGGAATCAAGCTTCGTCTCAGAATGTGCACCCCGTGTCGAAATGATGGTTCGCCTCGGAGTATTTTCCTTCTCTGTCGGAATTATGCTTCGCCTGGGAATCAACCTCCGCATCGAAATTATACTTCGGTTAGAATGTTTGTCACCCTTCGGAATGATGCTCCGAATCTTGGAATTATGCTCCGCAAATTGGAATGATGCTCCGCTCATCGGAATGATGCTCCGATCCTTGGAATTATGCTCCGCCCTTCGGAATGATGCTCCGAATCCTGGAATTATGCTCCGCTCTTCGGAATGATGCTCCGATCCCCTGGAATCATGCTCCGCTCATCGGAATGATGCTCCGATCCCCGGAACCATGCTCCGCCCATCGGAATGATGCTCCGATCCCTAGAATCATGCTCCGCCCTTCGGAATAATGCTCCGAATCCTGGAATTATGCTCCGCTCTTCGGAACGATGCTCCGAACCCTGGAATAATGCTCCGCCCATCGGAACGATGCTCCGATCTCTGGAATTATGCTCCGCTCTTCGGAAAGATGCTCCGATCTCTGGAATTATGCTCTGCCTTTCGGAATGATGCTCCGAACCCTGGAATCATGCTCCGCTCGTCGAAATGATGCTCCGATCCCCGGGAATCATGCTCCCCGGGATGATGCTTCGCCTCTGGAATGATGTTCCACCTCGAAGTTCAGCTTCAAGATCCATCAATTTCATGCACACAACTCAAATGTGCGGTGTGCATTTATTGATGGGGGGCACTTTGTTGGGGTAAAAATTTACACCCCGGTTGACCGAGTCAAAATCAAGGCCAACCCCAAGCCAGGTGGGCCCAAGCCCGGGTCAAGTGGGCCCATGCCCAGGTCGAGTCCGAAACGTGAAGCGGCCGACCCTCCCCATGCTAAAATATAAATCATGTCATAAATAATTTTTATGTAATTTTTTATGCATGAATGTAAACAAAATGGGCATAAAGCCAATATTTTGTAAGCCCATAGCTTATGTGCAAAAATGAAATGGCACATGAGCCATGGGATGGGCAAAATGCCATTTTGTGAAGCCCGAGGAGCTATTTGTAAAGTGTATGGCCTATAAAGGCAAGGATAATGAAAAATCCCAACAACTTTTTCTCTCTCCAAAAACTTTTCAGATCTGAGATCTTTCTTCCTTCTTCAAGGTTCCAAAACCTTCTTCTTTCTTTTGAATTAAATCAAGAGTTTTACTCTTCCTTTTTCAAAACAAATTAGTTTTTCACCACAAAACCCACAAAGGGGAACTTGGATCTATCATTAGATCTCAAAAAGAAGAGATTTTTAGATCGCACATCTCTTGAGCCAGCCAACAGAGGAGAAAGAAGAAGAACCCATTTCCCCAACCAAAACATTTTCCCTTTTTTCAGGAGTTTAACTCCACTAATTTCTCTTTCGAGGGTCTCTGGGGCTAAAAGCCCTCCTTTCCTCGCCGGCGCGCTAGCGCTCGAGCGCAAAGCACCCACGTGCCGACACGTGGCGCGTTTGCGCTCCAGCGCACTGCGCGCGAGCGCAAAGCGCCCACGTGCCGACACGTGGCGCGTTTGCGCTCCAGCGCACTGCGCGCGAGCGCAAAGCGCCCACGTGCCGACACGTGGCGCGCGCGCTTGCGCTCCAGCGCGCAGCGCTCGTGCGCAAAGCGCCCACGTGCCGACACGTGGCGCGCGCGCTTGCGCACCAACGCGATGCGCAAAGCGCCCACGTGCCGACACGTGGCGCGCGCCCTTGCGCACCTGCGCACTTGCGCTCCAGCACGCAGCGCTCATGCGCAAAGCGCCCATGTGCCGACACGTGGCGCGCGCGCTTACGCTCCAGCGCGCAGCGCTCATGCGCAAAGCGCCCACGCGCCGACACGTGGCGCGCGCGCTTGCGCACCAGCGCGCAGCGCTCTTGCGCAAAGCGCCCACGTGCCGACACGTGGCGCGCGCGCTTGCGCTCCTGCGCGCAGCGTTCATGCGCAAAGCGCCCACGTGCCGACACGTGGCGCACTTGCGCCTGAGCGCACAGCGCCCAAGGTGCTGCCCCACGCATCCTTTGGATGTATTTTTCCCCTTTACTTATATATACATGTATATATATACATATGTATGCAAATGTACACATACACATACTCCACGACACTGTCCCTGTTAGAAAAAATTTCTAACGGGGCGCTGCCCCGCACCCCGCAAGGGGGCTGCTAGCCTCCTTGACCCCCAGCCCGCTATCCGGGTAGCGGGACCCCCGTAAAAACTCTGCGTGGCTCCCGATATATCCAAAAAAAACCCCTTTTCAAAACAAAACACACGTACACTGCACATTGAGTTCGCATGACCAGTTTAACCCGTTAATCGGAGGTTCCCTCACCCCAAAGGCGAGGGGTAATTAACGGCAGCTTAGTCCGCGGCTGCCGGAGATTCGGATCCCCACAATCATTAAACCCCGGCCTACCCTAGGCAGGGGGAATCTGTAGTACGCCTGACAAGCGTGCGCGTATTCCCATCTCAATGGGGTGACGAAAAACACCCTCCAAGTACTCCATCTCTGCTTCGTTCGGGACCCGGATAATGAAGCCGGCAACGCAGCCTTCCTCGGTCGAAGACCCGTCGACGTAGATGACCCACTCCGGAACCGAGCCAGGCCTTTCCGTGATGGGGAACTGTGTTGCGAGGGGCGGCGTGGACTCCGGCTTCTTGCTAGGGATGGTGCATTCAACGATGAAATCGTCCAGGGCCTGCGCTTTGATGGCCTGCCTCGGGGGATACTTTATGTCAAACTAAGATAGCTCCCACCTCTACTTTCCTAAGCGGCCCGAGGATTCTGGTGATGCTAGGATAGCCCTCAACGGGCGCTCGGTGAGGACGATGATGGTGTGCGCTTAGAAGTAGTGCCGCAGCTTCCTCGAGGATACCACGAGTGCTAAGACAATCTTCTCTATGGCAGGGTACCTTGTTTCCGCGTCCTTAAATACGTGGCTCACATAGTACACCGGCTTCTGCTCTCTATCGGCCTCTCGGACGAGCACCGAGCCCGCTGCCTGGTCGGATACCGCCAGATACAGTGACAACTCGTCTCCTTCAACTGGTCGGGTGAGCAGTGGCGGCCTCACGAGGTGCTTCTTCAATTGGTCGAAGGCGTCTTGGCACTCCTCCAACCACTCGAACCTCGGGATTTTCCTCAGAGCCTTAAAGAACGGGAGGCATTTCTCCCCTGACCTGGACATGAAATGGCTCAGAGCGGCGACTCATCCCATGAGCCGCATGATCTCGACGTTGTTCTTGGGCGCGACCATGTTGAGGATAGCGTCGATTTTCTCTGGGTTGGCTTCGATTCCGCTGTGAGTGACTATGAACCCGAGGAACTTTCCCCCGGTGACTCCGAATGCGCACTTGGCGGGGTTCAGCTTCATGTTGAACTTGCGGAGCACTTCAAAAACCTCGCCCAGGTCCCTGGCATGGTCGGCTGACGATACAGATTTGACGAGCATGTCATCAACGTAGACTTCCATATTCCTACCGATCTGTGGCTTGAACATGCGGTATACCAACCTTTGGTACGTGGCCCCGGCGTTCTTGAGGCCGAAGGGCATCACCTTGTAGCAATATACTCCCCGGTCCGTTGTGAATGCGGTGAGATCTTCATCTTCAGGATTCATACGGATTTGGTTGTAGCCGGAGAAAGCATCCATGAAGCTCAACAGCTCGTGCCCGGCCGAGCTGTCGACGAGCTGGTCTATCCGGGGGAGTGGATAGTTGTCCTTGGGGCAGGCCTTATTGAGGTCGGTGAGGTCGACGCACATACGCCACTTCCCGCTTGACTTCTTGACCATAACTACGTTCGCCAGCCACTCCGAGTAGGGTACATTCCTGATGAAGTTAGCGGCGAGAAGCCGATCAACCTCCTCTTCGATAGCTTTCTGTTTGACCGGGGCGAAGCTTCTCTTCTTCTGTCTGACGGGTCGGGCCGCAGGATCAACCCTGAGCTTATAGGAGATGATTTTGGGATCATAGTCCTTGATGGGCCTTGGTTTCCCTCGGCGGGCCCCACGAGGCGGCGGCCGGTGTAGGGGCTGATGACGTTCGGTTGAGGCTCACCCATGCCTCCGTCGAGGGGAAGGTGGCAGCTAGGACCCGGATTTTCGGGGCGATTACTTGCCATGTGGGTGGAGATCGGAAGGCCAATTTTGTTCTTATGGAGTTTTCGGTTCCCACAAACGGCGCCAGCTGATGGAGGTCCTTTTCAGATCTCCTTCAGATGTTGTCTTCCGTCAATCTCCCGGTAGATTCTGGAGGGGATCCCCTGTTGTGTGTAGATCTCAATGGGTTTTGAGGAGATTTGGTGATTGGAGGAGTTTGACGCCAAGTACCTGCAAAGAAGTCCCGGGGTAGTTTGATACCACCGAGGACCCTCCGACGATCAAGTTAGTACTAGATCCGAGCAGCGTAATGGCTAAGTGGAGTAAAAATGGCTTACCTGACCCTTCCGTGATGGGGGTTCATATAGTGGTGGAGGCACACAGCAGCAAGTACGAGAATCTCATCGGCAGTTACGCTCCCGACGGCACGCCCGCGTGGAGAGCAGATCGCCCATAAATGGGAATCGTGAAGGCGTGGAACGTAGGATGTTACTGGAGGAGAATCCGCGCATGGCGAGATTCGCGGAGCGGCGGTTATGCCCGTGGGCGGTGGAGCTGGTCGGAGGACCGAGGAAGACGGCCTCGGCCAATGGGCTCGGGGACGAGCGAGGAAGCCGAGGAGACTTGGTCTTGTGGCGGCTCAGAGCGAGTTGAGGGACCGAGGAGGCCAATCTGAAGGGAACCTCGAGGAGGGCTGGCTTGTGCTGGATGGCCGGGTACAAGGGTGGCCTGATCGGCCTTTGTAGGCCCTTTCTTCTGAGTTCTGGGCGTGCCATCTGCCACGTGTCCTGATCGTGGAGATTGCTAATATCAAGCATTATCAAAGCCCCACCAACGACTCCTCCGAGATCTCCTTAATCCTCTCAACGTCTCTCTCTCTCTCTCTCTCTCTCTCTCTCTCTCGCTCCACATTTCTCTTTATGTCTATCTCTCTCTAACTCACTTCCTATCTCCCTCAAAAAAAATCATCGGCAACCACCTTCCCGACCTCCAACGAGCCTCTATCATCACCAACGAGCATCCCCGTCCACCGCCACCTTGCACCGACCTCTTTGCACCGCCTTAGCCACTTCCCTTCCCACTGCAATCGCCAACCTCCTCGGCGACCCCTAGCTCCTCCTCCACGAGCACTAACCACCACCATCACCGTCGCTCGCATCGACGCCGGCGAGCTCCTCGACCTCGTGACCTCCTCAATTTCTCTATCCTCCATCAACAATCAAGACTTCCCCACACCTGAGCTCCCCTTTGCTGTCCTGACCGCCATCGGCACCCCAGAGCTTCACCGTCGACCACCTCCTCCCTCGTCGTCAACGCCGCCACCAAGCTCCCTCCCCGAGCCTCCCTTGCTGCTGCACCACCATCTCTACCTCCACATGCCCCCTAGCTCCTCCCAACACCAACCCCACTCCCCAAACTCCCTGCACCGCCTGCCCCTACTTCATCGTCGACAAACTCCTTCGACATGGACCCAAGACCGAGCTCCCTCACCTCAGCAACCACCTCACCATCTACCTCCACCCGACGAAAGCGCCCAGAACCCTGTAGCTGAGCTCATCGTTGCACCTTGCCGTCTCTGCAGCCGCCGCTTCGGGCCGTTGCCGCCGATCGCCGTCTCACCACATCGTTTCGTTGTCAGGCAAGTTCAAAAACTTGCTTATTCATGCTATAATTATAGTAGTTAGATCATTCAATATTAATTATAATTGTGTGTGTGTGTGTACGTGTCGTAATTTATCGACAAATGGTAATATACGAGCCGCCGTTGTTTAGTGGTGTTGGTTTGGATATGATGGAGTCTAAAACTACGTCTTGGGCCGTGTAGAAATTGTAGAAATTGATTTTTTCTCTGTTTGAATAGCTAGAATTTAATTCTTGTTCGAAGTGAATAAGCATACAACCGGTTCAATGAATTAACTAAACCTGAAATCTGCCGTACTTGTCGTCTTGCAAAATCTATATTAATTTGAATACAATTCATAACCTAATGTTCTAGGGCTTGTATCGAAACCAACAGATAAACCTACATCACCCCATAGTTTACTTTAATAAGTTATGATAGCGAAAACTAAGGCAATTCATGGCTCTGGATTGTAGTCCAGAGCAAGAATCTCTGTCTTTACCTTTTTTAGGACGCATTTTTCTCACCGTTTAAGTATGAAAATGTGCGGAACCATACATGGAAGCGTAGAGAATTGAATTGTCTTTTTAACGGTACCAGTCTCATTGCATTCCAATGTCATTTTGTATTTGTAACACCTTTTTAACCGTCGCTATGTACTGCAGTTTTCTGCAGAGACAGAATGTATACCTTAACCTTAAACAGTGCATATCTCCCTGCATACAGCGGATATTATTGATCCGTCTAGTGCGTTGGAAATATAACAGATAAATATAAATATTATCTAACTGTAGGGTCGCCTAATTATGATCCCAACATGAAGTAAAACGGGTTACGAAACGGACTTCCAGTTCAGAAACTGGATTTCCAGCAGTGAACACTTATAATGGAATGACCGTAACTCGCGAACCTGAAACCCGTTTGACCTTAAACCAATTTTTGGACTGCTGTTTAAGTTTACTTTCCATCTCTTTTGTATCATTTTGCCTAATTACGATTGTATGATTTATTATGTTTTTCTGAGCTCAGTATGCATGTGTGAATTAATATGACTTTTTCTAATCCAAATAACACTGGCTGCACATATATCATTAGTAGTGCATTGTACTATATCCCCATCATGTTACATGACTGCTATACCATCTATAATTAGTGATCAATTGCATCGATACCCTGGCAACTGTTCTTAGATTACCGAAGCGTTAGTATTTAGATTGTGGCAAATACATTAGCGTAAAAGCGTGAATGGATAGTGATCATGACAAGTACTCGTACACAATCAGTGCGACCATTTAATTATTGCATTGTCGTCGTCTTTGGGACGTATGTAGGTGTAATTATAACTGGAATGGAACGGTTATGAAAGCATTTATATTAGTATCATAAATAAGACATTGGGGGTCGTCCACTTGTCTAAAGTACTGGCCTAGTCATGCTTAATGGAGACCAGTCTTCAATTCTCGAGTGGACTTGTCATGACTAACCGGTATTTTGGTTCGTGATTGGACCTTGATGTAGACCATGGGTGTTAGAATAGTTTGAATATGAGTTCAGTCAAGAAATCTCAGGGTCTCATTACATAAGCATGTACTGAATACAGGAGAGGACCCCACTCAGGGTCCCATTACATGAACGCTTGTTATTGATTATTACTGAATATAGGAGAGGGCCCTATGTTTCCAATGGTCGACTTTTACATTCAAACTGACGATAAAATAGTGACATGGACATTGAGACCTAGAGACTGATATAATTAGTGACATGCACTTGCATTGATGCACTGATTTGATACTCATGCTATAGTGTTTACCTGTGTATGCTATCTCGTGCTCATATTTTTAACTTGTGCATACTACTTCATATTTATTATTGTTGCACGTATTATATATTGCTATTGTGTCGCTCTGACGACCTGAGTATGGATGTTCAAAGTGAAAGAAGTGGACCCGTCTGATTTCGAAGAGATCGTGGATATCTAGACCAGTGGGCCGGCCATATTGTTTCTTTCATTATCATTGGTTAGTTATTGTATTTGCTGCGCTAAGTTTTCTTTTCACCTAATAGTTTTAGTGATTGCAGTATCTCATTATCTGTGTTATATTGCTGCTACCATGTATTGCCAGAAGCCGAAGTGTGACTACGGCAGAATTATTCCTTTACTGTAAGAACATAGCTGGACTGGCAAACCTCGTATTCGGTATTTTGGAAAGTGGGACGTGACATTCTTTACAAGTAGCAGCCACACAAGCACCAGACATTCAATCCACTCTAAAAAAATCAACCTACTCCTATTCAACCTGATCGTCCACAAAGAACGAAAACTATTCCAACTAAATTGCAGGATTATGTATGCCCAACAATCAAAACTTTGGCGTCCAATTCAACATCCAATTCTACGCAAGTGTTCGGTCAATCAGTTGCAAAATATCTCATTTCAAACTTTGTTTCATACGATAAATTTTCATCTCTACACCTATCATTTCTTGCTAATAGTATAGTCACAAATTCGTCGTTCTTGTATAATTCGGCGAGGTCAAAAATTCGGATTCGGAAAACTATTCGGAAAAAATCGACAAGTATTCGGGAAAGATTCAGTAAATGTTCGGAAAAGATTTCGAGCAAGAAATTAATATATGAGACGCTGGGTTTTGATTTTATGAATTATTTGCTGTTTTTTGAATTATTTGTTGTTTTTCCACATAACTCGGGAATAATTCGCGAATTATTCGACCCGCCGATTAATTCGGCGATTAAGTCGGCTGATCAAAAATTCGCGAATTATTCACGAATGCGGCGAATAATTCATGAATTATGTGACTATGGCAAATATCTCTTCGATCCAAAGAACCTACAACATTTGCAGAGGCTGTGAAAGATAAGCATCGGAGGAATCCTATGACTGCCGAAATAAATGCTCTAGAAGAAAACGTTACGTGGGATTTAGTACCTCCGCCTTCCAACAAATGGGTGTTTAAAATCAAACATAAGGCTTCACTCAACAAGAAGGATTAGATTACCACGCCCCAGTCGCAAAACTTCCAACTCTGAGATGCCTACTAGCTATCGTCGCTCCACGAAATTGGTCCCTCGAACAACTCGATGTTCATAACTCATTTTTTCATGGAGATCTTGATGAGGAAGTTTATATGGCTTTGCCTTCTAGATATGCCAAACAGGGAGAGACAAGAGTGTGTCGGCTGAGAAAATCCTTATATGGTGTAAAGCAAGCTTCGAGGCAATGGTTTTCATATTTTTCTTCAGCGTTACTTGAAGCCGGGTTTTGCCAATCCTGGGCAGACTACTCGCTATTTGTCCAATTGACAGAATCATCATTCACAGCAATTCTTGTTTATGTTGACGATATCATCATCACGGGGAGCAATCCTGTCCTTATCGATAAACTTAAGAGATTCCTTGATGCTCGGTTTCATATCAAAGACCTTGGAGAATCAAAGTACCCCTTAAGCATTGAAGTCGCAAGATCAAAGAAAGGGATATGTATCTTGTAGTGAAAATATATAATGGATAAATTGATTGATGCAGGGCTTCTTGGAGCTCGGCCTAGCGAATTCCAATGAATACTCATTTGAAATTAACAAATGAAGACGGAGAAGTATTGTAATGCAGATTGGGGAAGTTGCTTAACAACTCGTCGATCAATAATAGGTTTTTGTACATTTATTGGAGATTCATTGATCTCTTGGAAATCGAAGAAGCAAACAACCATCTCAAGATCTTCAGCCGAAGCAGAGAATCGATCAATGGCTGCTGCAAGTTGCGAGCTTACTTGGTTCTTATATCTTCTTCATGATCTCAACGTCAACCATAGTTGTCCTGCTATTTTATATTGCGATGGTCAAGCTGTGTTGCACATAGCAAATAACCCAGTGTTTCGTGAAAGGATTGGAATTTCCAAAGTATCATACAAAATTCCTGCGTTAGTTTCTAAAACCCAAAATCAGCGAAACGACTAATCTTGTTAGTTTCTAAGATTTTGATTTTGGTCATCCTACAACTGTAATAAGTTTTTATTTCAATTTCCCCTTAACTTTTAGTGATACTTTTCTTTCTTTCTTAATTTTTTATTTTAATAATAGACCAGCACACCTGATATCTTTAATGAGTGTAGGTATGGATAGCACCGCAATTATAAAAAAAAACAACCTTGCCTGATACAAGTGCGGTTTGAATGAATTTAGACTTGTTGCTCAGCTGCTAAGAGGCATCACCTCTACGCCACAACGGTGCTCCCAATCCCAATGAAATAAGCTATTATACCATGTAAATTCTTAACATAAAGGTCGTGATATATATCTTACAGTTATTAAGCCTAGCATGATATAAAATGAGATTCGAACCATTAATCTTTCGCTCGACATCAAGAATCTTTACCAAAATACCATGTGGCACTCATATATTCTCTTCAAAAACTTGATTTAGATGGTTGCAAAAGTAGGTGTTTACACATCATGAAGGGAAAAAATAGACCACAAACACAAAAATTCACCAATCATAACCAACAAAACTACACTTGCTTTTCTATTGGAGCAAATTCAAGCTCATTTACAACTGATTCAACAACATTGATTCGAGCAGAGGAAGCATTTCTATCAAGAGAAGAAGAAGCATCACGAGAGATTGTCATCCCATCAACCGCCACCAGAATCTCCAAGGGATCTCTCAAAGATTCTGTAGGATCTTTTGTAGATTCTGCAGCTCTGGCTTTTGCTTCTCTCCCTTTGCCCCATAGCACCATATACAATCCAATTACTATCAATATTGTTCCAATTATACTGCCAAAAATAGAATAGGGAAGGAAAAACGTCAAGACGGTCGTATCTAAGAATGTCAAATGTAAATTCTACAGGATCCTTATCCTAAGTCACAAAGAACCTTACTCGAGAAATTAGTGCACCGTTCATTGTTTAGTAGGAGTATTATGTTTGCTTGATATGTAGGACTATCATGTTTGCTTGATATGAACCGTTGTCACATAACCCAAAAGCTTAAGTTTCAAATAAAATGGTTTTTGGCATGGTTTTGAAAACACGGGGTTTTAACATATATATTCTGGGTTCGTCAGGTATAATATTTAATTATTTCATCCAATTGTTTGGTATTTTCCAGGCATCTCAAAAGCACACACATGAGAAAGTGTGTTGAGCGTTGCGTCTAAATGTCAAACGACCATGCCTTTTGAGCGAATTAAGCGGCTATTTATAAAAGAAAGCACAAAATTAGAAAATATCTCTAATTTAATGGTAATTATCTCTACTATTATGAATCCTATGTAAGCTGTTGATTTTAGCCAAACAACAACAGGCAGGTGGGGGGTGGGGGTGGGGGGTTGGGGTGTTTACCTTCCAAGATGCAACAGTTCATTGAGTATAAATGAGCCAAGTATGGCCACAAGCACAAGTAGAAGAGGGTTGAAAACAGAGGCAAAAAGGGGACCTCTCTGTTGAATGCACCAAGCCATCACTGAGAATATCAACACAGATCCCACTACTCCCTGAAACCAATTTATATAAATTTCTTTAAATGCTAAATAAACTTTAAATCAATTCATAAATAATTATGTCAAGAAACTTTTTTTTATATATAAATAGAACATAGGATGAATGCTTACAGAGTAAGTAATAGTGAGGAGCCTAATATCAAAGCCTAATCTCCATCGAGACATGTCTCTATTAAAAAGGAGAGCATAAATTGTTGCTTGAATTGCCCCCATCAAGCACATCAATGCAGAGCTTGAGTGATGGCATGGATATGCATGGCTCATCTTTGCCTGCCCCCCAAAAAAAACCACTCATTACCAAAAATTGAGCACTAGACCAACACCGCACCAAAACAAACTCCGGCATTGCGCTACCGGACAAGGGATGAAAACCTATATAAATAGGCGGCAAAGGAAAATTTAATTAATGCATTAATTTAAAGAAACACGATTAGGTTTCTTGACATAAAGAATAATAGTCTATCCCTAGCAAAGCCTAATAATGCAAACTTACCAAAAAAAATCCATAATCAGAAATCAGTAAAGATCTAAACTAATAAAACTGTTAAATCTGCACAACAATCTAAGAATAATAGTCTATCCTTAGATTGTGATTGAATCAGACACCAATGAGGTTAGCCAATTGTAACGTCATAGCGATTTCGATGCAGGTATAGAAGAACGGTTTCATATGCAAGTAACTTTATATAATCTGCTTTTAAATATGCATCCGGTGAGATTTAAATCCCGATGGCTCTGATACCATCTTGAATCACAAAAACTTCAAGAAATTGGCAGAGGGTCGAGAGGAAATTGTTATTAGATTCTAATAAAGAGGGTACCTGTACGATCATCCAAATTGCAATACAGAAGCAACTAGCAATGGCCAGAGTTGATCCTGCCATTGTATCACTAGCCCCATGCGTGCCCGTGCCGTGCCCGTGCCCGTGCCCGTGCCCGTGTCCGTGCCCGAGGAGGTTGATATTTGTCGACCAAAGGTTGATTTGCGGTCCTTTGTAGAATGTGAGAATCATTGCACCACCTAATCCTGTGACTGTACCTGCAATTTTTACCTGCCCTTCTGTGGTTTGAATGCCTAGCTTCTCTAATCTTTGCATCACAAAGAGAGAATTTATTACAAAAGGATATAAGATGAAGAATAACTTTGTTAAAAATAGAAAATAATAGTTCTAAATTTATGTCCTAATTGAAGCTTTTCTACTTTTTAAACCTGCGCGTTTCACTTAGCCAGGAAATTCTCTGGAAACTAGACAATGTATGACGGAAACTTGTAAATTTGTTTAGCTTGTGAAATGATTTATCAATTTGCTAAATTATGACCGATGCATGAAAATTAATGGAAATTCAACTCACCGGAAGAGGACCGCCAGAATAAATGTGATTGCAGGAGTGAGATTGTTTATAGCAGTTGCAAAAGTGGCCGAGGTCAACTTCATGCTCTCTACGTACATATTTTGCGAAAGGGTTCCCCTGTATATTGTGGCAATGAAAAATCCATCGATGAAAAATTTGTAGTCCTCATGTACTAAAATGCCATGATAAACATCTCTTAAAGGTGCATGACAAAATGAACAAGTGAATGAACAAACCTGGTAAAATTTAATTTTGATAATCTTTATGTATCAATTGCAAGATATTCAAAAGCTCCAAAATGTGTTATATTTCCTTAAAGAAAATATTATGGTGAGGGGGAAAAAACATACCCAAATAATCCACAACAGAATGCTTGAAACAATACTGTCCATGTCAAGGTTGGCCTTTTCTTCCTGCAATAAAAACCAAATAAATTTGCGACATTAGAAAATGACTTGAGACAAGATATCCATCCTACCTGTACCATAATTTAATTAAACAACTTAATGAGCAATAAAAATGGTTATGATGATTAAGAACAATTGAGATCAATGCAATATTTTTCCCCCTTACTTAATTAAAAAAGATGGATGGAATTGTATTGTTGCAAGATTCACTAATCCATTTTCCTTAATTTCAAAAAAGCTAGTCATTAAATTTGCACTTGTTGCGCTTATGCTTATTTATTTCTTTATTCAACTAGTGTGTGAATATAGATATGGATTAGAATAAATTTGCGACAAGTTAATCTTATTAATAAAACATTTGGTGGAAAAAAAGTTAATCTCGAAAAGAAAAAGAAGAAAAAACAAATGCAAATTTACTATGAAAGTATCATACATTACATTTCCTGAAAAGAAAAGCTTTAATTAATCACATCTTTCTAAAATTGCAGCAAGCCAGTGCAGAATTAATTTGTTTTTGAGACTTATTAACCTTAATGTTTCTATTCCTTATATTTCTTCTCAAACATTAAAAATGATATTTCTTTTCCTTTTTTGAATCAAAAATAACATTAAAAATGATAATCAAGCTTTAAACTTTCTATCAAATCAAACAGCCGAAGCAAAAACAAGCATGCATGCAAGCATGCATGCATGTATGTACCTTTCCAAGAACAAAGCGAGAGGACAAAGAAACACGGCGGACGCGATGTATCGATACGCGACAAGGATTTTGACATCCATTCCATCATTCAAAGCAAGCTTATAGAAAATGTTAACTCCAGCAAGAACAATCTGAACCAAAACCATACCTAGTGTTGGTTTTAGCCCTTCAAACGACAGCTTGCACTTGCCATCTTCCATTTTAGCAAAATTGAGAACAAATTTATCAAACTTTTTTTTTCTTTTTTAATTTGGAGGATTTGGGCTTCAGTTTATTTGAAGATTGAAGGGTAGAAAAGTTTGATATTGATAATTATTTATAGATGTCAGAAATGAGAAGGCTCTTCCTCTCTATTGGTTGCATGAAAGATTTCAATTATCTGTTGCACAACTATATCTTAAAATCCTATTGAATGCAATGAATCAGAGGCTGGCCTTTTTTGTCCTTTTCTGAAACTTTCTATGTTACAAATTTTGGTCAACTTTTAGTTATTTGCTTCAAGTTTTTATTCTTGGTATCTTGCTCATAGAAATCGAACCAATAAACTACTATTATGATGTTGTTGCTGTTGAGTTTGATGATATATAAACTTCTGATTCGAGAAGCAATGCAACAAATTTGATGTAGCAAAAAACTTTTTCATCACAACTTCGCTTCGGTCGCCAGTCAGATCGACGTGAGATATGTAGTCTTTATAAGAAACTGTCAAGAGAGCTCCACAGCTAATGACCGCTATTTGACTTTAACAATAACGACATACTGATGTCTTTTATCTTCCATTTTAATATTGTTTGATTCAAGAAGCACAGATCTTGCCCTAAAATTTTGCCTTTCAATATGAAAGCAGTTTACTTTTTATGAGTTAAACAATATAAGATTTGAAAAGGAAAAGAGAGAGAGAGTCTGAGAAATCCGGACCAAAAACAGAAAATATCAATTGAGGGGAATTGTACTTTTTTGCTTGAGACGATGGATAAGGCAAATAAGGCCTAATAAAACATTTTATTGATAATATAAAAATTGAGAGGGTCTATCGGGTCGGGCCGGGCCTAAACCCGGCCCGAACACCCCAAACCCAAACCCAACTCGGCTTGCATCGGGCCAGGCCGGCCAAACCAGGCTGGACCGGTTTTTAAAAAATTGGAATTTTTTTTTTTAAAACATTAAAAATATTTTTAAAGAAAAATTTTTACTTTTATGAATATTTTTTGGAAATTTTTTGAACCCGAACTTCGTGTAGATCAGACCCAGCCCGGGCCAAGGCAATGGTCGGGCCGGCCGGGCCCGCCCGGCCAGCTTGACACTTGTAGTGAAACCCTAGCTAGCCCTATCTGCATGTGAATATGCTTTTGATTTAAATTCTAAATCATTCAAATTGAGAATACAGACAACCTCGACTAAGAACAACATCAACACATAAACATCATAAAATACACACTTTATCATGGTTCCTTCAAATAATTCACACACAAACCCTTTTAAGCACCATCTTTTGTAGAAGAAGAAGAAGTAGGCAACTCAACATTTTCCTTCTTCTCTAACTTATCTTCTTCTATTTTCGCTTCGATGATTGCTTCCTTATTTTCTTCAACATTAATAGCAGAGGTTGAATCCTCTGCTATTTCCTTCACACTCTCAACCTCATCCATTGGCTTGACCTCTTCTGTTTTGGGAGAAGGAATTGAAGTTTCTTCATTTGAAAGACTTGAGATTTCTTTAGTTTCAACAATTTCAGTTTCAATATCTTTTGTAGGATGCACCTGTGTTTCTTCTTCTTCTTTGATTACAACTTGTGCTGTCGTGATGGCTTCTTTTACTTCAGTCTCCTCGTTTTCAGAAGCTTCTTTGCTCTCCTCACTCTACAAAGAAAGCAAGATTTGATTAGAGTTTAAAACCCATCCAAATATATATAATATCAAAGCTCTTAATATTCGCTAAATCGAAGAAATCCGTCCTCTCTTTTTAAAAAACACACTTGGTGCAACTTTTGTATCTATGAGAGGAGAAAATGAAGTTGTGAATGTAAATCAATTAACCTACTAAAATTAATAACACCATACTAACCGATTGTTTTAAGAACATGAAGATTTGTATATCGTATTTTAGAAATACCAAAGATTTCGGTGTCCCAAATTTAAAATCACAACAATCTTTTAGTTTCATCAAAGGGTATTTTAGAGGGGGGCAAACATATATACATATGAACATGGATACAGAAAATAAACTAATGATTGTTAAAATAGAGTCCACAGTGCAATTTAGAATAAAATATTATAGAACAAAAAATACAGATAAAAAAAAAAAAGAGGATGACATATATGTATCACACTATTAAAGTCCCTCCCCCACACCAAACTTTGAAATTATGATAAGAACTGAGAGGTTATATTTTAAATTCTAACACATCTTCATAGATCGGCTTTTAATCTTTAATTTAATAAATTCGCAATTAATACACGCTCTAACCTGAGTCATATTATATTAAAGTTACTTCCATCCACTGCACCGAAACTCCCAATTCAAGGGTTGAGCTAATATTATTTTATATTTGAAAAGCAACTAGCTTTTATCATGTTCTATGACAACCAAAAAGGGCAGTGAAAAGAACATTTGAATATCTAGAAGCAAGTGCTGCAAGGACGACTATGCATGGCATAATACCAGGAGGAAAGGGAAAAACAAGCTCATATATATGTTGGCAAAAGCCAAAGCAGAGTTCTCCATTATATATTCAATTTTCAAAGACATCGTGCTATACAGCCAAGAGAAACGTGATGCATGTCATGTGCTTATGTTTATTTTTTCAATGTCAACTAAATTTTCTATGAGCAAAGGTGTAGAACTTTGAATATTTTTATAACCGGCAATCAATCTGAGATCAAACGAATTATACAATAATGGTCATGTACATCTAATCGATAGAGATAAAACTATGCAATGATGGAAACATAAAACAGAGATGCAAACTATGAAGTTATTTTGTATGTTGTAGGGTCAGAACAAAGAGGAAGGTAACATGTGGTTCATCAAGTGCTCGAAGGTTAATCTAGTGCTGCTCTTTTTATCTTTAGTTGTGTGGAATTCTGGTTGTTTCATTATATCCTTATTAATGAAGTTCCCATGGAAACACACGTTTAACCTAAAAAACAACAACATATGGTTCATGCCTTAGTTTTGTGTGGTCCAAGGGCTTAGGAGAGAGTGAAAGATGCTCACTCTTTGCTATCATATATTCATAAGCTTACAACTTTGGATTCTTCAACTTAATTTTGGACAGGCCAGAGCTAGCACATGGCTTAACATGTTTGTCTTCTTCAACAACACAAGTTTTTACTATCTATAGGAAACACAAAAAAGAGATGGACAAACTCTTGTTGTGTTCTACTGTCTAAGGTACGATAAATTCTACCCACAAATGCATGGTAAATTTGATTCACAAGAGAACTTGCTACCTAAATGCCTTTGGGCAAAGGATCGATCGTTGAAGGACTATTTTGACTGTTCTAATTATTGTAAAACTGATTTGATGGTTCATCGTCCTACTCTTGGTTTTCAAATAATAGAATCCTTTTTATGTCAAGAAGAAATGAAAGGTGACATTTTATTTCATTTGCTCTTGAATAGTTCCTAGATTCCTTCATCTTTCTTACACCTTCTTCTCACTGTGGAGACGGTTTGAATTATATGCATTCAGGATAGGATGTTTCATATATTGCCTAGCTCGCTTGGATATTTGTGATGAAACTAAGTATCAAACACACTACGTGCGCAATGAATATTCTCTAAACAGCATATAGAGAGAGAGAAATTTTGCATTAAACTTTCATAGAAGAAAAAACTTCAAAATTACCTCTTTAAACAAATGGCCAAGAGATTTACGCTTGCTATCATCATCTTCTTCTTCATTAATAACCTTGGGGACTTCATGAGGCTCTTCAAGAGGCAGAGGAGCCTCTCCTTCCTCTTTCAAAGCTTTGGGCTTCGTTGCACAAGCACCCATTTCTTCTTCTTTTTTGTTTTTAATTAATCTCCTGATATGAGATTGAGAGAGAAATAAGAGAAGAGAATGAAAGAGAGTTTATAAGTTTGCAATGTTTTTAAATTAAGAAAGATGCAAGGGGGAGAATTCTACAAGCCAGGGTGGAGTTTGTTAATTACAGGCTGTATAATGTAATTATATGCTATAATTTGAGGGGGCTTTCTTGTTTGAAAAAGTGAAAAAAGGTTATATTTGTAGATTATTCTCAAAGAAACTTTGTTATCGCGTTTTAAGTTGCCCTAAACTTATCATTTCCCAAAATTATGAAAATAATTGCAATTACGTGGAATTTTAGCTACAGTGGTTTCTGATATGATTTCATCTGGCAGAGGTGCCTACTTTTGTGTTCATTAGGTCTCATAGGTGGTGGTGCGGTTATTTGAACTAATTTTTGCACGCACGTGCGGATATTTAAACTAAATTAAATTTACTGAAACTTGGAATGTATAATTTTATGATGGTAGACACTTGCATTGTTATAAAATGGAAATTGATGTTTTGATTTATTTTCTGCATGTCGCCTCATTATCTCGAGAACTATTTTTTTAGAGTGGTTTTTTTTTTATTTAAAAAAAAAGATAGCTTGATGTCATTTATTGTGTAGTAGAACAATAATAAATACCAATTTTTAGTTATACTATGGACTATGATATATTCATGATAACGTGAATATAATAGAAATTCCCTTTCGATGGAGCTTCTTATAATGTTATACCGTAACTGGAAAAAATGCAAATATAAAACCGGTATGTATTCACTCATCTTTTGAATGATCTTTTACTAAATTTACTGAACTTCTGAAATTTAAAACATGAAAAATGAATGATGAAAGATAAAATGATGTGGGATGTGTGTGTTGTTGGGTGGGCGGATGGTTGATGGGACCATTTTCGGGAGAATCCATTTCTTTATGTTTTATAAAATTTTCTCATATAAGTAAAGTACGAGTATATGTGCGCGTGAAAGAAGAAAATTAACTTGAGGGCTCAAAAGAGATTTGAATGCAGAGATTTTTAAAGCCAGACATGATAGAAAAATCAAATCTATTTACCAAAATGATTTATAAAAATTTAGTGATAATCATATCAGCTCCGCAATTCAAGGAGGTTGTGGGGGGCACGTTTGAGAGACAAAAATACAAGCGAGGGATATAGTGCGACCCAAACATGAACCAGGAAAATATGTCGTGAGAAACACTCCTCGGACCTCGTCGTGCCTTGAATTATTTGGGATGATTAATTAATTAACTAATGAAGTTGTTAATTAAGTGCATTCTAATCATGGTATCTTAGTACTAATATTAATTAGAGCCACCAGTAGCATTAAAAATGCATTCATATATTCAAGTTGTTGTGAACATGTGATTACTCATGAAGGTGCTGTTTAATCATTCCTGTTTAATCATTCGAGAGATGCCACCCATCCCAACAAGTTTACTTTCCCACAAGCAACGACTTAGATGGATAATAAATCAAATTATCATTATTAAGGTTGGTAGTATTTTGAAAATGAAATTTGGGAAGTGATAATGAGGAGTTGAATCAATTACCACATCCAAGGTAACACAAATAGAAACTATAAAAGAGCATGTCTCTCTTCGTCGTGTATATTGTATGTCAGTGCAGCCTTAAAAAGATAAAGAAAATTTTTAAATAAAATCTACAATATTAGAATAGTTGATCAAGATCAAATGAAATAACAATCATGAACTCAATAAATCAAAGAAGCTTATCTAAATTAATTGTTTTATGACCTGCTAACAATTTTTAAAAAATCCTATCTTCCCCTCAAAGGAATCAGGAGATTACGATTACCTCCTAGTGGCTAAAACTATTCCCGAACGAGAAATCTCATAGTAAAAATGATTATATTGTTATATCTATACTTTAAGCGTAGAAAGAAATTTTCTGGCCTATTTTTTAACCCCACAAAAAGAAAAAGAACAAAGAAATTTAGTTGGAGATTAGCGGAAAACAGGGGGGTGAGGCAGTGGGATCCACCGCAAATGCTTAGCCCCTTTTCCATTGTGTTGTGCAGCGCAACGCCATTTTCTTCATTCAGGGAAGAAATTCAAATAGTTGAGAAGAATTGCAAGTTTTGAAAGGTTTTGTTTAATATTTTTTTTCTTAAAATTCGTGAGAATTGTTTTTTGGTTTCAAAAATCAACCGGCCAATTTGAAGGTAAAACCCTTTTCCTTGTACATTAAAATGACCGACATATCTACATGTGGGCCTAGATCTTGCCCATAAAAGTTGACCGTACTAAGCCACCTAACATTCAGGCCAAGGCCCATTAGAAGGAGCCCAATTTCTTTAGCGTGTGCAAATAATATGTGAAAAAAGGGGGGCTTAAGCGCAAAATAATCGAATTAGGGTTCAGCGATCGAGACGCGAGCAATGGCGAGCGAGGAGGAGAGCGCAGTGAAGGAGCCCCTCGATCTCATCAGGCTCAGCCTCGACGAGCGCATCTACGTCAAGCTCAGATCCGACCACGAGCTTCGTGGCAAACTTCACGTAATCCCTTTTCTCCTCTTTCGTTTAGGGTTTAGATTCAAGAGGAATTTTTCTTTCTTTGGTTCAGTTTGATCCGTTTCAATTCTTGATTTTCAAAAGTTAGGGTTTCATAAAGAAAAAGTGTATGTTTGAAGCATGGAGAGGCAATTTGGGCATAAATTACACTTTTTGTTAGCTTGACTTTTGAGATTTATAGCTACTTATATTCTATTAATTGTTCAGTGTTTTCTTGCGACTGTTTGGGAAAAAATTTGTCATCTTTGATCTTTCTCTAGGGCTGTGAACAGATAGGATATGGAAAAATTAGTGCAGATTCTCAAAAGTCCAAGTTTTGATAGTTTTGTGATGGTTCTTACAGAACAAGATGTTTTAATTATGTCTGTTGTTCAATTATTGACATGCAATATCTGTATCTTTTTTCGCTTTGTTAAAATTTTTAGCTATAGGTTGATTACATTAGCATTTCAATCAAAATTCTTTGATTGCTTGTGCTAGTGCTTAATTGTTTAATGGTCAAGTGATTTCAAGTCTAATTGAAATTTCTTTTATGCTTTATGCTATCATACCAAGATTTGAACCTAAAAGTTAGTTTCGTGCCTATTGAAGCTAGGTTCTTCGCTGTTTAATATGCAGGATTGCTTATTGAAGTTGTGTCGTTTTCTTGTAATCTCGGCCTGTGCTTCATATGCATATGCCACCCATATATGTATCGGTGATTTTGAATAAGTGACCTAATACTAGAAAAGTTTCTTAGCAACCTGTGCAACATTCAATAAGCTGAGCAAGCAAGAAACCATCCTAAGTGCTATATCGATACATTGTTTAAAGTCATTCTAATAAGGGAGGTGTATGTTTTAAGACGAAAGTGGAAATGTATGATAGTGGGAGCTGAATTCATCTCCCAGGCAGCCAATGTACCAATAGAAATGTACATAGGTAGAATCCCAATATATTCTCTTGAATTATATTTCCCTTGAAGGTAATAAGACAGTTTCTTGGGTGAAAAATTCATTTATGTATTTAACCTCTTCCTCTTTTATAAACTCAATTTCGACTTGACATCTATACCATTTTCTTTCTAATTCCAACGATTTGAGGTTGCTTTTGGGGGTTGTGCTTTCTTTTTGTCAAAAATCATTGTAGGATATTGGCTTGTTAACAAGGCTTTAAGAGTGACTGCAAATTTGTCCTTTATATGTTGGTTACTGTTTTTTTAGCCATGTTTTGGATAAGCAGCATACCAGCAGGTCATTTGTAGTATATTCTTTCTTAAGATTGTACTATGAAAGTACTGATTTCTCCTCTTCTGCTTGCAGGCTTATGATCAGCATTTGAACATAATACTTGGAGATGCAGAAGAAATCATCACCTCAGTGGAGATTGATGATGAAACATACGAGGAGATTGTTCGGGTAAGCAAGCTTTGGTTTCAGCATCTTATGCTTTACATATGTTTCCCAAATTTTTATGCTTGATGTGGTGATATAAGTAATATTGAAATTTTGTAGTAGTCTCTGATATGAATTTTTCTGAAGCTTGAGTGACTTCTCCTTTCTTAGGCCCCCTTTCATTTTTGAAGACTCATTCTTTCTTTTGCCTATCGCAATTTAGAAATCATTGTGCAATGGTACTGCATGCTTGCACTTTTTTTTTAAATATAAGTTTATAATCACCAGCTGTTCCAACATGAATTAGACGATTAACAATATGAGAAATGTGAAACCTTATTGTGTCGCACACGCCTTTTTTAATTTAAAATTTCCAGTTTTTTGGCATTTGAATCTCTATAAGAATTTTTTTAATCTTTTTCATGAAAATTTTCTTTAAGATTTGATGATGATTATATCTTCCAATTTTCTATCTTTGTTTGTAGATTCGATTTGGATATAATAGGATGTACTCAACTTTTGTTGAGATGTTTGTTCTACTCTCATATTAGGTTGACCATCTTTAGATTGTTCATACGACTTACGAGAGATACAAAGATTACTACAGGAATAAAATTATGAAATTGTATCTAATATTCTCTTTCTGTATCTCTGTTTTCAGACCACAAGACGAACAGGTATAAGACTTTTATATTGAAATTTTGTAGTAGTCTCTGATATGAATTTTTCTGAAGCTTCAGTGACTTCTCCTTTCTTAGGCCCCCTTTCATTTTTGAAGACTCATTCTTTCTTTTGCCTATCGCAATTTAGAAATCATTGTGCAATGGTACTGCATGCTTGCACTTTTTTTTTAAATATAAGTTTATAATCACCAGCTGTTCCAACATGAATTAGACGATTAACAATATGAGAAATGTGAAACCTTATTGTGTCGCACACGCCTTTTTTAATTTAAAATTTCCAGTTTTTTGGCATTTGAATCTCTATAAGAATTTTTTTAATCTTTTTCATGAAAATTTTCTTTAAGATTTGATGATGATTATATCTTCCAATTTTCTATCTTTGTTTGTAGATTCGATTTGGATATAATAGGATGTACTCAACTTTTGTTGAGATGTTTGTTCTACTCTCATATTAGGTTGACCATCTTTAGATTGTTCATACGACTTACGAGAGATACAAAGATTACTACAGGAATAAAATTATGAAATTGTATCTAATATTCTCTTTCTGTATCTCTGTTTTCAGACCACAAGACGAACCGTTCCGTACCTTTTTGTCAGAGGAGACGGCGTGAACTTGGTTTCTCCGCCACTGAGGACAACATGATAGTTCATTTGTAGCCGTAATTACTTCCCATATCAAATTGATAACTCATTGTATCCTGCAATTGAATAGTTATCAGTTGAATTGTTATCGTACTTCTCTCTTTCAAACACATTTGAATTTAGTGATTTATTTATGGGCTGTGTGTCGTTAGTTAAATTAATGTCCACATTATATCCCACTTTAAATTGCATAATTTGTTTGAGAGAACCAGAGTTTGGCTGAACTGCATTATTTATTACATTTTGTGTGTGTGAGAGAGAAATCAAACCCCTTCCTAGGATCGAACTTGAGACTTCTCACATTGGAGATGGAGAGAAAATTGATACCAACCAGTTTGGTTCAATACATATTCTTGTTTGACAGAAGAGTTTGGTCAGAGATGCAATTATTGTTGGATGTTCGAGTACCATGACATGAAATAAACTGTTTTTCAATTGTTTCAGTTGGTAAAATGTTCATTTTGAATGCAGATCTTAGAACAGTTGAACAATTGTAAGCATGAGGGAAAACTGATGACATTTTCCAATCTTCACATTTTGTTTTATTTTTTGACATCATTTAAAATCTCTCATGTTTAAAAATTGATCTTTCAACCAATATCTTGAGTACATGCCATTCCGTGCTATCGAACTTCTTCATTTGTTCTCTCCAAGACAAATATGTTGCTTTTTAGATAGCACTTCTTCATTTGTTCTCTCCAAGACAAATATGTTGCTTTTTATCGTCTCTCCCAATTCTTAATGAATCATCAACAAATCTATAACTTTGTTCAAGGAATATATATATATATATATATAATCAACAGATATATATAATCAAATTATAAACAATTAATTCAACTGCAACTACAAAGGATACCTTATATCCAGCCGGCCTGCGGGGTTGAAAACAGCAAGGAGAAGATCCTAATTTTTTTCGAACAGATTCATCAACTGCACAAAGATATTATTCATAAATATTTTATGATTTAAATTTATCGAATATAAATTTGCATTGTCATGGTTTGAACTTACTTGACATGGTGTGATGGCTTGAATTTTCGAGTTTTGTCAACCCTCTGCAGTGGGATGAAAAATTTACACCATTCACCTGAAATAATTTCAAAAATTAATGCGTGATCGGTAGAATGAGAATGTATTTTGTTTGGCTCATTGACTTTATTTGTTCATGGATATCTTTTTCACTTCTTCTAGAATATTTTCTTTGAACTTTACCAATTTTTAATTAATAAATAGCGGTTCTACTTGATGTAAGTAGAAATTTAAGATGGTTGATGATGAGTGCATGAACTAGAGCAAGAGTTAGAAAGTTCTCCCTATTTTGGATGATATCTTAAATGATGCTTCTATGGTGAGCTGCCCATTAAGCATTTTGAAACCCCTCACATTGAACTCGATCACATTGATTGTCTTTTCCTGTGCCATCCAAGATAAAGTGAACATCAAATCGAAAGCGAAAAAATTATGGACCTAAAAAAAGGAACTGATGATTTTTCAAATTCCATATAGAATATAGATGAAATGACTCGCCTTTGCAACATCAATGATTTGAAAGAAATCACCAAGAGTACTGAAGTCGTGCAATCCAAGCTTTGTTCCCTTTGCTCCCAATATCGAAATTGTGCTATAAACCAACTTCCAACACCCATCCACCTTCAAATTATTCAATAATAATATTAGTGAAGTTTAAGGTCATGAAAAGGATTATGGTTATTTGAACAGGCATAAATTGACAACAAATAAGAGACCTGTCTTTCTTAATTGAAGAGGTTAACATTGTCATATCTTAATAAGAACTTGTTTTGTTTAGCTCTTGGGTTTCGTCCGGATTGTCTCTTTGATATTTTTTCTATTCATTCGTGGAGAATTTGCAGGTTCCCGACTGATTGTCTGAGATTATGTGTAATACCCGGTATCTTGTATGTAAAAATCTTGTATATTTTTCAAAATTATTTCCTATATTCTCCAAACATTACCCTATATTACTCCTATTTCATTTTCCGATTAAATCCTATTTTTTCCAAATTATTTTCCCACTCCTATTTTAATGTCTTAAATAAATTTTCATATAATTTTTCTAAACCCTTCTATTTTTCATAATCCTTATTTTCTAAATCTCACTATTAAACCCTAACCCTATTCCCTTTTATATTTTTCCAAACTAATTTCTCTCAGCCCAGCCCACTCTCTCTTTTAATATTTTCTAAGTTACCCAAGCCCAGCCCAAGAAACCCCCGGCCCAAACACTCCCCATACCCGACTCGCTTCCCCTTCTTCCTTCCTCTTCTCCCTTTTCCCGCTCATTTTCCCTGTCCCGCGACCGCTTCTCGGCGTGCACCTACACCCTGTGGCGCGCGCCTCCCTCAACAACTCCAACGGCCGCTTCCCCACGACCTGCTCACCCTCGACTCCCATCTCCCTCGCCCACGTCTCACCCCTCTCCCGCGAGACTCGCTCCCTTCAACAACCGCGATCCCCCATCGCCTCCTCTACCACTCCCTCTCGTTCTCCTTCCCTCGCTCTCAATCTCCCTCACCCACTGCCTCACCCGACCTCCTCCTCCCAACTCCGACACCACTCGGTCGTGCCCACCAAGATCCCTGCCCTCGCCGCAGATCACCTCTCCCTGCCTCTCCTCCCTCGTCCTCTTCTCCTCGCCTTCCCGAGCCTGCAAAACCCGAGCACCCCGACCATGAAACCCTGCAAGAACCAAGCCCCACAACAACCCACGCCTTCTTCTTCTCACCCCTCTCCTCCTTCTCCCCTCTTTGCAAACCATCACTGCCTCCTCCGCCGAACTCATCGCCTGCACACCCCTCGCCGAGCTTCCCACCTCGTCGGAACCCGAGCTGCCACCCATCGCCGTCGCCGTCTCTGACCCACAGGCTCCTTGCTGTGTTAGGTCGCTGCCTCATGTCGTCACTACGCCATCTTCGAAGCCGAGCCCAAAGCCCGTAGGCATTCCATCGAACACCCGTGCCGTTGCTGGCAACTTTCCCTTGCAGCCGCTACCCCGTGTTGTCGCCGCCGCCACGTTCGTCGCAGACCGGGACAGCTCTATGGCCACCGTGCTCACCGCGTGCCATCGCCGTACCCACCGCGTACCTTGACGTGTCGCGCCATGAGCCGAGGCCAAACTTTGGCGTAGCCGTGTCGTGTTCGTGCCATGTCGTGCCAGCGCTGTGCCACGACTCGTGTCCGTTCCGGGTCTAGCACCGTGTCGTCATCACACCACGTACGCACCGCCACCGTGCTCAGTACCGTGCCTGCCTTCGTGCCACCGCGGACCCACTCACATATCGCGTCCCGTACCCACTCCCCGTGCCACACCGTACCCGATCCAATGCGTGCGCCGTGCCGTTTCCGCACCACGCACCAAGTCAAGACCGTGCCCAGTACGGTGTCGCGCCGTACCACGTACCGAGCTAGGACCACGCCCACTACCGTATCACGCCCGCGTCGCCACCGTGCCCAGTAGCGGATCTCCACGCATCGTGCCCGTGTCACGCCCGTGTTCAGCATCACGCCGTCTCGTGTGTCAAGACAAACTCTGCAGCGGCGTCGCTTCTATATCAAGCAACCGAAGGCAAGTGAACTCTCCTACTTGCTAAATCATGCTATACCTATAAATATAATTATGTTAATCGATTTGATAAATGTTAATCTTATTTTAAATAAGTTTGTGTTCTAGAAGATGGCCGTGTTTATCTTAATTAAAACCCAATTGATAATGATGGAATTTATAGTCAATACATTCCTTTATTGTTAATAAGCGTCGCGTAGAAAGTTGAATGAATATTATTTGTGTTTCATATATAAAGGGGCATTCAACTGGTTACGGCAAATATGAAAATCACCGTCACGTTGTAAAATTTGTAGTTATTTGAATATAATTCTAATCATGGTGTTCCAGGGTTCGTATCGAACCTAACTCGATAACCTATAACCCGATGTAACTAGTTTTGGAATAATGAAATTTCATGACCCTGAAAAGTGAGGAGGAATGCAACTCTGGACTGCAGTCCGGGGCGGCATTCTACGGAGGAAACCTGAATTTAAACCCCTATACATACCTGCATAAAACTGAGAATGCGCGGAGCCCCATATGGCCGCGTAGATAATTTAGTTAGCTAATCCCTGAATCTGGTCCCGTGTCGTTTCACTGTCGTTTGATATTTAATTTGTATTTTAGAATACCGTGGTGTTCTGCAGTTTCTGCAGCGACCCCTCTTACACCAGCACCTTGTACATAACCTAACTTCTAATACAGGAATCCTATTGCTAATCCGTTTAATGCGTTGGAAACATAACAGAAAAATCTACAATTAGTTGAACTGTAGCGTCGCCTAATTATGCTTCCAACTGGGAGTAAAATGTGTTACGAAACGGACTTCCAATTCAGAAATTGGATTACCAGCAGTGAACACTTAAAATGAAATTGCCGCAACTAGCGAACCTGAAACCCGATTGACACGAAACCAATTTTGATGGAGAGATAATTAAACATACTACTTACCTCTTTTATATTGTTTTGCTTAATTCTGCACGCATGATTTATAGTAAATTATGCAAGTGGTAGGACAGTGGTTGCTAATATTTATTCATATCGTAATTATTGCATTCTTATCATATCATGTAGAGGTCATATACATTGGTAACCTAGTGATCATGTACATTACCCAGTGATAGATATTAGTGTTTGGATTGCAGTAAGTACGTAGTGTTAAAGCGTGATTGAGTAATGAAAGTGACACGTACTTGTACACAATCAGCGGATCCGGTTAATTTATTGCATTGTCGACGTCTATGGGACATATATAAGTGTAACTATAACTGAAATGGGACGGTTATTGAGCACTTATATTAGTGTCATAGGTAAGGCGTCAAACGTTGTCCATTTATCTTGGGTACCCGTCGAGACATGCTTGATGGAGATCCTGTCTCCAGTTCTCGCGTAGACTTGTCATGGACTGACTAGTATTTGGGTTTATGGTCGGGGTTTGATGTAGACCACGGGGTGTGGGGTAGTTTGAGTATGAGTTCAACGGAATCTCGAGAGTCCCATTACCAGCATATACAGCGATTCTGGGAGTCATATGGGTGATATTACTGATTATTAGCAAGCGTTTCGGGCTCGTGTTCCCTTGCCCCTGGGGGCCTACTCTTAGGTTGGGGATACTGCTGCGTGGTTGACTCTCACAGTTTGACTGACGATAGCTTTAGTGACCTGGACAGTGAGACTTAGAGACTGATAGGGTTAGTGACATTGGCATGCATTGCTTACTGATTTGATATACCTACCTTACTGTTTACTTGTACCGATTATTTCATGTGCGTCATCATTCTATATTTACTGCTTCATGTTCATCATCATTGCATGTGTTTACTTTTGCATTTATACATATTTCTATTATGTCGCTCTGACGACCTGAGTATGCATGCTCAGTGCGAGAAGTGGACTTAGCTCGGATCAGCACCTATCGTACCTTGAGGATATTGCGGACGTCTAAATCAGCGACGTCAGCGCCATCTTTTCTTGATCTCAATCTGGTTAGTTTTTGTATCTGTTTTAATTTAGTGACTACATTTATCATTACATGTGCATTGATTACTGATTACCACGTAAAGCTAGAAGCCGAAACGTGACTACAGCAGGATATTTCCTCGACCGTAGAAGCATGGCTGGCCTTGTCAACCCCTCGTATTCCGTATCTTGGGAAGCGGGACGTGACATTATGTCATGGCAAGTCTCTTTCTTATCCACATTTTTTCATATATGAGTTCAACAACAATAAGAAAGGAACAGCAACTAAAAGATTCCAACAAACAAAAGATATTATCTATTGAAATACAAATGTTGAGAATGAACTAATAGCGGTACCTTATCCAAAAGGTAATCTGTAGGTTGAGGCGTGAGATTTCTGGACTCCAGCAATTCCACAAGCTCCCATATCTCAAACTTTTTTGCAGATGTCACCCCAAATATCCCCCTATTTATGCCTTCACTAAACAAAACAAGCACATTATCAACTAACAACCCATAATATCATTAATCACCAACATTGCTGCAACTTTTATTTATATCACATCCTAACCTTGCACTGCTTTGTAAAGAGCTACTTTGATCTCATCATTGCTCTCATAATCTCTTCCTCCTCTTTCCTTATTCCCACATGCATCAGTTGCAGCTGCTGTAATCACCGCTGAACAGAAAATTTTCCCACATGGTTTCTCTTTGCTTCTTTTGATCCTCAAAAGGACTGCTGACATCGATTCGAGAGCTCTCATCGGACAGATAACAGCAGCATCGAAGGTGGGCCTTAGCTCCAGTGAAGCCATCTGGTTCTATACATACAAAAGAGTTACGAGAGAAGTAGCACAAGAGAAAAAAGCTATGAGCAGGGAGAAAGATATATAAATGAGATGAGAGTTGAAGAAGGTGCAATGAAAACAACAGCAAGATCTAAAATAGGGACTTGTTATATCTTGTTGCAAGGATAACGTGCTGTTTGAGGCCACTTGTTTATTTATCTGATTTTTAATTTATCTTTCTTTGTAACTGGCTGAATAGAAAAGACTTTACCTTAGGGTGGTCCACCTGTTCTATGTTTCGCTCCAATCCTGAATTAACATCTGCAGAATATTTGGCAAAGTTTGGCCACAACTCACACAAGTAATTTTGGATTTGATGTCACTGTCTAAATTAACATTAGATTCTTAAACTAGAAAACTTAGGACAATAAAAACAAGATATAAACTAAAATAAAACTTCTTCTCCGCTCAAATAAATAACATAAGTCCAAAAAAAAAGCACAACGGGATAGTTACTATAGGAAAGTATGTTCAACTCTCGGTCACAAATAAAAATCAAGGATCAAAACAAAACACATTTTTCTGAAATGAATTTAAATTATTACCGTACATAAATAATAGGGTGAAAAAGATAAATTGTTTAATAATACTTCAATGTTTCATAACTTTTGTGTTTCAATACCTTATAGTTTTCTTCTCAATAATTAGTACCCTAATGTATTCAGCCGCTAGCACTTTGCTACCTTCCACTTTTACCATCGTGTCTATTTTGCGTCAGTTTATAAATTGCGAACCGTTTTCTTAATTTTTTGTCTAGAAATAAACTGACGCAAAATAGACACGGTGGTAAAAGCAGGTTATAGTAAAGTGCTAATGTCGAAATACATTAGGGTATTAAGGGTTGAGAAGAAAACCATAAGATATTAAAGTGCAAAAATGGTAAAACATTAAGGTAATATTAAGCAATTTAACTGGTGAAAAAATCAAGAAGTGTCTATTGATATTAGATAAAGGTCAACCACACAGAGAATTGTGGAATACAGGTACCACAGTAACACCAAACTGTGCACAAAATATATGCTATAGTTATAGCATGTAAATGTAACACTTCGAAAATTTAAAGGGGTTATTCTTTAGAATTTAATGGTTAATTAAAAGTATTTTATTAATTATAATTATGAGAACAATTAATTAATTTGGGTTTTTTAACAGTTAATGATATATTTATTTTTATTTTAACCAGTGGGCATCTAGTTAAATTGGTTTTCTTTTATTTAATTAGTGCACATATATATAAGTAGTTAAGTATCTTAACTATAAATGATATGCTTAAAACCTTAACAAAAGTTTTAATTTGCCATGGAAAGTAATCTTCTTTTATCATCTATTCTAATTTCTAAATTTGTTTCACAAAATATCTTGGAAGAGAAAACAAAAAGCCATGGTTGGGGTATGGTTTTTAAAATATTGAGAATGGGAGAGAGAGAATGAGGGGGTTGTGGCATGGCACAAGCCATTCTCATCATAATTCCTCATCGTTCTTCTTCTTCTTCATCATCTTCTCCTCGTCTTTTCCTCCAACTCCCAAGATCCCAAGCAATCACCTACAAATCCCTACACTAGCCTTGCTATTTTCTTTCAAAACTTAAAGTAGAAGCCAAATTTTCACCTTTGAGGCCATCTTGCAAGCTTGGGACTTCCCATAATCCTAGTCAAAAGGTAAATTCACCATTTTTAATCAAGTTTTAATAAGTACTTGAAACGCAAATTACTAATTTGTTCTAGAGTTCATGCTTTTTGTGTATTGATTTTTCAAAAGTGGGGTTTTGAGGTGAAACCCACCGTTGCATGTCCCAAGTCCGGATGAGAAAAGATGAGGGTTGTGATAGGCTTGTGACAGCCAACGGAAAACTGTCACATTCTACGACATGAACCATAATAAGAATATTGTTGGGGCGTCCCCTACTCAGCGACGCGCTACATCGGATTCCGAGTGTAGTGTTAAGTATGCAAAGGCTTTTAGGTCGTCGTCCGGAAACGGCGCGCTACATCGGACCCCGGGTGCAGTGACAAATAAGCAAGGGTTTCATAGAATCCGTCTATCTTCTTAGAACATAGATTCCCTTACGGGTAGACTTACAGAATTAGTGAAGGTGATGATTAGGAAAAGAGTTGGTATTATATGTTTGCAAGAAACTAATTGGGTAGGTGAAAAGGGTAGTAGTAGAGCCTTGGGTTATAAGATTTGGTATACGGGATTTTTATAAGGAGTTGAAGAAAAGCAGAGATGCGGAGAGATTTGAGAAGTATAAAATGGCTAAAAAAGAAGTTAAGAAAGCTGTTCAGAAAGCTAAAACTAAGGTCTATAAGGAGTTGTACGAGATGTTAGACACTAAGAAGGCTGAAAATGATATATACTGGATTGCTCAGATGCGGAAAAGGAAAACCAGAGACTTATGTGCGGTAAAGTGTGTCAAAATGAAGATTAGAAGTTTTAATTCGAGATGAGGATATCAAGAAAAGGTAGAGAGATTATTTTGACATTATTCAATAAGAGCTTTACTAAGAATTTGAATGGACTTCTCATTCAATCTCAAAATATAAACCGTAATTTCATGCGTAAAATAAGACTACTTGAGATTAAAGAAGTTTTGAAAAGAATGAGATAAAAAAAACGGTTGGTCCAGACGGGATTCCTATCGAGATTTGAAGATGCTTAGAAGAAATAAACGTTAAATGGCTGACAGATCTATTTAATAAGATTTAACAGACCAAAAAGATACCAAATGAATGGAGAAAAAGTACGCTTATACCTATTTACAAGAACAAAGGTGACATTCAAAATTGCTCAAACTACGGTGGAATAAAACTTATGTGTCACACCATGAAACTTTGGGAGAGAGTGATTGAACACAGGCTAAGAAAGGATGTTAAGATAACAGAGAATCAGTTTGGGTTCATGCCTAGACGATCGACGACAGAGGCTATTCATTTGCTTCGTCAACTTGTCGAACGTTTTCAATAGAGGAAAAGAGATTTGCATATGATATTTATTAATTTAAAGAACGCGTACGGCAAGGTACCTAGAGAGGTATTATAGGGGATAATGATGAAGAAGGGGGTTCCCGTCAAGTACATTGACATAATCAAGGACATGTACGATGGAGTAATGGCAAATGTCAGAACTTGCGGCGGCCTAACGAGTGATTTTCCGATTACAATTGGTTTATATCAAGGATCTACATTAAGTCTATTCCTGTTTACCATAGTGATGGATAAGCTTACTAGAACTGCCCAAGATGAGATACCTTGGTGTATGCTATTCGCTAATAATATTGTTCTAGTAAATGAGACGAAAACAGGGGTTAATGCCAAATTGGAGTTATGGAGGCAAACGTTGGAATCTCGGGGGTTCAGATTGAGCACAGGTCCAAGACAGCATATATGCATTGCAAATTTAGCAAACAGAGAAGTCAAAACCATATTGGTATAACATTGGAAGGGCAAGAGATATCACCGAGCAATCAGTTTAGATATCTAGGTTCCATCATCCAAAAAGATGGAAAGATCGATAGCGATGTTAATCAAAGGATCCAAGCTGGTTGGTTGAAATGGAGGAGTGCAACAGGGATCTTGTGTGATCGTAACTTTCCGTTAAAATTGAAAGAAAAGTTTTATCGGAACGCTATTCGGCCTACCTTATTATATGGTACAGAACGTCGGGCTCTTAAGAAACATCATACGCAGAAGATGCGCGTAGCGGAGATGCGCACGCTTCGTTGGATGTGTGGTAATGCTAAAAAAGATAAGATGCGAAATGAGGATATTCGTGCAAAAATTGGTGTAGCACATGTGGAAGAGAAGATGCGGGAAAACCGGCTAAGATGATTTGGTCATGTACGACGCAGACCTATAGAAGCACCGGTTCGACGAATGGACACTCTCGATATAGGCAATGTCAAATGGCGAAAGGGAGACCGAAAAAATATGGATGGAGGTGATACGAAAAATATGGTTGCTAAAGGCCTCAATGAAAGTATATTGTTCGATAGGAGTGAGTGGAGGCGGAGGATTCATGTGTTGGACCCGGCGTGATTCTCATGTTAGTTCATGTAGCCTACCCTATATGCTTAGGATAAAAGGCTCGGTTGTTGTTGGGGTTTTGAGGTGAGATGTGAAATAGTATGGATTCTTTGATAATCACCACCTAATTTGGGTTAGATTAAGGCATTTTAATGCTATTTACCTTGTTTAAGCACCACAACTTCATAACTTCAAGTTATTTTCAAGTATTCAAACTAGAATTTTGATGATGCTTTAGTGTTCAAATAAATCTAGAGTGAATCAGGGTTTCTAGAAAAAAATTGGTAGATTCCAGAGGATTACATATAAGATTTGATGCGTGCACGGAATACGAGGCAAAACCAAGATATTCTGGCTGAGATTTGCGGCCAAGTAGCGCCCTTATAGACTTAGGGTTTGGGTTTTGGTTGGTATCTTGTTCACTTGGTAGTAAAGCCACCCAGATTTCACATATCAAAATCTGGAAGCATTTTAAGTTGTGTTTTGACGATGTTTTAAGGTTTTAAACTTTAATTTTTAGATTTCCATATCACAATTTGGTCGTTCGACATTCGTAGGTCGCCGTCGGGGGTATTTTGTCCTATTTGGCACGTGTTGGCCATAAGTTCTAACCTATGTGTGTTTCGCTCGACGTTTCAATTTCGATGTGGATTTTCATACGGTTGTGTTATGGTTCGATTGTAGGTACGATCGCGGGGACTTCTGAAACGACGAAGAAGGGCAAGACGTTTGTCGGCTTCGACTAGAGCGAGACGCATATATGTGAGTAGATGTATATCTATAGGGAAAGTCGGGTGGATGGTGTATAGCAGCTCCGCAATCGTAGTAATTAGAATACTATATATTAGAACCATATTCCTAATGTATAGGGTCATGCTAGAACACCATATGCGTATATTCGTATATTTAGTAGATAGTTATACACTTAGTGTTTATTTCATAGCTATTAGGCTATATATATAGGTATATACATATGTGATTAGTTATGTGGCGTACGCGACTATACATCCGTACTGTATCGATTGGATGACATCGTACGATGGAGATTCCGTACATGATATGATGAGGATAGATTGCCGAATACGGCCGATATGCATTTAACTCGGGAGATCTTGTTAAATCCCGATTGGGACTTTATTAGATGTTAGAGCCATATTTATTTTAAAATCTAACGATCCGTTTCCTACTTTAAAATGATAATGTCAAGAATGCGCTACAAATTTTCAAATGATCTATTTCAAAAATATCGTAGCCTCTTTATTTCTAAAATAACGTTTCGTTCTATTTTAAACTATTAGTGTATAGCTCGTAAGTAATTATCTATATTAACGCCTGCTCACAACAACAACAACTGAACCTTTTATCCCAAGCATATGGGGTAGGCACATGAACCAACATAAGAATCACGCCGGATCGAGCACATGAATCCTCCGCCTCCACTCACTCCTATCGAACAATATACTTTCATTAAGGCCTTTGGCATCGATATCTTTTCGTATCGCCTCCATCCACGTTTCCTTCGGTCCCTTTTTGCTCTTTTGACTTGGTCTAAATCGATAATATCCATTCGTCGAACCAATGCTCACGTTATGATTATTCTACTCTTTATACGCTCGCGCATCGATTACTTTATTGTATACGTTACGCTTATACCATTAGTTTGAATTAGCTTTGTAGGCTAGTTTACAATTGACATGCTATACGGACACACTTGTAGAACACTGCACAGCTACCAATGATTACTATGTTGCACATATCACAGACGCGCATGTTATACAACACATCATTGGTACTGCCATGACACTGTAAAACAGCTATACTACGTTATACCCCATATAGATGTCGATACGGTTTATCATGACTTCCCTATATACAGGGAATTGATTAGTATTTATATATATATATATATATATATATATATATATCTAACACACGAACAGGCAATACTAATGATGTGTAGTGTAGCTGTCACGACCCGAAAGAGCACGTGACTGGCCGTTGAGCCATATGAAGTCTATAGGACCCCATCTGATCCAAGTAAGCCAAAAGCCCAGCAATCTAAAACCATTTAAAGAGTAAATAAGGAAAACTGTTTTTGAAAAGTAAGGAAATCAAAGTTTTTAAATAACTAAGCCGAATATGCATTTTTTAAAAATGTGTAACCTTTCCTGAAAATTTCGGCAGAGTTTCCTTTGTAAAAACTGGCCCCGAACGGGGTACAACAAGAATAATATATATGAAATGATAAAAGGCATCCCCAAGCGGGAGCTAGCTCTTCGTCAATCGACGGTCACAACCACGCAAGCAATAAAAATATACAACGCCAAAGGCGAGGATCAAATCCAAAAAGAACTCAAAACAGCCAGAAAACCGCAATACTACTAGCGCGACTCTAAGGTCGAAATAAAACAACACTGTTTTCTAAGTCTGAAACAATAAACAAGTTTTGGTTGATGGAAATTCTAGATACAATGAATAATACAAATACAATAGCGGTTCTGATACAAAAGAACCCACCTAACCAAGCAAGTCACCCATAGGAAGCAGTGTGCCAGAAATGCCGCTATGGAATCTGTACGGCAAAAACCTGCAAGGACTGGGGAACAACGGGGGTGAGTTGCCAACTCGTGAATAGAAAGATATCTACAAGCAGAGATCGAATGCATGACCCATCCTAGGTCAATACGATCAGATATAAATAAACCTCAATATGAATAAAACTGAAGCATGCTAAACTGGCAATGTAATCTCTACATGAGTGTAATGCCAAGTGCTCGTGCTAGTGCCTCAGGTAATAGCATGTCATGAATATGAGGTATGATCAATGTAATCAAATCTGCACACACGTGGATCCCGTCCACTCGTCACCCAATGACAATAACCATCATGCAAGTAAATATCATGAAACCTGTGCATGGAAATATGAGGATATAACCCACCCGTGTCCCTCGCGACACGTCAAAATCATGGAACCGGAGTGCCCAGCATCGGCACTCGAAAACATCATGAAAACTGTGCCCAGCATCGGCACATAAATCCTCATATATCGGGCTCCGTCAGTCCGGATCGGCCCGCGGGCTCTGTCTGCGGTATCGGCCATCGGCCCCGGCAGGACGCCCAAATCTATCCATCGACTCTGGTCAGTATCCTCCGGATAACCGCCAGGTCCAACCAATCACCGGTAGGTACTCGCCCGCCTCCAGGCTCAATCGGCAAAGCTCATCGATCATCTTGCCGAGGGGAACCATACCGGGTCCACCATGTACCCGCAATCGGCTCATCCACTCCTCGATTCGGGTTTCACATGTCGCTCTCAGCACCGAGAAAACACATGGTGGACGCACTGAAATATCATATCAAGGGTAACCGGGTTTTTAAAGCAATGACATATTCTCTTTTGAAACTCTCGGTTCCCAAATCTAGAAATATCATAGAAACAACATATCTCAATGCGTATAATCAAAAGCATGAAGTATGTGACATGTAAAGGAAGGTATGCATATCATCATGTCATGCAAGGATCATATACTGAATGCAATAGTACTACAGTGTAGTGACATGGCAATTATCGATGATGAGTGTGTGAGCCGGCAACAAGTGTACGTGGAACATATGCATCATTGATAATGGTGCCGGTGTCCTAGCAGCATGACTGAAATATAACCACAGTACAAGCGATGCAATGCAAATAGCATGAATATGCGGAATCGAATAATCAACGCAAAAGTAAAGAATCTACACCAATCTGTACAAGTCATGCAGGGGTGCCATTTGAAATAAGACGAATCAGGGCTTTTGGAAAAACAAGGGCTACGGTGTTTTAAGAAAGATACATCATTTGAAAATATCCGTATGACCCTTCTGCCTATCTTTAAAATATCCCCGATTCGTTAGTTTGAAATAGGTATGACTCAGTCCAGTCTAATGTCTACTAAGTAATCTAGACAGGAGGGGTAAGAAACCACCTAATCTGAGTCAATATATATAGATATGATAGTCGGTGATCCCGCCTCAATAACATATCGTAAGATATCCTCGAGTCATGAGTGCGGATCTATCATCAATATCGGCTCGTACGGTAGATCGTCGTACGGCATCCCAATAGCTGGGTAGGGGTCAATATCACAGTACCTCATCACATATCAGGTATCACTATCATCAGATCGCATAATCTGGGGTACTACTCTAAGTCTAGTACAAATCGATACCATCTATAAAAATATGAATGCGGGTAAAGCACATGTCCAAAGGCCCGCTAAAACTATCATATCGCACCTCGAAGACAAGCTATGTCACATCGCCGATCTCACGGCCTCACATCAAGTATCATCTCAAACCACGTATCATCCTCAAATCCCGTATATAAACACATAGTCCCATACCCATGTGTAGATATACGCACCATCATATGCACTCTAATAAATGAAAGAATGAATGCAAGTATGTGTAAATGTATGTGTGAGTGCAACCACTACTCTAGGGTTCGCACTATACTAAACCAATATATTCTTATCATCAAAATATCATTATTACCATCAATAACCCTAAACAACACATAATAAATATTCGTGTGTATACGTATTCGTATACATCACCACGGACTGCGGGGGTGCTATACGCCATCCACCCGACTTCTCCCCGTAGATATAAATCTACTCACCTTGCTTCTCGTGTGCCAAAGCCGATGTCGCTATCTTCACCTCCTTTGCCTCAACATCACGCGGGGTACCTATAAGTATATCACAATGCTAAAGCACATGAAAATCACATCGGAAACCAAAATAGCACACGCTACCCGCATAGGTAAAACCTATCGACTCGCATGTAAACACAATCAAAATCCACTTGTCGTTGACGTCCAAACGCCACCCGACAGGAATGAATCACCAAATACCAAAATCCATGCTAAAACAAGTCCCAAATTATACACCAACATAGGAAAATCAACCCAGATTTCACCCTAGATGGAATCAGTCAAAACTAGACATACTCAGGGTCAAAACTAGAGGAAATGGGGGCATGCACAGAAAACGAGGCAATTCCTTAAAATACCTTATTTTAGAATTTTCCATAATTTTTCCCCATTTATCTGTACTTAATTATACCAGAATATTAAAATATTCATTAAAATAATATTAAATTATAAAATTTCCCAAAAATCATATTTTATTATTTTGAAGACGTTACAATCTACCCCCCTTAAAGAAATTCGGTCCCCGAATTTAAATTTAAACCCCCAAATACTAAAATATTTCAATACAAATTCCAAGTCATCGGGGCTCCGAAATCATCTATACATAAAACATCATAGTGCAATGCATGCGCATGAGTACTGAGCAGATAACTCAAAAGCAACACTCCATCAAGCATCCGCAATCATCGGAGTCATGGTAACGACACAATGTCAAATCCAATACAAAATCAATATGATATGGACCAAGACTATACATGTAGACACCCAATCTATACATGTAATTAGCTGATGCAATTGTATGCCAAATCTTTTTAAGTCGCTGTGCGATGCGCGTAACACTGCACAGTGGCGGACGTTTCTCATAAGAAAATAACTATATATGTGTGTATATATATCCTTTGTTTAATAAGCACGTTCCACCATTTTGAAAAAAATCAGAAGGGTTTCCTTGTTTTTAAAACGTTTTGTGTCATATCGGACACGTAGGTATATACTGAGACTATAGCTCGCTTTTCGGAAATCCCTTCGATAACTATCGATGCATGCAAAGTATATCCAGGCACTGTCCACTGACTAGTCCTGCTCAGTATGAAAGCAAATATCCCACATCATAAAAATGTACTGCTCCAAAAGGAATAAATTCCAAAAATGCACGTAACACCTCCCTGTGCGTCTGACGCGCACGGAAATCAAAATCCATATATGCGCTAAACATGTGCACAAAACATCTAGGTGCAACGGGTGTGCACGAAGCATCTGTCATAGGCAACATGTGTGCCTGACAACCAAAACAGGTGCATCTAACATGCACGAAGAATCTCGATTTAGTGCATCTGGTGTGCCCCAAAATCGTATCTCAAAACATGCGCCCAACATGCGCGAAAATCCAAATCGGTGCATCCATCATGCACGAATGAAAATCTAGACCCTGCACACTCAATATGCACGGAATCACAAAATCCAATAGCAACGTCGAATATGCGTAAGTCCAGTCAAAAGCACGGAGTGCAAGAATCCACATCAATATCACAATCAAAATCGACATACCGAAAGGCATCAAATCGAAGTCAGGTGCAATCGTAATGCACAAAATATAAATCCGGTGCAACAAAGGCACGAAATATAAATCTGATGCGATAAACGCAAGAAACATGAAACTGGTGCGACAAATGCACGAAATATAGAACTGGTGCATCCCATGCACAAGTACCAAGCAATAACTCAAATACGTAAGCAGCAACACCAAGTGTATCCAGATATGAAGAAAATCATAAACGTGTGCAGCTGCGGGCACAAAACACATATCGATGCACTACAAGCACATATAAGCTATACCGAGTGCAAAATCAAAACACTAAAATTACATGAAACTCTGCTGGAAGCGTAAATCAAATCACCAGCATAAAATAGGCATGAAATCGCAATCAACAGCTCAAGAGTAATAACTATGTACAAGGTATAAATACCCAGTAGGTGCAACCATGGTGCACAAAATCAAATATCATGAAACTCAGTCATCAAGACTAAATCATGCGAATAGATCGCCCAAAATACCGAAATCCAAAGCAACGGATACGTGATAATCAAATCACAAAATCACAAATCATAATTACCGTCGTCGGTATACCCTCCTTCAGGGTCGAGAAGGTACCGGTACATCCGATGCTAGCGGCGCAAGATATCTACTTGCCTCTTGCTCGCGGCTGGCGTCCTCTGCCTCTGGTTCCTGATCTTTCCTGTAGATTACCAACTCGCAATCCATCGGCTCATCGGCCCGGTCAGGTGTGCTGACAGGAACGATTCCGTTCTTGCACTTCCCTGGTCATCTCTCGGTCAATCCTCACGACCGCTCGTAAAGCAGCACATCTCTGGCGCCGACCTCGGGTCCCCTGAATGCATATCACACATCCAATCCTGGGTGCAACTCTTATTGCAGCAGTGTACTGGAAGGAATCCTACTCAAGGTCTCTTCTGATCTTGCCTAAGCCAAACTGTAAGGAGGCTGGTACTCTGGCGTAATCTTTTCTCGCTCTCTGGACCTCTGCGTCCTTAGTACAACATCTCCTCGGAAGCTGGTCGCATCTCTGCGCCTCTGTATGCATGTCCGGCCTTTAATCTTAACGGGGTGTAGTAACAGCTCGTCTGCCTCTCGCACGAACTTCTTGTCCCGCTTGTCTGTATCATCGTCCATTTCAACATCGCGTGTCTATCTGCGCACTGCAATGCCTTCGGCTACGGTCCATCCGAAGTCCCTCACGCGGACTCGAAATCACGAACTCGGTATCTTCCTGACTCAGTAGGAGATATCTAGCCGACCACGTCCTCAGCGTGCACGTCACATCTCTGATGTCAGCGAAGTGGAACGTCATCTCGTCGAAATCTCGTGCGAACTCCTTACTCCACCTTGCTCCAATGTCGACTGATTCGGACTCATCTCATCGTGGCTACACGGACTGCGCTCCGACGGCTATGCTCGCATCTGGAGTCTCCCAAGCAGTGTCCCATCACAATATCCGAAAGATGTCGAACCATCCGATCGACTCGTCAGAACCTCATAATCCCCCAAGAGCTCACATCTCGGGTACAGTTTAATAGTATCGAGTACATGCCACAGCGTCGGTGGTCCAGCCGTAGAAGGGCAAACCCAAGCCTCACTAATGGCGCCGTGGAACCGCCGCAAACCCTAAGGTTCGAAGGCTTTCACACGGTCATTAAGTCGAGTTAGGGTTTCATTCTTCTAGAGGGTCCATAGAATCACCTGCATGTCTTTCCGTATACTTTAAACTTGGAAAATAGGTTCCTGACATTCGATCGTCTCAATCGACTCTCAACGAATCTGCGTGAAGTCGCCTCTAGCTGGAATCAATCTATCTGATGACCTCGCATCGGGGTAAGCGAACGAACCACATGTCCTAGTCATTAATCCTCGGTAACTAGCGACTCACTATCACATCTCTAAGAATATGCTCATGCTGCAGTAGCTCCAATCATCTGGGCGATATCTCATCACTCGCAGCAACAACTGGCTCCTTCGTATATACGCTAAACAGCGCCTCAATCCTCCAGAAAAGGCGATACATAAGCGGTCATCTCTGAATCGGTCTGCTCTAGATCTGAGCAAGACTCTCCACACTGGAGATCTTCAACTCAGCTGGGCCCGCTCCGGCGCAAAAATCGGACGAATCACCTTCGTCTCTCAAATCGGGTAGACTAGCTATCATCTGTCGCATATCTGCCTGAAAGCTCCGGCAATCTCAGCTCGTAAGCTCCGAAAGCAACATCCTGTCAATCTCAGCAACAGCTGGTCCATCTGTCTGCACGGTAGGCGACATCATAATATCTGAGGTACGCTGTACATCAACAGTCCTCTCTCAAGTGGCAGCTCTAACAATGACCCGATCATCCGGTGCAAGACCAAGCACTCGCCTCCACTAGAGGTCACACTCATCAATACCAACTCGAGACGTTCCCATGTCACCAGAAAACACAATGGTCGGCCCTCGTACCGGACGAGCTCGTCCTGACCGTAACCCTAGCAGCAGCCCAAACTGCGCTCAACCATGGCGACAGGAACCTCAATCGAGTATCGAAAAGAGCAGGTCAATGGCAAGAAAGAGAACAACAGATCCAAAGTGGATACATGATCATAAGAAGGAACGGCATCAATAAAGGTATGATCATGAAACTAATAGAATTGGGGATCTCAAATGGATGTATAATCATGGATATGAAGAGAATCACTGATCTCGAAAGTATGTACATCCTAAGGTTCCTTAAGCGGAGTGGCGTGTCGTAAGTATGCCGCGGAACATACCAACGGTACGTCACTCTACTTTAGTCACCTATTCCATCAACCAACGGTCATCCTACGCGAAGAAAGTTCGGGTCTAATACCCCCTCGACCAAGTCTAAGTTCCGTAAGGTCAAGCCTAAGTTCCGTATATAAATAACTCCCTAGGCTCCACATCGTCAAACTCAGACTCGAATCAAGGTCAACCTAGCGCTCTGATACCAACTTTGTCACGACCCGAAAGAGCACGTGACTGGCCCTTGAACCATATGAAGTCTATAGGACCCCATCTGATCCAAGTAAGCCAAAAGCCCAGCAATCTAAAACCATTTAAAGAGTAAATAAGGAAAACTGTTTTTGAAAAGTAAGGAAATCAAAGTTTTTAAATAACTAAGCCGAATATGAATTTTTTTAAAATGTGTAACCTTTCCTGAAAATTTCGGCAGAGTTTCCTTTGTAAAAACTGGCCCCGAACGGGATACAACAAGAATAATATATATGAAATGATAAAAGGCATCCCCAAGCGGGAGCTAGCTCTTCGTCAATCGACGGTCACAACCACGCAAGCAATAAAAATATACAACGCCAAAGGCGAGGATCAAATCCAAAAAGAACTCAAAACAGCCAGAAAACCGCAATACTACTAGCGCGACTCTAAGGTCGAAATAAAACAACACTGTTTTCTAAGTCTGAAACAATAAACAAGTTTTGGTTGATGGAAATTCTAGATACAATGAATAATACAAATACAATAGCGGTTCTGATACAAAAGAACCCACCTAACCAAGCAAGTCACCCATAGGAAGCAGTGTGCCAGAAATGCCGCTATGGAATCTGTACGGCAAAAACCTGCAAGGACTGGGGCACAACGGGGGTGAGTTGCCAACTCGTGAATAGAAAGATATCTACAAGCAGAGATCGAATGCATGACCCATCCTAGGTCAATACGATCAGATATAAATAAACCTCAATATGAATAAAGCTGAAGCATGCTAAACTGGCAATGTAATCTCTACATGAGTGTAATGCCAAGTGCTCGTGCTAGTGCCTCAGGTAATAGCATGTCATGAATATGAGGTATGATCAATGTAATCAAATCTGCACACACGTGGATCCCGTCCACTCGTCACCCAATGACAATAACCATCATGCAAGTAAATATCATGAAACCTGTGCATGGAAATATGAGGATATAACCCACCCGTGTCCCTCGCGACACGTCAAAATCATGGAACCGGAGTGCCCAGCATCGGCACTCGAAAACATCATGAAAACTGTGCCCAGCATCGGCATATAAATCCTCATATATCGAGCTCCGTCAGTCCGGATCGGCCCGCGGGCTCTGTCTGCGGTATCGGCCCTCGGCCCCGGCAGGACGCCCAAATCTATCCATCGACTCTGGTCAGAATCCTCCGGATAACCGCCAGGTCCAACCAATCACCGGTAGGTACTCGCCCGCCTCCAGGCTCAATCGGCAAAGCTCATCGATCATCTTGCCGAGGGGAACCATACCGGGTCCACCATGTACCCGCAATCGGCTCATCCACTCCTCGATTCGGGTTTCACATGTCGCTCTCAGCACCGAGAAAACACATGGTGGACGCACTGAAATATCATATCAAGGGTAACCGGGTTTTTAAAGCAATGACATATTCTCTTTTGAAACTCTCGGTTCCCAAATCCAGAAATATCATAGAAACAACATATCTCAATGCGTATAATCAAAAGCATGAAGTATGTGACATGTAAAGGAAGGTATGCATATCATCATGTCATGCAAGGATCATATACTGAATGCAATAGTACTACAGTGTAGTGACATGGCAATTATCGATGATGAGTGTGTGAGCCGGCAACAAGTGTACGTGGAACATATGCATCATCGATAATGGTGCTGGTGTCCTAGCAGCATACTGAAATATAACCACAGTACAAGCGATGCAATGCAAATAGCATGAATATGCGGAATCGAATAATCAACGCAAAAGTAAAGAATCTACACCAATCTGTACAAGTCATGCAGGGGTGCCATTTGAAATAAGACGAATCAGGGCTTTTGGAAAAACAAGGGCTACGGTGTTTTAAGAAAGATACATCATTTGAAAATATCCGTATGACCCTTCTGCCTATCTTTAAAATATCCCCGATTCGTTAGTTTGAAATAGGTATGACTCAGTCCAGTCTAATGTCTACTAAGTAATCTAGACAGGAGGGGTAAGAAACCACCTAATCTGAGTCAATATATATAGATATGATAGTCGGTGATCCCGCCTCAATAACATATCGTAAGATATCCTCGAGTCATGAGTGCGGATCTATCATCAATATCGGCTCGTACGGTAGATCGTCGTACGGCATCCCAATAGCTGGGTAGGGGTCAATATCACAGTACCTCATCACATATCAGGTATCACTATCATCAGATCGCATAATCTGGGGTACTACTCTAAGTCTAGTACAAATCGATACCATCTATAAAAATATGAATGCGGGTAAAGCACATGTCCAAAGGCCCGCTAAAACTATCATATCGCACCTCGAAGACAAGCTATGTCACATCGCCGATCTCACGGCCTCACATCAAGTATCATCTCAAACCACGTATCATCCTCAAATCCCGTATATAAACACATAGTCCCATACCCATGTGTAGATATACGCACCATCATATGCACTCTAATAAATGAAAGAATGAATGCAAGTATGTGTGTAAATGTATGTGTGAGTGCAACCACTACTCTAGGGTTCGCACTATACTAAACCAATATATTCTTATCATCAAAATATCATTATTACCATCAATAACCCTAAACAACACATAATAAATATTCGTGTGTATACGTATTCGTATACATCACCACGGACTGCGGGGGTGCTATACGCCATCCACCCGACTTCTCCCCGTAGATATAAATCTACTCACCTTGCTTCTCGTGTACCAAAGCCGATGTCGCTATCTTCACCTCCTTTGCCTCAACATCACGCGGGGTACCTACAAGTATATCACGATGCTAAAGCACATGAAAATCACATCGGAAACCAAAATAGCACACGCTACCCGCATAGGTAAAAACCTATCGACTCGCATGTAAACACAATCAAAATCCACTTGTCGTTGACGTCCAAACGCCACCCGACAGGAATGAATCACCAAATACCAAAATCCATGCTAAAACAAGTCCCAAATTATACACCAACATAGGAAAATCAACCCAGATTTCACCCTAGATGGAATCAGTCAAAACTAAACATACTCAGGGTCAAAACTAGAGGAAATGGGGGCATGCACAGAAAACGAGGCAATTCCTTAAAATACCTTATTTTAGAATTTTCCATAATTTTTCCCCATTTATCTGTATTTAATTATACCAGAATATTAAAATATTCATTAAAATAATATTAAATTATAAAATTTCCCAAAAATCATAATTTATTATTTTGAAGACGTTACAGTAGCATACGCATCTGTGCTCGTGCAGTATGTCAATCATTAATAGTCGTGCAAGTGTTCTATCAATGTATATATATATATATGTTGTTGATAGGAATTGAGGGTTATTCTCATGCGAATACATTGATAGAACACTTGCACGACTATTAATGATTGACATACTGCACCAGCACAGACGCGTATGCTACACTACACATCATTAGTATTGCCACGACACAATAGAAACGGTCATGCCTGTTCGTGTGTTGATATATATATATATATATATATATATATATATATATATATATGCACTACGCATTATGATACTTGCTGATTTAAGATGCGAATATCATTGCCATGGGTATTCGTATATATATGCACTACGCATTATGATACTTGCTGATTTAAGATGCGAATATCATTGCCATGGGTATTCGTATATAATCAACATAGATTTTATAATGTTTTTATTTATGATGATATATCTCAGTGGTAGGGGACACTACTATATATATATCATCAAAATGAATTATGCAAATGTTGTTCTTCGGATCTTGATTTTTTCCATGGATTTGAGAACCGTGATGTGATTTACAAAACTTGAGTATGTTTTAGAAATGCGGTTTTCTCTTGATATGATGAATTGGCGTTCACCGTGCGTTTGATATTTTCTGATTTGATTTTATTCCAAACTGAGCAGGGAAATTACGGACATGCTACGTTATCCGGACTAAGTGGAGGAGTATACAGTCGGATACATGGTGGATCCGGTCGAGACCGAGGGGCAGAAAAGCCGTATGTGAGGCGGGGAGCATAGCGAGGACACTAGTACCGGAGATAGATTAAAACATGGCGGATATTCGGGAGATACCGACCGGGGCTATTGATATCGAGAGAGAACCGGTCTGACGAGACAGTACCTACGATATCTAGATTTTACGTGTCGATGCTGAACACAAGATTTATAATGATTTCGAGTGTCAATACTGGACACTCAGTTGATACGATGATTTCGAGTGCCAATGATGGACACTCACTTGATATATATATTATGGATGGCATATTTTCATATATTGATTGATCATAGGGATCATATGTGTTGTGCGCGATCCGATATGATGCGCTTATAGATACCGATGTGATACTTATGCATATACATATTTATATTCATTATCACATAGTATGATAGTATTATACTATATGAGCTAGGTAGATCGTTATGCATTTCGATTTCTACCATGTGATATCTTCTTACTCACGAGTTGGCAACTCACCTTAGTTTCGCCTTAGTTTCTTGCAGGACCAACCGCTCGGATCAGTAGCGGCTTACTGGCACGCTTCTTCTTCTTCAGGTGATTGTCTTGGTAGGTAGGTTACATTTCGGATCATAACCGCCTTTTGTATATATATATTCTTTTATGGTCTAGCTAAAAACTTCATCAACCAAAACTTGTATTTATTTTGTGGACTTAAAGACGGCTTGTATGTTATTCTTTAGATGTCGAGTTTGGATATAGTTGAGTTGATGATACTTTTAGTATCTTTTCTTACTTTTTCGTGTGTTGATCTTCGCATTGGACGTCGTATATTACTGCGTGGTTGTGATTCCGCCGATTGGGCGATGAGATAGCTCCCGATTGGGGATGCTAATATATACGTGTATGTACTGGTTTTTATCAAAATTTACAAAGGAGATACTACCCGATTTTTAAACGACGTATTTGTTTTCAAACAAACTTTACTTATACTATTAAAAGGAACTTGATTTCATTTAAAATACCTTTTCAAAACTTCACCTCCACTGTTTCTTTAAAAAGGTTTAAATTCTGGATTTTTGGCTTACTTGGGTTACGGTGATGTCATATAGGCTTCACGTGATTCAAGTACCGGTCACATGCATTTTTCAAGTCATGACAGGAAACCTTACATTGATGAAACTAAAGACTTTTTGGCCCCGTTATTCAAAGAGCAGCTTCATTGCTATAACTGAAAGGGATGCCTAAACAAATGGCAAGAGAATCTGATAACAAAATAAAATAACAACCAAGTGCAATACAAAACTATCGCAATTTTTACCACTGAATACAAATTAGTTAACATGCCCACAAAAGATACAGAGAAATTGGTTGGGAGACTGCAAGATTGGCTGACAATAAAATGCATCAGCTATACTGAACAACGTCAAATATCATGAAGAAACACTCCAGGAAAGGATTTACAATCTTCTTGGGGCCAACGGAATTAACTACGTAACATCCAAATGTTCATGAACCTTGAAAGGGGAACGCCATCGAAAATACAATTCATGATCAATCTATGTTACCTGTGCATAAAATGGAACAAAGGGACATGTGCCAAAACAAAGAATTTTACCATTTATCCTTAACTAACCTATATAGCAATCAGCTTAAAGGTTTGGTTTATAATTAGGTCATTTCAAACTTTAAAAATCATGAAAACTGAACAGAAAACTACCAAAAAATTTACAAAATAATTGTTTATCTGGTTCCATTCGGTTGGGTTAAATGGTTTTGAACCAGTTTTTGTTCACACCTACTCTTAACTACTCGAACTATACAAAGAGTTTTTATTTGTCTACAAAAGTTACACACACTTTTGAGGCCTATCCTCAAATAGAATAAATATACAGTCCGTATCATTCCATGATAGTGTATTTGCTCTATAACCATGATACAATTTGAGATTAATGTTCTCTAACCATAGTCATTCTTGAAGCCTAACACCAAAAGCGCCTATATTATAAAGATTACGGTTCACATGAAATCACAATTTAAGAATTTTATCACTTAGTAACAGGTTTTATGATTGCCTGTTCCCCATGTCAAGTTCTATATGGGCCTAAAAAACCACACAAAACATACAGTCAAGTCAAAAGCAAATGCAAAACCCCAGCAAGTTTTAAAACAGCCAAATGCAAAAGTATGCAACAACAAAATCACTCAAATTGCATGCACCCTCAGATGCATGGTTTTAACCATATCATGCAGCATGCACAGTAAAACTTGAAAAATGTATGATAAACAATAATCTCTACCATTTTTCGTCAAGAAGGGAGGGGTCTTAAAACGAAATCTTAATTTCTTCTTGGTATGACACATGTCGAGAAAAATCCTTACATATCTGAGGGGGAAACATGTAAAATATTTTATTCTTTTTCCTTTTTTACAAGGATTTAAAAATTCTTAATCTAACTACCTGGATTTTTTCAAGTCTTCGAAAATTATCTATGGTGTGAAAAATAAACCATTTAAAACATTTTATTCTGACTACTTAGATGATTCTCTAAATTCTTTACAAATCTCTACTGCTTTAACTTAAAAATCATCTCATAATATCTAACACATGTATGCGTGCATTGCACATGCAAAACAATATTCTTTTGGTAATTAAAAACAAACGATATAGAGAAAGATTAAATAAATTACCTCATAATATTACGCATGGCCTTTGCCTCGCTCTGCTCCTCGAACAAACCCCGTTCGTATACTTGCTCAACAGCTCCGTCTTCTTTTCCAAAATCATCCTCGATTCCTATTCTTATCATAGGGCAACGGAACATGAACAACAAACTCTCTCTCTCTCTCTCTCTCTCTCTCTCTCTCTCTCTCTCTCTCTATATATATATATATATATATATATATATATATAACTCTCTCTCTCTCTCTCCCTCTCCCTCTCTCTCTCTATATATATATATAGTCTCTTTTTCTCTTCCACCGAATCTTCGACCCCCTCGATCAAAATCAAACCGGGGTCCTCACGCTCTTAACATCCCCGCCCCCTGTTTTCCTGTCCTCCAAGTTCCCAATACGCGTAATAACTTGTATTGATTCTTTTATAGATATCGTATCTTGCCCCTCTCTTTTTGATTTTGTGAGGTTTTCCAAAGGGTTCTTTAAGACAAGGTAATTTCTTGTTCGCTCCAAAGTAATTGTAACCTGAGCATTCACAACATTCTTAACATTAATATTCCAAAGTTTTTTCAATTAAATCACACATGAATAAACTATACAATCTACATTAGTTAACCTTTCATGAAATGATCAAAAGTTTACATATCCAGATATGTTTTATCAACATACCAACACTCAAATTTTACATACACTCTATCACACCAACTTGTTGCAAAAAATTCAGTTTCAACACACACGCATGCACAAACCAATATATCCGCCTACTGTCAAAATTTTGGTTCCAAAACGCACACAGATGGGCAAATTTCACCAACTTCATGTCAAAAAATTTGGATTAAATAGGTAGCCAAAGCCAAAAGACCCACGACTTTACTGGTTTACTTGTTGCAATGCTGTACATCAAGATTTTGCACTGTTTAAGCAGACATTCAAGAATATTGGTAATTTCGAACGAAAATTTGGTTCCTCGTCATTCTTAAACCTAGATGGTTAATATAAAGTGAAAACGTTAACAATAGCAATTCATGTATTTGATATTACGCTATATTTAACAAAAGCGTCTTAAACTTTCAACCTTTTTTAAGACAAATTCACTAATCTGTTTTGCAACTAATAAATGCCTTAAATAGTAAATCTAGTCTATTGGTTTCTTTCTACAACAGCAAATATATATCCTAAATATTTGGGTCGGCTATATGAATCCGTATTTCCATTATGCTCTGTTAAAGGTCGTCTTCCCTATTAAATTGGTAATTACCATTTCAATTTTCACTGCTTTTATCCATGCTATTTTTTATCTTCCCCTACCCCTTGATGTGCCATGAATTGCAATTTTATCACTTCTCCTAACGGAAGCATTTGCTGGTTCAGTTGCATATGTCCAAACTATCTCAGTCGGTGTTTCTCTCATCTTAACCTTTATGGGAGCGACCTGCAACTTGTTACAAATGCACTCATCCTAATATATCTTTTAGAGTATTACCACGTATCCATCTCAACATTCTTCTTTTGGCCACACTATTTTTTGGCATGATGGTTCTTAATTGTCCAACATTCTGATCCATAAAACAATGTTGGCCCTTATAGTCGTCGTCCATAATTTTTTTGAATTTCAAAGGTCTTCTGCGCTAAGCATTCCTGAAGCATTTCCTCATTTCAGCCATGAAGCGCTGATCCTATAAACTACATCTTCCTTTCACCACCATGATTGATTATAGATCCTAGAATATGGTTATTTTTATATGTCTCTTGTTCATCAATTGCACTCTATTCTCATTTCCTCGCATTGTTTTGCTAATGTTACATTCCATATATTTTTTATTTTTGTTCAAATAATGTTAAATTTAGTTTCTAAGGCATCTTTTTATTTCTACTTTCGAAATTGTCTATCATTTAAGGTCGTCTACTACAATGATATTAACAAACAACATAAACACCAAAATGTCAGCATGAATATTTCCAATAAGTTCAACGATAACAAATACAAGAAAAATAAAGACTTAATGCAGATTCGTAAGCCTATGGTGATAGAAAATGACTCTTTCTCTTCTCCGATCGCCCTCACTCTAATAATTACTCCATCATACATATCATTGATCACTCCTAATATACCTATGAGGATTAGGGATATAACCAAGCCGAGCTTGAACGAGCCGACTCTTGTCCAAGCTCGGCTCGATTTATTTTAGGCCGGCTCAAGCTCGGCTTGAGTTTGTCTCGAGCTGAGCAGGTCTAGCTCATGTTCAGCTTGTGATCTTACCGAGTCTTAAACGAGCCCAAGTCGAGCTCGGTTGCATCTTCTATCAGATAATCTCTGAAGGGAAAACAACAAAGAGGCATTTGGTTAGAGGCTGAGGATAGGTCAATGGCCATTACAGAAGTTCGAGAAGTAAACATGAAAGTATTTTGTGAGAAATTTGACGACTAAACTTCTTGGCTTAAAAGAGAAGATAGGCTGGAGACAACAATCACATGCTAGAGCCTAAGGCCCAAGGCTTTCAGATATGGGATTATAAAAAAAAAAGTTGACATCAAGAGCATGGAATGGATTTAAGCATTAGGTTTTATATTCAACTCTTTTGCACTTGACATATTGTCTATTAATGAATTAAATCCTGAGAGTTGTATAGAATCTGTTGTATATTATATATTACTGCTTTTTTCAAACTATATAACCGAGCCGAACTCGATCTAATACCGAATGAGCTCGGGTTCGGCTCATTTAATAAACAAGCCAGGCTTTATGACTCATGTTCGGCTCATTAATAAATGAAGCGGGCTTGAACGAGCTGATACCAAGCCGAACCCTAATCGAACCCGAGCTGGCTCGTTAAACTACTACCCCTAATGAGGATGATTCTAATTGCCTTGTCTTAACCCACAACAATATCTTCCTAAGGACCTATCATAAGCCTTTTCTAGATCAATGAAACCATATATAGACCTCCCTTCTTCACCATATATTATTCTATTACTCGTCTTAAGTCTTAACAAACAAATAGCTTCCATGGCAAGCCTTCTTGGCATAAAAACCAAATTGATTTCAAGATATAGACGTTTCTTTATCCATTTTCATAACCTCATTGTGCAACGAAAAGCTCAAGTCTATTATAGTTTAATAATTTTGTACATCTCAATTGTTCTTATAGATAAGTACTTAGAGATAGGTATTAGGGTGCACTTGGTTAGAGATAATCTAGATGGTAATCCTAGATTACCATGAAATATTACCACGCTTATTTAGGTGTAAAAGATATTCCTGGAAATATAGGATTACCATGATAATCAAATGATCCCAGTTCATGGTAATCTTATTCCTCCCAAAACATGTGTCAATCCTAGATTACCATGAAATATCCCCGTCTAATATGAAATGAGCCATGATCATCCGCAGCCGGCCTCCCTCGCCACCCATCGGCAGGCCGGGCCCGGCGTCCATAGTCAGTCGTCCGCCGGCCGTTCGCCGCCGGCGGTCATCTTCGATTGTTCATAGGCCGCCCTATCGCCGATCGAATGTTCGTCGGCCGGCCGCGGGTCATCGTCGATTGTTCACCAGCCGACCCGCCAATCGAATATTCGCCGACGGTCGTCCACCGGCCGTTGTCGACCGATCGCCGATCGGCGCCACCATCCACTAGCCCTCCTCCAGCCTCGCTGCCAGTCAACGATTGCACATACATATATTACTGAGAATGATTAAAATATACAAAGCACGTTAATGCAAGATTCTTTAGAATTAGATGCTCAGTCATCCCATTCCCGGGAATACGAGAATTCCCGGTAATCTTTCATTCCATGTACCAAGCGCAACCTTAAGGTATTTAACCTCTATTCATCACTTAATCTCCTAACACTTCATTTGGCAAAAAAAGTCTTCTAACACGTCTAAACTACAATAAGAATAGCATTAGCTATGTTGCACGGATTCGTCGTCGAGCTGACGTATATGTATCGGCTTCATATACTTATTTAATTCATTTGAATTCGTCAAAAATATTTGAAGGGCTTTTTTAAGGCTTAAATGTAACAAACTCCCTTATGGTTTCAGTCCATGGCAGATATGTGCCTTGTGCTTTAAAAAATGCAAATAACTACTTTATCTAACGGATCTATGTCAACACCGTTAACACATGGATAAAAAGACAATTCTACCCTCATTAATTTTTCTAAGAAAATAATAAAAAATTTAAACCGACGGTGGTGATAATGAAGGGAAGGCAATGATGATGATGAAGAGGGTGTTGGAAGGGATGATGAGGATGATGAGGATGGAGGTGGTGGTGAAAGGAGATGGTGGCAATTTTGGGAAGGTCGGGGAAGTGGGTGGAGGGGAATGATGACAATGGAGGCGGTAGTAGCAACAATTTTGTGGGAGGTCAAGGAAGTGGGTTGTGGAGGGGATGATGATGGAGGCAATGGTAGCGACGATTTTGGCGGAGGTCGAGTCGAGGAAGGGGATGGAAGAGGGGCTGATGATGATGATGGGTGGTGGAAGGGTCGATGATGGTGGTGGTAGAGAAGGGGCTGATGATGATTGTGATCATAGAGGTGGTGGTAACGGCGATTTTGGAGGAGGTCGAGGAAGGGGTGGTGGAGGGGATGGTGGTGGTGGAGGGGGCGGCGACGGTATGGGAGGGACTGATGATGGTGGTGGAGGGAGAGTAATGAAAATGAGGGTTTTTTGGGAATGATTGAATTTTTGTGATGATGTGGCAAATAATGCTGACATAACGATGATATAAACCGTTAATACTAACAGGACACCGTTAGATATGGTAGTTATCTGCTTTTTTTAAAATACATGGTAGTTATCTGTCACGGGCTGAACTACATAGGAGTTTGTTGCATTTAAACCCTTTTTTAATACTCATCCAGTGTGGTGCTTAAATATCTTATTCTTCCAGGATAAAGGAAGAAGGTTGTGTCAAGTAGTCCGCAGGAAACGTAAAACATAGTCGGATTTTTATGAAATAAATCCTAAAATCCATATTGGGCTCTTAATGTAAAAATACACATAAATACCTAAGATCCTAACAAGTAAAAATCTACTGTTAATTTGTTGTTAAAATTTTCATATTCTTAGTTTCAATTTGCTAAAATTATCACTTTTATTATATATATGTGTGTATGGAGTTCGACTAGGATCCTATCGGAAAAATTTGGAAACAAATCATTCCCATATTTTCACCATTAAATTAACTTTGGGATATGTGCTAATTATGAATAAAAACTTTCATTTATTACCAAACATAACATAATTGAATCCACAAATTCCAAAATTAATCTAATGGTGAAAAGTGGGAAAGACTTGTTTCTAAATCCTTCCGATAAGATCCTAATTGAACTCTATATGTATGTATGTTTGAACAATAAAAATTGATCTATTTCGACGAATAGTATCCTAGAATTTTGAAAAATATGAATCAGTGAATACAAATCGTGTAGTGTCTCATATTTGTATCCAAATTCATGCTACTTAGATCATAAGTTCTATGGTTTTTCTTATTTTCATCTTTTCTAAAACACCTTTCACATCTCACAAAACCTTATCTTACAATAAAATATAATATTTTTATTATTATTTATATTGTTTGTTTCTGCCTTACTTTTTCCAATATTGTTCTCAGTAAACGATATATGAAAGTAATAACACCGTCTTTCTTTAAAATTATTGTCCTTAACTAAAACTCTTTGATCTTAATGCATAAGCATTGCCTAGATCTCCACTCTTCTTTTTTCTCATCTTAGCAATTTTGTGCCTTTTTGTCCTTCTTTTGTTACTCTTTTATATAATATTTTCATATTACATTTTGTATTAGAAGTTCTCTAATGCATTGTTGTTATTGTTGTAGCTGTTGTGGTCTCATTATTTTAAAAGTTCCACATGAAACCCTTTACTGTTGCAAGGGCCCAAGGAGTGCTCTGCTTCTGCCTTGATGGTTATGAAGCATGGACATGGTCACAGACATAGGTACGGACATGACAAATTTATAAAATGGAGGATACGGGAACACGACTATATTGTATTATATATTTAATTATATTATATATTAAACATAATGAAAATAAACTACGAGAAGCCACATGTCTTAATATAAAATAAAAGGTACAATAAATCATGGTTATACCTTTCATCCATAACTATAAGTTTTCTTGAGCAAAAATTAATACATATATAAATTTTAAAAAAAACACACAAGAATGCAATCGATAAAAGTTAAAATAAATAAAATATCAAACCTTTGTAATTGGAACCGACTTTCATAAACCCACTTTATCATTTGCATAATTTTAAACCTCTACTCCTAGCTCCAGTCCAACATGAGAAATTGAAATATTTGATGATCTTGTATCTTCAAAAATATCAAAATCGTCCGCACATATACACATCATTATTTCTCAACCATCTACGCTAAGTAAAAGTTTCAAATATCTAATTTGGTCGGACATGATCCAAGCGTGTCAAACACGGTGTCTGACAAGTGTAGACATAAAGACGACGAGCAAATAGAAGTGTCATGCTTACTAGCCTGATCACATAAGATAATGCGGCATTTGTTAGCATGAAACCTAGCTTTAGAATTTGAGTAAGCTAATTAAATTTCACCTTTGGATTTCACCATAAGCATAAACTCCACGCATTTGCTTTGTTAGAATTCCGCTTTCCACCCATGGCCATTATTTCTATTATCAAATGCTTATAAAGAAATCAGTTTAATGTTGTCTTCTAAGTACATTGATGCCAAGAGAGCTTTTCCTTTTTTTTAGATTTTGTTAGACAAAGCAAGATGGAAATTTACTCCTTGACATAATTTGATAAGTGTATGCTTATAGAGAAAACTACTTGGATGCCTATTGGATTGCAGGTTATAGGCAGAAGAAGATTCAAACAAATTGACTGCACTTTAAACTGGTAGAATTGGTTAGGGAAGTGAAAAGAAAAAGGGGGCGGATCATAGGCAGAAGAAGATTCAAACAAATTGACTGCACTTTAAACTGGTAGAATTGGTTAGGGAAGTGAAAAGAAAACGGGAAAGAAATTGCAATTGTTATACTTCGATAGAGAATGAATTATCAAGCTCGCATATTTTAAAAGGAAAATATATTAATGTTAAACAATACAACTTTAAATTATATGCCTGAATTAAGAAAAAGGTCTTTCTGAAGAAAGATCAGATCATTCACCCAGAATTGAAAATCAGTAAGATAGGACAGGAAAAAACAGTTCCATTTTGATTTATTGTAACAGTCCCAATTATCTTATCCTGCACATCATGCAAGGTGCTTGCTATTACAAATTAGAATGAGCTATGAAGGAACATTCCCCTAAAAGAAAACCTATGATGACCTGCTGGAATCTATTATTCGACAGCAGATCAATTTGAAGCTCAAAGTGCTTGGTTCAACTTGAAAAAAGTTTTAAAGGAGAAAATCTGCACTCCTCACTGTTGAATCATGCCCTGGATGCTGAACTACAGATAGGGTTTGGGGAACATATAGCATACCAACACTCTGAACAGTAATAGGATAGTGTTGCTAAACACAGAGGGTAAAAGCACATCGCTATATATTAGTATAACACTGAGAAAACCCAACTACCTATTCGCACATCATTGTTCTATAATACATATAATAAGTGACCGGTGAATTGATATATTTCTTACCAAATTGTCATAGAGAGATATAAAGTGATGCTAGGGATAGCCAAAAATATATGCTTTGATTGAGGTTATAGAGGAAGCAATGGAATTTCTAAATTAATGGAACAAACGGCCCTAAATACAGGAGAATGGATTATATGGTTCATATAACCAACCACGAAGCATTAAGATTAAAACATTTGTTTATTGTAGTTGAATGACTGATGCAGAATGTTACTTGTCTCATGCTCATCATTGTGTTCATCATGTTCATTACTCAAACGCATAAATTAGAAGCAAATGAAAAATATGCTAAAAATTGCAATTCATACCTCAACCCGATCTCTTCATGGATTATCATCAAATAGGACTTTGTAAAACCTTTTTCGCTCCTCTCTCTTCTCTACTTTATCCCCTTCATCTTCCTCCTCTTCCTCTCTCTTAACTCTCACCACAACCTCGCCTCTCTTCCTCTTCTTCTCCAAATTAGCAGCGCAACTCCTCCTATTATACTCATGAAGCCCCTCTTGCATCAACTCCCCAAACTTATCCTTCACAATCACCGTCGGGTCCTTCTCCACAAGCTCCGATCCCTCATACCCTTCTCTTAACACCACCGTATAAATCTTGTATCGATTTGATACTTAGAAAATACAAGGATGCCTCAGCAACAAGCAATTCAATTTCTCAGGAAACCCAAACTCTCTCTTGAAGTGCTCCAGCTTCAGGATCGAAGCTTTTCTCCAAAGCGTCAATGAAAGCAGCTCATGAATCATTGCTACTCCTCTCTTCTCTGCATCCGGATCAGAACTTGTACGGTCTTCCACATATGGCGAAAAGTAAGGAGATCTAGTGTTGAATTCGACGAATTTATCACGAGTTTTGATCCACGAAGCAGGAAGCGAGCACGAAAACTGAGGCTCAACACCTTTTTCCCGTCGAAACAGATTCAACCGCAGAGATCGCGAGATCTGGATCCCATTTCAAAAGCTCAATCTCCATCGAGCTCCTGCTACCAAATCGATTCACGACACGAAACATCTCAGGATGTCTCGGCACGATCCTCAAGACATAATCCTCGGGAAACCCAAAGCTCTTCTTCAGCTCGTTCAGCTTCACGACGTTAAGCCTCCGATCCCTCGAGAGCATCAGGAGCTTCGCCAGCCTCTCCGCCATCAACGGCTCCGTTAGGGTTCTAACGGCCTCCTCCTCCTCAACGAGCGCCTCTATCCGCTTCGAGAGACCGAAGACGACCTCGCCGTTAGAGTCCTTGAACGTGTCGAAGCAGCAGGGGTACTTGTTGAGACAGTTGAGGGCTTTCCCTTGCAGATCTAGGGTTTTGAACTTCTTCTGGAGGGATCGAACGGTCGCGATTCGGTTTGGGGATCGAAGGAGGATGTTTTTGATCTGGTTGTTGACGATCCAGCGGCGATCGCGGGTGAGGGCGGACTCGAGGGCGGCGTCCTTCGTCATCGACCAGAGCGCGAAGCTCCGATGGGCAATTCTAGGGTTAGGGTTTGGGGATTGGGGTTTTAGATTGAGGAAGACGATGGCGGTTAGCTTCGTCGCCATGGCGAGGGTTATGCGGGGAAATCCCTGTAAATTTGATATTTGCAGATTAGGACTCTGATTGTACTATCGGATTCGGGTCATGGGTCCGAACTAGGTTTGGATCCGACCCGTTTTTGCTAGTTTGAAAAGGTGATGAGGCCATCGAGTCATCGCTTACACATGTACAGCTACAAATCAACGAATATAACGCGCACGTTAGAATCATGCATGAGTTAATAAATCTAAATTTTGAATGCGACTCGGTCCTATAATCTCAGCGGGCCCACATTTGTTCTTCTTCCAGCTGTTGGCTAACCAGAGCACGAATATTTGTCAAACTAAAATAAAAAAAGTAAAGAATAATAAATTGAGAAACGGTTAACCTACTGGCCTTGTGGAAGAAACGCCTCGCTGATAGGAGACTCGGTACACTCCCTATCTGCTCACAACTCGTATAAGAAGCTACATAAAAAAAGTATTGCTATAATGAATAAGAATGTTATGTTTTTATATATATTTGCCCAAGATCGCCATGTAATTTATTCCACACAGTATCGATGTCCTGAAAGGCTGAGACTTACCAGCACATACACCCTTTTAACTTATCGAGCATATTAAGACATGTGAATTAAAATAGTCCCGCATCGGAAAAACTATAAGAGGTATATGAGTATAAAATATAAAATGAGTCGATATTTAATAAGGCTTGAGTTTTATTGTTGGAACTCATTTATAACAAAACCCATGTACTGGTATCAAAGCTAGGTCAAACCGCATTTTTGCCTTGCGTCCTCAAATTGACTTTCTTCAAATTTATATCAAATCTCAATTGACTTTCTTCAAGAATTTACTTGTCTCCATTCAAATTGAGTTTGAAAGGGTTGCAGACAAGGATCACTTTGGACACAACAGGAGTTTGAATTCCCTGTGATTTTTGAATATAAGTAAATGTATTTATTGACTCTAAGACGCAATCGATTTTTTGCTAAAGGGTTGCAGACAAGGATCCGGTACAACAGAGTCTGAAGTTCCTGCAATTTTTTCAAAATGGTAAGGGAATAGTAGAGAAAAAGTTGTAAAGTTCTTAAGAAAGGACAAAAGTTCAAATTTCACAACAGCTAAAAACCGAATTTCCGAAATTCGGATTTCGAAATTCATAACCGCTCAAAAACTCCAACAATCCCTCACTTTTTGAGCTTTTATATTTTTTCTTCTTATCTATATTCTCTATTGATATAATTATACATACTTAAAGGTTCATTTCGATTTAAACTTTTAGTTATTGTTAAATATTACAAGGCGGTACGAAATTTCTTGTTGCTGAGCATTAAACCGGCTGCTCCGTAATATATAACCAGTAACATAACACAAATATTCGTACCGTGTTTTCTTAAGAATTTAATCCTTACTCAACGCTGTTAATAGGCTTGTGTTATTCTTATTCAAAAATCAGGCCCGGATGCAAATCCTAAACTTTCATGAGAAGCGGCATCACTTCTATGTTCTCATAGGTGAAGTTCTTCTTGCGTTTTCGTCTCCAAACGCATTTTCTACATGAGCGAACTTCATTAAGAGTGATAAAATCATCCCTCAATATTGACGGCATCACTAGTTTTCAACTGTGAGGCATAAACAACTAGTGCTCATGCTTATATAGTAACTTGTTATTACCTATTAAATCTTATACTGGTAGAATTCTAGTTGAAAATTGGGTTACCATCACTATTAACTTTTATTTAATGGATTTCAAACTGCAGCATTTTGAAATTTTAGAAATAAATAAAATGAATTAATTTAATAATCAATTGATAAATCGCAATGTTATTAGAAAGCAAATAAGTCAATTTCATGAGTTGTATGTAAAACAATTTAAATTAAAAATTTTAGTATGCAACATAAATAAATTATAAGGGTTTTAGTGATAATTTTAGCTTCATTTTAATAAAATGCGTGTTTTATAATAAACTAAGTTGTGAGGAGTTTTTAGGTAAAATTTAGGTTTTTATGTAAAAGGAAAAATTGTTAGGGGTGTAAATTGAAAAAGGGATAGAAAGCCTTTTAGCTCAGAATTTTATTGTGAATTAAAACAAATTAAGAAGATAAGGCATGAACACCTCTTACTTGCATGCACACACACCCACCATCTCCTCCTTGCATGAAATCAATACCTCTAGCTTGATGGCACCTCCTTCTTCACCTTATCCCTTTCATTGCAATATATAAACCTTGTTCAGATCAGTGGTTAATTAAAATTCTGGAAATTTAAAGAAAAGAAAAACAAAACAAAACAAAGCTTAGAAGAACAAGAGAGGTGAAGAAGAAGAAGGAAGCTAGGTTCTAGGTTTTCTCATCATCAAGCTAGGACAAGGGACTTAGCATCTTGGAAGGGTTATTCCAACAAATTATTGTGGGTAAAATTCTTAACCACAGTAGGAATTTAAATTCTGTAACTAGTTTAGTTTGAATTGAAAAGGGTTCTATAATATCGTATTTTAGTAAAAGATATGCTCTGTTGAATCTGCTATTATTCAGAGAAAAATCAACTTAACAAAGCAATGCTAAAATGATGTATGTTGAACATAGAGCAAACCATAGGACCACGAACCCAGGGGACCGGTTTTGGGGCGGCGACTAAAAGTGAAATTTCGGCGTCGCCGGTTTTGTAGGTAGCTAGGGTGTTTTGGATGGTTAGGTAGGTTTCTGTAAATAATTTTGGCCATTTTGGTGTTATTTAAACAAATTAGTTTCACTGCAGATAGAATCTGAAAGCGTATATCGGAAAAGATATCTAAACACACAAAATACGACACGGTTAAAACGTATCGCGATTTAATTTCTGTAGCGATACAGGTTTGGGTTAAAATCCAGTAAGGTTAAGTATTTAATAGCTCGATATAGTCGTATACAATATAACTAGTACGTGAGAACGGGTGTTTTTTATTTCTGTCATGTCGGAGTAGCCGTTTCCTTATATAAGTTAAATTGTGATGTTAGATTCGAATACGGGATTTCGGAGGCAGCGAGGAAAGGGAAAGGATTGACAATTCCTGAATAGATTCGACGTTTTCTGGTGAGTAGACTAAACACCTACCGGGGAATTGTGTAAAGATGGCATGTTACACCCGTAGTTTTATTTAAATAAAAGCTTTATTTTGTTATGCTAACTTGACAACTTGCATTCATAACTCACATATATTTTGCTTAGTTGCTAGAACACTACACAGGTATCGACGAGTCATGCCACATGCACATTATATATGTTACACACACCTCGTCGATATTACCATGTCACTTTTATACTTAGCAAAATTCTTGTTAAAATGATTCATATCGTATCTTACACACCAATAATAGTAGTAAATTGCATCATTAATATCATGTTTAGTATCTGCTTAATTTATGTTGATATAAGAGGTAAATGTATTATTGAGGATTTATGGTTTTGAGTTTTGAATACTATTACATAAATCTAGTGATTTTCATGATTGATGTGTTATGTCCACCATGAGATGTTTTATGATTTGGTTTTATTCCGGACCGAGTGGAAGAGATATACGGTCGCGAATTTTACGTTATCCATACTGAGTGGGGGAGATATACAGTTGGATACATGGTGGACCCAGTCGAGACCGAGGGGCAGGATGGCCGCATTGAGACGGGGGAGCCTAGCGAGTTTACTCGATACTGGATATAGTGGTAAAATACGGCGTATATCTAGATGATAACGACCGGTATTGTTGATTTCAGGATCATTCGAGGAATGATGCCTGTGAGAAATGGAAGTTTCGTGTTGATGATGGACACGGGGAATTGAATTTGTATTGGAAATAAATGATGAGATTTCAGTTTTGATTATGAAGTGCGTCCTGTAGATTCATGATTTCCACAGATAATCATACATTATACTTGTTCACATTTCAGTTAATATGATCGTCATATTTACATTATTAATCGTTATATGTTAGTCATATTCACTGAGTTGGCAACTCACCCCCGTTGTACCACAGTTCCTTGCAGGGGTAGAGTGGACGGTTAGCAGCGGTGCAGATCTACTTTGTGCAGCTTTATCGCATCTTTTGATAGGTGGGTTACATATGTAGTAACCTTCTCTTTTGATATTGTATTTTGTATCTAGAAAATCTCCATCAGACCTGTATATGATTTAGAGTGAGAGATGATATGTATATTATGTGACAGTTGAGATCGTTTAGTTCTATAAATCGTTATTCCTTTTCTTTATGTCTGGGATTCGTATTGATGTCCTATATACTGAGATTTTATTTTCCGCTGTTGATATTGTTGATCCCAACTAAGGATGCAACCAAACTTAACACCTTATACTTGTTTAATATTTAACTTCATAAACTGTGATTTTTACTTAAAACTAAATTTCTATATAAAGAATTCCGCAAAAAAGATTTTGATCTTGGTTTTCGGCTTACTTGGAATGTGTGCATATCTTTAGATATGATACAATCTAAGTGCCGGTCACATCCAAACTTGGGTCGTGACACAAACACATGTCGATTGACGTTGTCCTTACCAAGTCTCAAGTCGGTCCCTTAGAAAAAGGATCTGGCAGGTTTTTATTTGAATTTACATATGTAATTGTGATAACCGCTTCATTAATTAACTGTCTCACATGCTCATGTCTCAAGCTTATATGTTTTGATTTTCCATTATAAATACTATTGTAGGCTTTTGACAATGTTGTTTCGTTATCACGGTATATGGATATTGGAGGCATAGGATTATGCCAAAATTTAATATCCAATAATATATCCCTAATCCATTTAGCCTCTTTGCCGGCTGCTGCCAATACAATAAATTCATATTCCATGGTTGAATGAGCATGTTTTTTTTTTTTGAAGCCCAAGAAATGGCACATCCTCTAAGGGTGAATACCCATTCAGATGTAGATTTATTATCTCCTGAATCAGTTATCCAATTTTCGTCAGAGTATCCTTCTAATACCATTGGAAATTTATTATAAAATAATCTATATTTCAAAGTTCCCTTCAGATATCCAAATACTCTGCCGATTGCTTTTCAATATTCTACTTCTGGATTATTAGTGTATCTACTAAGTTTAGAAATAGCACAAGCTATATCGGTCTTGTACAATGTATTGCATACATTAAACACCCAATAGCACTTGCATATCAAGTTGTGTTGTTTCTCTACCATGGTTATCTTTTAGCGTAATACGAGAATCAAAAGGGGTATTCTACGTATTTAAAGCGAGATGGTTTAGGATATTATCTTCTCAATATAATGAGATTGAAATAACGCATAACCCCCACTATGTTTTACCGTCTTAATTTTTAAGAGTGTATCAACTTCTAGTAAATCTTTCATGTTGAACATAGAAGTTAGATACTCTTTAGTTTCAGTTACATCCGACATGTTGTTACTGATAATTAATAAATCATCCGCGTATAGGCATATAACTATACTATACTCTTTAGTATATTTCATGTATATACATCTATCAGCGCTATTGTGATGAAAGCCATTCGATAGTATAACCAAATCAAATTTCTCATGTCGCTGTTTGGGTGCCTGTTTTAAATCATAAAGTGATTTAACTATTGCAGACTTTGTTTTCATTTCCTGAAAGTACAAACCCTTCGGATTGCTCCATATATACCTCTTCTTCTAACCCATCTGTTTACCGCCGAAAACGGAGACGAAACCGCGTAGATTCGTCTTGCCTGAATCGTTGGTTTTATCCATCCCCAAATTCAGGCAAATACTATTTGGTTTTATCCGTCCATCTCTTCGAAGATGTCAAGTTGATTTATGGCACCGTGTATCGGAGGTCTGGACGAATGCGGCCGTTGTAGCAGACTTCGTCAGATTCCCCCTCGTTGTGAGAGGTTTTTGATTGTAGAGACGCTCTTCCCTGCAGACGCAAGCCCCTGCAGTTAATTACGTTACCGCATCGCGGTAACCACTTTCTCCTGCTCCAGAAGGTCACTTCGTGTCGTGTGTATTTGTTTTATTTTTGATTGCCCGTGGATTGTATACGGAGACTAATTTGTGTTGTCGCTCGTAGGGCGTGGATTAGTACAAATCCGTATTTTCTTAGATTTGGGATTTGGTTTGATTTAAGGATCATTAACCTTATTTTAGGTTAAAATCAACTTAAATGTTTGTTAAGGATACGTTAGTCCAATCTTGAACTGAGATCTACTTAACGGGGGTTTAGGATCATTTTGATCCAATGAAAGAGCATTTGGGCTCTATTGTTTTAGTTTAGGGACGTTTCGGTGGATAAATCACCATTTTTGGGGTGAGGGTTTAGTTTAAGGACGTTACGGTCCATAGTTAGTTTAAGAATGTTTCAGTCTATTGCTAGTTTAAGGACGTTGCGGTCCATTGTAGTTTAAGGACGTTGCGGTTTGTAGAATTGTTGGTTGTCGGGACCCGCCATCTCTCTGAAGACGTTGAAGAATTACAACGACATGTATCGGAGGTGTAGGGAGATGTACCCTTGAACCAATGTCAGTTAGGAGATCTGTAGTTGGGTTTGGGACTAAGACTAATTTGGAAAAATTGTGAGCACATAGGCCCGCTTGATCTGAATTAGAGACTTTTGGTCAATTTGGACTCAGCCCACGCAGTTTTTCAATAAAGTGTTAAACATTTGTTAGGGCCGGTCCCTTTTTTATGCAACAATGTTGAGCATTGATATGGGCTCTGATGCTCAGCTTATTTCTATTTTTTTATGGAGTGTTAAACACTTTTTATGGCGCTGGGCTCTATTTGCAGAGCGCTTTATGTTAAACAGCGTCCACGTGAGGCGCTTGGAGCTGGGCGCCAACCAATGAGTGCAAAGCACTTTTTATTTCAGCAGCACCCACGTGAGGGGCACGTGAGGCGCTTGGCACCAACTACCGAGTGCTAAGCATTTTTTATTTCAGCAGCGCCCACGTGAGGAGCACGTGAGGCGCTTGGCGCCAACCACTGAGTGTTAAGCACTATTTATTTAAGCAGCACCCACGTGATGGGCACGTGGGGCGCTTGGCGCCAACCGCTGAGTGCTAAACACTTATTATTAAGCAACGCCCACGTGAGCGACACTTATTATTAAGCAGCGCCCACGTGAGCGACACGTGGGGCGCTTGGCGCTATTTCTTTCTTTATGCATTTTTTTAAAGAGTTCGATTCTTTGTTTTCCCCTCGATTTTCAATCCTCAAGAACAAATTCATCCCCATGAGAATTGAATTCTCATTTGTGGGAAACTTGTCTCATGGATCTCAGATCCAGGGAAAGAACTATGTTCTTTTATGAGGGTTAAACCCTTGGATATGCAGCTGAGATATTACGATCTCTATTTATCTTGAAGAAAGTTCTTCTTCCTTCCTCTCTCTTAAATCTCTTTTTTGCTTTCTCTTCTTTTCGAACTTGAAGTTTATGGGGGATTTCTCTACAAAACTTGAAGTCTTGGGGCTTTTATATAGTAGAGGCAGATTTGTTGATTCAGTTAAGGAAATCTCTCATTGAGAGATTTCTTAATTGATTTGGGGATTTTATCCACCATTGGATCTTTGATCCAAGAACTTCTGTTTTACAGAAGACATTTTTCTTGTTTTTAACAAAATTGGGAAAATATTTTTCCATACAGAGCTTATTCTGTAATTTGGTGATTTTTAATCACCATTGGATTTTTAATCCAACGGTGTTCTATTTTACAGAGCATAATCTTTCTTGTTTAGAAAGATTGGGAAAAATGTTTTCCCCTACAGAGCTTATTCTGTAGCTTGGTGATTTTTAATCACCATTGGATTTTTAATCCAATGGTGCTCTGTTTTACAGAGCATAATCTTTCTTCTTTAGAAAGATTTGAGGAGTATTTCCTCAATCAGAATTTAATTCTGTGCTTTAATGATTTATCATCTCCGTTGGATCTTTGATCCAACGGCAGAGAACTTTTAGTTCTGGCTCCAGCGCCCTTGTGCGAGGCACGTAAGACGCTGCCTCAGAGTTTTTAACTCTTGGTGCTGGTGCTCTCGTGTAAGGCACGTGAGGCGCTGGCTCTTTCAAATTTTGAACAAAGTTTTGCTCTTTTATTGAGGGGAAACAAATGCCCCCCACCATTGCGCTAACGTGGCTTACACGTGAGTGCAGCGGTGGCAACTTTTCCACCGTTGGATGTTCTTGGAAGTTGGATTGTCTTCCCATGCCTATAAGTAGGGCCTTTGGCCTTTAAGATGACTGATGTTCATCTTCCATTTTTCTTCTTTCTTGAGAATTCAATTCTCTTTCCAGAGCTTAGATCTCCGCCCGAGGAAACTCTTTGAGAGTTATAACTTTGTCCAAAATTTTTTTGGTAAGGATCATAATCGAACCCATTAAACAGAGCTTTGCTCTTTTTAGATCACCGATCTTTTAAGATGTATTTTAGGATTTCTTTAAACCGTTAATTAGAACATGGCTTTGTTCTTCTTAGATCACAGATCTAAAGAAATATTTTTTAGGGTTTCTTAACCCGTTAATAAAGAACTCTTAGAGTTTCTAGGAATTCTATTTCAGATCTTTAAAGATCTTAGGGTTTTACAGAGCATAGCTCTTTAGAAAAAAAATTTGGGGGAATTTTATTCCCTTCTTAATTGACAGATCTAAATTCTGTCTGCAGAGCACTGCTCTCGAGGGAGTTCAACTCCTTGGCCCAATGAGTCTTTCATTAAATGAGAATTCTTTTAGAATTTCCTTCTTAATGAGTGACTGTCTCATCAATGATGAGTCGTCGCTTTGATTTTGTGTGTCCCCCCTTGGTTCCTTTCTCCTACATTGCAGTGTGGTACAATTTTAAAGTACCAAGTGTCAGAATAGCATTGGCAACTAACCCTCGCCTTTTTTCGTGTAGGTGCCATGGCTTTCGATTCTTTCTTTCCTTTAGTTCGTTCAGAGAGCGCCTTTGCTAACGCGCCTATAGATAGGGAAGTCTTCGCGCTCATTAAAGATCGCGACCCGGAACAGAAATCTCTTCATCTATGGGGGTCGTGGTACAATCAAATCATCCAGGGTCGGTGTAGTTTTTCTTGCATAGCACCTTCAGAGCCCATTTCAGCGATTCACTACGCCGACTCGCCTCAGGTGAATTACGCCGCTATGGCCTCAACACCTGTACAGTCACCGATGGCTTTGGATATTTTGGGGCGACACATATGTCAAGGCGAGTCGCGCCCTTGGGGACAAGTGTACATGATTGGCTTGACTCCTCGCCATTCAACCGGATATCTGCAGTAGACTCGATACATCTTTTCGGCCAAGAAATCGCTGCTGCTGAAGCTCGGGTTGTACCCCGCGATTTATGCGTCTCTTTTCCAATATTCCATGCCCCCTGTAAGGTGGGTCAAAACTTTCTAGGAACAATGGAATATCCTGACTCACACCTTTCTTCTATCAGATTAGGAAGTTTCAATCTCCTTGGAGGAGTTCGCGGAGATCTCCAGCTTACGCGTCAGAGGGGAACATTACGAGGAGATACTTCCTCCTGACGAGTACATCTTCGCCACCAAATCAGTGGTGATGGGCCTTACCCCGGAGAATGCCATTCAATATCGATTCCCAAGTCTAATCAAGGTATTGAACATTTACGAGAGCCTATTTCTAGAGTCTGGAGGGCATGGAGTCAGCATCACAGACTTCATCGCTCGCTTTCTTCGCCCAGAAGTCTTATCAAAGCAAGCTACAAAATTCGCAAACTTGACGATCCGTTTGGTTTGGTTTGGTTTGGATAACCAGCCGACGACGGAAGCAAATTTAAGAAGCTTCTTTATTCCGGACACCCCAGTTGTTCCTTTCGCAGAACTTGCTGCTTCAGACGTCGATGAAGAGACGTTCTTCCTGGGGTTTATTGGCTTGTGGTTGAACTGGTTCGTGCTTCCGATGCACCCTCGCTATATGAGGCCGTCAGTCTTTTATCCAGCCCACCGCATGGTTGCTGGGACGTGTGTAGCCATTGGGATTACGGGGCTGGCTCATCTATACCATGGTCTGGGCTTAGCAGCGGATACTACTCAACCTGGAGTAAAACCCGTGCATCTTCCGCTGCACTACTTTACGTCCTGGATTGAAATGCACGTGCTTGATGCTTTCGGAGTCCACAAATGGCCCCGCTTCTATGACAGCTATAACTTCCCTGGGTCATGTTTCTAGTGGACGCTTCCGCGTTAGATCCGTCGCAGCGAGAGGCTCGACGCCTGATCCTTCGCCCGCATATGGTCAGGGATAGTATGACTTTTGTTGACAGAGTCTTAACTATCGGCAAGGAATCCACCAAGGCAGTGCAACCGCTGCGCGGTACTTTCAAAGACGGGGCTCCTACGTTGAAGGCCCGGGAGATCCTGCACTTATATTTGATCAGGCCAGGCTTTCTAGTGTTCAGGCAAGACGCCTCGGCACTGTTCATGAGGTATAACCCGCACCGTTTGCTCAACAGTCGGATTACGATCAAGGTGTCCCACTTGAGGCTTTCTTAGCTGAGCCAGTTGCTACGGAAAAGGGTATCCGCAGCGCGCTGCACCACTTCATGCGGCTAAACACGGGGTCTAGCTTTCTCATTAGCGAGCCAAGCTATGTGCCGAAAGCTTCGAACGCCTATGTGGCGTGGTATCAGCATGCGACAGGTGTTATTATCAGAGAAGAGAGACAGCTATTGCTTGATCACAAGGATGTTGTCCCAGCTGGTAATCCAGCAGTTCTTTTGAAGCGACGGACCACCGTTCGTCCTTCCTTAAGAGAAGTTGCTACAGTCGTGGTCCCACGCACCTTCCTTGAGAAGCCTCTACCCCATGTTCCTGTAGAAACGGTAGCCGTAGCGTCCCCAGAGTCTGGCATTGGCGTGGAAATCGGGACCCGTCGCCCAAAGATTCTCGTTAAGCGCAAGCTCTTGTCATCGGCTACTGGCGCTAGCTCACAAAAGAAGAAGAAGTCGTTGTTTTCTGCCGACGTTATATTTGGCCAAGAGCCACATGCTCTTTACAGCGAGGGTTTATGCGAGTATGGGACCAATGAGGGTTTATTCATCGCGCCTGCGGATGATACCGATCTCCAGGCTGCCCTTGTGGCTTCCGAGCGACTAGCTCACGCAGAAGCAGCGCTGATTATTATCGCGAAGTCAGGTATACTTCAGTTACATTCTTCCGCGGCTATCTTCTTTTATTATGCTTCTACCGACGCTTTCTTCTTCAACAAGTATTTCTGCCGAAGAGGCTCTCGCGGCTTCCCTCAAGATATTCGAAGAGGAAGAGAGGATCCGCGCTTCCTTGGGCCTTGGTAAAATTCAGTTCATTATGCCTTTATTCCTTTTTTTATTCGTGCTCTGACCCTCTCTTTCATCTTGTTGCAGGAACTACCTTGACTCGGGTTATTTCAAGTGCAGTGCCGATCTCAAGCAGCGATGCGGCAAAACTTCCAAAGCCAGCTATTGTGGCCCCGACTCTCCCAACGTTACCGCAGGAGGCTTTGCTAAAGCAGCCGATGACGGATGCTGTAACGGTTCCAGAGGCAGAGCTTGGTTCGGACGACGACGTCCCTTTGTCAGAGGTCTTGAGGAGATCATTTCTCACTGCTCAGACCGAAGGGAAGCGTAGGAAGCATGCGGCGAGGGAACGCGATGCCAGTTTGGCCGTGGGTGCATGCTCAAGCAATGTTCCGCTTGTTGAAACCCTTTCGGCGGATGTTCCCTCTACCTTGTCTACCGCCCGTAGACAGGTTGCACATGCGGCTCGGGAAGAGACCGAAAAGCTGCTCCAAGGTAACGTAATGCCGAGTCTTTTACTAGAACTTGATCTTCGAATTTTTATATATTCATTTTCTGCAGGTCCAAGTCTTGGTGACGGGATGACGGGTGAAACCCTGGCGGTTGTTGTGCCTGAAGTTGCTACCCTCTCTCTGGAATCTGGGACTGTCCAGGCCGCAGCCCTTTCTCCCTGTGGCTCCTTGGTATCGGCGGGCGTTGCAAGCATCACGACGGCCCTCGTCGAGTCAGGGGATGAAGTTATGGGCGCGGAATCTACTCCTCAGAGAGAGAGCAAAGAAGCCGTTACACCCGGTGACACCTCCGCCATGGTTTCAGTCCCTGATTTATCAGGTAATCGCCGAGTCGCTATTTTCAAGCTTTTCAATCTTGTTCAGCCTTTCTAATGATATTTTGTTTGTCTTTAGTACAGGCGCGGTGAATCCCGAGGCTATGCCATCTGAAGAAGCGTCACTGGTCGCTGCTCTGACGGTCGCCGTCCCTTTGCCTTCTCCCGTGTCCTCTCAAATATTGGAAGGTATGGATTTGCGACTTAGCTGTTTTACTGTGAGTAACATCTTCCTTGTTTTGACAGTATATTGTCGCAACTCTGCAAGAGTTCTTTTCGACCATCTATACCAGGTGTTGAACCCGCATTTCTTTTTCCAGTCGGAAGTCATTCCGCCTGCTGGTATTGGTTTGTATATTCTTCAGCTAATGTCTCCCTCTTTCTTTTATGAAGAGACGTATTGTTGCTAAGTCTTCTTTGTATCGATTGCAGTGTCACGGATCGGAGGAGGAGACGAGAGGATAGCCGCGCCTCCAGAACTCCCTATTCTTCCACCTGCCACAGCCGATATAGTAAACTCCATCCCTCGTGTATTTTCTTTACTTCCCAAGTCGACATTTGACCATAATTTTCTTTGCAGTAATTGCACCGGCTCCAGCTCCCTTTGAGTCTCGCATTCCAATGCCGACAGGGCCCTTTGCTAAACGCACATCTTCCAGGGACGCTGCGAATAGCCGACGAATGTTGAGTGAATTCATCGAAGATCTCGATGCCGATGCTCTCAGTTCTGCTACGGACTTTGCTGTTGAAGTAAATCCAATGCTGGCGACACTCGTGAACTTCCATGATGAAGATCTCGTCGGCTCTTGGGTTGATTACTGCAGAAAGATCGAGGCTTGCCTGCACGCGATTGAGCTCAAGCGTCTCGCTCCTGAAGTATTAGCTTCGAACTCCCAGCGGGCTGCGTGGGTCGAGAGTAGTGTTCCTTTCATCCGCTATTTTGAACAAGAGGCAACCCTGAGGCGAAAGGAATATAAAGTGGTTTCAAGCGAATATGCTCGGTTATGCGCCCAGCTTGAAGCGAATGCTGCACAGTTAAAGGTTGTCTTCGACAATCTCCAGCGATGCATTTCGGATGAGTTGACGCTGAGGCGGACGCTTGACTCTACCGAGCGGGTCGTGCAGGACTGCGGAGCTGCCATACTAGGAACCGATGAAAAGCTTTCGTCTTGTTTGCGACAATGGGCCCAGGTTGAAGCGGAGTTGGCCGCGGTGGCCGATCACGAGAAAGGATTGAGAGGAGCATGCGAGCGGCTGGCTGATTTGTTGAAGACGCCTCCTCCTCAATAACCGTCTTTGTACCCCCTTTTTTACTGTAAACTTGTGGTTTATGAATAACATGTATTCATTTTGATTCCTTTGTGAAATGTATTTTGTATTCACTTGAATTCATAAATAAAAAACATGCTTCGTTTTCTATGGGCGTGTCCCTTTGGCAAATGTATCTTATAGATAGTCTATCTTGATCTCCTTGTAGGGCAGCGATGACTTAGAAGACAGGTTCAGATCTGCCGCCTAAAACTTTTCAACTTTACGAGCCGTGAGGGTCTCATAAAGACTTTTCTCCCTACGAGTCAAGAGGATCCCGTATATGTATTTTCTCCTTAGGAGTCGTGAGCACTCCTAAGTGTATGTTTTCTCTTGAGAGTCGTAAGAATCTCATAAGAGAATTTTTCCCGCTTACAAGTCGAGAGGACTCGTAAGTGGTTGTTTACCTCCTTGTCGAGATTCGACTTTGGAGAGTGTGGCCTAGAAATAGTATGCAATAGTCCATCTTAAACCGACTTGCAGGGCCCCAGTACTTAAGAAACAGGTGCTTATCTCCATTGCCTAAGGCTTTTCCCTACGAGTCGAGAAGTTCTCGCAAGGGCACTAATTTCCTCACGAGTCAAGATGAATCGAGAAGTTCTCGTAAGGGTTTCCTAACGTCACAGTTAACTCCTGCTAACAGAAGTCCGTTAGGGTCTGTGGTATTAGGGTTTTTTACCCGTCGCATCGTCGCGTTGGCCGATATATTCCCCAATATGCAATCTTGCTGTTCGGATGGCCCTGCGATTGTCGTATCTCTGATCCCTTCGGGGACTGGACAAGACATCTTCAAGTAATATTCCGGGTAATATTACCATCGAAAGAGCAAGCGTTAGGGATATTCTATGTCGCTTTTTACTTGAGGTTAGGCTCAGTTTAGGAGCCCCGATGAGTCATGACCACTCCGTGCTGGAGTGGGATGGTCTTCGATAGTCTTTCAGGTCTCAATTGAGTTGCTGTCAAGACCCTGAAGCTAGGGATCTTCCTTTGCTTCGTTGGTTGACATTGTGTCTGTAATATTGCGACGAATGTCGAGGTTATCTCTGGGTTGTCCGTGAACCGTCGAGATTTGGAACTAGGGGACTTTGTCGTGGTTCCGTTTGTTGATGACGCGTCTGTATCCTACTGGAGGAAAGAAGAACGATGTTTGGTTGATCTCTAGGCTATGAATGTTGCCGTCGAGACTTGGAACTAGGAATTTTGCCATGGCTCCGAGGTAGTCTCTAGGTCGTCTGTGAACCGTCGAGATTTGGAACTAGGGACTCTATCGTGGCTTCGAGGTAGTCTCTAGGTCGTCTGTGAACCGTCAAGATTTGGAACTAGGGAACTTTGTCGTGGCTCCGAGGTAGTCTCTAGGATGTCTGTGAACCGTCGAGATTTGGTACTAGGGGACTTCGCCGTGGCTCCATTTGTTGTCATCGTATCTGCTTTTAGTTGGAACGAGAAGGAACGTCGTTGTTGATTTCTAGGCTGTAGATGTAGCCATTGAGATCTGGCTTCCCTTTGACGAAGTCTGGTGGGACGATATGGTTCCCTTTCTTTTTGTGCCCATGGATTGTATACAGGGGTCAATGTGATCTTACCCGCAGGGCAAAGTCTCATTTTTTTTTGTATTTCTTTCCGCGATACTCTATCATTTCAGCTTTTTATATCGCGAAAGTCGCGATTGCTCAATCATTTCGGCTATTTTTCGCGGTGCCCAATCATTTCGGCTATTTTTCTTTTTCTTTACTTGCTGCGTTTTATTGGGAGTTGCTCAATCATTTCGGCTATTTTTGTATGCATATATTTTACTTGCTGATTTTTGCTGCAACTTGCCCAATCATTTCGGCTATTTTTATATGCATATATTTTACTTGCTGATTTTTGCTGCAAGTTGTCCTATCATTTCGGCTATTTCATATGTATTTTTTGCTTGTTGACTTTTTGCTACGAGTATGGAACTTGGGATCTGATACCAATCTTAGCATCGGTATCGCTGCGACTGGAATATTGCCAGGAGCGAACATCATTTGCCGTGAAAGGACTTGGAATTTGATACCGATTTAGGCATCAACATCGCTACCGCTGGGACATTGCCAGGAGCGAATCATTATTTGCCTCTATCGGTTCGAACAAAGGTGGCTTAGCAAACAGGGTTAGGATCCTATTGACTAAGGCTTTTGACTTCATGAGCCGTAAGGGTCTCATAAATATGTTTCTCCCTACGGGCCGTGAGGATCTCGTAGGTGCGTTTTCTCCTAAGGAATCGTGAGGATTCTTAAGCGTGTGTTCTCTTATAAGTCGTAAGGATCTTACAAGACTGTTTTCTCCTTATAAGTCGAGAGGACTTACAAGTGTTGTTCACCACATGAGGACATTCCTCGTCGTTGGTGGGACTTGGTAGTGGAAACGTTTATTTGTGCCCGTGGAGTGTATACTTGAGTCAATATTGAACCACTTGTAGGGAAATTTGAGGAATGTGATGGCTTAAGAACAGGTTCAGATCCCTGTAGCTTAAGGATTTTTGAATCCTACGAGCCATGAGGGTCTCATAGGGGGAATTCTCCTTACGAGTCGTGAGAATCCCGTAAGTGCAATTTCTCATTAGAAATCGTAGGGCTCCCTAAGTGTGTTGTTCTCTTGTGAGTCGTAAGGATCTCACACAGGTATTTCCTCCTTACAAGGTCGAGAGGACCTTGCAGGTGTCTTTATTTTAACGAGGTCGCGCCCTTTCAGGTTTTCACAAACTCGCTGGTAGTCCTGCTGTTTTTACTCACGGCGCCCTTTCGGGTTTTCATTCGTGCCCATTTCGCTTGTGGATGTACCCTCTTTTTTTGCACGGCGGGATTTGAGCCGCAGTCCTCATCGCTGGGATTTGTGGACTTGCACTCCATTATCGCCGTGTTTGAGACAACGTTGTTAGTTTAAAGACATCTCGGTCCAATGTTAGTTTTTAAGGACATCTCGGTCCATTGTTAGTTTAAAGACATCTCGGTCCATTATTAGTTTAAAGACATCTCGGTCCATAGCTAGTTTAAGGACGTTACGGTCCGTAGCTCTCCATGTTTGAGATAGAGTACTGTTGGGTACTACTCTTAGAGTTTTGACTCAAGAGGATAGCGAGCGGACATAGGCGTCGTCATTTATCATTGACCTGGGCCGTGACTCGTTAGACGTAGTATTTTTTCACGAATCGACCGTTTATTGGCCGGAAGGGTCTTTCGCCATGCATATCCATGAGCAAATAGGCTCCACCTTGGTAGACCTTGTTTATGATGTACGGGCCCTCATAGTTCGGCTCGAATTTCCCCCGTTTGGCACTGTTGGGGATCATAGGTCTTTTTACGACTAGCACAAGTTCGCCTTGGCGGAATGTTCTCAGCCTAGCCAATCATTCGTATGAGTACGTCATCCTTACTTTGTAAACTTCTAGATTTTGCTGCGCCATTAGACGAGTTTTATCGAGGGCATCGAGCTCCTCTAGTCGAAGATGGGCATTTTCTTCGTCCGTCGGCTCATATCGAACCGCTACTCGTAGAGAGGATAGCTCTATCTCTAAGGAAAGTACTGCTTCAGTGCCGAATACTAACGCAAATGGCGTTGTGTTCGTGGTCGTCTTGAACGTAGTCCGATAGGCCCAGAGAGCTTCATGCAATCTCTCGTGCCAGTCCTTTTTATTTCTGGACACCGTTTTCTTAATGGTCTTTGTCAAGGTCTTGTTGAAAGTCTCGGCTAGATCGTTAGCTCGGAGATTATAAACTGAAGAATATCTCCAATATATTTTATGCTGCTGTGTGAAGCGGTTGATCTTATGGCTTCTGTAGGCTGGCCCGTTATCAGAGATAATTCGTCGCGGAGTGCCGAACCGGTAGAGGACGTGTGTTTTGAAGAAATGGAAGATGTTTTCCGTCTTCACCTCTCTTAGCAGTATTGCTTCTGCCCACTTAGAGAAGTAATCAGTTGTTGCCAATATGAACCGATGTCCCCTGGACGATGCTGGCTCGATGGGCCCGATTATATCGGTTTCCCACATTTTGAATGACCAACTAGCTAATGTCGGATGTAGCGGATTTGGATGCTGGTGGATGTAGTCCCCGTGAATTTGGAACGAGTGACACTGCTTCGCATATTCGAGGCAGTCCTGAACCATTGTGGGCCAATAGTAGCCCATTCTTTTGATCTTTAGCTTCATCTTTGGCCCAGCTTGATGGGAACCACACAGTCCGTCATGAGTTTCTTGGGCGACCCTTTTTGCTTCTTCTGGTCCTAGGCACCTCAGCCACAAACTGTCGAACGATCTCTTATATAGAGTATCATTGACGAAGGCGAAAGACAGAGCTCGTTTCATGAGCTGATGTCTTGACGACGCGTCTTCGGACGTTCGGTGTGATTTGAAGTAATATATGAAGACTTTTCTCCAATCTCTCGCCTTTTCTTCATCCTCCAATTAGAAGGCCTCTTGTTCGGCCGCTTCCTCTCCTTTAGACGTCTTCGGAGATATTTCTACTGGTGCAAGAATCCGACGACTTTACACAATGATCTTTACGTCATCGAGGTTTTCGTCGGCCAGTTCTTTAGCGAGCTTGGCTAACGCATCCGCCTTTCTATTTTCCGCACGTGGTATGCTTTCTAGGGTGTAAGAGAGGATTTGCGTCAGCAATTGCTGCACTCTTTCACCATACCTTATCAGTTCTGGCTTGTAGGTCTGGTAGTCGCCATTTACCTGGCTAACGATCAGCTGGGAGTCTCCATATATGAAGAGGTCTTCGATCCCCATGTGGACAACAATCTCGAGGCCTGCTATCAAAGCTTCATACTCAGCTTCATTGTTTGTTCTTGGTTTCGTTAAGGAAAGGGCAAAACGCATAATCCCTCCTTGTGGAGTCACGAAGATAAGGCCCACCCCGGCTTTAATCATGGGGGTATTTTTCTTTAGCTTCTTCAAGGAGGACGCTCCATCGAAGTAGAGTTCCTGTTCATATCAGAATTTTGCATTATTATATTCCCCATTCTTAATCATATTATGAATAAATAGGTGCTTTTGATCCATGTCTGCTAAATAGTTGCAGGTTACAGGTTCTCAGAACAATACAGTGAAATTCATCAAAGGACGCTACAAACGTGAGACTACGACCAATAAATAGATGAATCTGTATGATGCCGCCTACCAGTTTAAGGAACAAACGAAGATCAGCGAACAGTTCAATGCACAAAGTACAAGGGTAGCACAAGATTCAGAACTTCACGGCAAAAAGTCCATAACATTCTGTACTGTGGAAATCTGGAAGAAAATAGAAAAGATTCTGAGGAACCAAATGAAGAAAACAGAAGGAAATAGCAACATGAAGCAACCCTGAGAAGTTGAGCCAGAGATCCTCCAATATGGCCACGGATCCGCGGCCAAATATGGCATTCTACCGCGGTTCCGCGGCCGTGCAGTGCACGTGTCGGTAGGTGTCGGTGCTTTGACCCGGCTTTCTTAGGGTAGTCTTGTAATTTCAAATGTGGATCAGATGTAAAACCTAGGGTTTCTCCTGTCTATAAATAGGAAAACCAGAAGCCTAATTAGGCATGCCTCTTTTTATTTTTCTAGATTAAAATTTTCTTTCCTTGTAATCGTTGAAGAGGTCATCAATAAAAGTAAGTGTTTTTCATTTTATCTTGCATTCTTCTTAATTGAAATTTATTTTTCTGCAATTTTTTATCTGTCGTTATTTATCTGCAAGTTAAATAGTTTATTAAAAAGAAAAAATTATAAAAATGAATTTCATCGTAACTTTCCTAATGAGTGAGTAATTCCTCACTTGTTAGGGTTAGGATAGGGAAGGCTTGAGAGATGGAAATCTCTCTCATTCCTTTCATTGCTTGTATAAATAAATTAATTAGGACTCTATTTAAAATAACCACACACCGCTCACTATGGCACCTTATCCTACGAGATAGCGGTGATTCCCTAGTTAGACCGGTTGTGGTTGATTTACATAGATGTTAGGGCTAAGAGCCAAGAAAAGACAGACAAGGACCAAAAGGAAGAAACTACATTTCTTTCTAGTCATGCTAATCCCCTTTATTGACTATTACCCTAACACCTATGTTCTTAATTAGGGCAAAGAAAGCAGTGAGTAGAATTCTTTTTCCAAACTAACCTAATCCTAACCCTAGCAACACTTTAAATCAAATTAATTTCAATTTTAGATTTTTAAATCAAAACCTACCAATAATAGGACTCAACTCGTAAGAACTTAAAGATAGAACGCGTTTCCCTATGGACCGACCCGTACTCAACCGGCTAGCCACCAAGCGACACCGTTATTGATTGCGGTATATTCTTGATCTTGATTTTAAAAACACATACGCAAAAACCTCAAACAATCAAATGGCGCCGTTGCCGGGGAAACGGTAGTTATTTTCTTTTTGTAATTTCGGGTTAATTGAAATTGAAAAAAAATTACAAAAATTAAAAAGATAAAAATTCATAAAAAAATTCTTCTTGTTCTTTTTGATCGGTTTTTGTGCGAATTGTGCAGGAACGGAAGACGGACAGATTCGGATCTGGAAAAAGCCCAGTGAACAAATCAAGAAATAGAGGTTCTGAACAGACAGAGGAGAACCATAACAGCAAACAGGAAAATTTTTGAGATCCAAACCAACTTAACCACTGCGGAACCGAGGCGGATTCAAGCGTTTGACCGCGGAACCGCGGTCAACCAGTGACGTCAGCTTCCCAAAATTCTCTGTAAGTATTTTTGTCCTCTCTTCTACCCACTGTACTCCTCTGAAAAAAATTTCCTGCAGGGTTCTTTGCGCAAAACTTCTTCTCCCTCTTCAATAAATCAATTTTGTGCAGGATTCTTTACGCCGCAAATAAAAATAAAAAATTTTGGTAAGTGTTTTAGATTTTGTGTGTTTATTGTTTTGCATATTTAAAACGGAATTAAGGGGTTATAACACCAATCCAGATTGGATGGGGATTTCATTACCCTTCCTAAGATCCCAGAAATCACAAAAAGCATATGCATCACCCTCGAGTTAATTAAAAAAATATCTAGACTCAGCCAATTAAGGACTGTCGCGCTCATTAAGACAGAGGAAGCTTGTGGGCAATCGGTCGTTTATCTAAACCTGACTTTGTGGTGCCTATGCTAGACAAGTGAGAAAGGTAACTTTAAAAGGCCCGTCTCACGGTGATTCATGAGCGGATCCCTCCTTTCTTCACTTGTGCTTATCTGGCCACAATTGGCGGTGAAGAGGCGATTTGAGGGATATCTCACAACTTGCCCTTTGGACCAGTTAGGAGCAGTCTAATTGATTTAGGAGACCCTAGCTCTAGGCTTGATTGTACATGTTTAAATTGTGATTGTTTGAAAGTGTGTCGTAGTTCCGTATAAAATCTTTAGCAAAACTCTTTATAAAAAAACCACAAAACAAAATTTTTACAAAAAAACTTGCCATTTGTCGCTAGAAATCCATTGCACCCAAATTTCACCCACATTTTTCTCCATTGACGTTTTCTTACCCCCACATTCTACGTTTGACTACACTACACCTCATTTAGTGTATGCCCGGTTGGACTGGGGACACTGCCGCCCGTTTAATCCGTGTCTCGTTAGTCCCTACTGACGACGAGTTCGACTCCGAAGTCGAAATTCCCTTCACTTCTTTACCTTCATCTTCACATTCATCATCTTCTAAGGAGATGTCAGGATTCAATCCTAACAACCCCTTACCTACTTCGGGACTGATTCCACCTCAACTGGGTGCGAATAACCCACAACACCCTCCTGTAGAAGCGCCCCAGCGAATCGCGCTCCAGGACCTTTTCTATCCAACCCGCACCGCACTTCCCACTTGTCTTTCACTTCCGCCGGCTAATGGGGATAATTTCGAAATTAAACCCTACTTCATCAATATGTTGCCCAAATTTCACGGGCTAGAATCCGAAGATGCCTATATTTTCATTAACAAATTCCAGAATGTTTGTGCAATGATGAAGACGGCCCAACTTTCCGATGATGCTATAAGGCTACGAGTCATTCCCTTCACTTTATGTGACCTAGCTGAAAAGTGGCTATATAGTACAGCATCGCATTCCATAAAAAGTTGGGAAGAGTTTGTTAAGCCATTTCTTAAAAAGTTTTACCCACATCACAAGACCGCGAGAATTCGTAATGAAATTAATCAATTTTCCCAGCTTCCTTCCGAACCTTTTTGGAAGTGTTTCGAACGATTTAAAGACCTTCTTGTTCAGTGCCCTCATCACGGTATTGAGAGATGGAAATTTTGCCAAACTTTATACGAAGAACTGAACCCTAGCAACTAAGCAGTTGCTGGAAACCATTTGTCAAGGTCACTTCCTAACCAAATCTAACGAGGAAGCTTGGCAATTTCTCGACGATCTTGCTGAACAAACGCTTCAGTGGAAAGCACTAGACAGACAGCTTCGTCCACTTCATCTACTTCATCCGGTCAGTCTAGGGCAGATGTTCACTAACTTGATATGTCAATTGCAATGAAAGTCGAAATGGCCGCAATTACACGAAACTTAGAAGCTATTGAGAGCAAATTCTCATCGCCTTCTCATGCCCCTGCTTTACCCCCTCGCACTATATGCGCTTGTTGTTCGGATCCGTCCCATTTGACCGAAGAGTGTCCTTACAACCCACCTACTCAAGGACAAGATCAAGTCAATGCTACCTTTCAGTAAAGACAAAGAAATGATCCTTACTCTTCAACCTATAATCCTGGTTGGAGGAACCATCCCAATTTTGCTTGGAATCAAAATCAACAACAATTCCAAGGCAATAACAATTTCCAAAGGCCTCCTCCACAACAACAAGCTCCTCCACAAACTCAATATCAGCAACCTTTCCACCCCCAACCTTACCAAAATCAAATGAACAATTTTGCACCAAACAACTCTTTTCCTCAAAACAATTTTGTTCAACCAAATAACGATAAGGTTTCCTCGCTAGAACGAAGTCTGGATGCATTTCTAAAATAATCTACGTAATTCTTAGCCAACATCCAGTCTTCCATTCAGTCTTTGGTGCAACACACTGCATCACATGGGCAAAGTATCAAAACCATTGAAGCCCAAATTGCACAACTGAATGCTGCTCTAAGCGAGCAAGAAAAGGGGAAGCTTCCATCTCAACCACTGCCAAATCCTGGTCACACACAAAATGCACATGTTGCTCATGAACAACAAAATCATAATGTGAGTGCCGTGACTACATTGAAATTTGGAAAGGTATTGCACAACAACGTTGGCACTAATAATGACTCCCCGGCCGCCGCTTCTTCTTCTTCTTCTTCATCATCATCTTCTTCTTCGTCAGAGCCTGTTCTTCATTCTTCACAAGGCTCCACTTCTTCTACTACTCCGAACGGACCCACATCTCACTCCATGAAAACACCAACACCGGGATCCGTTCCTACTCCACAATCACCTCCACAAACATTGGACTCAACCAATTTTCAAAATATTCCATTTCTAAACAGGTTGAGATCTAATAAACCAACTCCACAAATGGAGAAGATTATGGAGTTATTTAAACATGTTAGCATTAACATACCTCTCTTGGATGCAATCCAACAAGTCCTTTCTTACGCTAAAATCTTGAAGGACTTATGCACCAAGAAGAGAAAATCACAGGTACCTAAGAAAGTTTTCTTGGCTAGTGTAGTAAATGATGCTCTTACCCAACCTTTACTTCAAAAGCGAAAGGACCCTTGCTGTCCTACAATTTCAATAACTATTGGGGATAAGAACATAAACCGCACACTATTAGATCTTGGTGCCAATGTTAACCTGCTTCCTTATTCAGTGTATGAGCAATTAGGCATTGAAGAGCTGAAACTCACACATTGTACTCTCCAAATGGCCGACCGATCCATCACCCATCCTAGGGGTAAGTTAGAAGATGTGTTGATTAAAGTAGGGGACTTCATATTCCCCATTGATTTCATTGTTATAGACACACAGCCTGTAGCTAACCCCCGGAGTCAAATTCCGGTGATACTCGGTCGACCATTCCTTGCGACTGTGATCAATTGTCGAAATGGTTCAATGAAGCTATCTTTTGGAAACATGACAATTGAACTCAACATTTTTAAGTTGGGGAATCATCCCTCCAAACCTAATGCTAATTTACTTGATATTTTCTCGATCCAAGAGATTACTCAGGAGGCCTATGAGCTCGAAAAATTTCGGTTTGATCACAGCAATTTTGACGCCACTAGTGCGTTTCTCCTCGAATCTGACACTACTTTCACACCCGATAATGATTACGAGTGTTTCACTTTCTTGAACGATTTTGAAGAATCACCACCCGAGTTTGAATCCTTTGAATTTTCGGATGAGTTAACTGAACCATCCGACTCGGTTGCTTACACTCGCTTTAAACCTCTATTGGAATCCTTCGAGTTTGAAACAATTTCACCAATTTTACCTTCAATTATTTCGCCTCCAACACTCGAACTCCAGCTATTGCCGTCTCATCTTAAATACGCTTACTTAGGTGAGAATGAGACCTTTCCTGTTATCATCTCGGCTTCTCTAGCCCCCGAGCAAGAGAAAGCCCTTTTAACGGTCTTACAAAACAATCGGCAAGCTTTTGGCTGGACTATGGCGGACATCAAGGGGATTAGTCCCCTAATAGTTGAACATCATATTCATATGATGGATGATGCCAAGCCAGCAAGGGATCCACAGAGACGACTAAACCCAATAATGAAGGAGGCTGTTAAAAAGGAGATTGTAAAATGTCTTGATAGTGGTATTATTTACCCTATCTCTGATAGCCAGTGGGTTAGCCCCATTCACGTTGTCCCAAAGAAATCGGGCATAACGGTCATAACTAATTAGGCGAATGAGTTAATACCTACTCGCACCCAAATTGGGTGGCGAGTTTGCATCGATTATAGAAAACTCAACGCCGCGACACGGAAAGACCACTTTCCATTATCTTTTATTGACCAAATGCTAGAACGATTGGCCGGGCATGAATTTTACTGCTTTTTGGATGGCTACTTCGGCTATAATCAAGTTCCCATCACCGAAAAGGACCAAGACAAAACCACATTCACTTGTCCTTTCAGTACGTTTGCTTACCGTCACATGCCCTTTGGGTTATGCAATGCACCCTCTACTTTCCAGCGGTGTATGATGGGTATTTTTTCAGACATGGTGGAAAAATTCTTGGAGATTTTTATGGATGATTTCTCCATTTTCGGCGACTCCTTTGATGAGTGTTTGCTACATTTAGACGCAATTCTTACCCGGTGTAGGGATAAGAACCTTACTTTAAATTGGGAGAAGTGTCACTTTATGGTACGAGAAGGTATTGTCTTAGGACATATTATCTCGCAAAATGGCATTGAGGTAGATAAAGCTAAGATTGAAGTCATTTCCAATCTTCCTCCTCCCAAATGCGTCCGAGACATTCGAGCCTTCCTTGGCCATGCCGGTTTCTATAGACGGTTCATCAAGGATTTTAGCAAGATAGCTAGACCCTTGACTCTTTTGTTGGCCAAGGACACCATATTTGATTTCGACTCAAGATGTATGAAGGCGTTCGAGTCATTGAAAAACTCACTTACTTCCGCTCCCATTCTTTCGTCTCCTGACTGGATGCATCCATTTGAGATTATGTGCGATGCATCTGATTTTGCCATTGGCGCTGTCCTTGGACAGCACATCAATAAGATGCCGCATTTAATTTATTACGCTAGCCGAACCTTGAACGAGACCCAATTAAATTACACAACAACTGAGAAGGAATTCTTAGCTGTTGTGTTTGCACTAGAAAAGTTCAGGCCCTATTTAATCGGCTCTCCAGTCATCGTTTACACCGACCACTTAGCTCTTCGCCATCTTTTCGCGAAGAAGGGCGCTAAATCTCGGCTGATACGTTGGATTCTCTTACTACAAGAGTTTGACCTTGTCATCAGAGACAAGAGAGGATGCGAAAATGTAGTCGCCGACCACCTTTCACGCCTCCCTACTTCGCCTACACTTCAAATTCCTATTAAAGACGTTTTTCCAAATGAGCAGCTCTTGACTGTGTCTTACGAACCTTGGTTTGCAGATATTGTAAATTATTTGGCCACCGGACTTATACCAAACGAATGGTCGAACCAGGACAGGCTCAGATTTCTATCCCAGGTAAAACATTTTTACTGGGATGAACCATATCCATTCAAATACTGTCCCGACCAAATTATTCGTCGGTGTGTCCCCGACAATGAGTTTAAGAGTGTGCTGTCATTTTGCCACGATCAAGCGTGTGGCGGACATTTTGGCCTTAAAAAGACAGCAGAAAAGATCTTGCAGCGTGGCTTCTACCGGCCACAACTTTATAAAGACGCACATGATTACTGCAAGACATACTCCCGGTGCCAACACTTGGACCGGATATCTAGGAGAAATGAAATGCCGCTCCAACCAATATTGGTTGTTGAAATTTTTGATATTTGGGGGATAGATTTTATGGGACCGTTTCCTAACTCTTTTGGGAACGTGTATATTCTCCTCGCTGTTGACTATATTTCAAAGTGGGTCGAGGCTGTGCCCATCCGGACTAATGACAACAAGGTTGTCGTTAGATTCCTCAAAGAAAACATTTTCTCTTGGTTTGGGCATCCCCATGCAATTATCAGCGATAATGGATCTCATTTTTGTAATAGGACTTTCGAGTCCTTAATGCGGAAATACTCCATTACTCACAAGCTATCAACGCCCTATCATCCCCAAACTTGTGGGAAAGCCGAGATTTCAAATCGGCAAATTAAACAGATATTGAAGAAAAAGGTTTCCAAAAACCGTAAAGATTGGTCGTCAAAACTTATTGATGCCCTTTAGGCATTTCGAACTGCCTATAAGACCGATCTTGGCATGTCTCCATATAGCCTTGTTTATGGAAAGGCTTGCCACCTACCAGTTGAAATTGAGTATAGAGTATTTTGGGCAATAAAAGAGTTGAATCTATCTCTAGGAGATACAGGCAGCAATAGAAAGCTGCAATTGAATGAATTGAACGAGCTTCGGGATGAAGCCTACGAGAACGCAGTAGTCATCAAAAACCGAACGAATGTGTTCCACGATAAACACTTTATGCGCAAAACTTTCAAACCTGGTCAACAGGTTTTACTTTACGACACCCGGTTACATTTTCATCCCGGCAAGCTCAGATCTCGATGGAAAGGGCCATTTTTGGTACGCACCGTATATCCGCACGGTGCGGTCGATTTAGAAAATCCGGAGGACGGTTCACTATTTAAAGTGAACGTACATAGACTTAAACCGTTCCTCACTGCGGACCCTTCGGATTGACTGATTTACTTGCAGGAGCCGATTTACATTGACTGATCTTCCTCCATCTACCCCTAAATTTCGATTATCCAACAAAAACATTGTTTCAAATAAGTTTGAGGGTATATATCACTTGTAATTATATAAAAACAAAATAAAAATAAAAATTAAAAATTAAAAATAAATTTTTTGGGTATTTTTGTAAATTTTCAGTAATAATAAAAAATAAATAAATTTTTTTTTTACAAATAAATTCCTCTTTTCAAGAGGACCTTTTTGCAAATAACCAAAACATCCCCCCTATAAATAGACCCCGACCCTCTCTGTTTTTATCAAACCCTAAAAGAATTCCTTTCAGAAAACCCTAGCCGCCGCAGCAGCCAGAAGAAGGAGATCGCCCCCACGCCGCCGCGCAACCGCCGCCGAACGTGCCTTCTTGCCGTTGATCTGCTGCGTCTCTGTGACGTCGCCCTATGAAATCTTTAGAGGAGGTTTGCGCTTCCTTTTCCCTCTCTGTAAAATCTATATTTTTTCAATTAGCTTTCTGTGATGGCACCAACCCTACAATTTGAGAGGGACTTTTCACAAATATTTGCACACACAATCTATGGTAGCTATTTCGGTGAACAGATCCGGAGGCGAGGGTGGAATTTCTTACTTTTTAATCATCCAAACTCCTTCGCTCTTCCAGATCTCGTCACACGATTTTATGAGTGCATGGAAGACGGATGCCTTTCACAATACGGATATATTAGGCTTATTTGGGGTGATAGGGAAATCATTATCGATAGAGACTTCATCCATGAAGTCACCTTAATACCTTGACTACCTACCCATGACCAACCCCTCAAATTCGAGGATTATTTATCCTTGATGGGTACTGACTGTTCGAGGGAGCCACGTAAGGGCATCCAAGCTAGAACCCTCTTTGCAAACGTACCGACTGTGTGTCGTTGGGCACAAAATAACATTTTTGGTAGTTCACACAATACTACTTTTTTCACACCATCTCTTCATATCGTGCACACCTTAATGACTAGGAACCCCAGATATGATATGTGCATGGTGTTGCTTAATTCGATTGGTGCGGGCAAAAGGGCTGCCAATTACCCATGCCCTATGTTAGTGATACAACTGTGTCGCTATTTCCTCCCTGTGGAGGAATTTGAGTTTTACATGCATGGAGGTATCCCTATTAGACCTCTTATTGAGGGCGTATCCACGTCCTATACCCGCTTAAATGATGTATGGTCGCGAACTGAACCGGCTGAGAATGTACCAGCCAGGACACCCAGCTCCAACTCGACCACGAGCGAAGAAGGGCTTACCCTCGCAGAACATGCATGTCTACTTAGGAAAGCCACTAGGGGGATAGATAGATTGGTAGGAATGGTGACCAACCTGGATCGCCGTGTGACAGAAATAGAGCACGGCGTGTCCACCCTGCTAGCGAGAGAGGAACGTTCTCGTTCACGTTCGAGGGGACGGCGAGGTCATGAGCAGTGAGGGCACTGCTTTTGGTAAGTTTGGGGGAGGAGGTGGTTTGTAAATAGTTATCATTGCATTGCATATTTTAATTTTTGTACATATTTTTTTTCTTTTCTTTCTTTGCATGTTTAATTCTGCATTGCATCTTTATAAAAAAAATTAAAAAAATTAAAAAAATGAAAATAAAAATATAAAAATATAAAAGTAAAATCAATAAAAAAAATTGAAAAACTAAAAAGAAAAAATTTTAGATTTTGGCCATATTTGACTTAAGTTTGACAAGACGGCTAACTAGCTAGGAAAATCTAGATCCCAAATTTAGTAAATTAAAAAATCCTAAAAATAACCTTTCTTAAAGTTTAACGGTAGAAAATATATGTCTTTATAGTTTATTTAGAAATAGTCAAATTTTGAGTTCAGTTCTTGGGCTAAGTCAAAATAAGGGAAGGGTATTGAAATTTTTATTGAAGTGTAAGACTGAAAAATAATTCCAAACCTTTAGTCTAAATTCTGAAAATATATACTCTACAACTCGCACATACAAGCACCTTGAAACTTGGGATAGTAGAGGATATCTTGAAATGCTCTTGTCTAAAATCCTTAGTATGAGAAAAAAATTAAAGTATAAGTGTGAAATAAGAGATATAAAAAATGAACACTGGTTTTGTAATTACTTAAGGCTGCATAAAATGAAAAAATATATAGCGAGGGTGCTTTATCACCTAGTGCCTCAGACCAGCTGGTTTATGAGTCACTGCTAAAGCCTTATGTATTACAAGACGAGGAATTACGCCTAAATGCGCGAACACATTTTGTAATCGGTCGTTAGTACCTCAAGAAGTATTAACGGTCGCATGAAGGACGTGCGAGCAATTTCATCTAAAATTCATCAACTAAAAATACTTTGGACGATGGACAAGAGTATGATAGTTTGAATTGAATTTCCAAGTGTAAGGGTGATAATTACACACACGTAGGGGTATATGATTGGGGTTTGGATGAGAGATAGGAATGAAAGATAGGGCTTACATTTTCAGTAGAGATGATAAAATTTCCTTAGTTGAGATGGAATCTTAGAAGGAAAATTCAAAAGATGCTGAAGGCTTCATGAATTTACAGAACATATACGATCTTAAGTTAAATGATAAGTGAGTGTGAAAAATATGGGTTGATAATTTCTAAGTTGAAGATAATAGAATTTCTTGGTAGAACACTGAATTAAAGAATGAAAGTCAACAGGCCAAATTGATCGGATTTTGTGGGTCGTATCTGCTGAAAACCCTCAGGAGACAACACTCCTCCTATTACGGACACCTAGAGGTTTAACGGCTTGTTGCACGAGCTCAGTGCAATCGCGATTCCCTGCGAAAGTGAGGTTAGGATTTTTCGAGAATAAAAATAGCTTTGCTCGGGACGAGCAAAATATAAGTTAGGGGGTGTTTGTTCATATCAGAATTTTGCATTATTATATTCCCCATTCTTAATCATATTATGAATAAATAGGTGTTTTTTAACCATGTTTGCTAAATAGTTGCAGGTTACAGGTTCTCAGAACAATACAGTGAAATTCATGAAAAGACGCTACAAACGTGAGACTACGACCAACAAATAGATGAATCTGTATGATGCCGCCTACCAGTTTAAGGAACACACGAAGATCAGCGAACAGTTCAATGCACAAAGTACAAGGATAGCACAAGATTCAGAACTTCACGGCAAAAAGTCCACAACATTCTGCACTGTGGAAATCTGGAAGAAAGTAGAAAAGATTCTGAGGAACCAAGTGAAGAAAACATAAGGAAATAGCAATATGAAACAACCCTGAGAAGTTGAGCCAGAGATCCCCCAATATGGCCGCGGATCCGCGGCCAAACATGGCATTCTGCCGCGGTTCCGCGGCCGTGCAGTGCACGTGTCGGTGGGTGTCGGTGTTTTGCCCCGGCTTTCTTAAGGTAGTCTTGTAATTTCAAATGTGGATCAGATGTAAAACCTAGGGTTTCTCTTGTCTATAAATAGGAAAACCAGAAGCCTAATAAAACCAGAAGCCTAATAAGCATGCCTCTTTTTATTTTTCTAGATTAAAATTTTCTTTCCTTGTAATCGTTGAAGAGGTTATCAATAAAAGTAAGTGTTTTTCATTTTATCTTGCATTCTTCTTAATTGAAATTTATTTTTCTGCAATTTTTTATGTGTCTTTATTTATTTGCAAGTTAATTAGTTTATTAAAAAGAAAAAATTATAAAAATGAATTTCATCGTAACTTTCCTAATGAGTGAGTAATTCCTCACTTGTTAGGGTTAGGATAGGGAAGGCTTGAGAGATGGAAATCTCTCTCATTCCTTTCATTGCTTGTATAAATTAATTAATTAGGACTCTATTTAAAATAACCACACACCGCTCACTATGGCACCTTATCCTACGAGATAGCGGTGATTCCCTAGTTAGACCGGTTGTGGTTGATTTACATAGATGTTAGGGCTAAGAGCCAAGAAAAGACAGACAAGGACCAAAAGGAAGAAACTACATTTCTTTCTAGTCATGTTAATCCCCTTTGTTGACTATTACCCTAACACCTATGTTCTTAACTAGGGCAAAGAAAGCAGTGAGTAGAATTCTTTTTCCAAACTAACCTAATCCTAACCCTAGCAAGACTTTAAATCAAATTAATTTCAATTTTAGATTTTTAAATCAAAACCTACCAAAAATAGGACTTAACTCGTAAGAACTTAAAGATAGAACACGTTTCCCTGTGGACCGACCCGTACTCAACCGGCTAGCCACCAAGCGACACCGTTATTGATTGCGGTATATTCTTGATCTTGATTTTAAAAACACACACGCAAAAACCTCAAACAATCAGTTCCCATCGGGTATCATTCCCTTCTTTCTCCTCGTCAATTGCGTCAAGCGCGTGTTCGTCCGGCAACTCGCAGTTCAAGGGAGAGTCGGCAGGTATCAGATGTTCAGCGAGGAAGTCGGCGATGGCCTGGCCTTTTATTGCCTTGAGGGGTCGATATACTATCGAGAACTCCATCAAAAGGAGGGCCCATTTGGCAAGCCTTCTTGTTAGCATGGCTCTTGACATCAACTACTTGAGAGGATCCACCTTTGATATGAGATGGACCTCATTTGCGAAGGCGTAATGTCGGAGCTTTATTACTGCGAAGATCAGTGCCAGGCAATGCTTTTCAATGGGGGAGTAGTTGTTTTCTGCCCCCCGAAGGACTATGTTCTCCGTCGAAAGACGCGACCGGGACGTTGGGACGTCAGGCCTGAAATTGGAGGGCAGATGCTAATTGGTGCTATCCGTCCACCTCTCCGAAGATGCCAAGTTGATTTATGATGCCATGTATCGAAGGTTTAAACGGATGCGACCGATGTAGCAAACTTTGTCAGATTCCCCCTCGTTGAGGGGGTTTTGATTGTGGGGATGCTCTTCCCTGCAGGCGCAAGCCCCTGCAGTTAATTACGCTACCGCATCGCGGTAACCACTTTCTCCTTCTCTAGATGATCACTTCGTGTCGTGTGTATTTGTTTTGTTTTTGGTTGCCCGTGGATTGAATACGGAGACTAATTTATGTTGTCGCCCGTAGGGCGTGGATTAACCTAAATCCGTATTTTCTTATATTTGGGTTTGGGGTTGGGTTTAAGAATATGTTAGTCCCATTTGAAACTAAGATCAACTTAAACGTTTGTTAAGGATACGCTAGTCTAATTTTAGACTAAGATCAACTTAACGGGATCATTTAGATCCAACAAGAGAGCATTTGGGCTCTATTGTTTAGTTTAGGGATATTGCGGTCGATTACCAGTTTAAGGACATGGTGGTCCAAGGTTAAGGACATCATAGTCCATGGGCTTAAGGACTCCATAGTCCGAGGTTAAGGACATCATTGTCCATGGGTTTAAGGACCCCGCAGTCTAAGGTTGAGGACATCATAGTCCAAGGTTAAGGACATCATAGTCCATGGGTTTAAGGACCCCACAGTCCGAGGTTAAGGACATCATAGTCCATGGGTTTAAGGACCCCACGGTCCGAGGTTAAGGACATCATAGTCTATGGGTTTAAGGACCCCACAGTCCAAGGTTGAGGACATCATAGTCCATGGGTTTAAGGACCCCACAGTCCAAGGTTGAGGACATCATAGTCCATGGGTTTAAGGACCCTACAGTCCAAGGTTAAAGACATCATAGTCCATGGGTTTAAGGACCCCACAGTCCATAGTTTAAAGATATCATAGTCTGTAAGATTTGCTGGTTGTCGGGACCCGTCACCTATCTGAAGACGTTGAAGGATTACAATGACAAATATCAGAGGAGTGAAAAGATGTACCCTTGAACCAATATTGGTTAGGGGATCTGTAGTTGGATTGATTTAAGAATCATTAATCTCGTTTGGGATTAAGATCAACTTAAATGTAAGGATACGTTAGTCTAATTTTAGACTAAGATCTACTTAACATGATCATTTAAATCCAACAAAAGAGCATTTGGGCTCTGTTGTTTAGTTTAGAGACATTGCGGTCCAAGTTCAGATACAAACATGGATTTGGAAATGCACCAGATAGTTATTGGTCATTGGGACTGTTTACCCCAATCAGAGCAAAGCTCTGTTCAAATTCCGAGGTGGGAGATAAAGCAACGCTTCATCTTCCCCCAATCAGAGCAAAGCTCTGCTTTGAAAATTTAAAAATTTAATAAATGAAGCAACGCTTCAGATTATTTGCGCTGCGCAACACGCCACGTGTCAGGCGCAGATGCATCAGCGCAGCGCCCAAGAAGGCGCGCCCAATCAGAGCAAAGCTCTATTTTTATGAAGCAACGCTTCAGCTGCGCAAGCACTGCGCTGCGCGACACGTGTCAGCGCAGTTGCGCTGCGCAGTGCGCTGCGCGACACGTGTCATCACAGTTGCGCTAGCGCAGTTGCGCTGCGCAGTGCGCTACGCGACACGTGTCACGCGCTGGGGCATCTGCGCCAAACAGAATTAAATTTTCAAGAAATCTTTTCTGTTCTTATTAAAACAAGAAGATTTTCTTCTGCAAAGCAGAAGCCCTTGGATCAAAGATCCAACGGTGGGGAAAATTCCCCAAATCACTCAGAGAAAGATCTCTTTAACAAATTTAACTAATTTATGGGCACTATAAAAAGGACCCTAGGCCTCAATTAAAAAGAATGAACATCTTTCTAAAAAAAAAGAGAAGAGAACTCTTGAGAACTCCTCAAGAACAACAGAAGGTAAAAACCTTTAGGAAAAAGAGAAAATTCTCTTATGGACAGATTATTGATCTAAGAACAAGATCAATAATTTTAAATAAAAAGAAAAATAAGTAATAATAGTGCTTTGCACTTTTTTATGAACCTCTGGTTCTTGAAACAAAAAAGAAAAATTTATTTTCTTTGATCTAAATTAGATCAAGAAATCAAATAGTGCTCTGCACTCCTGTTCTTGAATCTAAAAGATTCATAGTGCTTTACACTTCCAAACTGCGCTGTTGCGCTCTTGAGAGAGCGCCACGTGTCAGCTACAAAACAACTTGCGTTACGCGCTCTTGAAATAGAGCTTTGCTCTCTGGAATTGGCGCAACTCACCAGAGCGCGCCACGTGTCAGCAGCGCAACAGCGCAGCGCATTAGCGCAGCGCACTGCGCTATTGCGCTTGCGCTCACCAGAGAATGACACGTGTCTTCACCACAAGCGCTTGCGCTCAGTGAGTGGTGCAAAGCGCCTAACAAATGCAAGGCATTTCTTAAAGGGCCAGGCCCAAATAAAAAAGACCTAGCAGGCCAAAATAAATTGCAAAGCAATAAAGGGGGGGGGGCAGAGCCCAAGTGAAATTGATGCTCTGCATCTTTTATGGGCAGAGCCCAAACAAAGAAAATAGAAGTAATGCAATGCATTATTTAAGTGTGGGCAAAGCCCTAGCATAGGTCTAATAGACCAAAAATAAATAAGGGTGTTGAACATTTTCAACTGGACTTAGCCCAATTTTGGCCGTAAGTCCTCAAATTAAATTGACTGAGCAAGATTGCTCTCTTAAATCAATTTACTACCGGTTCAAGGGTACATCTCCGAACTCCTCTGACACCTGTCGTTGTAATCCTTCAACGACGTCAGAGAGGTGACGGGTCCCGACGACCACATATGAATATGGACTGCGGGGTCTTTAAACTCATGGACCGAAACGTCCCTAAACTAATGCTGGACCGAAACGTCCCTAAACTAATGCTGGACCGAAACGTCCCTAAACTAATATTGGACCGAAACGTCCCTAAACTAATATTGGACCGAAACGTCCCTAAACTAATGCTGGACCGAAACGTCCCTAAACTAATATTGGACCGAAACGTCCCTAAACTAATGGTGGACCACCATGTCCCTAAACTGGAATATGGACCACCACGTCCCTAAACTGGCGATAGACCACCACGTCCCTAAACTGGAACAATAGAGCCTCCAAATGCTCTTTTGCCGGATCTAAACGATCCTGTTTAAGTTGATCTTAGCCCCAAACACGGTTAACGTATCCTTAAACATTCAAGTGGACTACAAAATTCCAAATCAACTCTGGTTCGAGGGTACATCTCCGAGCTCCTCTGACACATGTCGTTGTAATCCTTCAACGACGTCAGAGAGGTGACGAGTCCTGACGGCCATAGATTAAATGAATCACTACGTTAAGTTGATCTCAGTCTCAAACAGGACTGACGTATCCTTAACGAACGTTTAAGTTGATCTTAGCCGCAACGCGACTAATGCATCCTTAAACTAAAAACACCAAACCCAAATCTAAGTAAACACGGATTTGGACTAGTCCACGTCCTACGGGCGACGGCATTATTCAGTCTCCGTATACAATCCACGGGCAACCACAAACAAAACAAACACCCATGACACGAAGTGAAATTCTGGAGAAGGAGAAAGTTGTTACCGCGAAGCGGTAGCGTAATTAACTGCAGGGGCTTGCGCCTGCAGGGAAGAGCGTCCCCACAATCAAAAACCCCTCTAGCGAGGGGGAATCTGACAAAGTCTGCTACATCGGCCGCATCCGTCTAAACCTTCGATATACGGTGCCATAAATCAACTTGGCATCTTCGGAGAGGTGGACGGATAAAACCAAATAGCATCTGCCCCGAATCCCAGCGTCAGGACATCGCGGTCCTGTGCGCCGTCCTTCGGAGGGGAACAGATTCTGGCACGCCCGGTGGGACCTTTTCCTCTTTCCACTCCACGCTTCGTGTGTCGTCTTCGCGAACCATTCGCGGTTTGTTAATGGTTGCCTTCGGATTTCAAGTTACTAAGATTTGGTCTTTTGCCTGGCGCAGAACTCAAGATTCAATGGCCTCTAATTGCACCAACTGCTCGAAGTGCCACTGCAACGGACGCTCCACCTCACCGGGAGGTGTAGCATATGGGCCCCAAGAGGCTTCCTTCCTCACTCTGCCGGTAGATCAGGTGACCCAAGCCACCACTGGTCTGTTCTTTGGGACCATGATCCCACCTACAAGCTTCCCTATGCCAATACCTGCACCGGAAGTGAACAAAAAGTCGGTCTTCGACCGGCTCACTGCTACGACGGCCCCTGTCAACGGGTTGCTCACTACCAAACCGACAGCCTCTGTTTTCACCAGGCTAAATCAGAACTCTAAATTGGCTGTCCCGAGAAAGGCAATAACTGTTGCTCCAGAAGTCGTCAAGGCGGCTTCCCCTGTCAAAGAGTTAGTCTTTTCAAGACTGACGATTCCTGCTCCTGCCCCTGCTCAAGGATCCATCTTCGGCAGGTTGAATACCACCCCTCAGAAGACAACCTCAGTCTTTAAGAGGTTAACACCGGCGGCGCCTCATTCAAACAGGGGGCAAAAAGAAATTATCTCAATCTCTGAGCCAATCCCAACGGCTCGCCGTGCTCGACGTCGCCATTGGCAACGAGTGAGGAAAGCAGGGGGCAACTCTCCCTCAGGGCTGACTCCACCGGCTCCAGTGGTGGAAGTCAACGCTGCTGTCCCAACCGGGAACAGCTTTGAACTGCTGAGGAGGGTACGGAAGAACTCTCCAACCGCTACACTGAAGAGATCTCCTCCACCTGCGGAGAGAGTTTCAGAAACGAAACGAGAACAGCCGCCTCAACGGCTGTCCTCAAGAATTTATAAAGTTTGGCGGAGGGTTCAAGACTCCATGATTGACCCAGGTCACTCTCATCACCAGAAAAAGGCGAAGGTGGAAAAAGACAAGGACTGCCCTATTAAACAGCAGGGGACAGCAGCTGCAAGGCTGCCCCCTTCACCGGTTCCTTCAACCTCAACGGCCCACAAAAGAAGGAGGCCAGAGAAAACTCCCGCGTCAGCGGCAAAAGTTAAAAATGGTGAACCTAAACGCCCCAAGTCAGGGGGCATAACAGTTCATACGGTTTATATGGCATCGGGAAAAGAAGATAGCCGCATATCAACAGGTCATAGACCGCACACGAGGTCAGTGACCAAGGCTCACGAGCAGCAGCAGAAGCTCCAAGAAATGATGAACGCTATGGCCGCACTTACAGGGCCAAAAGAAACCCCTGAAACGTCCTCGGACGAGCGTCAAGAACAAGAAACGGACGCTGAATTCCTTCGTCGCGTACTAGAGAAGAAGGATAAAGAGGCTGTGGAGCAGGCAGCCAACATAAAGAAAATGGCCCTCCTGTTCCAGGATATGGTGGGTATGATGATTCAACAAGATCCACCTGTTGAAGATCCCCCAATCATTCTTGAAGACGATAGGGGAGAGACGTCGAATCCTCTACCAGTTCTGTCCGCAGCTAAAGAGGATACAATCTTCAAAGCTGATTTGGATGAATACATCGCCCAGCAAATAAGGGTTCATCATGCAACCGAAACAGCCGGCCAGGTCGTGAAAACGGGGAGACCATATCCGAGTTGGTACGATCAAATCAAATACCCGCTAGGTTATACGATTCCCAAGTTCCATGTCTACAAGGGGACGGGCAATCCTCACCAGCATGTTGCCCAGTTCAGGGCACTCTGCGGCAATACCGGTGGAGATGACAAGCTTTTACTTCGCCAGTTTGTTGGAAGCTTATCGGATACGGCGTTCGAATGGTACTCTGAGCTCCCGAATGACTCTATTAAAACCTTCGCGGAGATGGAGCTGTTGTTTACTCAGCGTTTTGCAAGCGCTAGTGAACGTACCCCGATGACAGCACTGATTAACGCCAGGGTAAAACCCGGCGAGACGTGGGTTCAGTACGCTATACGATGGCGGAACTTATGGTCAAAGTGTGAGCAACGCATTGAAGAAGCTCCCGCGGTGGGTATGTTTGTGGGAACCCTCGATCCACAAGCAACCATCTCGCAGTTTATGATGTTTTTCAAGCCGACTACCTTCCAGGCTTTGATTGACAAACTAGCGCAAATGGATCAAATGGGCCATAAACCCCCTCTTCCAAGGCCAGACACCCAAAATGACAAAGGGAAGGGAAAAGCGATCGTCGTCGCTAATGCTCAACAACAACTGAGCGACTCGAAGCCGGTTGCTCGTCAAAATAATACGCGACCGTACGTGCCCCTTGAGGATAGGATGGGACGTCCTTATTCCTTTCCCCGCGATAAAACGAGAAGGTTATTCGAGCTGGCGTTGCGCAACAGACTCATAAATTTGCCGGATCCAAAACGTCCGTTGCAACCAAGTGACGTCAACGAGCCCAACTACTGTCCTTATCATCGAGTACTAGGCCATCCGATCGAAGATTGCTACGTTTTCAAGAATTGGCTTGAAAACCAGTACCGACAGGGCAAGTTCGCGTTATCTGACAAATGGAAGGTGAATCCCCCGCAGCCCCACACCTCTAAGGGGACGAATACGCCGGGGGCAACATGCTCCGTCATTGAAGAAGCTCCTTGGGAGGTCGTATTATCAGCCAAGACAAAGAGGATGCTAAACGATCTTCAGACATGTCCAGCGGTCAAGTGGAAGAATCCGTTGGAACCGCAGGTCATTGAAGGGATGTTGAAGCCACGTCCAACTCCAAGGACCGATGGTGGCGGTTCAAGCACTTGCAGCCAGCCGTCAAAATCTTCGAAAAAGAAGAAGAAGAAATCTAAGAAGCCCGTGAAGCCTGGTGGCAAACACACGGACTTACAAAAGCAAATTGACGCGTTGGAAGAATACAACCAAAAGGCGCAGACTCCCATTACGCTCCAAGAATTCCTCAACCACGTCTTTCAAGAGGAAGGTGAGGGAGAAAGTTCGTCAGATGAAGCTGAAGAATGCGTGGCGAGCTGTCATATGATTTCCCATTCGAACGATGAGGAGACCCCTTGTACTGAAACGCTGGGGGCAGATTCTGAACCAAAAGTTCTGGGGCCATCAGATGAAGTAATTAACGCATTCCTTAATGAGGCTCGGTTGAAAAGTAAAGCTGATCGGGAGCGCGAGGCGGTTATATTTGAAAGGGCCAAGCGCCAGCGACTTGATGAAGGAGCTGAGACGATCCCGTTGGAGCTGAACATCTCCGCTACCAACAAAAGCCAATTCAAGATAAAAAAAAGAAGTTTGCTAAGGCCATGTCAATGGGTATGAAGCTACCATCCTCCGAAGAAGAAATTACCGGTGAAGCGAAAATGCACCCGTCTTATTGCTTGTATCATCAAAAGATTTCGCACCCCACTCAAGAGTGCAAAGCTTTCGATAGATGGTGGCAAGGATACGTTGCTCACCGACAAAACTTTAAGCGGGAAAAGCGTAAAGCTCGTCGAGAGCAAAGAAATATGACCGAAAGGCTTAAAATAACTGCTGGCGATTGTCACGTGGTTAACACCGGTGGATCACAAGTGCCTACATTCGGGAGTGATTCTGATGAAGAACTAGAACTTGCCCCTCTCTTCAAAGAGTCCGCTTCGAGAACAGAAGAAGAACCAAAGGTTTGCGAAAATATCCGGCTACGTAATCGCACGCTGCCCGAAAAGAACCTCGGACCCTCGAACAGAAAAGATAAAGGGAAAGAAAAGGTCTCTGAAGATATCATCTTAGATGACCAAGTGGTGGAAGAGCTAGCTGCCAAAGACCCACCAAAGAAGAATAAGGTGGATTACAACGTCTTAGCACATCTGAGGAAGCTGCCCTCACAGCTCAGCATTCTTGACGCCCTTTTGCTATCAAAAGAGGCGAGAGATTCGTTGATTAAGGCGCTCCAAGACCCGGAACAATTCCAAGCTTGCCTGGCCGAGGAAAAGATGAAGGATGAATTAGAGGAAGTGCACACGACTGATGTTACTTTTGGCGATGAAGACCTTCTACTTGGGACGTGCGAACACAATCGCCCTCTCTATGTCTCGGGATACTGCCATGATATAAAGATAGGCAAAATCCTGATCGATAACGGGTCGTCTGTTAACCTACTCAACGTGCGGGTGTTGAAGGAAATCTGCATGAGCGTCCAGCACCTTGCTCGGGACAAGATCACCATCTCCGGGTTTGACTCCCAATCGTCAAAGATTCTTGGATCTGTGATACTGACACTACGCTTCGGGCTACTCGTCACGGACATTAAGTTCCATGTCATAGACGCCAAGACATGCTACAACGCTTTGCTCGGCCGACCATGGTTACACGAGTACAACATCATCCCTTCTACACAACATCAGTGTATGAAGTATTTTAAGGATGGTTTCGAGTATACCGTGATGGGAGAACTGAACCCGTTCTCTGTGAACGAGGTCCGCAAGTACGAAGATGCCAAATACTTCTTGCCGGATTTCGAAGACACGGAGAAGTGTCACAAGCCGGAGAATAAAACTAATGCCACCATCCCTGTCTTCGGCAGTGACACCGAGGAAGAAGAGGAGATAGTGTATTCGGGTCTGCCCCAACATAACAAGCCAGGACCGTCCACTCCTACATTGGTCTTTGGTAGCGATTCGGAGGATGAGGTCCATGTCGTATTCTCTGCTCGACCTTCAATACAAACGTCCGCTGATGAAGAGCAAAGTCTGCAAGTCGCCATGGTGCCGCCTAAACATCATAAAGAACTGGACGCACTTAATATCTACAGTGTAGAAGAGCTGCGGACATTCTATATCCCTCCCAGGCAAGAAAACAAGAAAGCAATTCTGTTTTACCGCTCTGAAGAAACCAAGGTGAAAAAAGAAATCTGGCATGGCGCAGATCCTGCGCTCGACAGGCTTCAGCCTATCCGTCTTCCCAGATATTATACAGAAGGTTTGAAGAAGCTGCTGAAACGCCAGGGGATATCCTTCAAACAGACCGTTAGAGAGGCCAAATTCTATGACAGGGTCTGGAACGTTCCCGGGACCCAACGCAAACTGCCTAACGGGAGAATGGAAACAAGAGGGCTTGGATACATCCGGTCAAAGAAACGAGAGTTACTACCCGGCTGCTACGTCGTGTATGACCTTGATGAAGAAGCGGATGCTCAATGGGAGGACGCTAATCCTAAGCCAGTGAAAGTTCCAGATGCAAAAGAGCCCAGTCCGTCGTTCGAGAAACAAATGGACAGACTTATAAAGAAAGCTGGTCAAAAAGTCCGAGATGATCACAACCATGAGACGGCCATCTACGAGAAAGCCAAGACGCAACGCCTTCTCCAACAGGCCGTAAAGGATGAAAATGCCGCTCCTTGTCAACCCGTTATAAAGAAGGCTCAGCTCAAAAGCAGAAATAAGTCGAAAGGCCAAAAAGGCGCTCAACAACAACAAAGCAGGGCTAAGAAGCCACGCAAACGGGAGTCGAGCGTTATTGATCTATCCCTTATGAAGAAAATGGGGCGTGCATACTCGTTTTCCCGGGACAAGACGAAGAAGATACTTGACCTTCCTCTAAAACATCAGATGCTTACACTGCCGGAGACTAAGCACCCCGAACGAGCAGGTGAAGTCTCACATCTGGACTATTGCTCTTACCATCAAGTAATAGGGCACCCTCTCGAGGATTGCTTTACCTTCAAGAATTGGGTCGAAGATCAGTATCAGCTTGGCAAGTTCGCTCTGTCCGACAACTGGAGGGTAACGCCACCACAAAAGCATGAGCCCAAGGCCACGAAAAAGGAACCAGTTCCACATTGGGATTGGAAGCGAATTCGCACCTGTCACATGATTACAATATTAAAAGAAGAGCCCGAGGACATAGATGAGCTCCCTTGGTGCTTCGAAAACAGCAGCGACGAGATAATCTCAGAATTCCCACCAGCGCCAAAAGAGCCGGAGGATGGAATCCATATCACTGCAGATAACCTTAAGAAGATTGAGTTGGGGACAGCAAACGATCCACGACCGACATTCATCAGCGAATTACTATCTGAAGAAAGGGTAGCCGCGTTAAAGGATGTGCTTCTACAGCATAGAGATTGCTTCGCGTGGAACTATTCTGAAATGCCGGGACTAGATCCAGAAATTGCTGTACACAAATTGATGATATCCCCGAACATTAAGCCAGTCAAACAGGCACCGAGAAGAATGCGACTCGAGCTTGAGATGAGCATCAATGCCGAGGTCAAGAAGCTGATCGACTTTGGCTTCATCCAGGAGGTTCAATACCCTGAATGGATCGCCAACATCGTCCCGGTGATGAAGAAAAACGGGACAGTGCGTATATGCGTAGACTTCCGGGATCTTAATAAAGCTTGTCCGAAGGACGATTTCCCAGTGCCAGTCACCGAACTGATGATAGACAATACGTCCACTCATGAGGTTTTCTCCTTCATGGACGGCTCATCAGGGTATCATCAAATAAAGATGCATCCCGAAGACCAGAAGCATACGGCTTTCCGGACTCCTTTGGGAATATTCTGTTACAAGGTGATGCCCTTCGGTTTAAAGAACGCCGGTGCCACCTACCAAAGGGCCATGACGAAGATCTTCGATGACCTTATACACGAAATCGTCGAATGCTATATCGACGACCTCGTTGTTAAAAGCAAATCATATGAGGAACATCTCGAGCATCTGAAGACCGTATTTCAACGTCTTCGGCAATACAACTTGAAGATGAATCCGCTCAAGTGTGCATTCGGAGTTTCCTCAGGAAAATTCCTGGGATTCATTGTTCGACACCGGGGTATCGAAATAGATCCGTCCAAGATCAAGGCAATCATGGAAATGCCTCCGCCGAGGACTCTCAAACAGTTGCGGTCTCTCCAAGGGAAGCTCGCATACATACGGTGATTTATAGCCAATCTTTCAGGCAAGTGCCGTCCCTATAGCCACCTGATGAAGAAGGGAACCCCATTCGTCTGGGATCAAAGATGCTAAAGCGCGCTAGACGAGATCAAGCAATACCTGCAGAACCCGCCGGTGTTGGCTGCTCCGGTTAAGGGAAAGCCTATCATTCTTTATACAACTGCTCTCGAAGATTCTTTAGGCGCGTTATGGGCGCAGGAGAATGACCAGGGAAAAGAAAGAGCACTCTATTACTTAAGTCGAGTTCTACTGGGGGCAGAAAGTAACTACTCCCCCATTGAAAAACACTGCTTAGCGTTGATCTTCGCAATAACAAAGCTTAGACATTACGCATTAGCACATAAAGTCCATCTCATTTCAAAGGTGGACCCTCTCAAATACCTAATGTCAAAGGCCATATTGACGGGACGACTCGCTAAATGGGCCCTGCTCTTAATGGAGTTCTCGATAACGTACCGACCTCTCAAGGCAGTGAAAGGCCAGGCCATCACCGACTTCCTTGCTGAGCACCCGATACCTGCCGATTCTCCCCTAAAGTGCGATTTGCCAGACAAACATGCGTTTGACGCAATCGACAGTGGTGGTACCCGTTGGGAGCTTTATTTCGATGGAGCATCTTCCATGAAAAAGCACAAACAAAGTACGCCAATGATCAAATCGGGAGTAGGCCTTATCTCCGTAGCCCCACAAGGAGGAATAATGCGCTTTGCTTTCTCCTTGACAGAGCCGAGAACGAATAATGAAGCTGAATATGAAGGTTTGATAGCAGGTCTTGAGATCGCCATTGACATGGGAATTGAAAGCCTCCTCATATATGGGGACTCTCAGCTAGTTGTTAGTCAAGTGAACGACGATTACCAAACATGCAATCCAGAATTGGTAAAATACGGGGAAAAGGTGCAACAATTGCTGACCCAAATTCCCTCCTATACTTTGGAAAGTATACCACGCGCAGAAAATAGCAAAGCGGACGCGTTAGCTAAGCTTGCTAAAGAACTGGCTGACGAGAACCTCGATGAGGTTAGAATCATGGTACAAAGTCGTCGGGTGCTCGCCCCCGCAAAAATACCTCCGGGATCACCCGAAGAGAAGGGAGTGACTGAGCAAGCGACCTAAAAATAAAAGACCATGAGAAGGTTGAGGATTGGAGAGAGGTCTTCATAGACTACTTCAAGTCCTACCGAATGCCTGAAGAAGCGTCCACAAGACATCAGCTCATGAAACGAGCCCTGTCTTTCGCCTTCGTCAACGATACTCTGTACAAGAGATCGTTTGATTCTCTGTGGTTGAGATGCTTGGGACCTGACAAAGCAAACAGGGTCGTCCAGGAAGTTCACGACGGACTCTGCGGTTCTCATCAAGCGGGCCCAAAGATGAAGTTGAAGATAAAACGGATGGGCTACTACTGGCCCACAATGATTCAAAACTGTCTCGAATATGCGAAGCAGTGCCACTCATGCCAAATTCATGGGGACTTCATCCACCAGCACCCAAATCCACTACATCCAACGGTGGCTAGCTGGCCATTCGAGATGTGGGGGACTGATATAGTCGGCCCCATCGAACCAGCATCGTCTAGGGGACACCGTTTCATCCTGGCAACGACTGACTACTTCTCTAAATGGGCGGAAGCAGTACCGTTAAGAGAGGTGAAGACGGAAAATATCCTCCACTTCTTCAAGACGCATGTCATATATCGATTTGGAACTCCGTGACGGATCATCTCCGATAACGGGCCAGCTTACAGAAGCCACAAGATCAGTCGCTTCGCGCAACAGCATAATATAGACTGGAGATATTCCTCGGTTTATAATCCGCGAGCCAATGGACTAGCTGAAGCCTTCAACAAGACATTAACAAAAATCATAAAGAAAACAGTGTCCCGTAATAAGAAAGATTGGCACGAAAGACTGCAAGAAGCTCTTTGGGCATATCGAACTACATTCAAGACGGCCACGAACACAACGCCGTACGCGTTGGTGTTCGGTACGGAAGAAGTACTCCCCCTCGAGATAGAGTTACCCTCTCTACGAGTGGCAGTCCACTACGAGCTGACGGACGAAGAAAATGCCCACCTTCGGCTTGAGGAGCTTGACGCCCTTGATGAAACTAGGCTCATAGCGCAGCAAAATCTGGAAGCTTATAAAGCAAAGATGATGCGCTCATACGAAAGATTGACCCGACCGAGGACATTCCACCAAGGCGAACTCGTGCTAGTGGTCAAAAGGCCTATGATCCCCAATCGCGCCAAGCGGGGAAAATTCGAGCCAAACTATGAAAGCCCGTATATCATAGATAAAGTTTACCAGGGTGGGGCCTATCTACTCATGGACATGCACGGTGAAAGGCCTTTCAGGCCGATAAACGGTCGCTTCCTGAAAAAATACTACGCTTAATGAGCCACAGCCTAGGTCAATGATAGATGACGACGACCATGTCCGCTCGCTATCTTCCTAAGCTCAAGTTTTATAAGCAGTAGCCAGCCTCTCAATGTCGGACTGAAATGTCCTTAAACTAATAGCGGACCGAAATGTCCTTAAACTAATAGCAGACCGAAACGTCTTTAAACTAATACCGCAGCATCCTCAAGCTGACAAGATGAATAAAAAATATATTAAAATATATATATATATATATAATAAATAAAGACGGTATGTCCATAAGTAAAAAGGGCACGGATGAAAACCCGAAAGGGCTCCGTGAGTAAAAACAGCAGGGCTGCCGGCGAGTGTTCGTGAAAACCCGAAAGGGCGCGACCTCGTAAAAAATATATATATATAAATAAAAAAAGAATAAAAAAGCGGCACGTCCATGAGCAAAAAGGGCACGGATGAAAACCCGAAAGGGCTCCGTGAGTAAAAACAGCAGGGCTACCGGCGAGTGTTTGTGAAAACCCGAAAGGGCGCAATCTCGTTAAAAGACACTTATAGGGTCCTCTCGACCTTGTAAGGAGAAACCACCCACGTGAGATCCTTACGACTCACAAGGGAGCAACACACTTAGGGATCCCCACGATCCCTAAGGAGAAAATATACTTGCGAGATCCTCACGACTCGTAAGGAGAACTCTCTTATGGGACCATCACGGCTCATAAGATTCGAATGTCTTAAGTCACAGAGACCTAAACCTGTGCTTAAGCAAACCCCCACAAACTTCCAATATTGCCCTACAAGTGGCTCAATACTGATCCTTGTATACAATCCACGGGCGCGAATAAACATTTCCCTAACCAAGTCTCATCCGTGACTGGGGATATGTTTGCATGGTGAACAACCCTTGTAAATCCTCTCGATTTATGAGGAGAAAACCCTCCTGTAGGATCCTTACGACTTACAGAGGAAACGAACACTTAGGAATCCTCACGAGTCCTAAGGAGAAAACACACCTGCAAGATCCTCACGACTTGTAGGAAGAAATACCTTCGTGGGACCCTTACGGCTCATGAAGTCAAAAGCCTTAGTCAACAGGACATTAACCATGTTCGCTAAGCCACCCTTGTTCGACATCGACAGAGGCAGATGATGATTCGCTCCTGGTAATATCCCAATTGTAGCGGTGCTGATGCCGAAATCGGTTTACAGCAAAAAGCCAATAGGCCGCACATGCATACGAAATAGCCGAAATGATAGGGCAACTTGCAATAAAAAAACAGCAAGTAAAAATATATGCATGCAAAATAGCCGAAATGATTGGGCAACTCGCAATAAAAAATAGCAAGTAAAAATAAAATAAATAGCCGAAATGATTGGGCACCGCGAAAAATAGCCGAAATGATTGGGCAATCGCGACCTTCGCGATATAAAAGCTGAAATGATAGAGCATCGCGGAGATAAAACAAAAAAAATGATGATAAAACTTTGGCCCTACAGTTAAGATCACATCGATCCCTATATACAATCCAAAGGCGTAAACAAAGAGGGAACCATACTTTCCAAACAGGCTCCGCCAGAAGACGAAGCCAAATCTCGACGGTTCAGTCCACCTCCGAAGAAACCAGTGTCTTCAGCAAAACTCCTCGACTCACGGATACAAACACTCCTTGACGAGAGCCTCCTGATCCGCGTCGACTCGCAGAGCCACCAGCGTCTCCGTGGGAATCCTCGACTCGTTTCAAACCCCAAGGAAACAAATAATCCTTGGCGCTCGGGAAACAAATAATCCCTAGCAAACTCCTCGACTCACGGATACAAACACTCCTTGACGAGAGCCTCCTGATCCGTGTCGACTCGCAGAGCCACCAGCGTCTCCGTGGGAATCCTCGACTCGTTTCAAACCCCAAGGAAACAAATAATCCTTGGCGCTTGGGAAACAAATAATCCCTAGCAAACTCCTCGACTCACGGATACAAACACTCCTTGACGAGAGCCTCCTGATCCGCGTCGACTCGCAGAGCCACCAGCGTCTCCGTGGGAATCCTCGACTCGTTTCAAACCCCAAGGAAACAAATAATCCTTGGCGCTTGGGAAACAAATAATCCCTGGCGCTTGGGAAACAAATAATCCCTAGCAAACTCCTCGACTCACGGATACAAACACTCCGTGACGAGAGCCTCTTGACCCACGCAGAGCCACCACTGTCTTTGCGGGAGAATTCCCGGTTCGTCTCAACTTGCAAGATGAAGTCTCAGGCAGCAAGGATTGAAAAGCTTGCTCCCTGAACAATGGGGCCCTGCAAGTCAATCCAAAATGGTCTCTTGCATACTATTCACGGATCTCACTCTCCAAAGTCGATTTTCGACAAGGAGGGAAACAACCGCTTACGAATCCTCTCGACTCGTAAGAGGGAAAATTCTCTTATAGGATCCTTACGACTTATAAGAGAAAACCACACTTAGGAATCCTCACGATTCCTAGGGAGAAAACCCACCTACGAGATCCTCTCGATCCGTAGGGAGAAAAGTCTCTATGAGACCCTCACGGCTTATAGAGTTGAAAAGACTTAGACAACAGATCTGAACCTGCGGCCTAAGCCATCGCTATTTCTTAAGAAAGTTAAGATGCGTGCTCTATTATCCGTCAACCATGTTTATTAAGATAGCATGCCGATAATAAGAGAAAGAAGAAAGCTACAGAAAGAACATCCGATTTACATTTGATCAGGCGTTCGAGACGCATTCATTTATGCATGGGCAGAAGACTCAGGACGAGAAATAAGACAAGCTGAAATAAAAAAAAGGAGGGTTTCCATTCATATTGCTAAAAATTCTTACAATCACAAGAGCAATGAATAAGAAACATTATTCAAATTATTACAACGGTATAACCTCAGATCCGGGGCACGGATTGAGGAATTCAAAAGTAAGGCCATCCAGAGTTCTTCTGGCCTTTCTAATTATTCTTATGCGTAGCCTCTCGCGCTCCTCTGTGTCAAGATCCTCGGCAAGCCCTCCCGGCCTTCGATAAGCAGCAACTATCGTCGTCTGCTGGAAGATTTGGTGTAGGATGTCAATGAGGCTGTCCCGCCGTTTCTTTGAGATCAGCCCCGTCAGGTACACTGAATGCACCTTGTCCTCGGCATCATCCAGCGCATTGAGCGGCAGGGCCTCGTGAAGGCCCGGAAGTGCTCTCCATATTGCTCCCAGCATGACTTTCAAAAGAGCCGAACGACGGGGTAGCAGCCAACCACCGCTTGCGTTCAGACGACCCATGACCTCTGCACATTGAGCGTCTGTAAACCCCTGGTTTTGTTGACGACCCTGTGCGTGGATATCGTCATAGGTGATGAACTCGTGCAAACTGTATAGATGCACCGCCATTATGCCTGGAGGAAATACCACAAGAAGATTAGCGATAGAAGAAAAATAATATACATAGAGGGCTAAATTCCAAGAGAGCAAAACTCTGTTCAGGGATTAAAACCCATGAACAAAAGCTTAATGAAACCCCAATGGGGATCTCTTTAGATCAAAAGATCTGTGAGAGCAAAGCTCTTTGACTGAGATTAATTTAAATTAATTTGATTTACATTAATTTTGCCTAAAGTTTCTAACTTTGAAAATGAGCAAAGCTCCGCTAGTGAAACCCCAATGGGGATCTCTTTAGATCAAAAGATCTATGAGAGCAAAGCTCTGCTGGTTAAGATTAATTAAAATTAATTTAATCGAAGAATCAATTTTACCTAAAGTTTTTCTAAAAACTTTGGAAAGGAGAGCAAAGCTCTGGAGTTCTTGAAGGCAAGAGCAAAGCTCTGAAGTTTTTTGAAAATAAAAATCTGAAAGATGACAAGCATCTGTGGAGGACCAAAGGTCCTATTTATAGGCATCAAGTGCCTCTTCGACTTCCGAAAGTTGTCACGGCGGTTGGAATTCCGCCACCGTTGCGCTCACGTTTGGGGCCACGTAAGCGCAACGGTGGGGGGGCATTTATTTACCCCAATCAGAGCAAAGCTCTGTTCAAATTCTGAGGCGGGAGATAAAGCAACGCTTCATCTTCCTCCAATCAGAGCAAAGCTCTGCTTTGAAAATTTAAAAATTTAATAAATGAAACAACGCTTCAGATTATTTGCGCTGCGCAACACGCCATGTGTTAGGCGCAGATGCATCAGCGCAGCGCCCAAGAAGGCGCGCCCAATCAGAGCAAAGCTCTATTTTTATGAAGCAACGCTTCAGCTGCACAAGCACTGCGCTGCGCGACACGTGTCAGCGCAGATGCGCTAGCGCAGTTGCGCTGCGCTCTGCGCTGCGCGACACGTGTCAGCGCAGTTGCGCTGCGCGACACGTGTCAGGCGCTGGGGCATCTGCGCCAAACAGAATTAAATTTCCAAGAAATCTTTTCTGTTCTTGTTAAAACAAGAAGATTTTCTTCTGCAAAGCAGAAGCCCTTGGATCAAAGATCCAACGGTGGGGAAAATTCCCCAAATCACTCAGAGAAAGATCTCTTTAACAAATTTAACTAATTTATGGGCACTATAAAAAGGACCCTAGGCCTCAATTAAAAAGAATGAACATCTTTCTAAAAAAAAAAAGAGAAGAGAACTCTTGAGAACTCCTCAAGAACAACAGAAGGTAAAAACCTTTAGGAAAAAGAGAAAATTCTCTTATGGACAGATTATTGATCTAAGAACAAGATCAATAATTTTAAATAAAAAGAAAAATAAGTAATAATAGTGCTTTGCACTTTTTTATGAACCTCTGGTTCTTGAAACAAAAAAGAAAAATTTATTTTCTTTGATCTAAATTAGATCAAGAAATCAAATAGTGCTCTGCACTCCTGTTCTTGAATCTAAAAGATTCTTAGTACTTTACACTTCCAAACTGCGCTGTTGCGCTCTTGAGAGAGCGCCACGTGTCAGCTACAAAACAACTTGCGCTACGCGCTCTTGAAATAGAGCTTTGCTCTCTAGAATTGGCGCAACTCACCAGAGCGCGCCACGTGTCAGCAGCGCAACAGCGCAGCGCATTAGCGCAGCGCACTGCGCTATTGCGCTTGCGCTCCCCAGAGCATGACACGTGTCTTCACCACAAGCGCTTGCGCTCAGTGAGTGGCGCAAAGCGCCTAACAAATGCAAGGCATTTTTTAAAGGGCCAGGCCCAAATAAAAAAGACCTAGCAGGCCAAAATAAATTGCAAAGCAATAAAAAGGGGAGGCAGAGCCCAAGTGAAATTGATGCTCTGCATCTTTTATGGGCAGAGCCCAAACAAAGAAAATAGAAGTAATGCAATGCATTATTTAAGTGTGGGCAAAGCCCTAGCACAGGTCTAATAGACCAAAAATAAATAAGGGTGTTGAACATTTTCAACTGGACTTAGCCCAATTTTGGCCGTAAGTCCTCAAATTAAATTGACTGAGCAAGATTGCTCTCTTAAATCAATTTACTACCGGTTCAAGGGTACATCTCCGAACTCCTCTGACACCTGTCGTTGTAATCCTTCAACGACGTCAGAGAGGTGACGGGTCCCGACGACCACATATGAATATGGACTGCGGGGTCTTTAAACTCATGGACCGAAACATCCCTAAACTAATGCTGGACCGAAACGTCCCTAAACTAATGCTGGACCGAAACGCCCCTAAACTAATATTGGACCGAAACGTCGTTAAACTAATATTGGACCGAAACGTCCCTAAACTAATGCTGGACCGAAACGTCCCTAAACTAATATTGGACCGAAACGTCCCTAAACTAATGCTGGACCGAAACGTCCCTAAACTAATGGTGGACCACCACGTCCCTAAACTAGAATATGGACCACCACGTCCCTAAACTGGCGATAGACCACCACGTCCCTAAACTGGAACAATAGAGCCTCCAAATGCTCTTTTGCCGGATCTAAACGATCCTGTTTAAGTTGATTTTAGCCCCAAACACGGTTAACGTATCCTTAAACATTCAAGTGGACTACAAAATTCCAAATCAACTCTGGTTCGAGGGTACATCTCCGAGCTCCTCTGACACATGTCGTTGTAATCCTTCAACGACGTCAGAGAGGTGACGAGTCCTGACGGCCATAGATTAAATGAATCACTACGTTAAGTTGATCTCAGTCTCAAACAGGACTGACGTATCCTTAACGAACGTTTAAGTTGATCTTAGCCGCAACGCGACTAATGCATCCTTAAACTAAAAACACCAAACCCAAATCTAAGTAAACACGGATTTGGACTAGTCCACGTCCTACGGGCGACGGCATTATTCAGTCTCCGTATACAATCCACGGGCAACCACAAACAAAACAAACACCCACGACACGAAGTGAAATTCTGGAGAAGGAGAAAGTTGTTACCGCGAAGCGGTAGCGTAATTAACTGCAGGGGCTTGCGCCTGCAGGGAAGAGCGTCCCCACAATCAAAAACCCCTCTAGCGAGGGGGAATCTGACAAAGTCTGCTACATCGGCCGCATCCGTCTAAACCTTCGATATACGGTGCCATAAATCAACTTGGCATTTTCGGAGAGGTGGACGGATAAAACCAAATAGCATCTGCCCCGAATCCCAGCGTCAGGACATCGCGGTCCTGTGCGCCGTCCTTCGGAAGGGAACAGGGACCCACCACCTTTCTGAAGACGTTGAAGAAATACAACGACATGCATCAGAGGTGTGGAGAGATGTACCCTTAAACCAAAGTTATCTGAAAGGCTCTGGGTTCTACTTTGAATGTCACATGAGATGACCAATTTTGGAAGACAAAAGTGTGTTTGGAGTTCAGTCAAAGGGGAGTCTTGCCTCTGGAAGACTTAGCCAATTTGGGCTAAGACTGTTTTGGATATAGTGTTAAACACTAGCACATATCTGGCGATCACGTGTTCCCACGTGATGCATTTAAAATAGTGCTAACACTAGGGATGAAATGCTCAAAATAGTGTTAAACACTAGAAAAATGAGGCGCTCACGTGAGGACATGTAAGGCGCTCTAGGATTGGGCCAAGATTCCTTTATTTTATTCTCAGAATATTCAAATAAGTGTTAAACACTTTTAGTCTTCAAGGCCATCACGTGTGGGCACGTGATGGGCACCCATGCACTGGATATTAACAAGATTTGTTAGGGGTCACGTGGGGACACGTGAGGGCGCCCAAAGTCTGCTCTGCCTTTGCTTTGTTCTCTCTTTTTTTTGAGGAATTTATCCAAGGGTCACGTGGGAGCACGTGACCCAATTTCATTCGTTCTCTTTTGATTACTGAGGAGGGTAGTCACGTGGACACACATGATCGGGTTGGATACTGATGCCTTTATGTGCATGAAAAGTTTAAGTCCCTTGTTTAAGAATTAAATTCTTTTGTAGGGTTGAATCCTAATTTATTTAAAGGAATTAAATTCCTATGTATTTGGAAGAATTAAATTTTTTAAACCTAATTCTCTCTCTAAGTTTGGGATCTATATGGCAGAATCTCCCCGATGAGAATTAAATTCTCAACTTATGGGGAGATTTACTTCTGCAGATCTTCAACCATAGGAAGAACTAAGTTTTTATATTAAGGGTTAAACCCTATTTTTGTTGGAGGATTTAAATTCCTATATGCTTTGTGGGAGAATATAATTCTCTGAACTTAGGTCTTCTCTTAGGTTTTAGATCTGCATGGCAGAATCTTCCCGATGAGATTTAAATTCTCAACTTATGGGGAGATCTGCTTTTGCAGACTTTTAACCAAAGGAAGAACTAAGTTCTTATTCAGAAGAGTTAAACTCTTAGTTTGAGAATTAAATTCTCCTTTTTTTGTGGAAACTTATAAGATGATCTCTTTCCCTTTCTTATCTAGGGTTTCTTTTTCTGAAGAGACCTTCTTTTCTCTCTGGAGAATTAAATTCTCTTTTCTTTTGTCTTCTTTCTCTGTTGTTGTAAGAAAAGAATCAGTTTGTTTAGTCAATCTTTCATTGAAAGATTTTAATTGATTTTGTAACCAACATGATCTTTTAGATCACTCAGTGAATTTTACTCACCATTGGATTTTTAATCCAAAACATATTTTGTCTGTTATTCCTGGCAAATTTCAGGGAAATCTTTCCTTGTATAGAATCTTTCTATAAATTGGTGATTTTTTAATCACCATTGGATTTTTAATCCAACAGTGCTCCACTTTATAGAGCGCAATATTTTTGTTTGGAAAAATCTAAGGAAATATTAGGGTTTTTGATTTCCCTTAATTAGAATTTAATTCTATTAGTTCAGAAGGATTAAGAGCCCATCACGTGTTAGCACGTGACCCCACTGATCGACCATTTAATTAGAATTTAATTCTATTAATTCAGAGATCTTTAGGAACCCATCGCGTGCTGGCATGTGACCCCCTGATTAAGCATTTAACGAGAATTTAATTCTCCTGTTTTAAAGAACTCAGGAATTATCACGTGTCAGCACGTGACCCTTGGTCACATGTGGGCACGTGATGCCCCATTAGGGTTTTTCCCTATTGTTTTATTATACCTTTAATTCTTTTCAGTGGGCTTAAAGGCCCATCACGTGTGGGCACGTGACCCCATTTGATTAGGATTCAATTCTTATCATTTCAGAGCCCCCAGGAAGCCATCACGTGTCAGCACGTGACCCCTGATCACGTGTGTGCACGTGATGCCCCATTGGGGTTTTTCCTTGTATTTTATGAGGGAACAAATGCCCCCACAGTGTTGTTCTCACGTGTTTGCACGTGAGTGCAACGCTGTAACTTTTGTGGCCGTTGGATCTGCCTTGGGAAGGGGGTAAATAAACCGTTTCCTATTATATTTTATAAATGCAGGGGTCCCTTCAGAAGCGCCTCCACTCTTTCATCTTCTTCCTTGTTCATTTTCCTTTGAGAATTTAATTCTCTTCCTCAGAGCTCAGTTCTCTGTTCCAAAAATTTTCAGAGTTTAACTCTGTCAACAAAAGATTTACTTTTTTAGGTAAGGATCTTGAACGACCAAGGAACTTCTTGTAGAAATTTTCTTTGGATTTTAAATCCACACCAAGGGTTTTTTCCCTTTAATAAAAACCCATCTTTCCAAGTTCTTTAAAAAAAAAGTCCAATCTTTAAATAATAAACCCCTTTTCTTAGGGTTTCTCTGATCTTAGGGGATTGATGATGATACTTGTCCACCCTCTGGAATTTAATTCTATCTCAAAGAGCTTAGCTCTGAAATTTTTTCTGGGAATTTAATTCCTCTGTTCAAAAGGAATATAATTTCTCTAAAGAACTTAGTTCTTAAGAGAAGACTTCCTGGGATTTTTCCATCCTGAGTTGTTCTTGCAGAGATCCTTCTCGATTTGCACAGAGTTCCTGTAATGGGTTTTCTCCTTGGGGGAATGTGCAGAGTCATTTGAATTTATTGAGAATCTTCCTTTTGTCCTCATGATAATTGCTCAGCATCATCATTAGTAAGCCGCCATATTGATTTTGTGAGGCCCATGTGTTTTGTAACCAATGGTCCCATAAAAATAAGTTGTTCGTCGCTTTCTTCCTTTCTTCCACTGTCTTCTGATATATATATTTATAAATATATATATATATACACATGTGGGCTTCACTTATAATTTCCCCTTTCTTTATTCCAGACACAATGGCTTCTCTTCCATACTTTCCCTTCACTCGTTCGGAGGCAGCTTTTCCTCAATCACCGTCGGATGAAGAAGTGATGGCAATGATCAGGGCCCATGATCCGGATTGCACCAACTTACTTTTGTGAGGGACCTGGTACGGTCATATCATCCGCGGTCGCCGAAGCTTTCTTTGCGAGGTGCCAACAGAACCTATCCGCCCATTCCTGCCGATGGACCATCCGCGGACTGCTTTTGCTGTAGAGGTGGCGAATTGGACTCCTACAGATCGGCTTGAGCTATCAACAACTGGGATACCAAACCAGCCTGTGCCAGCCATAGACATCTTAGGGCGTCGTATCTGCCGAGGTGAATCCCAGCCCTGGGGACAAGTCTACAAGACAGGGCTTACCCCTCGCCATTCTACGGGCTATCTTCTCTGGGCTCGTTACATCTTGTCCGCCCATCGTGCGTGACTGCAGAAGGTCTGGCTTTACCAGGAGGTGTACGTATCTCTCTTCCATTATCAGTCTCCTCACGTATGGTGGGTTAAAGTTTTTCTTAATCAATGAAATCTTCCCACCAACACTTTCTTGTTAGGGGACCGCGAAGTTTCGATCTCTTTGGAAGAGTTTCGCGAGATCTCAGGTTTACCGATTAGGGGACCGCCTTACGAAGAATTGTTGCCTTCTGATGAGTATGCCTTCGAGACGGTGCCCGCTACGCTTGATGGCTTGTTAACTAAAATTGCCGTCCGCCACAAGTATCCGAGTCTAATCAAGACGTTGGGGATTTTTGAGAAGCTGTTCATGGAATCAGAAGAACAGGGCGTTACTTTTAAAAGCTTTATCGCCTGCTTCCTTCGTGGTGATGTTCTATCAAAGGCGACTCCGAAGTTCGAGAATATCAATGACCCCTTCGGGTTTGGTTTAAATAAGCTACCGGCCAGAGAAGAAGATCTGCCTCAGTTTTATATCCCAATCTTGTCTGCTGTACCTTTTGAGTCGATTGCAGCTCCGGGCATGGATGAAGAAACTTTCTTTGTCGGCTTTATCAGCGTTTGGCTCAGTTGGTTTGTCGTTCTAACACACCGTCGATTCATGAGAGCTTCGGTCATTTACCCTGCTCATCGCATCGCCGAAGGGACACGACTAGCCGTGGGCATTGCAGGGTTGTCACATCTGTACCATGGGCTAAGCACTGTAGCTAATATCTCAACCCCAGGCGTGAAAGTAGTGAGTTTCTCTCTTCATTACTTTACGTCATGGATTGAGATGCACGTGCTAGGGGCATTTGCCGCGCATCAGAGACCCAGCTTTTATGATTCCTATACCTTTCCACGGCTCATGAGGTTGGTGGACGCTTCTGCTCTTGACCCGACTCAATTAGAGGCTCTTCGAGTGCTGCTCGATCCGTATGCCAACGAAGGTGGAATGGTATTTAATGATCGAATCCTCTCTGCTCTCTCGGGATCTGCTCAACAGTTTTTTGATTTATCGAAAGAGGGAGCACCCTCCTTGAAGCCCAAGGAAGCCATGCACTTGTATTCAATCAGACCCGGTTATCTGGTGTTCCGTCGAAACAATACGGCTCTTTTCATGCGGTACAATCCATACCGCTTTGCCCAGCAATTGGGTTATGACCAGGGTGTTCCCTTTGAAGCATTCACAGTGGAACCCCGCCCTTCTTTGGAAGCTGTTCGTGACGCCACCCACCATTTCATGAGGCTGAACACCGGTTCTCATTTCATAATCCCCGAAGCCGACTACACGGGTTGGTATCGCCACCGGGTTAGTCTAATCATTGCTGAGGAGAGGAGGATACTTGTTGGGCTTAGAGGTCCCATCCCGCTCCAGGCTACGGGAGTCCCGCCGCGACCGCGGACAATGGTTCGCCCTCCCTTGAGGGATGCTGGTACCATACTTATTCCTGAGGCGGCGAATGTGGACTTGACCCCGACAGTTGGGATGCCGATGCGCACTAGAGCTCAGGCAAGAGCTTCTGATAAGGCGCCAGTAGCAGTATCATCAGCTGCAGCGTCAGCAATGACAATGTCGTCATCGGTAGCACCGCCGAGAGAGGATATTGAAGGCGAAGTGGGTCAACATCGCACCAAAGCACCGAGGGAAAAGAAGCGATCATCTTCTGGTGTTAGTTCTGGGTCAAAGAGGCGAAGAAAGACGGTCACCAATCTGCTCGACTTTTTAGTGGAATCAGAGCCTATCTTTCAAGATGAACCACTAGCTATGCAAGAGCCAGATGGTGGTCTTCTTTTTACAGGTTCATCTGCCGAGGAAGCCGCACAATTGGCTTAGGCTATAAGACGCTCCCAGGATGAGACTAAAAATGTAAGGGTCCCGAAGAAGCCTTATCTTGTCGTCATCTTCTACGAAGATCCTCCCTCGATACGGCGGATATTTATAGGTCCTTTAGAAGAGGGAGGCAAGATAGCCCTTAAGCGGCCTATCTCGGCCGATACCAAAGATGCGCTGTCATTGTGGATTGGTGGCCACGGTCTACCCTCGAACCCCGGCGAGCATACCTCCTTAGGAAAGAGCGTCGCCTTGAAAAAACCATACAGAAGCTCCTTGGCGCATTGGTATACTTACATATCTTTTTGTAGTATTTTGCACTGCTTATATATATATATATATATATCCTTATCTTCGTGAAAACTTTGCAGGGACTTCGGTAATGGCAGAGGATCAGAGTTCGAGCCGCGCCTTGACTATGGACTCTGTAAATATCCCCGATGAGATGCCAGTAAGTGTGGAGGGGGTCGATACACCTGTTCTTCCTGCCGCGGAGTCCCATTGGTGGTTTTCGTTCCCCCGGTGCTTGCTCTCCCGGAAGAGGTATCTTCATTGGCCGCAGATTCAATGGATCTTTCTGGGGACGGCCCGGAGACTGTGGGACAGGTAGTCGAAGCCACCGTCCTTTCATTGGAGCCTGCAGCGGTGGCCGCTGCTCCTCAATTGGAAGCTGTTACACCGGCCCATATCCCCGATGATGTGCCTGGGGGCATGGAGGAGGAGGCCGAAGCTGCTATCCCTCCAGTCCAGAGCGGGAGGAGCATCGAAGGTAGCCTTCTATATTTTATTTTAATAATCTCCCCATCATCTGAACCTTTCTGTCTTTTCAGAGCATCGAGGATTGGCGGCGTCCATCGCGGACCTGTCCCTCAGGAAGTCTTTTCAGTGTCTGCTAGAGATGGCCGCTCCGCAGGCAATATCCCCTCAACGCATCGTCCTCTCTTCCGGGCAAGATTAGTGTTATTTGCCTTCTTCTCACGACATTATTATTATTTCATATAACGATACTGATGTCTTCTGCAGTTCTGGAAGCCGATGACGAAGTTGAGATTTTTGACGGGCCTGGGGATCTTTTGGACTCTTCTTGCATGACTGTGGGTAAGTAAAGTTTCGACGTTGTTCCATCTGCTCTTTGCTTGCAAGTTTCACTGATGGTTTATAAATCTTAACAGCTTTTCCAGTTCTTACCACACTGGAATCTCGCATCGCCATGCCACCCGGCCCCTATGCTCTACGTGCCTCCGAACGGATGACAAAGCTAAGCCTTCACTCTTTGTCAGCTCTGATTGAAGACCTTCGTGCTGGTAGTTTGATCACGGCCGAAGAATTTGCCGCTGAAGCCAACAATTCTCTCCCCTTTCTTACTGCTTACCACAACGAAACATTGGTGCAAGTTTGGGTTGAGTTTTGTCGTTGGGTGGAGGCTTGCTTACATAGTCTTGAATGTACGCGCCTTCCTTCAGAGGTTGTGGCTGCAAAGGCGAGCTTGCGGGGGCTAATCGAACGGTGTGCCGCAAATATGCTGTCATGCGAGAAGAGGCTCAGCCGAAAGTTTTCAGAGAGGAAGCTGGCTTCAACTGCGCTGGGGGAACTTCAAGTTGATCTTATGGCCAAGACCACTCGGGCGTATGAACTTTGGCGGGTGCTTCAAGAAGCTATCAGGGAGGTGGTAGCCATTGATAAAGCCGTCATTTTTACTAGCGAAATGATCGAAGCTCATAAAGTTACCGAAAAGGAGCTTGAAAGTCGGCTTGCCTCATACCATGCCCAACAGTCTCAAGCGGAGACCCATTTCTTAGTGATAATGAATCATGAAGCCGAGGTCCAGCAGAAAAAGGATGAACTGGAAAATCTATTAAATCGTCCGCCGGCGTGAAGAATTGTATATTTTTCTTTTTATTCTTCTTTTGTACATACTCCTGAATGAGAGTATTTTTTTATTCTTTCATAAATTGTACTTTGTATTCATTTTGATTCATGAATAAAAGACATATTTTGCTTCATGGTGGTGTGTCCCTTTTAGTAAATGTATTTTGTGGATAATCTATTTTGATCTCTTTGTAGGACAGTGATGGTTTAGGAGTCAGGTTCAGATCTACCTCCTAAGGCTTTCCAACTTTATGAGCCGTGAGGGTCTCATAAAGGTATTTCTCCTTACGAGTCATGAGGATCTCGTAAGTGTAATTTCTCCTTAGGAATCGTGAGGATTCCTAAGTGTTTTCTCTTGAGAGTCGTAAGGATCTCAGATGAGAATTTTCTTTCTTACAAGTCGAGAGGACTCGTAAGTGATTGTTTCCTTTCTTGTCGGAGAGTGTGGTCCGTAGAAAATCTACCTTGACCTCTCTGCGAGGCAACGATGGCTTGGGAGACAGGGTTAGGATCTGCCACCAAAGACTTTTCAACTTTATGAGCCGTGAGGGTCTTAAAGAATTTTCTCCCTACAGGTCGAGAGGATCCCGTAGGTGTATTTTCTTCTTAGGAATCGTGAGGATTCCTAAGTGCGTTATCTCTTGAGAGTCGTAAGGATCTCACAAGAGAATTTTCTCCTTACAAGTCGAGAGGACCCGTAAGTGATTGATGAGTTGACTTACTCCCGAATCAAAGAATTGCTTTGACAGGGAAGTCGAGGGTTGACTTTATCCGCATTTCACGGAGTCAGGGGTTGACCTTATCCGCATTTCACGGAGTCAGGGGGTTGACTTTATCCGCATTTCACGGAGTCAGGGGGTTGACTTTATCCGCATTTCGCGGAGTCAGGGGGTTGACTTTATCCGCATTTCATGGAGTCAGGGGGTTGACTTTATCCGCATTTCACGGAGTCAGGGGGTTGCTCTAGACGTTTCCCACGGGGTCAGGATTGACATTAGCCGTGTTCTACGGGACCAGGAAGTGCTCTGGACGTTTCCCACGGGGTCAGGATCGACATTAGTCGTGTTCCACTGGACCAGGATTTGCTCTAGGCGCTTCCCACAGGGTCAGGATTGACATTAGCCGTGTTCCACGAGACCAGGAAGTGCTCTGGGCGTTTCCCACGGGGTCAGAATTGACATTAGCCGTGCTCCACGGGACCAGGATTTGCTCTGGACGCTTCCCACGGGGTCAAGATTGACATTAGCCGTGTTCCACGGGACCAGGATTTGCTCTGGGCGTTTCCCACGGGGTCAGGATTGACATTAGCCATGTTCCGCGGGACCAGGAGGTGCTCTGGGCGTTTCCCACGGGGTCAAGATTGACATTAGCCGTGTTCCACGGGACCAGGATTTGCTCTGGGCGCTTCCCACGGGGTCAGGATTGACATTAGCTGTGTTCCACGGGACCAAGATTTGCTCTGGGCGCTTCCCATGGGGTCAGGATTGACATTAGCCGTGTTCCATGAGACCAGGATGGGTTGACTCTCGGTTGTCTGTGCATCGCCGAGTCATGGAACTGGAAACTTGTTAGTTATATATATGCCCTAGAGGCCATTATTGTACATATGATGTATATTATAGTGGATGCTTGGATATATATAGAGAGGACTTTCTTGCTCGATATGATAGTATGCTATCTGGTTACACTTTGTCTTAACATGTTGACTTGTATTGGTTTACTGTCTTGCTCTCACATGTTGATAAAGCCCTTTGGATATGTACTTGACTGTTAAGACTATGATGAGATCATACTAGTGGGGCCAGGGTAGTCAACGAGTACATCCTATAATTGTTCCTAGTCGAGGGAGTGTCGAGACAGGGCATCGATACTCCAGAGTAGACTAGCGTACACACATCTTGACCCATATGATGGGTGATGGATGATCCCATATCCATTGGTGTTTGACATCAAAGATGGTGTACGGGTGCTCAGTGGAGACTGGGTACACTGAACGGACTCGCCGAGAACTCCTAGATGGATTTATACCTATCATCAGATAGCAGTTCTCCGGTGACACTGGTACAGGTTAGTCTGTAGACCCGATCGTCATAGAGTCTTGTGTGATTCCCACTGTGCTTTGATTTCCACCTTACCACGTCCAAGAGGGCGTGCAAAACGGTGACTTTTGCGTACAGTCCCGAATCACATGGAGGCAATGAGCGATAGGAGGGGTTTCATCTCTTCCGGTATAGGGAGTTGATGTTGTGTTGTTTCGATTGGCTATAACTGGAAGTCCTTGGCTAGGGCTGATATGGAGTGCTACTGGTAAGTGTTATTAGTAGTTTCTCGACCTGTTATGAGCCTTACATCGACACGACTTATCGGTTACTGGGGTCTGACGTTTACCACCCCTAGACTAGATATGCGACATATCAGACGAAGAGACCGGACTGTACGGGAGTGTTACTGATTGGATTCACAGGAGAATGTACAGGCTTGCTTGTTGATCTTCTGATCGCTCAATACCTGGGTGGCTGTTACGTTTAGATAACCGCTTGCAGCTTGTGGGTGTTTGATATTATTATCACCTACTGCCGGCGTATTGACGATTCTTTGGAGTCCTACACAGAGGTTTCATGGCTCAGGCAAAACGGAGTAGGAGCACATATGTGATATGTGCGGGACCGAGAATAATACGATATGAGATACCGTATTCTATTCTCGCGATATGTGATATCGGCCGGGTATATGTGATATAGCCGGGTCATCGGATCAAGTGTTGATTCGATGAGTTGGTACTTGTTATATTAGTCTGTTATATGTTATATAGCCGGATTATCGGATCAAGTGTTGATTCGATAATTCAATGTATAATTATATATGTGATATATTACGTTATATTAACTAATATAAGCTCGCTTTATTGATTCTTTTTTCTCACTTGATAATACATTGATGTACATGCGATATATGTTAATTGTATTATTTTCTTTTGCTACATTATATATTATATATGCGATATATAATATTGTAACATGTTAGGATTACAAATGCAACAAGGGTTTTGAGTTTAAACCAAGTTAGGGTTTGGATTAGGGTTAAGTATTTGGATGAGCTTTCATGAAGCTTCATGAAGGTTTGATTTTTGTCATCTTTCTTTGATATTTTGTGGAAATATTTGTTAACCCAACCCAAAGCTCTACCCATGGTTTATTCTCTACAAGGGTTAAGGATCTCATTCTTAATCCATGGTTGTAATTGTAACCACAATAATAATTCATTATTCATCACAAAAGCTTTCTTCTTCTTCTTCCTCCTTGGAAAAAACTTTCTAGCCTTTTGTGTTGTGATGATTTAAAGTGAGAAATTGAAAACAAAAGAGAGCAAAATTTTTACTTCATCATCCTCATCTATTATAGCCACTTAGATTAGGGTGTTTACTTCACTAATACTTCATTAGAGAAGTGAGAGCTTAGGTTTAAGATTCTTCAAGGTAGATCATCTTCGAAAAGGAAGACTTCAAGCAAGATGCCTCATTCACCTCATGGAGCCTCTCTAGAGTCCGGGTTCATGATGATCGCAGCGAAGGGATCTTAACACGGAGCTTATGAAGCGAAAGAACGAACTACAAAGGTTGTAATCCCAAACTCTTAGAAGTAAAGTTGTTTGCTTCGATATTTTGTTTGATTCTCTAATTAACGATCTAGGGTTAGGGTTATCTAGAATGGCAAAAATTTAAACTTGGCATGGATGATGCCTCCCGAAACCTTACTGCCGCTGTAGGTATCCCAGCAGTGGTATCAGAGCCTAGCTAGAGAATTAGACGGATAAGTGTAGGATTACGAAACCAAAATAACTCCGAAACACCCGATGCAAAACCCCAGTTTCTTTCGAATTATTTTAGGTGTCAAAATTTTTTTCAAACAGTTGCAGAATGTTATATGAGATACAATATAAACACACACCAAAACCCATCCCCCCTGCTCCGATTTTGGCCGGCCAGAAGGCACAAAAATCCAGCCTACTCAGATTTATAGGTGAGCTGGGGTTTGGTTTTTGGGTGGTGTTCAAGTCTCTGGGGTTTGGTACTTTTGGTGTTGTTTATTTTTGCTAAATTTGCATGAGATGTTTATTTGCTAAAAAGATAATTCGGAGTGTTTCGTATTCGCAATTCTAGCTTTGTGTCGGATTGTTTAGACGGTGTTAAAAGTTCGAACGGATATCAATAACTCACGTTTTCCCCTGCCGGAAAATTTCCAAGTGTTGGATTTTTCCTTAGTTAAAGAACATTAAAAAATCGTGCAAGTGACGCGGTGGACCCTATAGAAGAACGAAACCATAACTCGATTTTGTGACCGTCAAAACCGCCAATAAACCCTAGGGTTTGTGGTGGTTTAGTGGTGCCACAAGTGAGGCGTTAGTTTGACCCTTCTACGGCTGGTTCATTGCTACGGTTGCATGTGATGGATGCTTTTAAACTAAGTTCAAGTGTTGAGAAATTGAGAAATTTTGAGTGTTTGTTGATTCGATCGGAATATTTAACATTGTCTAGCTTTTTCTGTAATGAGAAACAATATGTGGAATTCATACAGTTAGGCATGAAATGCGAAGTATGTGATATTTCGTATTTATGATGTCTAAGGAGATTGTGGATTCCAAATGTTGTAGTTTTACACTTTCTTTTCTGCGACCGTAAGTGTAATATGTGATGTATCGCCAGTTTCGTTGCTATACATCAACGACAATTGGGATACGCATATTTACTTACGTTGATGACATGTGATGTTATGTGTTGCTGTGATATGTTATATTGGATCGTCGTGTTCTGAATAGCCGGGGGTTTTATGTGAGATGAGAGTTTTTATTTTCATTCATGTAAAATTCATTTGTATGTAATATTCTTTTATTGAAGCACTTCCGGGTTGAGGATGATGTCACCATTGTATATTATTTACTTTTCCGCATTAGGATAGACCCAAGGCGGAGAGCACAAGCAGCCGGATTCTAGGGTCCAGTGGGAGGCCATCTCGAGGAGTCGAGACCGGGTCTCCTAACCCTAGAATTGGTAGGGTTGCTTGCCGCTCTCGTAGGGGTCTAGGGATGTGGGTTTGGCTGTTCATCACGACCGTGGAATCCGTGTTTTATACAGGCTCAAAATAAAATATGGACCTCCTAGTATATCCAATATTTTATATGTTTCTTCTACTGCAATGTTCTGTGATGAGATCATATTACTGCCTGAGACGAATGCTTATACTATATATATATATATGTTGATATATAAATATTACTGCTTTTGTTTCTTCTGTGATGCTTAGGAAGCATAAATGATGGGATTCATTAATGAGATTAATAAAAAGAAAGAAACCTAAAAGATGTTGCAGAATCAAATTTTCAAAAATGGTAGCTACAGTTTTTGCTTTGCATGGTGGTATATGTGATATACCCTGCACCTTATTCGATGAGGAAAGAGCCGAGATCCCTTCACCGGGAGTGACCTCTTTAGCAAAACTGGCAGATGCTACAAACTCACGGTTTAGTTTTTGATTGCTTCTATAGTTCTTGCTTTGCACAGCGGTATTTATGAAATATCATGCACCTTATTCGATGAAGAAAGAGCCGAGATCCCTTCATCGGGAGTGACCTCTTTAGCGAAACTAGAAAAGCCTCAAAAACAATCCTTTTCAAAATCACTTGTTTCTACAACAATATCAAGTTCATTACGCTCATGGTTTTCTGAAAAACCTGCGTAGCCCTCCGTCATTTCAGATAGATACTACTCAGTATTCGTGCTACGTTTGTTGGCCTGCGTCAAGGCGTAGTGTGCGGTAGCTAACTAGTGCTTATCTGTAACATGAGATGTGATTAGATTAGGGTAGTCGTACGACTTTGTTGGCCTGCGTCAAGGGTCGTGCGGGTGGGTTTAATTCAATCAAGAAATGTACGAATTGAACATGACTAGCGGACTGTGGTTTGTTGGCCTACGTCAAGGTCACAACACGCTAGGGGTAAAAGCATTATTGGGAATTTCAAGTATTGAAATTTGCAATGAGATTGCATACCTCCTATGAGATAGTTGGATCCTGATACCCACTGCGAGTAAGAGTTACTCCTGGGAAAGTTTTACACAGGACAATTAGCCGATCAAGTAGGTGTCTATAAAAGTGTTAACGGGGTTATGCCTCTGGGAAAATGAGGTTTATTTTAATTAGGTCCGTGCGAAAGCATGAGGAACCTCCCTCAAAGTACCAACACTGACCTGGCTGAAAGATTGGTGAACTTGTAAGGTGTAATTAATCCCGGCTAGTCTTACTTTTTAGGGTTTGAAGGAAGAATTGATGAAAACAGTGGGAGACATCCTGATTAGATAAGATAATAACCAATATAATCTTGCAAGAGCATACGCTAAAGTGTTTTTCTTCTCTCTCTCTCCAGGTAGTGACCATGTCAGGCCTTAATCAAGATAATAATATGGATATATTGACTGAACCCGCTTATTATACTGAGCAGGGAAACGTTGGCCCCGCTCTAACTTATAATTGTTATAAGTCCGAGTAGGGAATAGGAGAATATCTGGATTCTCATGCCGCCCAAACGAAGAATAAGCATGCTGATGCATCTTCTTCGGGTGTGTTTGTTATCGAGAACTGTTTCTCAGTTCACTTTACGTCCTGGGTATTAGATACTGGATCAGGATACCATATATGTAATATGTTACATAGGCTAAGGAAAGGTAGGGAACTGGGAGAGGGTGATCATTCCGTAAGAGTAGGGAATGGTGCAGATGTTGCAGCCAAAACAGTTGGCGAATAACACCTTGTATTATCAAATGGTAATACATTGATTCTGAACGAATGCTATTACATTCCGACCCTGATATGCAATCTTATATCAGTTTCTTTATTAAGTAAAGAGGGATATAGTTTTCTTGTACAGGATTATGTTATGAACATCTTCCTAGATCAAAAATTGATTGGATCAGGCTCGTTAAATAATGACATATACGTTCTAAATTAAACTACAGTTCTTAATGTACAGAACACACACAAGAGGAAAAGTTCAGAAATGAACGAATCCTTCTTGTGACATTGTAGACTAGGTCATATCAATGCGACACGACTAGCTAAGTTACATAAGGATGGATATCTGAATACGTTCGAATTATCATCTTATGAAACTTGTCATCCATGTCTCAAAGGCAAAATGACCAAAACTCCGTTTAGTGGACACAGAGAAAGAGTTAAGGAACTCTTAGGACTGGTACATAGTGATGTATGCGGTCCCATGTCTACACATGCCAGGAATGGTTCCTCGTACTTTATTACATTCACTGACGATCTCTCAAGATATGGACATGTGTTCCTGTTGAAACACAAGTCTGAAGCTTTTGAGAAATTTAAAGAATATAAGAACGAAGTAGAGAACCAAATGGGAAAAAAGTATTAAGATCCTTCGATCTGATCGAGGAGGAGAATACTTGAGCAATGAGTTCTTGGATTATTTAAAAGAGAATGGGATTCTCTCTCAACTTACTCCTCCTTATACACCACAGCACAACGGTATATCGGAGCGAAGGAATCACACCCTATTAGATATGGTGCGCTCTATGATGAGCACCGCTGAGTTGCCTATTTCCTTTTGGGGATATGCACTGGAGACAGCTGCAGACCTATTGAATATGGTTTCCACTAAATCTATGCCATCCACTCCATATGAGATATGGAAAGAAAAGAGACCATATCTTAATTATGTTAAGATATGGGGTTGTCCGGCATATGTGAAAACACAGAATCCGGACAAGCTCGGCGCAAGGTCTTTTCTGTGTAAGTTTATTGGATATCCCAAACATTCGCACGGGTATATCTTCTACCACACCGAGGAACAAAAGGTGTTTGTTTCTCGACATGCCACCTTTTTAGAAAAGGAATTTCTTGAAAAAGATATTAGTGGAAAAGAGGTAGAACTGGAAGAGGTTCCAGCTATACAAACTACGATAGAAGATTTGGTTGAACCAGAGGATTCAGCAGTTCCCGATGAACCCCAGCCTCTTCGCCGATCTAGTAGTGTTCCTTATCCACCTGAGAGATACTATGGTTTTCTCGTAGACGGTGGGAGCGAAGATTGCATCATGGAAGATGATGACCCGACTAGCTTCGAACAGGCCATCACGAGTGGGGATTCTGTGAAGTGGCTGGATGCAATGCGATCTGAGATGGAATCCATGTACACCAACAAAGTATGGACTTTAGAAGTTGCTCCTGAAGGGGTAAAATCCATTGAGAGCAAATGGATCTTTAAGAAGAAACTTGGTGTAGATGGAAAAGTTGAGACTTTCAAAGCTAGACTTGTTGCAAAGGGTTTTCGTCAACGACCAGGTGTGGATTATGACGAAACCTTTTCTCCAGTGGCTATGCTTAAGTCCATCCGGATCTTACTTGCCATTGCTGCATACCATGACTACGAAATCTGGAAAATGGATGTTAGGACCGCTTTTCTAAATGGTGATTTAGAGGAGTGCGTGTACATGACTCAGCCAGAGGGCTTCGTAGACAGTGGGAGCAGCGGAAAGGTGTGCAAGCTGCTTAAATCCATCTACAGGTTAAAACAGGCATCGCAGAGTTGGAACATCTGTTTTGATGTGGTAGTCAAAGAGTTTGACTTCATCAAGAACGTAGATGAACCTTGTATCTACAAGAAGGTTGCAGAGAGTAAGGTTGTCTTCCTCGTATTGTATGTGGATGACATACTCTTGATAGGAAATGATATTCCTATTCTGCACTCGGTCAAGCTCTTCTTGTTACAAAGATTCTCAATGAAAGATCTAGGTGATGCCTCCTGCATTTTGGGATTAAGATCTATAGAGATAGATCTAAACGGATATTGGGATTGTCCCAATCCAGGTACATTGACACCATACTAAAGAGGTTTAGTATGGAAGAATCCAAGCGTGGGAACTATCCCACGATCTCTGGACTCACTCTCTCCAAAGAGATGTCTCCCAAGACTGATTTGGAAAGAGCTCACATGCAAGGGATACCCTATGCTTCGGCAGTAGGCTCTATCATGTACGCGATGCTATGTACCAGACCTGATATAGCATACTCACTACGTGTAGTGAGTCGGTATCAAGCAGATCCTGGAGAGAATCACTGGACAGCTGTGAAGAACATTCTCAAGTACTTGAGAAGGACTAAAGAGATGTTCTTGGTGTATGGTAATAGAGAACTCCAGGTGGAGTCCTTTACCGATTCGAGCTTCCAGAGTGATAAGGACGACTCTAAGTCGCACTCGGGATTTGTCTTTACCCTCAATGGAGGGGCGGTGTGTTGGAAAAGTTCCAAACAGGAAACCGTTGCAGACTCGACGATAGAGGCTGAATACATCGCTGCCAACGATGCTGCCAAAGAGGCTGTCTGGATGAAGAAGTTCATCACTGAACTTGGTGTGGTTCTATCCATTGAGCATCCAATACCTTTGTATTGTGATAACAATGGAGCTGTGGCTTTGGCTAAGGAACCCAGGTCCCATCAGAAGTCCAGACATATTCTGAGCCGATATCACCTGATCCGGGAGATAGTTGATCGCCGGGAGATCGAGGTCAGGAGAGTTGATACGAAGGACAACACTGCGGATCCACTCACGAAGGCCATACCCCATACATAATTTGAGAGACTCTTCGGGATGTTGGGTATGAGAAACTACAACAGCTGGCCTTAGTGCAAGCGGGAGATTGTTAGTTATGTATATGCCTTAGAGGCCATTATTGTATATATGATGTATATTATTGTGGATGCTTGGATATATATAGAGAGGACTTTCTTGCTCGATATGATAGTATGCTATCTGGTTACACTTTGTCTTAATATGTTGACTTGTATTGGTTTGCTGTCTTGCTCTCACATGTTGATAAAGCCATTAGGATATATACTTGACTACTAGGACTATGATGAGATCATACTAGTGGGGCCAGGGTAGTCAACGAGTATATCCTATAACTGTTCCTAGTCGAGGGAGTGTCGAGACAGGGCATCGATACTCCAGAGTAGACTAGCGTACACGCATCTTGACCCATATGATGGGCGATGGATGATCCCATATCCATTGGTGTTTGACATCAAAGATGGTGTACGGGTGCTCAGTAGAGACTGGGTACACTGAACGGACTCACCGAGAACTTCTAGATGGATTTATACCTATCGTCAGATAGCAGTTCTCCGGTGACACTGGTACAGGTTAGTCTGTAGACCCGAGATCATCATAGAGTCATGTATGATTCCCACTGTGCTTTGATTTCCACCTTACCACGTCCAAGAGGGAGTGCAAAACGGTGGCTTTTGGGTACAGTCCTGAATCACATGGAGGCAATAAGCGAAAGTCGCGATTGCCTAATCATTTTGGCTATTTTTCGCGGTGCCGAATCATTTCGGCTATTTTTCGCGGTGCCCAATAATTTTGGCTATTTGTTTTATTTACTCGCTGCTTTTTATTGCTAGTTGCCCAACCATTTCGGCTATTTTGTATGCATACATTTCTACTTGCTGATTTTGTTGCAAGTTGCCCTAACGTTTCGGCTATTTCATATGCATTTGGGGCTCGCTGGCTTTTTACTGCGAGTTTGGGATTTGAGACCGATTTAGGCATCAGCATAGCTGCAACTGGGATATTGCTAGGAACGAATCATCATTTGCCTCTATCGATATCGAACAGAGGTGGCTTAGCGAACAGGGTTAGGATCCTGCCGACTAAGGCTTTTGACTTCATGAGCCGTAAGGGTCTCATAAAAGTATTTCTCTCTACGAGTCGTGAGGATCTCGTAGGTGCGTTTTCTCCTTAAGAATCGTGAGGAGTCTTAAGTGTATGGTCTCTTATAAGTCGTAAGGATCTTACAAGAGTGCTTTCTCCTTATAAGTCGAGAGGACTTACAAGTGTCTTTTGCCATATGAGCATATCCTAAGTCTCTGGTGGGACTTTGTTAGGGAAATGTTTATTCGCGCCCGCGGATTGTATACAAGGGTCAATATTGAACCGCTTGTAGGGCAACATTGGAGATTGTGATGGCTTAAGAACATGTTCAGATCCTTGAAGCTTAAGGCTTTTGAATCCTATGAGCCATGAGCGTCTCAAAGGGGAATTCTCCTTACGAGTCGTGAGGATCTCGTAAGTGTAATTTCTCCATAGGAATCGTGGGGATCCCTAAGTGTGTTGCTCCCTTGTGAGTTGTAAGGATCTCATGCAGGCATTTTCTCCTCACAAGGTCGAGAGGACCTTGCAAGTATCTTTTAACGAGATTGCGCCCTTTCGGGTTTTCACAAAACTCGCCGGTAGTCCTGCTGTTTTTACTCACGGAGCCTTTTCGGGTTTTCATCCGTGTCCATCTCGCTTATGGACATACCGTTTTCTTTCTTCTTTTTTTATTTTTATTTTTATATTTATTTTATTATTTTTTTTGTGTCTTTTTGGGATGCTGCGATCCGTAGTAGTTTATTGACGTCTCAGTCAATAGCCAGTTTTAGGACATAGTGGTCCATCGTTAGTTTAAGGACGTTTCGGTCCGGCGTTAGTTTTAGGACATTTCGGTCGTTGTTAGTTTAAGGACGTTTCGGTCCATTTGTCGGCTACTACTTATAGAGTTTAGGCTTAGGAAGATAGCGAGCGGACATAGGCGTCGTCATCTATCGTTGACCTAGGCCGTGACTCGTCAGGCGTAGTATTTTTTCAGGAATCGATCGTTTATTGGCCTGAAAGGTCTTTCACCATGCATGTCCATGAGTAGATAGGCTTCACCCTGGTAAACTTTATCTATGATGTACGGGCCTTCATAGTTCGGCTCGAATTTCCCCCGTTTGGCACGATTGGGGATCATAGGTCTTTTGACCACTCGCACGAGTTCGCCTTGGCGGAATGTCCTCGGCCTATTCAATCTCTCGTATGAGCGCGTCATCTTTGCTTTGTAAGCTTCCAAGCTTTGCTGCGCCATGAGCCGGGTTTCATCAAGGGCGTCATGCTCCTCAAGCCAGAAGTGAGCATTTTCCTCGTCTGTTAGCTCGTAATGAACCGCCACTCATAGGGAGGGTAACTCTATCTCCAAAAGGAGTACCGCTTCAGTGCCGAATACTAATGCATACGACGTTGTGTTTGTGGCCGTTTTGAACGTAGTTCGGTACGCCCAGAGAGCTTCATGCAGTCTCTCGTGCCAGTCCTTTCTATTTTTGGACACCGTCTTTTTCACGATCTTCGTTAAGGTCTTGTTGAAAGCCTCATCTAGACCGTTAGCTCGGGGATTATAGACCGAAGAGTATCTCCAGTCTATATTATGTTGCTGCGCAAAGCGGCTGATTTTGTGACTTCTGTAGGCTGGCCCGTTATCGGAGATAATCCGTCACGGAGTGCCGAACCGATAAATGACATGTGTCTTGAAGAAATGGAGGATATTCTCCGTCTTCACTTCTCTTAGTGGTGCTGTTTCTGCCCACTTGGAGAAGTAATCGGTTGTTGCTAGTTTGAACCGATGTCCTCCGGAAGATACTGGTTCGATAGGGCCGATTATGTCGGTTCCCCACATTTCGAACGGCCAGCTAGCCATCGTTGGATGTAGTGGATTTGGATGCTGGTGGATAAATTCCCCGTGAATTTGGCACGAGTGGCACTGCTTCACGTATTCGAGGCAGTCTTGGATTATCATGGGCCAATAGTAGCCCATCCTTTTGATCTTCAGTTTCATCTTTGGCCCGACTTGGTGAGAACCGCAGAGTCCATCGTGAGTTTCTTGGACGACTCTCCTTGCCTCTTCGGGTCCCAGGCATCTTAGCCATAAAGAATCAAATGATCTCTTATACAGAGTTTCATTGACGAAGGCGAAGGAGAGAACTCGTTTCACGAGCTGATGTCTTGAGGACGCATCTTCAGGTGTTCGACGGGATTTGAAGTAGTCTATAAAGACTTCTCTCCAATCCTTAGCTTTTTCCTGGTCTTTTATTTGTAGGGCCGTTTGCTCGGTCGCTCCTCTTTCTTCAGATGACTCTGTAGATATTTCTGTCGGTGCAAGAACCCGACGACTTTGCACAACGATCCTCACGTCATCGAGGTTTTCGTCAGCCAGCTCTTTAGTAAGTTTGGCTAATGCATCCGCCTTGCTATTTTCCGCACACGGTATGTTTTCCAAGGCATAGGCAGGGATTTGAGTTAGCAATTGTTGCACTCTCTCACCGTACTTTACCAACTCTGGTTTGCACGTCTGATAGTCGCCGTTTACTTGGCTAACGACCAGCTGGGAGTCTCCGTATATGAGGAGGTTTTCAATTCCCATGTTGACAACGGTCTCAAGACCTGCTATCAAAGCTTCATATTCGGCTTCATTGTTCGTCCTCGGCTCTGTTAAGGAGAAGGCGAAGCGCATTATCCCTCCTTGTGGAGTCACGAAGATGAGGCCTACCCCCGATTTGATTATGGGGGTGCTTTGTTTGCGCTTCTTCATGGAAGATGCTCCATCGAAGTAGAGTTCCCACCGGGTATCATTCTCTCTTCTATCCCCGTCGATCGTGTCAAACGCGTGCTCGTCAGGCAATTCACGGTTCAAAGGAGAGTCGGCAGGTATCGAATGCTCAGCAAGGAAGTCGGCGATAGCCTGGCCTTTCACTGCCTTGAGGGGTCGGTATGTCACCGAGAATTCCATTAAGAGTAGGGCCCATTTAGCGAGTCGTCCCGTTAATATAGCCTTTGACGTCAGATATTTGAGATGATCCACCTTTGATATGAGATGGACCTCATGTGCCAACGCATAGTGTCTGAGCTTCGTTATCGCGAAGATCAACGCCAGGCAGTGTTTTTCGATGGGGGAGTAATTGCTTTCTGCCCCTAGGAGAACTCGACTCAAATAATAGAGGGCTCTCTCCTTCCCTTGATCATTCTCTTATGCCCACAGCGCGCCTAAAGAACCTTCGAGGGTTATTATATACAGGACGAGAGGTTTTCCTTTAACGGGAGCGGCCAGTACTGGTGGATTCTACATGTATTGCTTGATTTCGTCCAGTGCGCTTTGGCATTTGCGATCCCAGACGAACGGGGTTCCCTTCTTCATTAGGTGACTGTAAAGTCGGCACTTGCCTGAGAGATTGGCTATAAATCGCCGGATATACGCGAGCTTCCCTTGGAGAGACTACGGTTGCTTGAGAGTCCTTGGCGGAGGCATTTCCATGATCGCCTTGATCTTCGACGGGTCTATCTCGATGCCTCGATGTCGGACGATGAATCCTAGGAACTTACCCGAGGAAACTCCGAACGCGCATTTGAGAGGGTTCATTTTCAAATTGTATTTCCAAAGGCGCTGAAATACGATCTTCAGATGCTCTAAATGTTCCTCGTATGATTTGCTTTTAACTACGAGGTCGTCAATATAGCATTCGACGATTTCATGTATGAGGTCATTGAAAATCTTCGTCATAGCCCTCTGATAGGTGGCACCGGCGTTCTTTAGACCGAAAGGTATCACCTTGTAGCAGAATATGCCCAAAGGGGCCCGAAAGCGGTATGCTTCTGGTCCTCGGGATGCATCTTTATCTGATTGTATCCTGATGAGCCGTCCATGAAGGAGAAAACTTCGTGAGTGGACGTATTATCTATCATCAGCTCAGTGACCGGTACTGGAAAGTCGTCCTTCAGGTAAGCTTTGTTGAGATCCCGGAAGTCCACGCATATGCGCACCGTCCCATTTTTCTTCATCACTGGGACGATATTGGCGATCTAGTCAGGATACTGAACTTCTTGGATGAAGCTGGAATCGATTAGCGTCATGACCTCGGCATTGATGCTCATCTCGAGCTCGATCCGCATTCTTCTCGGTGCTTGTTTGATCGGCTTGACGTCCGGAGATATCGCCAATTTGTGCACAGAAATCTCTGGATCTAATCCGGGCATCTCAGAATAGTTCCATGCGAAACAGTTTTTATACTGCATGAGCACGTCTTTGAGCATAGCCTCCTTTTCTTCAGACAATAGTTCACTGACGAACGTCAGCCATGGGTCATTTGCCGTTCCCAAGTCGATTTTTCTGAGGTCATCTGCAGTAGTATGTATCCCATCTTCCATCTCTTTTGGCGCCGGTGGAAATTTGGAGATCAACTTATCTTCATCGTTTTCAAAGCACCAAGAGAGGTCATCCATATTCTTGGGTTCTTCTTCTGACAGCGTTATCGCGTGACAGGTACGAGATCGTTTCCAAGACCGATGTTGATCTGGTTCTACTCTCATCGCATAAGTGGCTTTTGATTCATGCTTCCGTGGCGGACTTACCTTCCAACTGTTGGATAGAGCGAATCTGCCGAGTTGATACTGGTCTTCAACCCAGTTCTTGAAGGTGAAGCAGTCTTCGAGAGGATGTCATATTGCTCGGTGATAGGAGCAATAGTCTGGGTGAGAGACCTCGTTTGCTTGCTCGGGGTGCTTGGACTCCGGGAGTGTCATCATCTGATGTTTTATGACAAGATCGAATATCTTCTTTGTCTTGTCTTGGGAAAAAGAATATGCTCGACCCATCTTCTTTATAAGAGACGGATCCCGGCTGCTCGATTCTCGATCGTGTAGCTTCTTAGACCCGCTACGCTGCTGTCGAACGTTATTTCCGTTCTTTGGTTTATTTTTGCCTCTACGCCGGGTCTTTTGTATAACGGGCTAGCGACGAAGAGCATTGTCATTCTTCGTGGCCTGCTGAAGAAGGCGTTGCGTCCTGGCTTTCTCATAAATGGCCATTTCACGGCTATGGTCGTCCCAGAGCTTCTGACCCACTTCCCTTATTAGCTTGTCCATCTGTTCTTCAAACGACGGACTTAGCATTTTCATGGCGGGATCTCGTTTTGGTTCAGGGTTAGCATCTTTTAACAGAACATCTCCTTCTTCGTCAAAGTCGTGTATAACGTAGCAGCCGTGGAATCGTTCCCGTTTCTTGGATTGAACATATCCAAGCCCACTTGTTTCCATTCTCCCGTTGGGCAATTTTTGCTGAGTTACAGGGACGCTCCAGATCCTGTTGTAGAACTAGGCTTGTCGCGTGGTCTGTTTGAAGGGTATGCCTTGGTGCCTCAACAGCCTTTTTAATCCTTCTGTATAGTATCTGGGCAGACGGATGGGCTGAAGCCTGTCAAGTGTAGAATTGACACCATGCCAAATTTCTTTCTCCACTTTGGTTTCCGCGGATCGATAAAAGAGGATCACCTTTTCATCTTTTCGCCTGGGAGGGAAGTAGAATGTCTGCAGTTCTTGCACACTATAGGTACCAAGCGCGTCGAGCTCTTTGTAATGTTCTCGCGGAACCATGGCGATTTGCAAACTCCGATCATCGCCAGCGAAGGCTTGTATCGATGGTCATATAGAAAATACGGCATTGACCTCATCTTCTGAGTCACTGCCAAAAGCCAGAATAGGGGGGACGGTCCCGGCTTGTTGCATTGGGGTGGCCCTGAATGAACTATTTCTTCTTCCTCCTCGGTATCACTCCCGAAAACCGGAATAGTAGTGATAGCTTTGTTCTTCGGTTTGTGACATCTTTCCGTGTCTTCGAAATCTGGTAAGAAGTATTTTGCATCTTCGTACTTTCGGACTTCATTCATGGAGAATGGGTTCAACTCCCCTGTCACGGTATACTCGAGACCATCCTTGAAATACTTCATACACTGATGTTGTGTAGAAGGGATGATATTATACTCGTGTAACCAAGGCCTACCGAGCAAAGCATTGTAGCATGTCTTGGCGTCAATGACGTGAAATTTAATGTCCATGACGAGCAGCCCAAACCATAACGTTAGTATCACAGACCCGAGCGTCCGTGATCACTGGGAGTTAAACCCGGAGATGGTGATTTTATCACGAGCGAGATGCTGAACGCTCATGCAGATTTCCTTCAACACTCTTACATTGAGGAGATTGACGGAGGACCCATTGTCAACCAGGATTTTGCCTATCTTAATATTATGACAGTATCCGGAGACATAAAGGGGACGGTTATGCTCGCACGTCCCGAGGAGGAGATCTTCATCACCGAAAGTGATATCGGCCGTGTGCACTTCTTCCAGCTCGTCCTTCATCTTTTCTTCGGCGAGGAAAGCTTGGAACTGCTCGGGCTCTTGTAGTGCCTTGATCAAAGAATCTCTCGCCTCTTTGGATAGCAAAAGGGCGTCGAGAATGCTTAGCTGTGAGGGTATCTTCTTCAGGTGTGTCAGAACGTTGAAATCCACCTTACTTTTCTTGGGCGGATCCTTGGCTGTCAGCTTTTCGACGGCTTGGTCATCGAGAGTGATATCCTCAGGGACTTTTTCTTTTCCCTTATCCTTTTTGTTCGACCCCTTGTTTACGGGTCCGAGATTCTTTTCAGGTAATGTGCGATTGCACAGCTGAATGTTCTCGCAACTCTTCGGTTCTTCCTCTTTTCCTGAGGTGGATTCTTTGAAGAGAGGGCCAAGAGCCATTTCTTCTTCAGAATCACTCCCGAAGGTGAGAACTTGCGATCCCCTGCTATCAACCATGTGACAGTTGCCGGGGGCTCTTCCACGTTCGTCTGTCGCATTTTTCCACTGTTGACGAGCTTCACGCTTCATTCTCTTGAAGTGCTGCCTGTGAGCGACATACCCTTGCCACCAATTTTTAAAGACGTTGCATTCTTCAGTAGGGTGCGCAATCCTTCGATGATATAAACAGTAATTAGGATGCACATCCTCTTCATTAAGGTGTATTTCATCAGAAGTATTTCTTTTGGAAGGTGGCAGCTTCATTCCCATCGAGATGGCTTTGGCGAACCTTTTCTTCATTTTAAGCCTGCTCTTGTCTGTCGCGGGCATGCCTCGGTCTTGTTGGGGCGCTTCAACCCTTTCATCCAGTCGCCGACGTTTGGTTTTTCCAAATATGGCCATTTCGCGCTCTCGATCAGCCTTGCTTTTCAGAAGAGCTTCGTTCAGGAATGCATCAATCATCCCGTCTGACGATCCTAGAAGCTCTAATTCGGGATCTGCCCCCAGTTTCTCTGCGTCAGGAGCTTCTTCACCGTCTATCGACGAGTGAGAGATCACATGGCAGCTTGCCACATAATCCTCAAGTTCATCTGACGAGTCTTCTCCATTGTCATCATCTCCGTCCTCAAGGACGTGGCTGAGAAACTCTTGAAGTGTGACTGAGGTCCATGCCTTCTGGTTATATTCCTCCAGCACGTCAATATGTTTTTGCAGGTCCGTGCGCTTGTCACCAGGCTTCACGGGCTTTTTGGTCTTCTTCTTTTTCTTCGAAGACTTTGACGGCTGGGCCTGAGCGTTTTGATTATCACTACCAATTTTTGGTGTTGGACGCGGCTTCAGCATTCCCTTGATGACTTCGGGTTCCAGCAGACTTTTCCATTTGATCGTCGGGCATGTTTGGAGATCCTTCAGCATTCTTTTCGTTTTGGCAGAAAGAACGACCTCCCATGGAGCTTCTTCCACAAAAGAGCATGATGCCCCCGGTGTGTCCGCCTTTTTGAGAGCGTGTGGCTGGGGCGGGTTTACTTTCCAATTCTCGGACAGTGCGAATTTTCCCTGTTGGTATTGGTTCTCAATCCACCCTTTGAAGATGAAGCAATCTTCGATTGGATGGCCTATCGCTTGGTGATAGGGGCAATAATTGGGACTATTAGCCTCACCGGGTTGCAATGGGTATTTTGGATCCGGCAAGTTGATGAGCCTGTTGCGCACCGCCAGCTCGAACAATCTTCTCGTTTTGTCCCGGGGAAACGAATAAGGGCGCTTTATTTTCTCATTAAAGAATCGCCGTTTCTCGTCTTGGCGATCAGTTAGTTTTGGACCACTGGGCTGCTGTTGAGCATTGGCGACGAAGGTTGCTTTCCCTTTCCTTTTTTCGTTTCGAGATTCCAACTTCGAAGGAATGGTCTGTGGCCCATCTGGTCCATTTGGGCCAGCTTGTCAATCAAGGCCTAGAAAGTAATTGGCTTGAAGAACATCATGAATTGTGAAATGGTCGCTTGAGGGTCAAGGGTCCCTACGAACATGCCTACCGCAGGTGCTTCTTCGATGTGATATTCACACTTCGACCACAGATTCCGCCATCGTATTACGTATTGCACCCACGTTTCGCCTGGCTTTACCCTGGTGTTAATCAGTGCGGTGATCGGGATGCGCTCGCTAGCGCTTGCGAATCTCTGTGTAAACAGCAGCTCCATCTCTGCAAATGTCTTGACATAGTCATTTGGGAGTTCCGAATACCACTCGAATACTGTCTCCGAAAAGCTGCCAACAAACTGGCGAAGCAGTAGTTTATCATCACCTCCAGTGTTGCCGCACAGAGCCCTGAATTGAGCAACATGCTGGTGTGGATTCCCCGTCCCGTTATATATGTGGAATTTGGGGATCGTGTATCCCAGTGGGTACTTTATTTGGTCGTACCAACCCGGATAGGGTCGTCCAGTCTTAACAATTTGCCCAGCCGCTTCATTCGCCTGATGAACTCGTATCTGCTGAGCGATGTAATCATCCAGGGCAGCTTTGGAGATGGTCTCCTCCTTGGCTGTTGACAGAGCCGGCAGAGGATTTGATGTCTCTCCTCTATCATCTTCAATTATTACTGGAGGATCATCAGCTGGAGGGTCCGGCTGGATCATCATGCCCACCATATCTTGGAACAGAAGGGCCATTTGTTTTATATTGGCCGCTTGTTCCGCAGCCTCTTTGTCCTTCTTCTCAAGTATTCTCCAAAGGAATTCGGCATCAGTTTCCTGCTCACGGCGCTGCTCCGAGGATATCTCCAGGCTTGCTTTCGGTCCCGTAAGTGCGGCCATAGCTGTTAGCATTTCTTGGAGCTTTTGTTGTTGTTGCTCCGGAGCATTAGTCACTGATCGCGTAAGCGGTCGATGACCTGTGGAGATACGGCTACCTCTTTTCCGGATTCCATATAGATGGTGTGCACCACCATGCCCCCAAGCTTGGGGTGTTTGGAGTCTTGGCCTTTGGAGTTCGCTTCCGGCACTTGAGCTTTATTAGGCCTCTCTTTTTTGTGAAAATCCGCTTTGGTTTTAGGAGGAGCCGCTATATCAGGATCCGTCTTAGGGTGAGTCCCCTTCACCTGCTTCCACACCTTATATATAGATGAGGAAAGTTGTCTCAGGGAGCGAACTTGTTTCTGCTCTCGTGGGATCTCCATGGGCTGCAGAGACTTCTTCAATATTGCGATAGGAGAATTTTGTCTGACCCTTTGCAACAGTTTGAAGCTGTTCCCAGTTAGAACAACAACATTCACCACTGGGGTTGAAACTGGACCATGCGGAGAACTGCCCCCAGCTCATTTTGTATGATGTCGATATCGACGTTGACCATTTCTTACGGCCGGGATTTGATTAGCCTCAGGATTTTGCCGAGCCTGCCCCCTGTTTTCTTTGAGAGCTTAAATATTCTGCCCCCTGCGTCGACTTTGGTCCTTGGCAGGTGCCAGTTGTTTGAGAACTGATTCCATTGGCAAAGCTACAGCTTGGGGAACCAGCCTATGGAAGACAGACTTCCACTGGGCTTCCTCCATCGACGTTGAGGCACCAAGGGTTGGTGGTGGGAGTATCGACCTAAAGAGAACCCCGTTGATTTCTTGAAGAGCCAGATTGCAGAGATTTGAGATTGCAAGTGGCCCGTACTTGACTCCACCAGATATGACAGAGCCTGAGTTGCTAAGGTGGGAGCAAACGCCATTCTTCATAGAGACGAAACGCCGACTTCAGTATCCACTCCCCTAAGGGCAACCACAAACATACACATCGCGATTATCTGATCACGGGAAAAACACGACACATGAAGTGTGGAGTGGAAAGAGGAAAAGGTCCCACCGGGCGTGCCAGAATCTATTCTCCGCCGAAAGACGCGATCGGGACGTTGGGACGTCAGGCCTGAAATTCGAGGGCAGATGCTAATTGGTGCTATCCGTCCACCTCTCCGAAGATACCAAGTTGATTTATGACACCATGTATCGAAGGTTTAAACGGATGCAACCGATGTAGCAGACTTCATCAAATTCCCCCTCATCGAGGGGTTTTTGATTATGGGGACGCTCTTCCCTGCAGGCGCAAGCCCCTGCAGCTAATTACGCTACCGCATCACAGTAACCACTTTCTCCTTCTCTAGATGATCACTTCGTGTCGTGTGTGTTTGTTTTGTTTTTGGTTGCCTGTGGATTGTATACGGAGACTAATTTATGTTGTCGCTCGTAGGGCGTGGATTAGTCCAAATCCGTATTTTCTAAGATTTGGGTTTAGGGTTGGATTTAAGGATACGTTAGTCTCATTTGAAACTAAGATCAACTTAAACGTTTGTTAAGGATACGTTAGTCTAATTTTAGACTAAGATCAACTTAACGGGATCATTTAGATCCAACAAGAGAGCATTTGGGCTCTATTGTTTAGTTTAGGAACATTGCGGTCGATTACCAGTTTAAAGACATGGTGGTCCAAGGTTAAGGACATCATAGTCCATGGGCTTAAGGACCCCACAGTCCGAGGTTAAGGGCTCATAGTCCATGGGCTTAAGGACCCCACAGTCCAAGGTTGAGGACATCATAGTCCAAGGTTAAAGGACATCATAATGGGTTTAAGGACCCCACAGTCCGAGGTTAAAGACATCATAGTCCATGGGTTTAAGGACTCCACAGTCTGAGGTTAAGGACATCATAGTCCATGGGTTTAAGGACCCCACAGTCCAAGGTTGAGGACATCATAGTCCATTGGTTTAAGGACCCCACAGTCCAAGGTTAAAGACATCATAGTCCATGGGTTTAAGGACCCCACAGTCTATAGTTTAAAGACATCATAGTTTGTAAGATTTGCTGGTTGTCGGGACCCGTCACCTCTCTGAATACGTTGAAGGATTACAACGACAAATATCAGAGGAGTGAAGAGATGAACCCTTGAACCAATATTGGTTAAGGGATCTGTAGTTGGATTGATTTAAGAATCCTTAATCTCGTTTGGGATTAAGATCAACTTAAATGTTTGTTAAGGATACGTTAGTCTAATTTTAGACTAAGATCTACTTAACAGGATCATTTAGATCCAACAAAAGAGCATTTGGGCTCTGTTGTTTAGTTTAGGGACATTGCGGTCCAAGTTCAGATGCAAACATGGATTTGGAAATGCACCAGATAGTTATTGGCCATTGGGACCCACCACCTCTCTGAAGACGTTGAAGAATTATAACGACATGCATCAAAGGTGTGGAGAGATGTACCCTTGAACCAAAGTTGTCTGAAAGGCTCTGGGTTCTACTTTGAATGTCACATGAGATGACCAATTTTGGAAGACAAAAGTGTGTTTGGGGTTCAGTCAAAGGGGAGTCTTGCCTCTGGAAGACTTAGCCAATTTGGGCTAAGACTGTTTTGGATATAGTGTTAAACACTAGCACATATCTGGCGATCATGTGTTCCCACGTAATGCATTTAAAATAGTGTTAAACACTAGAGATGAAATGCTCAAAATAGTGTTAAACACTAGAAAAATGAGGCGCTCACGTGAGGGCACGTGAGGCGCTCTAGGATTGGGCCAAGATTCCTTTATTTTATTCTCAGAATATTCAAATAAGTGTTAAACACTTTTAGTCTTCAAGGCCATCACGTGTGGGCACGTGATGGGCACCCATGCACTGGATATTAACAAGATTTAATAGGGGTCACGTGGGACACATGACCCAATTTCATTTGTTCTCTTTTGATCACTGAGGAGGGGAGTCACGTGGACACACGTGATCAGGTTGGATACTAATGCCTTTACGTACATGAAAAGTTTAAGTCCCTTGTTTAAGAATTAAATTCTTTTATATGGTTGAACCCTAATTTATTTAGAGGAATTAAATTCCTATGTATATGGAAGAATTAAATTTTTTAAACCCAATTCTCTCTCCAAGTTTAGGATCTGTATGGCAGAATCTCCCCGATGAGAATTAAATTCTCAACTTATGGGGAGATCCACTTCTGCAGATCTTCAACCATAGGAAAACTAAATTCTTATATTAAGGGTTAAACCCTATTTTTGTTGGAGGAATTAAATTCCTATATGCTTTGTGGGAGAATATAATTCTCTGAATTTAGGTCTTCTCTTACGTTTTAGATCTGCATGGCAGAATCTCCCCGATGAGAATTAAATTCTCAACTTATGGGGAGATCTGCTTCTGCAGACCTTCAACCAAAGAAAGAACTAAGTTCTTATTCAGAAGAGTTAAACTCTTAGTTTGAGAATTAAATTCTCTTTTTTTTGTGGGAACTTATAAGATGATCTCTTTCCCTTTCTTACCTAGGGTTTCTTTTTCTGAAGAGTCCTTCTTTTCTCTCTGGAGAATTAAATTCTCTTTTCTTTTGTCTTCTCTCTCTGTTGTTGTATATCTTTTTTCTCTTCTCTTCTTGGTTCCTATTTATAGGAGAAAGAAAAGAATCAGTTTGTTTAGTTAATCTTTCATTGAAAGATTTTAATTGATTTTGTAACCAATATGATCTTTTAGATAACTCGGTGAATTTTACTCACCATTGGATTTTTAATCCAAAAGATATTTTGTCTGTTATTCATGGCAAATTTTAGGGAAATTTTTCCTTGTATAGAATCTTTCTATAAATTGATGATTTTTTAATCACTATTAGATTTTTAATCCAACAGTGCTCCACTTTACAGAGCGCAATCTTTTTGTTTGGAAAAATCTAAGGAAATATTAGGATTTTTGATTTCCCTTAATTAGAATTTAATTCTATTAGTTCAAAAGGTTTAAGAGCCTATCACGTGTTAGCACGTGACCCCACCGATCAACCATTTAATTAGAATTTAATTCTATTAATTCAGAGATCTTTAAGAACCCATCACGTATTGGCACGTGACCCCCTGATTAAGCATTTAACCAGAATTTAATTCGGTTATTTTAAAGAACTCAGGAATTATCACGTGTCAGCACGTGACACTTGGTCACATGTGGGCACGTGATGCCCCATTGGGGTTTTTCCCTGTTGTTTTATTATACCTTTAATTCTTTTCAGTGGGTTTAAAGGCCCATCACGTGTGGGCACGTAACCCCATTTGATTAGATTTCAATTCTTATCATTTCAGAGCCCTTGGGAAGCCATCACGTGTCAGCACGTGACCCCTGATCACGTGTGTGCACGTGATGCCCCATTGAGGTTTTTCCTTGTATTTTATGAGGGAACAGACTCGACTCAAATAATAGAGAGCTCTCTCTTTCCCCTGGTCGTTCTCTTGTGCCCATAACGCGCCTAAAGAATTTTCAAGGGCTGTTCTGTATAGGATGATGGGCTTTCCCTTGACCGGAGCGGTCAGTACCGGCGGGTTCTGCAGATATTGCTTGATTTCGTCCAGTGCGCTGTAGAATTTGCGATCCCAAACGAACGGGGTCCCCTTCTTCATTAGACGACTGTAAGGGCGGCATATGCCGGAGAGGTTAGTTATGAACCGCCGGATATACGCGAGCTTTCCTCGGAGAGACCGCAGCTGCTTGAGAGTTCTTGACGAAGGCATTTCCATAATCACCTTGATCTTTGACGGGTCTATTTCGATGCCCCGGTGTCGTACGATGAATCCCAGGAATTTGCCCGAGGAAACTCCAAACACGCATTTCAGAGGGTTCATCTTCAAATTATATTTCCGAAAACGCTGGAACACTATTTTCAAATGCTCCCAGTGTTCCTCGTATGATTTGCTTTTTACCACGAGGTCGTCGGTGTAACATTCAACAATCTCATATACAAGGTCATCAAAGATCTTTGTCATGGCCCTCTAGTAGATGGCACCAGCGTTCTTCAAACCGAATGGCATCACTTTGTAGCAGAATATGCCCAGCGGAGTTCGGAAAGCAATGTGCTTTTGGTTTTCAAGATGCATCTTGATTTGGTTGTACCCTGAGGATCCTTCCATGAAGGAGAATATTTCATGGGTGGATGTGTTATCGATCATCAACTCGGTGACAGGCACTGGGATGTCATCTTTCGGACAAGCTTTGTTGAGATCCCGAAAATCTACGCAGATGCATACTGTCCCATTTTTCTTCATTACCGAAACGATATTGACGATCCAATCGGGGTATTGAACTTCTTGGATGAAGCCGGAGTCGATTAGCTTCTTGACTTCGGCATTGATACGCATCTCAAGCTCGGGACGCGTTCTTCTTGGCGCCTATTTGACTGGCTCGACGTCCGGCGATATCGCAAGTTTATTCATAGCTATCTCTGGGTCTAATCCCGGCATCTCGGAATAGTTCCATGCGAAACAGTCTATATACTGCATAAGCATGTCTTTTAACATGGCTACCTGTTTCTCAGACAGCAGCTCACTAACGAACGTTGACCTTGGCTTGTTTGTCGTCCCCAAGTCGATTCTTTTTAGGTTGTCTGCCGTGGTGTGTATCCCATCTTCCAGCTCTTTTTGCGCCGGTGGAAACTCTGAGATCAGCTCGTTCTCATCTTCATTTGCGAAGCACTGAGAGAGGTCGTTCGTACTCTCGTACTCTCCTTCTTTTGAGAATGTTATCATATGGCAGGTATGAGCTCGTTTCCAAGCCCGATGATGATCTAGAGTTTCCCACGCAGTGTAGGTGGTTCTCGGCTCATGCTTTCGTGGCGGGGCTACCCTCTAACTGTCGGATGGAGCAAACTTGCCTTACTGATACTGATCTTCAACTCAGTTTTTGAAGGTGAAGCAGTCTTCAAGAAGATGTCCCACGACTCGGTGGTAGGAGCAATAATCCGGATGATGGACCCCGTTTATCAGTTCGGGGTATCGAGACTCCGGGAGCGTCATCATTTGATACTTCATGATAAGGTTGAATATTTTCCTTGTCTTACCTTGAGGGAAAGAGTACTCCCGACCCATCTTCTTCATAAAAGACGGGTTCCTGCTAACTTTTCCTCGCTCGCGTGGCTTCTTGGATCCGCTTCGCTGTCTTGGAATGCCGTCCCCATTCTTGACCTTGCTGTTGTTTCTACGTCGGGCTTTCTTTTTGCCACGAGAACGCACAGCGGGTTGGCGGTGAAAAGGATCGTCATCCTCCGTAGCCTGCTGAATGATACGTTGCGTCCTGACTTTTTCGTAAATTTCCATTTCACGGCTGTGGTCATCCCGTACCCTTTGACCCGCTTTCCTTATTAACTTGTCGATCTGTTCTTCGAATGACGGACTCAGTATTCTTACGGCGGGATTTCGCTCTGGTCAATACCAGCGCTATCTGGACAAGCATCCCCTTCTCCACCGGAGTCGTTTATAACATGGCAGCTATGGAATCGCTCCTGTTTCTTGGACTGAACGTATCCAAGCCCAGTCGTCTCCATCCTCCCGTTGGGCATCTTTCGCTGAGTCCCGGGAACGTCCCAAATCTTGTTATAGAACTGGGCTTATTGAGCAGTCTGTTTGAAGGGTACGCCTTGGCGTCTCAATAGCCTTTTCAGTCTCTCTGCATAGTATTTGGATAGACGGATTGGTTGAAACCTGTCGAGCACAGGTTCGACACCATGCCATACTTCTTTCTCTACTCTAGTCTTCGTGGATTGGTAGAAAAGGATCGCCTTCTCACTTCTTTGGCGAGGAGGGACGTAGAAGGTTTGTGGCTCTTGCACGCTGTACGTATCGAGTGCATCAAGTTCTTTGTAATGCCGCTGCAGGACCGGGGTAATCTGTAAACTCTGGTCAGTTCCAGCAAAGGTCTGCATTGGCGGGCGGAATGAGAACACTGCGTTGGCCTCGTCCTCAGATTCACTGCCAAAGACCAGAATAGAAGTAGATGGTCCTGGCCTGTTGTCTTGGGGTTGTCCCGAGTAGGCCATCTCTTCATCCTCCTCGGTATCGCTTCCAAAGATCGGGATAGTGGTGATGGCTTTTTATTTATTCTCCGGTTTGCGACATCTTCCATGTCTTCGAAGTCTGGTAAGAAGTACTTGGCGTCTTCATATTTGCGGACTTCATTTATGGAGAATGGGTTCAGCTCCTCTGTAACTATGTACTCGAGGCCGTCCTTGAAGTACTTCATACACTGATGTTGTGTATGTTCTCCTCCGAAAGACGGCCGAGACTGAACGTCTTGCCTGAGATTCGGGGCAGATGCTATTTGGTTTTATCCGTCCACCTCTCCGAAGATGCCAAGTTGATTTATGGCACCGTGTATCGGAGGTTTGGACGGATGCGGCCGATGTAGCAGACTTTGTCAGATTCCCCCTCGTTTGAGTGGTTTTTGATTGTAGGGACGCTCTTCCCTGCAGGCGCAAGCCCTGCAGTTAATTACGCTACCGCATCGCGGTAACAACTTTCTCCTTCTCCAGAATTTCACTTCGTGTCGTGGGTGTTTGTTTTGTTTTTGGTTGCCCGTGGATTGTATACGGAGACTAATTTATGTCGTCGCCCGTAGGACGTGGATTAGTCCAAATCCGTATTTTCTTAGATTTGGGTTTGGGGTTTTAGTTTGAGGATACGTTAGTCATATTTGAGGCTAAGATCAACTCAAATGTTCGTTAAGGATGCGTTAATCTGATTTGAGACTAAGATAAACTTAACGGGATCGTTTAGATCTGACAGAAGAGCATTTAGGCTCTATTGTTCCAGTTTAGGGACATAGTGGTCCATTTAATGTATGGCCATCGGGACCCGTCACCTCTCTGACGTCATTGAAGGATTACAACGATAGGTGTCAGAGGAGTTCAGAGATGTACCCTTAAACCAAAGTTGATTAGAGGATTTATAGTCCGATTTGGGACTAAAGTCTGTTTGAAAGTTTAAGGATACGTTAGCCATATTTGAGGCTAAGATCAACTTAAACGTTTGTTAAGGATACGTTAGTCCAATTTGAGACCAAGATCAACTTAACGGGATCGTTTAGATCCGACAAAAGAGCATTTGGAGGCTCTATTGTTCCAGTTTAGGGACATAGTGGTCTATTGCCAGTTTAGGGACGTGGTGGTCCATTGCCAGTTTAGGGACGTGGTGGTCCATTGCCAGTTTAGGGACGTGGTGGTCCATTGCATGTATGGCCGTCGGGACCCATCACCTCTCTGACGACGTTGAAGGATTACAACAACAGGTGTCAGAGGAGTTCAGAGATGTACCCTTGAACCAGGTGTAAATTGATTTAAGAGAGCAGCCATGCTCAGTCAATTTAATTTGAGGACTTACGGCCATGATTGGGCTAAGTCCAGTTGAAAATGTTCAACGTTTTTATTTGTCTTTGGCCTATTAGGCCTGTGCTAGGGCTTTGCCCCTGTTTAATAATGCACTGCATTTTATTCTGGCCTGTTAGGCCTTTTTGATTTGGGCCCTGTCCCTTTTAATAGTACATAGCACTGTTGTTTGGTCTGATAGGCCTTTCTATTGGGCTCTGCCCTTTAATAATGCGTTGCATTAATTAGTCTGACAGAGCGCCACGTGGCTTGTCAGGCGCTTTGCGCCAATTGAGGAGCGCAAGGCGCAAGTCCATATGGAGGTGACACGTGTCACGCTCCGGTGAGCGCAAGCGCAGCGCACTGTGCCAATGCGCTGCGCTTTTGCGCTGCTGACACGTGGCGCGCTCTGGTGAGTTGCGCCAATTCATGAGAGCAGTGCTCTGTTTTAAAAGCGCATAGCGCAAGCTGTTCTGGAGCTGACACGTGGCGCTCTCTGGTGAGTTGCGCCAATTTCAGAGAGCAATGCTCTTATTTCAAAAGCGCATAGCGCAAGCTGTTCTGGAGCTGACACGTGGCGTTCTCTGGTGGCTTGCGCCAACCCGAGAGCGCAACAGTGCAGATTTTGCAAGTGCAGGGCACTGTTTTATTATTTTGATCAATTTTAGATCAAAGAAAACAAATTTTTCTTGTTTTCAAAGAACCAGTGGTTCATCAAAAGGCAATGCCTTTATTATTATTATATTTTTATTGAAGATCTTTGATCTTGTTCTTAGATCAATGATCTTTTTAGAAGAAATTTTTCTTTTTTATTCAAAGGGTTTACCTTTTTTCTCTTTTTGAGTTCTTCTCAAAATTTTCTTTAGAGGAGTTCTCTCTCTGTTGTTGATCTCTCTGTGTTGTTGTTGATGATCTTGATGTGTTGGGTCTGGGGGCCTTTTTATAGTGCCAATAATTTGTTGAATTGGTTAGAGAGATTTTTCTCTGAGTGATTTGGGGATTTTTCCCCACCGTTGGATCTTTGATCCAAGGGCTTCTGTTTTACAGAAGGCAATCTTCTTGTTTTTAACAAGATTGAGAAAGATCTTTCAGAATTTTAATTCTGTTTGGCGTAAGCGCACCTACGCTTGACACGTGTCGCACAGCGCAGAGCGCAGCGTAACTGCGCTGCCACGTGTCGCGCAGCGCAGAGCGCAGCGCAACTGCGCTGACACGTGTCGCGCAGAGCAGAGAATCTGAAGCGTTTCTTCATTTATTTTTATTTTAATTTCCACTTTAATTTTCAAAACAGAGCTTGGCTCTGATTGGGGGAAAACAGAAGCGTTGCTTCGTTTCCCGCCTTAGAATTTGAACAGAGTATTGCTCTGATTGGGATAAACAGTGTAGAAGGGATGATGTTGTACTCATGTAACCAAGGCCTGCCGAGCAGAGCGTTGTTACAAGTCTTGGCGTCAATAATATGGAATTTGATGTCGGTGACGAGTAGCCCAAAGCGTAGTGTCAATATTACGGACCCGAGCGTTTGTGATGACCGCGAGTCGAAACCGGAGATGGTAATTTTATCCCGAGCCAGGTGCTGCATGTTCATGCAAATCTCCTTCAGTACTCTTACATTGAGAAGGTTAACGGAGGACCCGTTGTCGATCAGGATCTTCCCTATCTTGATATCGTGACAATACCCGGTTACATACAGCGGACGGTTGTGCTCGCACGTTTCGAGAAGGAGGTCTTTATCGCTGAAGGTGATATCAGCCATGTGAACTTCTTCCAGCTCGTCCTTCATCTTTTCTTCCACCAGGAAGGTTTGAAACTGGTCGGGCTCTTGTAACGCCTTGATCAGGGAATCTCATGCCTCTTTAGACAGGAGAAGGGCATCCAAGATACTCAATTGTGAGGGTATCTTTCTTAGATGTGTCAGGACATTGTAATCCACCTTGTTCTTCTTGAGCGGGTCCTTAGCTGTGAGCTCTTCGACGAATCTATCATCGAGGGCAATCTCCTTAGGGACTTTTTCCTTCCCTTTGTCTCTTTTGCCTGAACCTTTGTTTGAGAGTCCGAGATTCTTTTCGGGCAACGTACGGTTACGCAGCTGAATGTTCTCATAGTTCCTCATCTCTTCTTCTTTTCCAGAGGCGGATTCTTTGAAGAGAGGGCCAAGGGCCATTTCCTCGTCCGAATCGCTCCCGAAGGTAAGAACTTGAGGTTTTGCTCTTGTTGGGACGACATCAACCATACAACAGTTACCGGCTGTTCCTTCACTCTCGTCTGTCGTGCTTCTCTGCTCCCGATGGGCCTTGCGCTTCATTCGCTTGAATCGTTGTCGATGGGCAACGTATCCCTTCCATCACCTTTTGAAGGCGTTGCACTCTTCGGTAGAGTGCGTGACCTTTCGATGGTATAAGCAGTAGTTCGGATGTTGTAACAACCGAGTTCATTTATACCAATTCCAGTTCCCGTATTTATTTATTTGTGGTATTTTATGATTTATCGTGTTTTGGGTGCGAATGGTATTTTACATTTTACTTTGCATTCGACTCGACCCGCTTGCTTGAACCTGTTTGATTTATATTTATGGATTACCCTGACTTGTTACGTAGATTGTGCATTTTCATGTTTTAGTACATACTGGCATTTCATCTAGCATCGCATATTTTACCATATAACATTTTAGGTCATGTAAAATAAATTAAAATTTCATTTCATGGCTTGCTTGATACCCCTAACCCCATGGTAGCATCCGCGCATCTTGTTCTTGTCCCGTTCAGTGAAACGGACGTGTTTTGATGGCTACACGCACGTACGTGCATCCATTCTTGGGGGTATGCATTTTCGTTACCCGGACATTCATTTTGAATTTTGAAAGTTGCCTATATTTTTCGTGAATTTTTAGACCCGACCCGGGCGCGTTTTGGAATATTTTTGTATCCCGCCAAAATTCAAATTAATTAATTTAATATTCTTATATTTTTATCCAGCTTTTAAAATATCGATAACAAACAAAAATCTTTTTAAATTTTTTTTAAAATCTAATCCTAACTCCCCAGCTCTCTCTTTCTCTGCCCGTGGCCCCCACCTTTTTCTCTCTCTCTCTTTCTTTCTTTTCCTTTCTCTCTTCTCTTTCTTTCTTTCTCTCCTTCTCTCTCCTCACAAAACGTCAACCTTATATCTCCATACTGTTCATTTCTCTCTCTCTCACCTCTCGATCTCGCTCCCTCCCTCTCTCTCCTCTCTCCTCTCGCATTCTCTCTCTCTCAGCCCTCTTTCTCTGTCTATCTCTCTTTCTCTCTCTCTTTCACAATCCTCTCTCTTTCTTTATATGTATATAATATAAATTTTTTTTTATATATATATTAATTTTAAAACCCTATTCATATACCTCTCTCTCTCTCCTTTCTTCTCCGTTCCCTCCTGCCTCGCGTGAACCCTAACCCACGCTCACCCTAGCCATCACCGCCGCCGCCGCCGCCTTCATCCTCTCACCACCTTTGCCCTCATCATCATCAGCTCTCTCCATCACAACCACCGACGAACATGACGACCCAAGAAACCGACGCTGCAACCCTCGCCAGCACCTTCGCCGCCGGAGCTCCGACCTCATCGTCGCCGTCGACCTCCACACCCTCGTCACCGCCTCCATTTCCTCCTCTCCTTCCTCTACTCTCTTTCCCGACGACGAAACCTGCCGAACCCAACCTCGTCACCGCGCCTGCACCTTCGTTGTCGTCGTCACCCTCATCGCCGACCATCCTCGTCGGCCTCCTCTTGTCACCTGCACCACCTCTCTATCCTCCTTCTCCCTGAAGCCAACTCACTCCCTGCAACAGCCCATCCCCGAGCTTTAACCTTGCACCCATGAACCCATCGCTCGTTGTCGCCTTCGCCGAGCAATCACCTTGTCGTCGCTACCTAACCCTCGTCCTCCACACATCTCATCGACCACCATCACTCCCTATCCTCCAACAACCGAGCCCATCCCTGCACGTTCAAACCCTGGAAGAGAACCCCCGACGCCAAGAACTGCGGCCACTGGTTCGCCGGTACCTCGCCGGAGCTCCAACCCCGCCGGCCTCAAATCACCACCACCTCTCTCCTCTCTCATATCCTCCTCCCTGCACCAGAAACCCAGCACCCCGATCCCCGACATCAAGAAACCCGCAACCCCATTGCCTCGTCGCCGGAAAACCCTCGCCTGCACCCTCGCCGTCGATGACCCATCGTCGTCATCCCCTCACCCTTGTCTCTGACCCCAAAGCAAAGCCTGAGCACCAGCCCCTATCCTTCTTCTTATTATTATTTATTTTTTTCTTTCTTGTTCTCGATCTTGCTTTTTCCGGTCATTGCCGGAGCCGTACCGTCGCCGACGATCCAGGCGACCCAGAAGACATTCTCGTGCAGTGTGGTCACTTCTTGCATTGGCTGGTTCCGTTCCGGGCACGCGTGTGTGCATCGCAGCTTTTACCGACATTGGACGTTGCAGCGCATATCCGTATCGCGATCCATCAGGCAAGTTAATCTTGCTACATGCTACTTAAATTATTATATACTTATTTAAATACATATTATACCTGTTGTTTAAATCTAGTGCCCCATATTTCATTTTAACATTTCGATGTTCCGTTTATATCATTTTAGATCTAGATCATGGAAAATAATCTTGTTACATAGTAGATTATATTAAACTGCATCCATACCAATATTTATTTCACATAATGCTTATTTGTACATCCCATAGTACCATTTTATAGTTTGTAACTTTTCGAATACCCGTTTACATCCATTTCATTTAGAATATATATATAATTACATCCATAGATCACTTGAATATATAATACTGTAATATTGACACCCCATGTTTAATAAAGTGCATCCTAATTAATATTGGAACTATTAGTGTAACTTTAATCGATAACTGTGCATCCATATGTTTGAATCTATACCTATTTGCATACCACATCACATTATTCCATTTTATTGTTATATTGGTATCCCATACTTGTTTTGTGTACCCATGCTTATAACAGTTTGATTATGAGCACCCACGTGACATTTGTGCACCCCCTGACATGGCTTGATACACTATTACTTGATATGACTTGATACCGTGCACTTCTTGATATGATTGGATTTATATACACTACCTGACTTGACCTAATATACCATAACTTGACCTGTTACCTGATCTTGTTACTAATGCCAACAACCTTGACATGTTGTCCTTACGGACATTTCCTGTTGTATATCCAGACAAACATATGTACTTGCCTGATCCTGTGTTGGTATTAGCTCCAGATTTATCAATACCTGACTTGAACATATAACTTGGGGGTATGGGGAAATCAATGATGAAACCTGATTTGTAACTCGACAGTTCGATACCTTTACTGATCAGTCTTACGGGCTAGGCCAGCCCCGGGGTGATGCTGCTGACATCACTCGTCATTACATACTACCCTTTACTGCCTTGCGGCACGTCTCGGATTCAGCCCGAGAGTCTTAGACCGTGGTCCCGGGCACGCACAGGATACTATTGAGTTACATCGATGATTCATCAAATTGATTTCAAAGACTTGAGAGTAGTTAACCCAGTAGACCAGTTTAGATTACTCATTGCACATCACCTGTGCCTTACCCTTCACTGTCACTTTTATATTACCTGTTATACCTGTTTTACCATTCATACTCGTAATTGCATGCCTTGCTACCCCCTATTTATATTATTGCTTGATGTTATGACGCACTGACGTCTGGGTTTTGCATGGCCCAGATCCTCTATCTTTGTCGCAGGATGATCAAGAGTACTGCTGCTGTTAGACCGAGCAGTGAGGATCCTGTTGGTATCCAGTTTTACTTTCCAGGTGTTTTATTTATTGGATCTTTTGCTTCCGCATATTATATTATTTCTTGACTCGTTTATTCTGGCTCATGGACATGTACTAGATAGTTTATTTACTTTCCTGTTCTTGATATCTCTACAGCCGTAATATGACTATGGAGGGATTTTTCCTATCCACAGGTAGCATGGTTGGCTCTGTCACATGCCTATCTTAGCGCACTCTGGGAAGTGGGGCGTGACAGATGTACAACCGGTTCGTCGGGGCACATACTCCCGGAAGTATTCTCTTTAAAAGGTGGCAGCTTCATTCCCATTGACGGAGTTTTGACAAACAGCTTCATATCAGCTTCAAATGTCGGCTGATATGAAGTCTTCTATTGATACCATAAAGAAAGACTCTGTCTCCCACGGTGAGAGTATTAAATCAATAGAAAACCAAATTGCACAGTTGAACGCCGCAATGAGTGCGAGAGAGAAAGGGAAACTCCCATCTCAACCCCTACCGAATCCTGGCCACTCACAAAATCATAACGTGAGTGCCGTGATTATGTTGAGATCGGGAAAAGTGCTGAATAACCGAGTGGGTGAGAAATTTGATGATGTTAGTGATACCAATGATACCCCGGCTTCTACTTCTTCCCCTAATTCGTCTAGTCTCCCACCTTCATCCGAGCCTATTCTCCGTTTTCCCCAAGGCTCGAACACTTCGCCCAATCTATCTAAGACGATTCCCACTCCAACCTTGGGATCGAATCCGTCCCCACAATCTTCTCCACAAATGTTGGACCCAAAACTTATTAATCAAGCTCCATTTCCAAACAGATTAAGGGCCAACAGACCTAACCCATAAATGGAGAAGATTGTGGAAATGTTTAAGCAAGTTAATGTAAATATTCCTCTCCTAGATGCTATTCAACAAGTCCCATCTTATGCAAGAATCCTTAAAAACTTGTGCACTAGGAAGAGAAAAACTCAAGTGCCTAAAATAGTTTTCATGACAAGTAATGTTAGCACAGCTTTTACCCAGCAAATACCAAAGAAACATAAGGACACTGGCTGTCCTACCATCTATATTTCTATTGGGGGTAAAAATATTATTCGTGCTTTACTCGACCTTGGCGCTAGCGTTAACTTACTTCCTAATTCGGTATACGAGCAGTTAGGGATTGGAGAGTTGAAACCCGCCCATTGTACTCTCCAGATGGCAGACCGATCAATCACCAAACTTCGGGGTGAACTAGAGGATGTGTTAATTAAAGTCGGGGAATTCATATTCCCTGTGGACTTTATTATTTTATATACACAAGCTGTAGCGAACCCACGAAACCAAATTCCGGTGATTTTAGGTCGACCTTTTCTTGCGACTTCCAACGCTGTAATCAATTGCCGTAATGGCTCTATGAACCTATCCTTCGGGAAGATGTCAATTGAGCTTAACATTTACAAGTTGGTAAGTGAACCCTCTAAACTCTATGCTCATGTGTGTTCTGTCGAAACAATAGATTCCGACAGCAGCGAAATTGAAGAGCTTCACGATACTGATCTCGACTCCGCTATTACGTTGTTGTCCGGGTCAATATCAAACACGGAATATGAACCTTTTATGGAGTCCAAGTATCATCCTGTTCTTTCCGATGAGATTATTATTCGGAATATCGATGAAAGCTTTGAAGAAATTTTTGCTGAAGAACTCGCATTCTTAGAAAATACGGGTGGTGTGATGGATCAACCTCAACACAAATAAGTTGAACCATCACCACTTCTTCTAATCGATAACAAGAATGCGAGTAATCCATCATCATTGTTTCGTCTCTACAAACAAAGACATAAACCTTTTCCATTACACCTCTTATCTCCTCCCCACTTCTTCACATCAATAGGCGACATGTTCTTCCACCAACCTTGGTGTTTCATTGATAAATTTTTTGAATGGTTGGTGTTGACTTTTGGTCTTTGCAAGGCTTTACTTTGACCAATAATTTTAACCCCCCAAACAATTTTAAATGCTTAATACGATTTTACTTAAGTTTGGGGGCGGGGATATTTTGGCTCTTGAAAGAATTTTTTTATAAGATTGTGAGCCAAAAATAAGTTTGGGGGAGGATTTCACTTTCATTATTTCTTGTCCCCTTTTTCCTCCCAAGTCTATAGGTTTTTGAGCTTAACGGATGATATCAGTGAGGACACTGCTGTAAACAGGTATGGGGGAGGTTTGTGCTTGTTTACGCGTTACTTTGCATTACACTTTGCATAAGCACAAAAAAAATTGATAATAAAAGTTTAAAACTGAAATTTACATATGAAAGATAGGAATAGTTTGAGAAAAACAAGAAAGTTAGATATTTTCTTAAATGAAACTAGTAATGAGTAGTTATGAGCTGTTGTTCCAAGGGCTAGTAAAATGAAAAAAGTCACTAATCTGAGGATAAAAATAAGTCTGAAAAATAGTTCCTATTCTGAAAACCAAACATTTGAACGTTGATACCCTACTATACGCACTTACACACATCTTGAAACTTGGGATAGTAGAGGATCCTTGAAATGCTCTTGTCTAAAAGCCTTAGTATAAAAAATATATATATATATATATATAAGTGGTGGTGAAAAAAAATGAACACTGGTTTTGTAATTACCAAGACAGCATAAAAAAATATAGCGAGCGTGCTTTATCACCTAGTGCCTTAGACCAGCTGGTTTTGGAGCCACTGCTAAGTCTTAGGTGTTGCAAGACGAGGAAAAGCACCTAATTAGCAAACACGTGAGTAATCGGTCGGTTAGTATCTCAAGAAGTATTAACGGTCGCATGAAAAATGTGTGAGCATATATCATATAAATATCGATTAAAAAAAAGTACTAAGGTAGATGGACAAGAGTATGATTGCTTGAATTAAATTCTCCGAGTGCAGGGATGTTCTTTACACACACGTAGGGTTATATGATCGATATTTGGAAGAAAGGTAGGAATGAATAATAAAGACGATGTTTTATTGAGAGATGATGTGATTTCTAACATCTTTTCATGATTATTAAGATAGGGCTCATGACAACTGAAAAGCTAGTGTAGTTGGAAACTCTAAATTTTCAAAGTCTTTCTTTTATAGTTCTTATCTTTATATGTAACTTTCACCATCTTTCTTTTATTATAGGATTTTGTGGGTGTAATCCGCTGAAAACCCTCAGGAGACAACACTCCTCCTGCTAGGGACACCTAGAGGTTTAACGGCTTGTTGCACGTGCTCAGTGCAATCGTGTTGCCTACGAAAGTGTGCTTAGCTTTCTCCTTTCTTTTTCTCCTTCTCTTGAATAAACTGGTTTGCTCGGGACGATCAAAGATAAATTTTGGGGTATTTGTTCAGTTGATAAAACTGCACATTTAATATGACCTTTTTCCTACTATTTCTATATAATAAAAGGTGTTTATTATAATATATGATACATGTGAGGGTTTATTTGTAAAAATACTATTTTCATGTGTTTATATATTATAATTAACATTTGGTAGGAAAAGTAAGCATAAAATATCCATGTAACATTTGGCCCATTTAAATATGCTTACCTTATTAAAAGCCTTTGACCAATTCTTAACGGTTAACTTAATATCTCAATAAAACAAACTCTACTAATATTATTTGTTGAGTTTGTTGTGCAGAATTTTCAGAGCTGAAATTAAGGAAATCAAAGTTGTTAGAACAAACCTACCTAATTAAGAAAGTAAACTAAAGAAATCAAGTCTGGCAGTGACGTAGAAAAGATTTTCAGTTTCCAGAGATTAAAAAGATCATCACGTGTCATAAAGATAAAGCTCCAGAAAAACTAACAGATGATCTCCTTATTTGACCGCGGAACCGCGGCCAAACCTACCTATTGGCCGCAGTTCCGCCGCGTATCAGAAGAGTTGGGAGTTGGGATTTTGCTGTTGGGATCTTAACCACTGGTTTCCAAATTAGGAAGCTAGGGTTCTGGCTCTGGGACTATAAATAAGGACCGAGAGCCTCTTGGAAAAATCATCAAGCTGAAGAGATCACGAAGTCCGTGACAGGCTCACGCATCCAGGCTGATCATCAACGGTTCATCTACCTCCTTAGGAGAGATCGAGAAGCAAAATTAGCATTTTGTAATCATTTTCTAAGAGAACAAAGTGTAAATGAATTTTGTCGATTAATAAAGGTAGTTGTTTTCTTATTCCATCTCTTTGTAGTTTTTAATATGATTTCTCTCTCCATCTCTTCTTCTCCCAACATGCGCGAGTAATTCTTCGCTTGTTAGGGTTCATGGTATTAGGGTAGGTTAATGGATGATGAAGATCCTTAAACTCTTTTTAAGTCCTATAAAGTTTATAAACTTTATCAAAAGAATAGTTAACTTCCTAATTGGGCGCGCTATCAATTCATTGATAATCGCGACCACGATTAGAAATTAGATTAACTATTGTTTTGGTAAAAGCTAGATATGAACGGAGTTCCATGTCGAGATAGGGATTAAGAGTGGGAACCCTTTTCCCTCCAAAAACCTTAATCTACATGCATCACTGTCATTCTAGTTTTAAATCTATTAAAGGATAAAAAGAGTAATTTTTAATTAATCATCCATAACTACTAAATCCCAATGAACCCTACAAGCCCATTTTTAATATTAAACTTACATCCATAGTTAATCTAGATCTATATTTTGCATCCGTGTTTAACGTAGATCTAGAAACTATTTCCACCATTCTTTATTCCTCCATTCTTCCTCTTTCTCAACACGCCTAAAGTAAGAATAAAATATTCAACGTTTCCCAGAGGACGACCCGTACTCATCTCGGTCTAGCTACATGCAACACCATTATTGATTGCGGTTAACTACTACACATAAATAAAGATCAATCAAATGGCGCCGTTGCCGGGGATACGTGCGTAATTTTTTATTCTTACTATTTGTGTTGAATTCTTATCCGATCTATATCATAATTAAAACAAAACTGCAAATTGTATATTTAACAAATTGTGTGTGAATTTTGCAAGGAGATCTGGAGTCACAGACTTAAGGAAACAGAAAGACAGAGACATTCATCGAGATCCAGAGGAGTACAGAGGCCACGTAGCAAACTTCATCAACTGATCCTTCTTTCTTGCGGCTGAACCGCGGCACAAGAGCCATATACGCGGCGGAAGCGCGGAGGGATTATGGAGTTAGGAGTCGTAACTTCTCTGGTAAGTTTCTCAACTTTTTCTCTCTCCTCTGAAATCCAATAAAATATCTTTTCTGCAGAATTCTTTGCAAAATTTTGCCGCTTAAAAAAAATCTTTTTGTAAAGTTTTGTAATTGGTTTGTTAATTCATATTTTAATACGGATTTTTAAGGGGCAAGACCAAAATTCAGATTAGGTGGGGATTTTATCACCCTTCCTAAGCCCCACAAATCACAAACCGAGCATCTGCATCAACCCTACATTAATTTAAAAAATATCTAGACAAGACTCTAAGGACCGTCGCGCTCAATAAGGACAGAGGAAGGTCGTGGGTAATTTATCGCTTATCCGCATTACTTTTGTGGTGCCTAGGCAAGTGTGTCTAAGGCAAGTGGTTACTTAATTAGGCCCGCTATTTTCGGTGATTCGTATAGCGGATACCTCCCACTTATCTGGCACTTACCTGGTCACAAGAGTAGTAAAGAGGTGGTAAAGGATTGATCCTACGGCTTGTCCTTTCGAAGTCTAGGAGCGGTCTAGAGACTTGACCTAGGTAACCTTAGTTCTAGGGTTGTTTGTGCATTTTTGTGTGATTTGTCTAAGTCCGACACACTTTTCAAAACAGACCATTTTTAAAAGTACATACGCTGCCACTTGCGCTAAACCCGCTTAGTGCATACTTGGCTGGACACGGGATTCTAGTGCCCGTCTTGTCCGCGTTCCTGCTATCGACTCCGAAGTTGGTGCTTCTTCATCTTCTTTTCCCCCACCACCCACCACATTGACCGAGATGGACGGTACTCCATCAAATTATAACACCACGCTGCCGCCACCCGTAGGTGAGCAAAATCCACTGCGCATCTCTCTCCAAGAAAGATGCTATCCTATCCGTGGTCCACTTCCCACTTGCTTATCTATTCCGCCAGCCAACGGGGATGATTTTGAAATTAAACCCCACTACATCAATCTGTTGCCCAAATTTCACGGGCTTGAGTCTGAAGACGCGTACGTTTTCATCACTAAATTCGAAAACGTATGCGCGATGATGGGTACTTCACAACTGACTGTGGATGCTATGCGCTTACGTCTTCTCCCATTCACTCTGTGTGACTTGGCAGAAAAGTGGCTTTATAATACTGCCACACACTCTATCACTAATTGGGATGAATTCCTAATAGCATTTCTTAAGAAGTTTTACCCAAACCATAAGACCGCCCGTGTTAGGAGCGAGATCAACCAGTTTACCCAGCTTCCCAATGAACCATTTTGGAAGTGCTTTGAACGTTTCAAGGATCTGCTTGTCCAATGTCCTCATCATGGAATAAATAGATGGGATTTGTGCCGAATTATATATGAGGGCATTAATCCAGCGACAAAGCTGATGCTTGAAACAAATTGTCAATGCAATTTCATATCTAAAGATGATGGTGAAGCTTGGAAATATCTGGAAGACCTCGCTGAAAACACTTTGCAGTGGGAAAGAGTAAGACCGCCTTCATTTAGGGGAGGTATTCATCAGCTCGATATTTCCATCGCAGTAAAAGCCGAATTGGCAGCGATGCAAAAGAAACTCGACGCTATTGAGAACAAATTTTCATCAGTCTCCCTAAATCAGGTAACGCTTCTCAAAACCATGTGTAGTTGCTGTTCAGATCCATCACACTTGACGGAAGAATGTCCTATGAATGCACCGTTTCAAGGTCACGAGCAAATTAATACTGCTTTTCAGCAGCGACCTAGAAACAATCCTTATTCTTCCACGTATAATCAAGGATGGAGGAATCATCCTAACTTTGCTTGGAACCAGAACCAACCCCAAAATCAAAACCAGTTCCAAAGCAATTATCAAAGACCTCCTCTACAGCAACCACAACCACAAAGTCAGCACCCCTTTCAGTCACAAAATTTTCAAAATCCGGCCAACACTTCTGCACCGCAATTGGCCGATACCGATAACTCTTCACTCGCACAAACTTTGGATTTGTTTATGAAACATTCCATTCAAATGTCGGCTGATATGAAGTCTTCTATTGATACCATAAAGAAAGACTCCGCCTCCCACGGTGAGAGTATTAAAATAATAGAAAACCAAATTGCACAGTTGAACGCCGCAATGAGTGCGATAGAGAAAGGGAAACTCCCATCTCAACCCCTACCGAATCCTGGCCACTCACAAAATCATAACGTGAGTGCCGTGATTATGTTGAGATCGGAAAAAGTGCTGAATAACCGAGTGGGTGAGCAATTTGATGATGTTAGTGATACCAATGATACCCCGGCTTCTACTTCTTCCCCTAATTCGTCTAGTCTCCCACCTTCATCCGAGCCTATTCTCCGTTTTCCCCAAGGCTCGAACACTTCGCCCAATCAATCTAAGACGATTCCCACTCCAACCTTGGGATCGAATCCGTCTCCACAATCTTCTCCACAAATGTTGGACCCAAAACTTATTAATCAAGCTCCATTTCCAAACAGATTAAGGGCCAACAGACCTAACCCACAAATGGAGAAGATTATGGAAATGTTTAAGCAAGTTAATGTAAATATTCCTCTCCTAGATGCTATTCAAAAAGTCCCATGTTATGCAAGAATCCTTAAAGACTTATGCACTAGGAAGAGAAAAACTCAAGTGCCTAAAAAAGTTTTCATGACAAGTAATGTAAGCACAGCTTTTACCCAGCAAATACCAAAGAAACGTAAGGACCCTGGCTGTCCTACCATCTCTATTTCTATTAGGAGTAAAAATATTAATCGTGCTTTACTCGTCCTTGGCGCTAGCGTTAACTTGCTTCCTTATTCAGTATACGAGCAGTTAGGGATTGGAGGGTTGAAACCCGCCCATTGTACTCTCCAGATGGCAGACCGATCAATCACCAAATATCGGGGTGAACTAGAGGATGTGTTAATTAAAGTCGGGGAATTCATATTCCCTGTCAACTTTATTGTTTTAGATACACAAGCTGTAGCGAACCCACGAAACCAAATTCCGGTGATTTTAGGTCGACCTTTTCTTGCGACTTCCAACGCTGTAATCAATTGCCGTAACGGCTCTATGAACCTATCCTTCGGGAAGATGTCAATTGAGCTTAACATTTACAAGTTGGGAAGTGAACCCTCCGAACACTATGCTCATGTGTGTTCTGTCGAAACAATAGATTCCGACAGCAGCGAAATTGAAGAGCTTCACGATACTGTATCATCCTGTTCCTTCCGATGAGATTATTATTCGGGATATCGATGAAAGCTTTGAAGAAATTTTTGCTGAAGAACTCGCATTCTTAGAAAATACGGGTGGTGTGATGAATCAACCTCAACACAAACAAGTTGAACCATCACCACTTCTTCTTATCGATAACAAGAATGCGAGTAATCCATCATTATTGTTTCGTCTCTACAAACCGAGACGTAAACCTTTTCCATTACACCTCTTATCTCCTCCCCACTTCTTCACATCAATAGGCGACATGTTCTTCCACCAACCTTGGTGCTTCATCGATAAAATTTTTGAATGGTTGGTGTTGACTTTTGGTCTTTGTAAGGCTTTACTTTGACCAATAATTTTAACCCCCCCAAACAATTTTTAATGCTTAATACAATTTTAATTAAGTTTGGGGGGGATATTTTGGGTCCTGAAAGAAATTTTTTATAAGATTGTGAGCCAAAAATAAGTTTGGGGGAGGATTTCACTTTCATTATTTCTTGTCCCCTTTTTCCTCCCAAGTCTACAGGTTTTTGAGCTTAACGGATGATATCAGTGAGGACACTGCTGTAAACAGGTTTGGAGGAGGTTTGTGCTTATTTACGCGTTACTTTGCATTACACTTTGCATAAGCACAAAAAAAAAATTTGATAATAAAAGTTTGAAAGTGAAAATTTACATATGAAAGATAGGAATAGTTTGAGAAAAACAAGAAAGTTAGATATTTTCTTAAATGAAACCGGTAATAAGTAGTTATGAGCTGTTGTCCCAAGGGTTAGTAAGATGAAAGAAGTCACTAATCTGAGGATAAAAATAAGTCTGAAAAATAGTTTCTATTATGGAAACCAAACATTTGAACGTTGATACCCTACTATACGCACTTACACACATCTTGAAACTTGGGATAGTAGAGGATACCTTGAAATGCTCTTGTCTAAAAGCCTCAGTATATAATATATATATATATATATATATATATATATATATATATAAGTGGTGGTGAAAAAAAATGAACATTGGTTTTGTAATTACCAAGGCAGCATAAAAAAATATAGCGAGGGTGCTTTATCATCTAGTGCCTTAGACCAGCTGGTTTGGGAGCCACTGCTAAGCCTTAGGTGTTGCAAGACGAGGAAAAGCACCCAATTAGCAAGCACGTGAGTAATCGGTCGTTTAGTATCTCAAGAAGTATTAACGGTCGCATGAAAAATGTGTGAGCATATTTCATATAAATATCGATTAAAAAAAAGTACTAAGGTAGATGGACAAGAGTATGATTGCTTGAATTGAATTCTCCGAGTGCAGGGATGTTCTTTACACACACGTAGGGTTATATGATCGATATTTGGAAGAAAGGTAGGAATGAATAATAAAGACGATGTTTTATTGAGAGATGATGTGATTTCTAACATCTTTTCATGACTATTAAGATAGGACTCATGACAACTGAAAAGCTAGTGTAGTTGGAAACTCTAAATTTTCAAAGTCTTTCTTTTATAGTTCTTATCTTTATATGTAACTTTCACCATCTTTCTTTTATTATAGGATTTTGTGGGTGTAATCCGCTGAAAACCCTCAGGAGACAACACTCCTCCTACTAGGGACACCTAGAGATTTAACGGCTTGTTGCACGTGCTCAGTGCAATCGTGTTGCCTACGAAAATGTACTTAGCTTTCTCCTTTCTTTTTCTCCTTCTCTTGAATAAACTGGTTTGCTCGGGACGATCAAAGATAAGTTTGGGGGTATTTGTTCAGTTGATAAAACTGCACATTTAATATGACCTTTTTCCTACTATTTCTATATAATAAAAGGTGTTTATTATAATATATAATACATGTGAGGGTTTATCTGTAAAAATACTATTTTCATGTGTTTATATATTATAATTAACATTTGGTAGGAAAAAGTAAGCATATAATATCCATGTAATATTTGGACCATTTAAATATGCTTATCTTATTAAAAGCCTTTGACCAATTCTTAACGGTTAAGTTAATATCTCAATAAAACAAACTCTACTAATATTATTTGTTAAGTTTGTTGTGCAGAATTTTCAGGGCTGAAATCAAGGAAATCAAAGTTGTTAGAACAAACCTGCCTAATTAAGAAAGTAAACTAAATAAATCAAGTCTGGCAGTGACGTAGAAAAGATTTTCAGTTTCCAGAGATTAAAAAGATCACCACGTGTCATAAAGATAAAGATCCAGAGAAACTAACAGATGATCTCCTTGTTTGACCGCAGAACCACGGCTAAACCTACCTATTGGCCGCGGTTCCACCGCGTATCAGAAGAGTTGGGAGTTAGGATTTGGCTGTTAGGATCTTAACCACTGGTTTCCAAATTAGGAAGCTAGGGTTCTGGCTCTGAGACTATAAATAAGGACCGAGAGCCTCTTAGAAAAATCATCAAGCTGAAGAGATCACGAAGTCCGTGACAGGCTCACGCATCCAGGCTGATCATCAACGGTTCATCTACCTCCTTAGGAGAGATCGAGAAGCAAAACTAGCATTTTGTAATCATTTTCTAAGGGAACAAAATGTAAATGAATTTTGTCGATTAATAAAGGTAGTTGTTTTCTTATTCTATTTCTTTGTAGTTTTTAATTTGATTTCTCTCTCCATCTCTTCTTCTCCCAACATGCGCGTGTAATTCTTCGCTTGTTAGGGTTCATGGGATTAGGGTAGGTTAATGGATGATGAAGATCCTTAAACTCTTTTTAAGTCCTATAAAGTTTATAAACTTTATCAAAAGAATAGTTAACATCCTAATTGGGCACGCTATCAATTCATTGATAATCGTGACCACGATTAGAAATTAGATTAACTATTGTTTTGGTAAAAACTAGATATGAACGGAGTTCAATGTCGAGATAGGGGTTAAGAGTGGGAACCTTTTTCCCTCCAGAAACCCTAATCACTGTCATTCTAGTTTTAAATCTATTAAAGGATAAAAAGAGTAATTTTTAATTAATCATCCATAACTACTAAATCCCAATGAACCCTACAAGCCCCTTTTTAATATTAAACTTACATCCGTAGTTAATCTAGATCTATATTTTGCATCCGTGTTTAACGTGAATCTAGAAACTATTTCCACTATTCTTTATTCCTCTATTCTTTCTCTTTCTCAACACGCCTAAAGTAAGAATAAAATATTCAACGTTTCCCAGAGGACGACCCGTACTCATCTCGGTCTAGCTACATGCGACACCGTTATTGATTGCGGTTAACTACTACACATAAATAATGATCAATCAAAGATCTTTCAACATTCTTTTTGTTTTAGCTGTAAAGACCATTTCCCACGGAGTTTCTTTCACAAATGAGCATGATGCCTCCGGCGTAACCACCTTTTTAGGAGCGTGCTGTTGCGGCGGGTTTACCATCCAGTTTTTGGACAACGCGACCTTGCCTTGCTGGTACTGGTCTTCGACCCAGTTTTTAAAGACGTAGCAATCTTCGATTGGGTGGTCCACTATTCGGTGGTAGGGGCAGTAATTGGGATTGTTGACATCGCCCGATTGCAGTGGGCGTATCGGATCCAGCAGAGTGATGAGCCTGTTGCGCACCGCCAGTTCGAATAGTCTCCTCATTTTATCCCGGGGAAACGAGTAAGGACGTCTCAACTTCTCTTCAAGGGCTCGCGGTCTGCTGTTTTGACGAATAACCGGTTTCGGGTCACTCGATTTTTGTTGAGCGTTGGCGATGAAGGTCGCTTTCCTTTTGCTTTTTTCATTCCAAAGATCTGTCTTTGAAGAGGACGGCCTATGGCCCATCTGGTCCATTTGGGCCAGTTTGTCAATCAATGCCTGGAAGGTGGTCGGCTTGAAGAACATCATAAACTGGGATATAGTTGCTTGAGGATCAAGGGTCCCCACGAACATGCCCACAGCAGGAGCTTCTTTTATGCGCTGTTCACATTTTGACCATAGGTTACACCACTGAATTGCGTATTGAACCCAGGTCTCTCCCGGTTTCACCCTGGCATTGATTAATGCCGTGATTGGGGTGCGCTCGCTTACGCTTGTGAACTGCTGTGTAAACAGTAGCTCCATTTCTACAAATGTCTTGATGGAATCATTCGGAAGCTCCGAGCACCATTCAAATGCCGTCTCCGCCAAGCTGCCAAAAAATTAGCGAAGCAATAGTTTGGCATCGCTTCCAGTGTTATCGCACAAAGCTCTGAATTGAGTAACGTGCTGATGCGGATTGCCCGTCCCCTTATACACATGGAATTTGGGGATCGTATATTCTGGCGGGTACTTAATTTGGTCGTACCAGCCTGGATAAGGTCGCCCAGTTTTGACGACTTGTCCTGCCGCTTCGTTCGCCTGATGAGCTCGTATTTGTTGAGCTATGTAGTCGTTAAGGGCAGCTTTGGAGATCGTCTCCTCACTGGCTACTGATAAAGCCGGAGGAAGGTTCGATGTCTCCCTTCTGTCGTCTTCAATGATTACTGGAGGGTCTTCAGCTGGAGGATCCGGTTGGATCATCATCCCAACCATGTCTTGGAACAGAAGCGCCATCTGTTTTATATTAGCCGCTTGTTCCGCGGCCTATTTATCTTTCTTTTCAAGCATCCTCCGTAGGAATTCGATGTCGGTCTCCTGCTCTTGGCGTTGTTCTGACGATGCTTCCGGGCTTTCTTTCTGCCCAGTAAGTGCGGCTATCCTTGTCAATATCTCCTGGAGCTTTTGTTGTTGCTCCTGAGCCTTTGTCACAGACCGCGTGAGTGGTCGATGACTCACGGAAATATGACTATCCTCTTTTCTGGATGCCATGTAGACGGTATGCACAACCATGCCCCCAGACTTGGGGCGTTTAGGTCCGCCTTCGATATTTGCCGCCAGTGGTGGGAGATTCTTAGGCCTTCTCTTTTTGTGGGAGGTCGAGGTTGAGGGGGCCGTTGCGGCAGGCATCTATGCAGATGATACCTTTCGTGGTTTGGCGGTTGGATGGTTCTCCTCTTGCCGAGCTTTCGTCTTCTTCAGCCGGCGAGAGTAATCTTTGTCAATTACAGAGTCTTGGACTTTCCGCCAAACTCTGTGGATCTTGGAGGACAACCGCTGAGGAGGCTATTCCGGCTTCACTGGTGTTGTGTTTTTGACAGGAGGAGGAGACTTCTTCAAGATAGCGGTTGGAGAGTTCTTGCACACACTCTTAAGCAGCTTGAAGCTGTTCCCAGTTGGAACAGCAGTATCAACTTCCACTATTGGAGCTGGTGGGGTAAGTCCAGATCGGGAACTACCCCTAACCTTCCTTATTCGGCGCCAGCGGCAACGTCGAGCATGTCGTGCAGATGGGAATGGTTCAATTACGGGAGTGGCTTCGTCATGCTCCCTACTCCGATGGGGTGTTGTTAGTGTTAGCCTGTCGAAGACCGACGTCCGCTGAGAGAGAACGGTCAATCTTGTAAAGGCCGACTTTTTGGTAGGGGAAGCATTTTTAACGACCTCTCCTGCAGCAGGAGTTGGAACGGCCAATCTTGTGAAGACTGATCTCTTAGCAGGAGAAGCCCCTTTGACAACTTCGTCTACCTGAGCTGGAATAGCTATCTGCTTCGGGATAACTCTTTCAGGTATTGCAGGCCTCTTTACGGACCCAGTGGAGTTTTGGCTCAGTCTATCGAAGACTGAGGCGGCAGACTTGGATGACCCGTTGAGAGAGGCCATGGTGGTTGCGAGTCGATCAAAAACCGACTTCTTTGGAGCCTCCTGTGATGGCATTGAAGCATTGAAGCTCATTGGAGGGAGCATGGTCCCGAAGAACAGTCCAGTGGTGGCCAGGCCACCTGCTCCACTGGCATCGCAAAGATGGAGGCTACTTGGGGCCCATAAGTCACTCCTCCAACAGGGACGGAGTGGTGGTTGTTGCTGCAATTGGTGCAGTTGGAAGCCATCGATGTCATCTTCTCTTCTGCATGGAACAAGATACCAAATCTTAGTATCTTGAATCCAGGGGCAACCATATTAAACCGCGATCCGTTCGCGAACACGACACATGAAGTGTGGAGTGGAAAGAGGAAAAGGTCCCACCAGGCATGCCAGAATCTGTTTACCGCCGAAAACGGAGACGAAACCGCGTAGGTTCGTTTTGCCTGAATTTGGGGGCAGGTGCTATTTGGTTTTATCCGTCCATCTCTTCGAAGATGCCAAGTTGATTTATGGCACCGTGTATCGGAGGTCTGGACGAATACTGCCGTTGTCGTAGACTTCGTCAGATTTCCCCTCGTTGTGAGAGGTTTTTGATTGTGGGGACGCTCTTCCCTGCAGGTGCAAACCCCTGCAGTTAATTACGTTACCGCATCGCGGTAACCACTTTCTCCTGCTCCAGAAGGTCACTTCGTGTCGTGTGTATTTGTTTTATTTTTGGTTGCCCGTGGATTGTATACGGAGACTAATTTGTGTTGTCGCCCGTAGGGCATGGATTAGTCCAAATTCGTATTTTCTTAGATTTGGGATTTGGTTTGATTTAAGGATCTTTAACTTTGTTTTAGGTTAAGATCAACTTAAATGTTTGTTAAGGATACGTTAGTCCAATCTTGAACTAAGATCTACTTAACGGGGGTTTAGGATCATTTTGATCCAACGAAAAAGCATTTGGGCTCTATTGTTTTAGTTTAGGGACGTTTCGGTCCATAGATTACCATTTTTGGGGTGAGGGTTTAGTTTAAGGACGTTTCGGTCCGTTGCTAGTTTAAGGACGTTGCGGTCCATTGTAGTTTAAGGACGTTGCGGTCCGTAGAATTGTTGGTTTTCGGGACCCGCCACCTCTCTGAAGACGTTAAAGAATTACAACGACATGTATCAGAGGTGTGGAGAGATGTACCCTTGAAGCAATGTCAGTTAGGAGATCTGTAGTTGAGTTTGGGACTAAGACCAATTTGGAAAAATTGTGAGCACATAGGCTCGCTTGATCTGAGTCAATTTGGACTCAGCCCACTCAGTTTTTCAATAATGTGTTAAACAATTATTTGGGCTCGGTCCCTTTTTTATGCAACAATGCTGAGCATTGATATGGGCTCTGACGCTCACCCTATTTCTTTTTTTTATGGAGTGTTAAACACTCTTTATGGTGCTGGGCTCTATTTTCATAGCGTTTTATGTTAAATAGCACCCACGTGAGGGGCACGTGAGGCGCTTAGCGCTTGGCGCTGGGTGCAGAGCACTTTTTATTTCAGCAACGCCCACGTGAGGGGCACGTGAGGCGCTTGGTGCCAACCACTGAGTGCTAAGCACTTTTTATTTCAGCAGCGCCCACGTGAGGGGCACGTGAGGCATTTGGCGCTGGGCGCCAACCACTGAGTGCTAAGCACTTTTTATTTAAGCAGCGCCCACGTGATGGGCACATGGGACGCTTGGTGCTGGGCGCCAACCACTGAGTGCTAAGCACTTATTATTAAGCAGTGCCCACGTGAGGGGCACGTGGGGCGCTTGGCGCTGTTTCTTTCTTTATGCAATTTTCTAAAGGATTCGATTCTTTGTTTTCCCTTGGATCTTCAATCCCCAAGAACAAATTCATCCCCACTAGAATTAAATTCTCATTTATGGGAAATTTGTCTCGTGGATCTCAGATCCAGAGAAAGAACTATGTTCTTTTATGAGGGTTAAACCCTTGGATATGCAGATGAAATACTACGATCTCTATTTACCTTGAAAAAAGTTCTTCTTCCTTCTTCTCTCTTAAAGCTCTTTTTTGCTTGCTTTTCTTTTCGAACTTGAAGTTTATGGGGGGGTTCTCTACAAGACTTGAAGTCTTGGGGTTTTTATATAGTAGAGGCAGATTTTTTGATTCAGTTAAGAAAATCTCTCATTGAGAGATTTCTTAATTGATTTGGGGATTTTATCCACCATTGGATTTTTGATCCAAGAACTTCTGTTTTACAGAAGACATTTTTCTTATTTTTAACAAGATTGGAAAAATATTTTTCATACAGAGCTTTTTCTGTAATTTGGTGAATTTTAATCACCATTGGATCTTTAATCCAACGGTGCTCTATTTTACAGAGCATAATCTTTCTTGTTTAGAAAAATTGGGGAAAATGTTTTCCCCTACAGAGCTTATTCTGTAGCTTGGTGATTTTTAATCACTATTGGATCTTTAATCCAACGATGTTCTGTTTTACAAAGCATAATCTTTCTTCTTTAGAAATATTTGAGGAGTATTTTCTCAATCAGGATTTAATTCTGTACTTTGATGATTTATCATCTCCGTTGGATCTCTGATCCAACGGCAGAGAACTTTTAGTTCTGGCGTCAGCGCCCTCGTGCGGGGCACATGAGGCGCTGCCTCAGAGTTTTTAACTCTTGGCGCTGGTGCCCTCGTGCAAGCCACGTGAGGCGCTGCCTCTTACAATTTTGAACAGAGCTTTACTCTTTTTATTGGGGGAAACACCGTCGTTTAAGAATGCAGTTTTCACGTCCATTTGGTGTATATACAGATTATATATAGAGACTAGAACAAATAATATTATGATAGATGTTATGTGTGCTACAAACGCATAAGTGTCGAAATAATCGACACCATATCTTTATTTAAATCCTTTCGCCAAGAGTTTAGGCTTAAACGTTTGTAAAGATCCATCAGAATTGTATTTTCTTTTAAATACCCACTTATATCCTATAGCCTTAAATTCTTAAGGTAAATCAGTTAACGCCCAAGTGTTATTGGACATAATGGAATCCATTTCATCATTTATGGCTTCTTTTCAAAATGCGGAGTCTCTCGAATCCATTGCCTCGCTATAGTTTTTAGGATCTTCTTCTATATGGAGAACAATAAGTATTTTATTGATCTCCGTATTTCTATCTCCTTTTACTACAAAGACAACAGAATTAGGATCAACAAAATTAGAATGTAGTGTTTTCTCTATTCTTATTCTTTGATTTTTTCAAGGTTTTATTGGAGGGTCGATAGATTTCTCTTTTATTGTTGTTTTTTCTATAGATGGCTTATACTGCACAGCGTCTGACTTGAAGTTTGTTTCTAAAAATCCAACATCTTTATATTCAACTATTACATTAGATTCCAAATCAAGAAGTTTATAATCTTTACTATTTTCGGTATATCCTATAAATACACTTTTGAGTGCTCTAGAACCTAATTTAGTCCGTTTAAATTCAGGAACCCTATAATATGCCAAACACCCCAACACTTTTAAATAAGCCAAAATTTGGCTTTCTTTTCTTGCATAATTTGTATGGGCTGATTTTTGACTTTTTTGATAGAATTCTATTATGTAAATGACAAGCCATCAATAAAATTTCTCCTCATAAATTTAAAGGCAATTTTGCATGTAACAACATAGATATCACTATTTCCACAATAGAACGATTTTTACTTTCCACTAAACCATTATGTTGAGGAGTATATGGTGTCGTTACTTCATGCACTATACCATATTGCTCGCAGAAATTTATAAATTCGTTTGAGAAATATTCTCCCCCTCTATCATTGCGGAGAGCTTTAATTTTCTTACTAAGTTGATTTCCAACTTCTGCCTTATAAATTTTAAATATAGAGAATGCTTCGTCTTTACTTTTCATTAAATATATATACATATATTTAAAGTGGTCATCTATAAAAGTAATGAAATACTTTCTCCCTCCTCTAGTAAACATTCTATTAAGTTCACATATATCAGAATGGATTAAGTCTAAAATTCCCAAATTTCTTTCAACTCTTGGAAAATGTCTTTTAGATATTTTTTACTGTATACAAATCTCACATTTATGATCACTACTAAAATTATAAAAAATTAAACCAAGTTTATGCATATTCTTTAAATATCGAAAATTTAAATATCCTAATCTATGATGGCATAAATTAAAAGATTCCGAAACATACGCAGAAGTCACTTTATTTTCATTAATACTAAATACAAACATTCCATTACAAGAGTAGGTCTTTCCCATAAAGGTCTCATTCTTCGACAAAATTAATTTGTCGGATGCAATTACAACTGTAAAGACTCTTTTACATAACAAATTAGCAGACACTGAATCCTTTCTCATATTAGGAACATAGAGAACATTCAATAGTGTCAATTTCTTTCCGAAGGTAGAGTGAAAATCAACAGAACCCTTTCTTTGTACAGGTGCACAGTTCTAGTTGCTCATTAAGACTTCCTGGCTATCAATTGTCTCGTTAAAGTCTTTGAACGTTGACTTATTTTTGCAAATGTGAACTGTTGTGCCGGAATCGAGCCACCACCAAGAATCCAAGTCTGCCAAATTCACTTCAGTGATCACACCACTTTTTACAACAGTAACCATGGCACGGCAGCCCTCCTCAACATTGTTCGCATGCTTGATCTCCTGATTTCCTCCTTTGCTGAAACCAGTTTTGCGGTACCTATATTTACGAGCAAAATGCCCTTCCCTACCGCAAATATAACAATATTTATTCTTTTTTAGGTTGTTATTGAATTTTCCTATGTTTGGCTTGGAATGGTTTGGCTTAGTTTTCTTCTGAACAACACCCTCTATATGGTAAGCCCTGGGATCATTCTCGATCTCATTTTTCTTGTCCTTTGTTGGGGTTAAAATGTATACCTCATTATTGGGGTCAAAATTTGCACCCCAGTTGACCGAGTCAAGGTCAAGGTCAACCCCAATTAAGCGGGTCCAAGCCTAAACAAGTGGACCCATGCCTAAGTCGAGCCCCGCGGCCAGCCTTCACCATGCCGAAATAAAAAATCATGTAATAAATAATTTTGATATAATTTTTTATGCATGAATGTAAGAAAAATGGGCATAAAGCCAAATTTCTGTAAAGCCCGTGACTTATGTGCAAAAGAAATGAGCACATGAAATATGGGATGGGAAAAATACCATTTTGTAAAGCCCAAGGGGCTATGTGTAATTTTTTGTAAGCCTATATAAGGCAATATGATAATGAAATAAGAAAACCTTTTCATTCCCCTCAAAATCTAGGGTTTTTGTGCCTCCATCTCCTTTCTCAAGGTTCTAAACCTTCTTCCCTTTTTCAATTAAATTAAGAGTTTTACTCTTCGTTTTCCAAAATTAAATAGTTTTTCACCACAAAACCCACAAATGGGAGTTCAGATCTTCCATTAGATCTCAAAAAGGGAAGATTTTTTTTAAATCTTACCCCCTTTCTCTAAGATCCGGTCAACCGAGAGGAAGAAGAAAGAGACCCATCTTCAAAAATCCCATCTTGGGAAGATACAGGACCAAACGGGAGAGAAACAAAGAGGCCCCCTTAGATCATTTCTAAAGATTTCTAGGAGTTTAACTCCATTCAAAATCTGTTGGAGTTCAACTCCATAAATTAATTTCTTTTTAGGAGTTTAACTCCAGAAGTCAAATCGAGTGGACAGCTCCCAGTGCAGGGACAAAGTCCATTTTCCTACTAACGCCCAGCGCCTGCATGCCAAGCGCGTGAGGCGCCAGCGCCCATATGCTAAGCATGAGAGGCGCTGGCACCCACGCGTCCTTTGGACGCTATTCTTCCCTTTTTTTATATACACACACACTCCACACTAAATATACTTCCCCCGTTAGAAAAAAATTTCTAACAGGGTGTCCCGCAAGGGGGCTGCTAGCCTCCTTGACCCCCAGCCCGCTATCCAGGTAGCAGGACCCCCGTAAAAACTCCGCGCCCCCCCGATATATCTAAAACCCCTTCAAAACACAACACTGCACATTGAGTTCGCATAACCTGTTTGACTCGTCAATTGGAGGTTCTCTTGCTCCAAAGGCGAGGGGTAATTAACGGCAGCTTAGTCCGCAGATGCCGGAGATTCGGATCCCCACAATCAATAAACCTCGGTCTACCCTAGGCAGGGGGAATTTATAATGCGCCTGACAAGCGCGCGCGTATTCCCATCTCAATGGGGTGACGAAAAACACCTACACTCATGACCAAAGGTCAAAGTCAAAGTCAAACCGCGAACAAGTAGGCCCAAACCCAAACCAAAGCAAATGGACCTTACTGTCAAATTCAAGCCGGGTCCATGCTCGAACTCAAGCCGGGCCCACGCCCGAACTCAAGTCGGGCCCATACCCGAACCCAAGTCTAAGCAGGTAGGCTCAAGCCAAGAGCGACCCTATGCCAAAAAAGTACAATGAATAAATGTAATATTTAAATAAATATGCAAAATATGAAATAAATAGGCAAAAAGCCAAATTTATGTAAAACACATGGCTCATATGCAAAAATAAATAAGCACATGGGCATAAAATGGGTAAAATGCCATTTGTAAAGCCCAAGAAACTGTATGTAAAAGTGTGTAGCCTATAAAAGGCAAACATGATGAGAAATCAATAATAATTCAATTCCCCAAATAAAATCTAAGGTTCTATGTATCCATCTTCTTCCTCAAGATTTTAAATCTTCTTCTATTTTTTGAATTAAATCAAGAGTTTAACTCTTCTTTTCCCAAAACAAAATAGTTTTTCACTATAAAATTCTTGAAGGGGGTTCAGATCTCCCATCAAAACTCTAAAAGGGGAAATTTTTAGATCTCGCCATTCTTTTTCTCCAAGATCTAACAAAAAGAAAGGAGGAAGAGAAAGAGTCATCTCCAAAAATCCCAGTTTGGGAGGATCCAAAGCTTAAGGGAGCATCCAAGGCTCAAGGGAGAAGAAAGGGTCCTCTTTCATCATCTCCGAAAATCTTTTCTTTAAGAGTTTAACTCTTCCGAATTCCGAAAAATAAAAATAAAAATCTTTCTTTTTCTACGAGTTTAACTCCAAAATCCCTCGGGAGTTCAACTTCCAGCTCAGGGGCTAAACCCTCTTCCTCTATTGGTGTTTCCAGCGGACGCGTGCCGCTCATGTGACCCGCTGGAGCCCAGCGGCCGCGTGCTACGCACATGACCCACGGCCGCGTGCTACGCACATGACCCACGGCCGCGCGCCATCTCACGTGTCCTTAGGACGCTCCTTACCCCTCTTTTTTCCATACGTTCCATACTCAAAATACTTCTCCCGTTAGAAAAAAATTCTAACAAGGCGCTTCCCAGCATCCCGCAAGGGGGCTGCTAGCCCACTTGACCCCAAGTTTGCTATCCGGGTAGCGGGACCCCTGTAAACTCTGTAAAGCCCCCGATGTGTCCAAAATATCTTCAAAACACAACACGCGCATACTGCACATTGAGTTCGCATGACCAGTTTGACTCGTCAATCGGAGATTCGCTCGCTCCAAAGACGAGGAGTAATTAACGACAGCTTAGTCCGCAGCTGCCGGAGATTCGAATCCCCACAATTAATAAACCCCGGCTTACCGAGGCAGAGGGGATTTGTACATGCCTGACCAGCGCACGCATTCTTATCTCAACAGGATGACGAAAAATACTCTACAGATTCTGGCACGACCAGTGGGACCTATCTCTCCTCCAATTTCGGGTCAAACGTTCATACGAACTCATTTAAATCACTATTTATACCGAAATCATGTTTCTTCATACAGGTTGACAACTTTTAACCGCAATCCCAAATTCAACGACGATGTTTCCAGCAGCCGAATCACTTCACATGCATGCTCCATCAAGTGGGGTCCGAAATGACATTAAACTAAAATTTCTCAAATTTTCAAGTGACGTCCAAAATGACGTTAAACCAAGATCGATCCCTAAGTCGTTAAACTGGGAGTGTAAAAAAAGTGTGTAAATTAATAAATAAAAAGCCGAAATGATGGGGTAATTGCAAATAAATAGCTGAAATGATAAGGCAATCGCGACCTTCGCGATAAGAAAAGCTAAAATGATAGAGCAACCGCGGCAAAAAAAAGCTCCATAAGTTCGTGTCTGAAACGACATTAAACTATAATTTCTCAAGCTTTCAAGTTCACGTTTGAAATGACTCTAAACTACCATCTATGTCCGAAATGACTTTAAACTACCGCTTACGTCCGAAATAATTTTAAACTAATGTATGTTAAATTTCTGTGAAAACAAGCTCATCTTCCAACGCGACCACCGTCGCATACACAATCAAGGCTACCGCCAAAGAGAGTCTCCCGTCAAGCTTTGTGCAGCAGAGGGCAGGACATCGAATCCAATTCGAGTCCATCATATTCTCTTCGGTCTCTTTCAGCGCTTCTACCGCGAAAGCTCCAATGAGCCAAATCAATAAGCCAGCTTTAAGGGGGGAAAGGCCGAACATCATAACCGCAAAGGTTCCCGAACCAAAACACGAATCGGTGTTCGAGCGGCTTTCTATCTCCCCATCTGGGGGCAAAGCCGTCAACTCGTAGGGGGCAACAAGACGCTTTAGGCCAACCCAGTCAAAGCCCATGACAACCGCAAATGCCTGTCAAGCCTTTAAAATCGAAGAGTTGAAGCAGAAACGACTCAGAGATATATCCAAGAAGAGGGCTAAGATTCCTGCTAAATTGGAGTTCGTCGGATTCCAAGAACGTGGCTACCCCGTGACAAAAGCCAATTTTACCGTGAAAATCAACGACTCTTTCGAACTATTAAGATCAGCGCATAAGCATGCTACAATTCAAAGAATTCTACAAAGAGACATGTCTAGACCCCATAATCAAAAGCATAGCACGATCTTATCAAGGTCATGCCAAGCTCCCCTCGCCAAGCAGAATCAAAAGAAGAACTCAAATAGAGGGTACCAGCTATATCCAAAACCTCGGTCGGACCGACTGCTGCCAGCGCTTGTCCTTCTCTGAAAGGAGAGGGCTACAACAATGGTCCAAAAACCCAGCAAATATCTTTGCCAATAATGTGGCAATAGACGGATACACAATCCACACAGTTTATATAGTGGGACCCGAAAGAACACGTCCTCCTACACTTCACAATCATGATAAAGATATGGTTGTCGCTGCCCAATCCTAGCTCGGTTCAGAGGATGATAAATGCTCTACAAAGACAGCTAAATAAAGAGAGCCAACGGCTTCTAAAGAATCAGATGACGGTGATAGCCCAGTCTTTGACCTTTAAGTCGTTAAGCTCGGAAATAAAAAGAAAGAAAGAAAGAAAAAGAAGAAGAAGAAATTAAATAAAGAGTCAGCCCACAAGCAAAAGGGCACGAATGAAAACCTGAAAAGGCTTCGTGAGTAAAAATAGTGAGGCTACCCGCAAGCTTGTGAAACCCCGTAAGGGCGCAACTCGTTAACAATAAAATCCCTAAACAGTGAATGATGAGTCGCTCCTGGTACCATATTCCAGTGTAGCGATGCAGACGCCAACAAAATCCAAATCTCCAAATTCCCAAACGGCGAATGATGAGTCGCCCCAGGTACTATATTCCAGTGCAGCGATGCAGACGCCAACCAAAATCCAAATCTCCAAATTCCTAAACGACGAATGATGAATCGCTCCTGGTACCATATTCCAGTGCAGCGATACAGACGCCAACCAAAATTCAAATCTCCAAATTCCCAAACGGCGAATGATGAGTCGCTCCTGATACTATATTCTAGTGCAGCGATGCAGACGCCAACCAAAATCCAAATCCCCAAAATTCGAAACTTTCAATCCAAATCCAGTCCAAATCTCACCTCAAGATCAAACCCTACCAATTTCGAAACTCCAAATTCCAAAGATGGCCTCTAAGTCGTTAAACTGGGAACAAATAAACTCCAAGTCGTTAAACTGGGAACAGATGACCCCTAAGTCGTTAAACTGGGAATAGATGACCTTTAAGTCATTAAGCTAGGAACAAATGACCCCTAAGTCGTTAAACTGGGAACGAGGGAAATCCCCTCACGACAAATGATGATTCACTCCTGATACCATATTCCAATGTAGCAATACCGATACCAAACAAAAACCCAAATTCTAAGTCCCAGGCTCAAAAGCCCCACTGGACGGATAAGAAACTCCCAAATCAAATCAAATCAACAATTCAACCAATGACCTTCCCGTCGGAATCAAGCTCTGTCTTGGAATCAATTCAACCAACAACCTCCCCGTCGGAATCATATTTCGCCTCAGAGTATCTGCCTTCCCTATCGGAATTATACTTCGTCTCGGAATCAACCTCTGTATCGGAACCATGCTTCGTTCAAAATGTCTACCTCTGCGTCGGAACCATGTTTCGTCTTAGAATATACACCCCATGTCGGAATCATACTTCGCATCGGAGTATCTGCCTTCCCTGTCGGAATTATACTTCGCCTCGGAATCAACCTCTGTATTGGAACTATACTTTGTTCAGAATGTCTATCTCTGTGTCGGAACCATGAATATGTGTCCTATGTCGGAATCATGCTTTGCTATTAGCCTTCCCTATCGGAATTATGCTCCGACCCTCAGAATTATGCTTTGCACGTCGGAATGATGCTCTGATCCCCGGAATTATGCTCCTCGGAATGATGCTCCGTCCCCTGGAACTATGCTCCTGGAATTATGCTCCACGCCATCGGATTATACTCCTGAAAGTCATGCTCCGCTCTTTGAAATGATACCCCGCCTCTGAAATTATACTCCTGAAGTCATGCTCCGCTCCTGAAATTATGCCTCGCGTCCTCAGAATTATGCTCCTGGAATTATGCTACTCCCTTCGGAAGGATGCTCTGCTCTCGGAATTATGCTCTGCACCTCGAAATGATACTCCAACCCGCTGGAATTATGCTCCGCACATCGGAATGATGCTCCGACCCCCGGAATTATGCTCCCGGAAGGACACTCCATTCGGGGAAACGTCAAACAGACACTCCGCCTCGGGGATACGTCATTCGCCGACACTCCGTCTCGGGGAAACGTCAGACATTGACACTCTGTCTCGGGGATATGTCAGACAATGACACTCCGTCTCAAGGACACGTCAACCAGCGGCATTCCATCTCGGGGATACGTCAAACAATGACACTCTGCCCCAGGGATACGTTAACCACTGACACTCTACCTCGGGGATACGTCATACACCGACTGTTCCCTCATAAAAAATGGGGCAGCGCCTCACGTGTTAGATACCAGAGCGCCTGCGTACAAAGCACGTGAACACCTTCCTTGTCTCTGATAGGATTAAATTCTAAGGCAGCGCCTCACGTTTTAGACACGTGAGCGCCCCGCGTGCAAAGCACGTGAACACCTGTCTCTGAAAGGATGAAATCCTAAGGCAGTGCCTCACGTTTTAGACATGTGAGCGCCTGCGTGGAAAGTACGTGAATGCCTGTCTCTGATAGGATTAAATCCTAAGGCAGGGCCTTACGTTTTAGACACGTGAGCTCCTGCGTGCAAAGTATGTGGGCACATGTTTCTGATAAGATTAAATTTTAAGGCGGCGTCTCACGTGTTAGACATGTGAGCTCCCACGTGCATAGCACGTAAGCGTCAACACCTAAAGTTGAAGCAGTTTGCTTCGGGTAGAATTAAATTTTACATGGGAAAATATTTCCCTAAACAAGAAAGATATTTTCTGTTAAACAGAAAGCCGTTGGATCAAAAACCCAATGGTGGTTAAAAAATCATTAAAAGATAGAATTAAATTCTATTTGGGGAAAAATATCTGCTTGATCTTTTTTAAACAAGAAACGTTCCTCTGTTAAACAGAGAACTCTTGGATTAAAAATCCAATGGTGATTAAAAAATCACCGTTCGAATCAAAAGATAGAATTAAATTCTATACGTGGAAAATATTTCCTTCAATCTTGTTAAAAACAAGAAAAATATACTCCGTTAAACATAAAGCTTTGCATCTAAAATCCAGCAGTGATTAAAAATCACCACTGGATTATAAAATCAGGCCATGATCTCTTAAATGAGAGAACCTCTCAAGTAATCAACCATTTATATACCCTATATAAAGGACTCATGAGATAAAAAAGGAAGGAATCAACCCCATAAGGTGATAGAAACTAACCGAGAATTCAATTCTCTTTAAAGAACATCTTCTTCCCCCTCTCAAGTCCTAGGTAAAGAAAACACAGAGATAAAATTATCTCCCCACTTTACCCATCATGTCGTATCTAAGCGTTTAACCCTTCATAAGAACTAAGTTCTTTTTCTGGATCTAAGATCCACAAAACAGATCCTCAAAAAAGAGAATTTAATTCTCGTAAGGAAGATCTTGTTCTTAAGAATAAAAAATTCAGGAGAATACAAAGTTGAAAAAAATAACATGAATGAAAGAAAGAAAAAAGATGGAGTTCATATTCCAGGAACTTGGTTCCTTCATAATCAAAAACTTAGTTTTTAAAGAAATCTGATCCTAGATCTTCAAAATAGTGATCTTGGTGATCATTAATGGTCAAAATACCATTAACATAAGTTTAAATCCTCTCAAAAAATATGTACGGACATTAAATCTCTAAGAACACAGCGTCTCATGTGATATCCGCGTGAGTACTCAAAAGAAACTATGAAGACAGCGCCTCACATCATATCCGCGTAAGCGCACAGAAGGCCCATATGCTTACCCCTGTTAAATGGATCTTAGTAAGATTAATGATCCTTAACCGTATGTCTAAATTGATCTTAGTCTTATATGAGACTAACGTATCCTTAGCCCATACGTTCATATATTTAAGTCGATCTTAATCTAAAATCAAGATTAACGATCCTTAAACCTCTGAATTGATGGAACATATGACCTAAGTTCAAACCCAAATCTAATATATACGGATTTGGACTAATTTGTGCCCTACGGGCGACGACATAAACTAGTCTCCATATACAATCTATGGGCGACCATAATAAATAATATATAATACAACACGAAGTGAGCTGCTGGAGCAGGTGAAAATTGTTATCGCAATGCGACAGCGTAATTAACTTCAGGGGCTTGTACCTGCAGGGAAGAGCATCCCCACAATCAAAAACCCCTCAAAGAGGGGGAATCTGATAAAGTCACGCTACATCGGTTGTATCTGTCCAAACCTCCGATATATAGTGCTATAAATCAACTTAGTATTTTCGGAGAGGTGGACGGATATATTCCAAATAGCATCTGCCCCCAAATTCAGGTAAGACATTCGATCCTAGTTCGTTTCCGTTTTCGGCGGTAAACACCGAAACTTCGTTTCGGAGATACATCAAGTATCGACCGTCCATATTGTAAAAAGAGCAGTGTCAGCCTCCCAAAAGCTGGAACCAAATCAAGTCATACCACGCGAAAGAAAATCCATCAATTTCATGCACACGACCATATATGTGGTGTGCATTTATTGATGATGGACACTTTGTTGAGGTTAAAATTTACACCCCCTTGACCAAAGATCAAAGTTAAAGTCAAATCGCGGACAAATAGACCCAAATGAAAGCAAACAGACCCTACTGTCGAATCCAAACCGGGCCCATGCCCAAACTCATGCCAGGCCCACGCCCGAACCCAAGTCCAAGTAAGTGGGCCCAGGCGCAGACCGACCCAATGCTAAGAAAGTACAATGAATAAATGTGCAAAATGTAAAATAAATGGGCAAAAAACCATATTTATGTAAAACCCATGGGTCGTGTGCAAAAAAAAAAAGCACATGGGTATGGAATGAGCAAAATGTCATTTTGTAAAACCCAAGGGGCTATATGTAAAAGTGTGTAGCCTATAAAATGCAAATATGACAAGAAATCAATAATAATTCATTTCCCCAAATAAAATCTAGGGTTTTGTGTCTCTTTCTTCTTTCACAAGGTTTTAAGTCTTCTTTTCTTTTTAAATTAAATTAAGAGTTTAACTCTTTTTTTTCCTAAAATGAATTAGTTTTTCATCATAAAATCCTTAAAGGGGAGTTCAAATCTTCCATCAAATCTCTAAAAGGGGAAAATTTTGAACCTCATCACCCTTTTCTTTAAGATCCAACAAAAATAGAGGAGGAAAAAAGAGATCCATCTCCAAAAATCCTAATTTGGGAGGATCCAATGTTTAAAGGAGAAGAAAAGGGTCCCCTTTGATCATCTCCGAAATTTTTTTTTAGGAGTTTAACTCTTCCGAATTCCGAAATATATAAATGAAAATCTTTCTTTTTCTAGGAGTTTAACTTCAAAATCTCTCGGGAATTCAACTCCCAGTTCAGGGGCTAAGTCCCTTTCTCCGCTGGTGTTTCCTGCGGCCGAGTGTGGCGTACGTAGCCCGCTGATGCCAGCGGCCGCGTGCCGAGCATGAGGCCCGCTGGATGCCAGCCATGCGCCACGCACGTGATCTGTGGCCGCGTGCTGTCTCACGCGTCCTTAGGACGCTCCTCACTCTCTTTTTCCCCATACGTTTACTCCGCCCGTTAGAAATTTTTTTTCTAATAGGGAGTTGCCTCGCACGGCACAAGGGGGCTGGTAACCCCTTGACCCCTATCCTGCTATCCTGGTAGCGGGACCTCAGTAAACTTTGCAAGGCCCCCGATCTGTCCAAAATACTTCAAAACACAACATGTGCATACTGCACGTTGAGTTCGCATGACCAGTTTGACCCATCAATCGGAGATTCTCTCGCTCCAAAGGCGAGGGGTAATTAACAGCAGCTTAGTCCGCGGCTGCCGAAGATTCGGATCCCCACAATAAATAAACCCCAGCCTATCCAGGACAAAGGATCTGTACATGCCTGACCGGCGCGCGCATTCTTTTCTCAATAGGGTGGCAAAAAATACTCTACATCCCTTAGACGGGCTTCCTCTTTAATTAGCAAATTTCTTTGAATTTGCTCGAGAGTGAAGTTTTCTGTCTTATGGAGCAATTTCTTATAGTAAACTTTCCTAGTATGCCGTCAATTTCGATATGATTGCTCCAACTTGGAAGGTTTCAGGCAATTTTATATCCAGAGCATTCATTTGATTGACAAATAATTCAAGTTCATGACACTGATTTAAAATAGATTTTTTGTCAACCGTACGATACTCAAAATATTTTGAAATTAAATAATTGTTTGTACCTTGCTCCTCCATTTTGTATTTGAACTTCAGAGCCTTTTAAATTTCTTTTGTTGAAGTCGTCTTGATGTAATTATCAAAGAGGCGATCCAACGGGGTGTTCAGAATATACCTCTGGAGAGACATTATACTCTTCTCGTTTCTTTCTGGCTTTCACAACCGCTTCGCTGTCAATATCCATAGACGCTGGAATCGGTGTAAGATCACCGTCAAGTACATAAAATATCTTCAGCGCCGTCAAAAAGAAGCGCATCTTGTCTCCCAATCGGGTGTGGTTTTCCCGGTCAAACCGATCAAGTTTGACAAGGTCTTGATTCATAATTTTAACCGAGATTAAGCTGGATTCCAACTCCATTGTAGATGAAGCCAAGTCCTTGAAATTGTTAGAAATTTAGTATAGGAATCGGAAAAATGATGGATACAAGTAAATGAATTTTTTTTACTCTGAGGCGCAATTGGCTTTCTTTATAGAATTACTTGTCCTCACTCAAATTGAGTTTGCTAAAGGGTTGCAGACAAGAATCTCTCAGAATACAACAGAGTCCGAAGTTCTCGCGGTCAGCAAAAATCGAAGAAATTTCGAAATTCTATTCGAAATAGTAAGGGAACAGTAGAAAAGAAAAGGCTGTAAAGTTCTTAAGAAAACCGGTTTTATTTACAGATTCTCAAAGGTCATCAAAAACGGTTGCAATATTTTGAAAGGATAAAAGTTTAAATTTCAAAATTCACGACCGCTCAAAACCAAAATTTCGAAATTCAAATTTCAAAATTCATAACCGCTCAAAAACTACAACAACCGCAGCCTCATGTCTGCATAAGACTGGGATCGATTGCACTTCATGTCTACGATCGTATTATCCTGTCCCGACTTAGGGCCTGTTTGGTTGCAGAACTATGAAAGAATTAGATTGTGGAATCCAAAAGGTTGAGAGGATTCCATAATTTTGTGTTTGGTTATGGTATTTGGAATTGTAGGGCTCCTTTTTTTTATAGGGGGGTCACCATAAAACAAAGATCCTTGAATCCTAAAAAATTTGAAGAATTTGCTAGGATTTGACACTATTCATTGTACTTTTAGATGGGATCCGGATACTTTATTTATTTAATAATTCTCTCTCTCTCTCTCTAAAATCTTCAAATCCGAATCTCACTTTCTTTTCATTAATCAAACAAAAAGTATAAGGATCTACAAATGCAATACTGAAAATTCAATACCAACCAAACAACAAATTACCAAATCCAGAAACTTTCAACCGTGATATTTTAAAATCCAAATCTCGTAATCTTTCAACCAAATAGCCCCTTAGCCCCTAACCCAGATTAAAAAGAATAAAAATATAAATAAAAAGAGGGAAAACATAACCGAAGGCAGACATAAAACGCGTCCGTCCCCGCCTTTTCCGCGAAAAAGAGGGCCCACAGCGCCACGTGCTATTCTCACCAATCGGTGACCAGACCCAGCCTCAAGAGGTTCTTTATATGAAGACGGCGAGTTTACAGCTCTCGAGCATCCAATTCCAAAGAGATCGCCAAATCGAAAGGAAACAGCTCTCAATTTTTGCTCCATTCTCGCTCTCGTTAGGGTTTCCATCGATCGATCTACGTAAGATTCCATTGCTTCTATTTTGTATTTTGATGTTCTGATTGTTATGATCGATCGATCTTTAGGTGCCATTCGATTGATTCGGAGCTTGCGATCGTTGGATCGTTGCTCAGTTATTTCCCACTTTTAGAGATCTAAGTCTTGAGTTTTTGTTTCCGAATCGAACTAGGTTTGTTGATTTTATCGAATGATTGTGTCATACAATTTGATTAAATGGTCGATTTTGTGTTAGTGAAAAATCTTTCATTTTACTGCTAATTGATGCATAGGTAACAAATCGTGTGTGTTTTGAGTAAATAAGTTCTGTAAAAGACAAATCTTTGATTCAATAATCGATCGATATATAGATGATATGTATCAAGTTGCAGCTTTTTTTAATAAAAAATAAGCATGCAAGAGCATGAAGATATGAATGCATGGTTCCGAAGAAGGTAATCTTGGGCCACCATCATCCAGTAACGAATTATCGACGAGATCATTTTATTGTTGCAGAGATGGTTGAGACCCAGGTTACTGCAACTACTCCTATGCGATGAGAATTACAGAAGGATTTTCATTCATAGTTAAAATTATAGGAATTAATAGCCAAACTCCTTAGTAATGGTGCTTTGCAATATCACAATGAAGATATAATTGCCCATCTCACATGTCAAGTTAAACAATTTCAAGAGATTTCGTCACTTTCGTCTTAGATTCTTTTCCCCATCAAAATGGGGTCACGCAACGAGCACAAGTTCTCGGTTTCAACCCTTAAAATCGGTTCTGGATCTTTGGCCAAGCACGGTCGAAGAATCTCAAAGGAAGACCAATGGCATTTATGTTACAGGGAATTACACCGAGCTTTCAAGGCATTTTAGCCTTCAAACTATTACAAGTAATTTCTTTTACATTCTTTAGTCGGAAATTTTTACGTAGCAAATTATTTACTGTGGATGTCAATGATTTGAGGATTATACTCATTTATATTGCCATGTATAACAATGAGATGCGTTTAGAAGGTTGTTGAGGATGATTTCGTGATTTTTTTTCGAAAATGCCGCATGTTGGACCTTTCCTATTTTGTTTTCCCTGGTAGGCCGGTAGAATTTAGTCCGGTATTTCACCTAATTTTTCTCTAGTTATAGGGTTCGTCAACTTTGGTTTATGATAAGTAATTAGGTTTTGCCAAGTCCATCATGATCGATCAATTGCTAACCACTGAAAGTTGCATCCCCTTTCCTCTTCTACAGAAACATGAGTGAACAACATTCAGGTGATTCCACAGAAGAGAAAAGTGTTTCTCCTGCTCAGAATCGCTCAACCCCAAAGCTTAATGAAAGGATTCTCTCATCCTTGTCTAGGAGATCGGTTGCTGCGCATCCTTGGCATGATCTTGATATAGGTACTTAACTTGTTTAATATGGCATCCATGATTTTTTCAACTAATCTTAAATGACATATCTGATCGTATAAGTTTGTTTGCAGGACCTGGAGCTCCTTCTGTTTTCAATGTTGTAAGTTCTTTTACCTGCACTTTGCGTCCTAGGTTTTTAGGAAGAGGAGATAGTTACATTGTTATTAAGATACCGATAAATAATATCTGATTCGGGTGATAGGGTCCTATGAAGCACGGATACTTGTAAATGCGTCATGAATCGTCTCCGAGTGTGAAGCGAATCGGAGTCCGAAACTCTCGGATACTATTAGATTCTTTCAAATTTGCTCAGACATGTAAATTTGACCGACGCAAGGGGAGTGACCCATCACGAAAACCTCTCCCAAATCAATGCCTGTCCTCTTTCTCTTGGAAATTAAGGCTCTCGAAAATTTCAAAGTGTATTGAATATCTACTCTAACATAATGCTTTTATTTGTTTATATTATTAAATATTTATATGTATATCTTAATAAAAACAATTAATAAAAAGTCATTATAAAAACGTATCTCGTATCCTAGCTTTCTCGAAAATTGTGAATTCGTGAATCCGTATCCGAATCCATGCTACATAAATAGGGTCCTATCTACCTTACGTGTGTGTGTTTTTAACTGAAAAAGTTCATTTATTTGAAAGTATTTTTAATAACTTCAAGGCGACAAAAAAAAAATGAAAGCGTTAAAAGGAAATTACATTTTGATGAAGGGTATAGGATAGACATGATATTTCTCAGATTTCCCTCTTCCTTCTTCGAAGTACAACTATAGGCAAGGATTGTTCATGGCCTTTGTTCATCTGTTGCAGGTTGTAGAGATCCCGAAAGGAAGTAAAGTCAAGTATGAACTTGACAAGAAAACTGGACTTATTAAGGTGAGCTCGAAAGTTTGATTTTTACCGCAAGTGGGAATTTATTACTGTAATGGAGTTCCATTTTGGTATTTTGCTTTATGGAAGAAGATTTATTGCAGATTTATGGAGTATATACTTCGGTTTAAGATTTTTATGCTCAACCCAGTTGTTTTCATTATTATTTATGATTGAATTTTTTGTTGTTGAATTTGTCTCAGGTCGATCGGATCTTATATTCCTCGGTGGTCTATCCCCATAACTATGGTTTTATTCCCCGCACTCTTTGTGAGGATAACGATCCAATGGATGTTTTGGTCCTCATGCAGGTAAAATTCTACTTTTAATGCTGGCAACTTTTTCCCGAGGACAAGTGACGGTTATTGTTGCATTCTTCACTTATTTTCTTACCTCAAAATTTCCTTTAAGATTACATTCATTATATCTACCGTATTGTTTTACCTATGGCTATCAAGTCCATAAAATAAGTGTGATAATTATATATTTTAAAAATAATTTCCATATTTTATATTATAAACAGGAACCAATACTTCCCGGTTGCTTTCTTCGTGCTCGGGCCATTGGGCTCATGCCCATGATTGATCAGGTACTGAAATTTATAGCAAGTGAAAATTCAAAATATTCTATTCTAATCCAAACTTCCAAGCTCATTATTTCTTGTAACAGGGGGAGAGAGACGATAAGATCATTGCAGTGTGCGCTGATGATCCTGAGTATCGCCACTACAGGGACATTAAGGAGCTCTCTCCTCATCGTCTCACTGAGATCAAACGCTTCTTTGAAGACTGTATCCTTAATATTTTTTTATTTTATTAAGTTATTTTCACGATTTTATATTTAATGCGATTGAATACCTAATGACTGACTATATGAAATTTTGGAATCCTTAACTTGTGTTTTAGACAAGAAGAATGAGAATAAGGAGGTAGCTGTTGATGACTTCTTACCTGCAACAACTGCCGTTGAAGCAATCCAGTATTCAATGTAAGTGATTTCTGGTTATATTCAGACATTAGCATGCATTAAAAAAATTACATCAGCATACATCCTACTATAAGGGGAAAAATTGGTTCTGTTCTTCCTTTTTATCCTTACGTTACTTTTCTTTCTACGTGATGATCTGTGGCAAATTGTTGACAGATTGGGTTTTAGATTTTCTTTTTGATTTTATGAATGGCTAATTGCTATAATCTTTACTTTTTCCGAAATGTTTGATCTGTATACTGCTCTATGATTTAAAGATTGAAATACAAATGTGTAATGGCTGGTGGTACGCTATAACTCAATGAATTTAGGCTTGTTTACCGAAGACTCCCAACATGTTTGGGTCATTTTAACAAAACTCCTATTACTTTTAAAACCATCAAGAAACTACCAAACTTAATGGCGACACGTCAGTACCTCACCGTCTGAGCCACGTCAGCATCATGTCGACAATTTTTTAAAAACCCCCTAAAACCCCCCTCATCTAACCCTAAACCTAATATTTTTTATAAACAAAAAATAAAAAATCCTAAACTCTTCCTAACCGACGCCACCCTCACCTCGCTCCATCAACATCATCATCATCCTCGACCACTACCACCACCACCATCATCCACCCATCTTCTTCCCTATCACCGTCCCCATCCCCTTTTGCCGCCCCTATCCCCTTTATTGAAAGAGATTTTGGGATATAATGTGATGATTAGGTTAACCCTATTTCATTATCTCTTTATATATAAGTAACTACTTATTACAAATATACCCTTCATCACAACTTCATCACAACCGTCCATTACATTATTTATTCTAATACTCCCCTCAAGTTAGAGCATATACATCACGCATGCCCAACTTGTCACAAATAAAATGCATACGCGATTTCCTATGAGGTTTAGTGAACAAATCGGCAAGTTGGTTCAACGAACTCACATAAATTGTATCAATGACTCCATCCTCAACCTTTTCACGAACGAAGTGACAATCAAGTTCAATATATTTTGTTCGTTTATGGAAAACAAGGTTGTTCGCAATATAAATCGCAGCCTTGTTATCACAATATAGCTTCATAGGTGCAGTAGGACTATATCCAAGATCTATACGTAGAAATCCAATCCACACCAACTCACTTGTGGTGTTTGCCTTGACTTTATACTCTGTCTCTTCACTAGATCCAGAGATCACACTTTGTTTTTTTATTTTTTCAAGAAACCAAATTTCCTCCAACAAATACACAAAAACCATTAGTCGGCCTCGTATCATCGGGAGACCCTGCCCAATCTGCATCTGTGAAGCATGCGGCCTTGGAATGCCCATAATCCTTATAGACGATACCTTTTCCAAAGGCACCCTTTAAGTACCTCAAGATACGGAGAACTGCATGAAGGTGAGCCTCACGAAGATCAGACATAACTTGACTCACCACGCTAACTGGGAAGGTTATATCCGGACGAGTGGTGGTCAGGTGGTTAAGTTTACCAACCAACCTCCTGTACCGTTCTGGACCAGGAACATGCTCCTTCTGGTCCATAAAGAGTTTCACATTTGGATCCATAGGAAGAAAGATAGGCCTACAAGCAGACATACCAGCCTCTGAAAGCATATCAAGCACATATTTTCGCTGAGTGGCGAAAATCCCTTCCTTCGATGATCTCGATACCTCAATACCTAAAAAGTATTTCAACTTCCCTAGATCTTTGGTGCAGAATTGTTTCTGAAGATGGGCCTTCAAGTCAGAAATCCCTCACATCATCTTATGTAATAACAATGTCATCCGTATAGACGACCATAAGGATTCTTTTTCCATCGCGATATCGATAGAAAACAGAGCGATCACTATTAGACCTTCGTAAACCAAAGGTCCTAACAATATCTATTAGTCTTCCAAACCATGCACGTGGAGACCGGTTGAGGCCATTTAACCACCTTTTGAGCTTGCAAACAAGCTCAGACTTCTTCTGAGAAACAAAGCCTGGCGGTTGCTCCATACACACTTCCTCCTGCCTTGTAGAAATGCATTCTTCACGTCAAGCTGATGTAAATGCCAATGAAAGGTGGAACCCAATGATAAAAATATGCGAACTGAAATCATATTGGCCACATGAGAGAGTTTCATCATAATCAATTCTGTAGGTCTGTGATTATCATTTTGGCGGTAAGCGAGCTTTGAGCCGGGTAAGTGAGCCGTCAGGGTTCAACTTCACAGTATATACCCACCGACAACCGACTGCGTGATTTCTAATGGGAAGGCAAGTAAGATCCCACGTGCTATTAAGGCGTAAAGCCAGCATTTCCTCATTCATAGCTTTCTTCCAACCAGGATGAATCAGGGCATCAGATACTGAACTGGGAAGAGAGTAAGAATCCAAGGATGAAATAAATGCACAATAGGACGGGGTCAATCATGCATAGGTGACATAATCACTGGTGGGATATCGAGGAACAATAGTTCAAGTGCCTTTTCTGAGAGCAATTGGAATATCTAACTTAGAGGGATCTGGATCTGGAACCAAAGAGGCGACTGGAAGCGTTAAAGCTGGAGGTTGTTGTACCCGTCGGGTGTACATATGAGTAACTTGTTCTCGTATTAACTTCTTGGTTTAATCCACAGAAGGTCCAATCGGAACAGGAGTGGGTGGGGTAGCCAAAAGGAAAATCCTCTTGAACAAAAGGAGAGGAATATGTGGATGAAAAATATGGAGTGTTCTTATGAAAAATAATATCTGCAGATATGAACACTCCGTCTAACTCCCGATCATAATACTTATACCCTTTTGATCCTTAGAATATCCTACAAAGACACATCGAATAGATTTTGAATCAAGTTTGGATTTTCTGGGGCGATGATCATAAACAAAGTTGGTGCAACCAAACACTTTAAGAGGTAGAGGAAAGAGCGACTTAAAAGGAAATATGACAGTATAGGGTATCTGCCCCTCAAAATAGAACTTGGCATGCGATTAATCAAGTGGCATGTAGTAATAACAGTATCGTCCAAAAAACGTTTTGGAACCTGCAAATGAATCAACAACGTACGCATAACTTTTAACAAATGTCTATTCTGTTGAGGGGTGTAAGGACATAAAGACTGATGAATAATACCAGAAGAGTCTAAGAATTGACGAAAATATGAACTGAAGTATTATTTGATATTGTCGGTTCACAAAATTTTAACAGTTGTATCAAATTGATTTTTAATCTCAGCAACAGAAGATTTAAATACAGTGAATACTAGCTCTAGATTTTAGCAAATACAACCATGTCACTTTAGAAAAGTCATCAATAAAAGTCACAAAATAATGATATTCACGATTTGATACAATAGAACACGAACCCCAAACATGAACAATGCTAAACAAATCAGTGGCTCTATTGTTAACTCTGGGAGGATAAGAAACACAATGATGCTTTCCCACCTCACAAGATGCACAATCAAGAGAAAATAGATGGTTAAGAGAAGGTACAAGTTTTTTAAGTTTCTCTAAATATGGATGGCCTAACCTACTGTGAATCTCAAGAGGAACCGTAAACGAAGAACAAACTGTAGGTGTGCTCCCATCAAAGTAGTATAAACCTTCATGCTCATGTCCTGAACCAATCACCTCCCTCGTCTTCAGGTCTTGCATAATACAACTAGAAGGAGAAAACGTTACCGAACATTTCAAAAAGTGCACAAGTTAACTAACAGATAATAAACTGAATGGAAATGCCGTACATAAAGACCTGAAGATACAGATAAGGATGGAGTGAGACGAGTGGATCCAACACCTTCCACTTTAGATGTGGAACCATTGGCTACCGTGATAGGTCTTCTATATGAAGTGGAATATAATGAAGCGAGTATACCTGACTTCCTATTCAATGATCTAATGCACATGAATCTATGATCCAGGATGTGGGAGATGCTACAGAGATAAAACAACTATTACTTTTATCCTTGACTATAACAGATGCAGCTTGTGCCGATGATCATGTAGAGCCCCTGGAGAGAAGACTTCGCAGTTGTGATAACTCCTCAGTAAGACTCCCTGGTGTGGTCATAAAGGCAGATGCCGAGACTGAAGAAACTGAATCAGATGTAGCAAGGCTGGCAGTAGGTCGAAGCTCGGGATGGAGAGTGTAGCAATAACCTCGAGTGTGGTTTGATATCTCACAGTGAGTACAAAAATGGTCACCTCTCCCCCGACCCTTTCCCCTTCCTCCGACGACTCTTCCCCCGACCTAGCTCGCGTCCCTATAACCACCACCACCCATCTTTTTTTGGTTTTTTTTTTTGGTTTTTTTGGGGGATCAAAGATGGGCACGGGAGGCAGTGGTTTGTGGGGACCGGAGGTTGGGGCGGGCTAGTGGTGTTGGTGGTGGTGGTGATGATGATGATTGTGGTGGTGATTGTGGTGGTGATGATTTTTGGGGGATGGATGGAAGGGATGTAGTTAGAACAGGGGAGGGTCTGGAGGGGAGGGGGAGGATGCCGGCGGGGGAGATGATTGTGGTGGTGTGAAGAAAATAAGGAAGAAGAAGAAGAAGATGGTGATGACGGTGATGGTGGTGGTGGGTTGAAGAAGAGTGGTGGTGTTGATGAGGATGGTGGTAGCGGTAGCGAAGAAGGCGGTGATGGTGTTGATGATGATGGCGGCGGCAGTGGGAGAGGAGGAAGGAGGTAGTGACGGTGTTGTTGTCGATGGCGGCGGCGGCGACAGCGTTGATGATGATGGCCGCTGTCGCCGGCGATGATGACCAGAGAGGACCCCTTCCCCTTCCTCCGACAGGCCTCTATCCCTCCCTTGACCTCACCCCCCTCCGACTACCACCGGCTCCTCTTTAAAAAATATTAATTATGATGTTAATTATATTTAATTAATATTTAATAATTATTTAAATGTAATTTATAATTAATTAATTATATTATGAGAAGGGTAAAATGGTCATTTGTCATGAACAATAACGTTGACCGTCAAGTCATGGTAGTTTCTTGATAGTTTTAAAGTTAATGGGAGTTTTGTTAAAATGGTCCAAACCTGTTCGGAGGTTTCAGCAAATAAGCCTTGAATTTAATTGGGATACATTTAGCTTTAGAATACATATTTGTCAAATTCAAGGCAAGTTCAATTTTAACTTAAAATAAGCATATGCATATTGTGTCTAGCTACTGTCTTAGTAATGCATGTTATTCAATAAAGTTCTTGATTATATTTTGTGGTGGTTTTGTTGTAGGGATCTCTATGCTCAATACATCTTGCAGAGCCTGAGGCAGTAGATTGATACTGTCACTCTTAGCAACGATAATTTTCCTTCCAGTAATAATCGAAAGCTGGACTTGTCTTTTCATTTTATTTTGCTCGACATTTTTTGTTTTTGCTATTTGCTTTTGCTACACCAGCTACAATTTGAGCATCTTTCTTTTTTCATGATTTTGGTTTGCTTTTGAAAGGAATAAGTAATAGTGATCAGACTTTGTTATACATCCATTGATTTCATTGTTCATTAATCTTACACTAATTATTTCCGCTGCATGTTCCCCCGATATGATATGAGATTCTCCTTCGTTTATAATCTCCTTTGTTTATATTCTCTTTGGTTATTTTCTTAAATTATTTCATTGGCATGGTGTGAATAAACTTGATACAGAAATCAAAGTTTTGTTTGAGTGTCAAATAAATTGTGAGCATTTTTCAAATAAAGGGAAAGAACTTTTAGGCTCAATGTATTCTTATGGACGTGACTCCTTTGTTTTGGAGAGGGAAATATCATCCTATGAGCTAATGCCTAATTGGTCTGATATATATATATATATATATATATATATATATATATATTGCATCTTTAACTCCAATGGCATCGTATTATTGTCAAGGAAAAAAATATATAAGCTGGTGCTGCTCGAAATCTTATGAGAAAATTAGCTGCAAATATTGAAGGTAACAAAAAGAAATAATTATGTACTATCCATAGCAAACACAGTTAGTATATCGACCGCTCGCTCAACTAATGTTTACAGGGTTTTTGTTACTAAGAATCCAAGAGACATGCGATTGAGACGCAGTTAAAGTATGGTGCAGCATTGGTTGGTTTTTTTCGCCTGCTTGTAAAACATCTGCAAAAATTTAGAAAAATACAAATAAAAATAATTATGCCAGAAAATAAATGACCTTGACTAATTCATAATGCTTCTTTCAAAAATAAATTCCAAGATCTGTAAATAAATTGATCCGCCAGAGCTAAATAATTTAAGTATTTTCCAATACCCTATGGGCACCACCAAGCTACCACGGTTATAAAGTAACAGAAAAAGCGAAAGTATCAAACTGTGCATTGCATATTACCCGAGAGGCGGTGCTGAGATCGGAACTCTTCTCCGCAAGGCTATCCAGCTTCTCCCCTCGTTCCGGCAAACTATCGATTGCGTTATGCTGCATCGAGTTTGACCAACAAGCATCACACGACCGTGAAATATATGAAGTCTTAAATCTCACAAAATGAATCTTTAAGGTTGCGTTTGGTATATGGAATATGAGATTACCAGGAATCCTTACATTTCCGGGAATATGGTAACCAGACATCTAATTTCAAGGAATTTTGCATTAACGTGCTTGGTATATTTTAATCATTCCCGGTAATATATATATGTTCGGCCGTCAACCGGTGATGAGGTCGGAGGAGGGCCGGTAGATAGCGGCGAGGCCGGCGACGAACGTTCGATCGGCACGGGCCGGCGGGGTCGGCGAGTCGGCTGACGATAAATGATGGGTGGAGGAGCCGGTAGACCGACGGGTGGCGAGGGAGGCCGATGTCAGATGATCATGGTTCATCTAATGTTAAGCGGGAATATTTCGTGGTAATTTAGGATAGACATACGTTTTGGGAGAAATATGATTACCATGAAATGAGGGGATTTGATAACCATGGTAATCCTATATTCTCGGGAATATCTTTTACATCTAAACAAGCGTAATAATATTTAATCATAATCCATGATTACTACCTAGATTACCTCCTACCAAGATATAGGCATGATATAGCCGATATCTTTTGGGTTCTAAACACTTCCTGTAGATATGTCTGTGCACGTACTGTGCACGTACTTAAAATCTAGCAAATCACAAGCTTAGAGTCAAATTGCATAGTACTTAGCTTTACCTCTTCTGATGAAATTTCATTTGTAGGGCTTTTGGTTCTAAAGTTTAAAACCAAAAGTTACTTGCTTTGACAACACGCGCTTGGTATCATTGATTCATTGCTGTATATCATTACTATAAATTTGTTTTTATTTTTCATTAAGTTGAATTCACCCGAATAGCTATTCAGAAATCCATTGTGTACCTCCTTCTCATAGGAACACAATGGATGTTTTAAGCAGATTATGACTTGACTTGCTTGTTTTTGTTTTTGTTGTTGTTGTTTTTACTTTTTATTTTTGGCGTGCTCTCACACAAACATTTATTTATTTGCTCTAGTCAGTAAAATGGCCGTTAATGGGCTTACCTAACTACTTTTTTGAAGGTTCTATATGAGTACCAGAAAACTTTCGGCGAACTGTGGAGATCGGTCCAGGCTGCTGGGTGCGAACCTTGGCCGTGTTTGAATGAGGCCTTAACAAGATATCAGGTCCCGCATTACTTCTCTCTTATCTTTTTTCTTAATATCTCCCAATTACTCATCTGTGAATCTTGTAATATACTTGAAATCCAATCCTATTTGGATTGTCGACATTTCCGGCATTAACGTGTTGTCTCAACTATCAAAGTTGTTTCTAACCTGTTTCTGCCTTTGCATTTTATTTGAATTTATCCATTTCATTTCCTAACAAAAACATGGGACCAGAAGAGAGGGGTGCGAGGGAGGGGGAGAGGAGGCGAGGCATATATTTTCGATTTGTTTCGGCTCATTACACTTGTTTTGCAGTTAAATTTCACGTTTTTTAGTAATCCGGCGAGCAATTTGCAATTAAATTCGGGTTCTAGTATGTGTATCTATAGTTCAGCTTGATTTTACTTGGTGGATAAAGAAATCTTATGTTTCTATGAACTTCCACATCTTAGTGTGTGCTTCATGTTTTCTTGTTAATCATCATGAAATTAAGCGGTTTAATTATTAACAGTTTTAAATTGCTCTCGCAAGACCCTGCAGAGGCCGACAAATTACTTGAGATTTCGAGGGCTTTGGATGAAACCAAAATTATTCTTGTAAGTGTTGTCTTTGAGCGATTGGAATATTCCTTTTTTGCATTGAAGGGAAATCGTCTTTGAAATATATTATTTTTCTACGAAGCTGTTTCAGTATCTAGTCAACGCATCGCAAAAATAAATATCGCTTAGTGTTTTGATTTAACTTTAGGGCATTTAATCAGGAATTTGCATCGGGGAATCTTTTGCAGCAGACGGCGTTACTTCGCAGCACCTAATTGAGTTGTGGGCCTATGGCCACATGATGCATTGTAGGAGAAAGGATTCAGGACAAATGCTGTGACACCTATCACTAAAGAGATAAGAACATGTAATAAAAGGGATAAAAGTATCGTGATAAAAGATAGAAGAGAGGGCTTTTGTGATAGAATGAAAGTCATGGATGTTAACTTACTTTAATTTTCTTATTTCATCTATATTCCCTTTTATTCCCTTACTACTTCAAAATTTACCGACAAATCATCCAAAACTTCCTCGCATCGCTCTTTTATTTTTTCTTTTTGCTTTTGTGTGTGTGTATGTGTGTGTGTTTGGGGTGGGGGTGAGGTGCGGGGTTTACAAAAACTATGTAAGGTGAGCTAAGACTAAACTATTCATATAAAAAATTGCAGGATTTAACTTGCAGCTAAATTAAATATTAAATTAATAAAAAAAATTCAAATTAACCATGATATCCACTTCAATTATTCTAAATATCTAGAGATAGAATAATCTCTTAAGAATTTGAAGTCCAATCAAGAACATGAGATACTGAAAATAAATAAATGAATGGATTTTAAAAATAACAAAATTGATTTACCATATAATATAGTAAGAGGTGCCTTTTATCATAACCTAAAAAATCGACAGAGAGCAAAATAAGTTTTAACATCACTGAATTTGATCAAGTACTAAACTTTGCTCTTCAAATCAACCTCGTCCGGAAAAATTGATTTTCCATATAAACAAAGAACCCTAGACAAATCAAAATTCGGGCCTAATTGAAACAAAACAAAGTCGAATAGATTCAGTTGAATACTTGAGGTAAATAATCTTGAAAAAGAATTAGAAGAAAAGTTAACCTGCTTTACATTCCAAACTCGTCGATCGCTACAAATTTTTCATGTTGAGAAATTGAAATTCTTTTATTTAATTACTTCCTAAATATCAGTTCAGTCTCTTTTGACAGCTGTCTCTATTGCTTGCATGTGTTAACCCGGTTGCTACCACAAACCCGATATTTTCGGAGTTTTAGACATCGTAAATACGTCTGAACCCGATCGGGCAGGTTGGAGATTAGATAAGAAAATTTCGGCTTGGGTATGGGTTTAGTGTAAATCCGCCCGCCCGAACCCTAAACCCGGCCCGACCTAAACCTGGTCATTGTAGGCCTTCGTTGCTAGAAAACCGCCAAAAATTGAACCCAAAGCCTATATTAATACTAATCTAAATACACTTTTCAATATATTTTGCGTCATGGCTGGATTTTTAAACACTAAGATCATTATCCTGTAATATAGAACCATAAATTTAAGTATTTAATATATTTACATTTATGTATGTTGTAAAACCGTCGAAACCGAAATTCGAACCGAAATTAGCGAAACTAGCCGAAAACTAACGAAACTAATAAAATTATGAGAGACCGAGACCGCGACCGAGATCAAGACCGAAACTGAAACCGAGTTCTTGAACCTTGGATTAAAGTCTCGATAATTTTACCTAGAGATATGCCCAAATGTATTTTCTAAGGAGACAAAGCTCTATAGAGTAGATTGTCATTTATAAAGAAACTTAGGAGGCAAGAAGTAATTTTCTGGAGAAGAAAGTTTGATTGCTTAAAAAATGAGGGGTAAAATGCAAATTTCATTAAAAATCAAGGGACTGAAAAAAATTTCCTTGGAAAAGAACAAAAATGAGCTCAATTTTGGGAACACCTTATATATCATTCTATATGTATAATAATAATAATAATAATTGGAAAAAAGGGGAAATAATGTCAAATATCATAATCCAGAATACATAAAATAAAAAAAATTATTGGATATATACCGTCACTATTGACCTTATCCATGTTGCGCAGCAGAAAAAAGAAATATTCCGGCATATAAATTATAGACAATTTACGTTTTCAAGATTAACACGGCATAAAATTAAAATTATAATTTCGCTTCTCTGATTTCCCAAAGAATGCAAATGCCATCACTAATACAGTAACGAGAGAAAACATGCGTACCATATTGAGGAGAGAAAACGCACTTCGAACGGGATAGTGATCATCGACAAACACCAATGCACAAAGCCCGTTTCTGTTGTGAGCATGCACCTTGTACTCTACAATACATAACAAACTTTTAGAATCATATTCTAACAGTGTGGTCAACATAATTATAAAAAAATGAGATCCCACACCCGATCCCCGGATGATATGTGGAATAAATTAACCATCCTCTTCTTATTACCGGGATACCCGGGCTCCAACCCTGGTCTCTCTAAACCCCACCAATGGCCCTTGACATAATTCCCTATTCAAAGACCGATGGACAGATATATCATACATATAAAAAATTAAACATGAAGAGATCAAAATGTAACCTTTATGGTTCACCGATTGGCGCTGGCCAATATGCGTTCGCTTAGCAATGGTGCGAGAAGCGAAGAAGAGGACGCTCTCTTTCACCACTTTCCTCTCGAAGAATCCGATGCTGCTCACATCGGTGGTATGGACGAGCACCGCCAGATCCATCTCCAATGAATCCGGCTCCGGCGGCGAACCAAAGTGTTTTAAGGACGAGGATCGACATTATCTTTATCAGATTAGTCGAAGAGAGAGAAAGTGAAACCCTAGAGAAAGCTAGAGAGAGATATAACTTTTATTTGAAGGAAGTTAGATGCTCAGCTAATTTGGTGTATTTGATTTGTTGGTTCCAAACTTCTGAATGAAATAATTATGATTTCGTGCTTAATGCTGTTTACCTTTGGGAAAGGTTTATATATTTATAGGCTTCTTAATGGGTTGGGTTTAGACCCGGAACCGAATCGGACCCGCTATAAAAAATAAGGATATGGAATAAATACTAAATCCGTTGATCTAGGCCCGACCCAGATCAATTAAAAGTTTAAATTAATGGATTGGGTCCGGATAAACTTCGTTTGTACATGCATGACCTAAACCACTTACTTAATCAAAATCTTCTACAATATTGAATAGACAAAATCATATTTAAAAAATACATTTTGATGATACTCGATATTGGCGATCCCCAAGATCAGGATACGTGGCAGATGACGTGTCTCAGAACTCAGAGGAGAGGGCCCACAGGGACCGACCAGGCCACCCCTGTACCCGACCTACACGCGCGAGTTGGCCTTCCTCGGGGCCCCCTGCGAATGGGCCTCCTTGGCCTCTCAGCTCGCCCCGAGCTGCCACAAGACCAAGACTCCTCGGCCTTCTCGCTCGCCCATGAGCTCCCCAGCCGAGGACGTCTTCCTCGGTCCTCCGACCAACTCCACCGCTCACGGGCGTGACCGCCGCTCCGCAGATCTCGCCATGCGCAGATTCTCCACCAGCCATATCCCACGTTCCACGCCATCACGATCCCCATTAATGGGCGATCCGCTCTCCGCGCGGGCGTGACGTCGGGAGCATAACTGCCGGCCAGATTCTCGTGCCTGCTGTTGCGTGCTACCACCGCTATATAAACCCCCATCACAGAGGGGTCAAGTAAGCTATTTTTTACTCCACTTAGCCGTTACTCTGCTCGGATCTAGTACTAACTTGATTGTCGAAGGGTTCTCGGTGGTACCAAACTACCCTGGGACTTCTTTGCAGGTACTCGACGTTAAACTCCCCAAGTCACCAATCTCCTCCAAACCCATTGAGATCCACGCGCAACAGGAGATCATCTCTAGAATCCACCGGGAGATCGACAGAAGACAACATCTGAAGGAGACCCAAAAAGGACCTCCATCAGTTGGCGCCGTCTGTGGGAAAGCAAACTCTACAAAAACAAAGTTGGCCTTCCGATCTCCGTCCACATGGCAAGCAACCATCCTGAGGATCCGGGTACCAGCCGCCGCCTCCCCCTCACCGGAGGCGCGGATGAACCCCCTCCGGCGACCATCATCAACGCCCTCGCCAGCCGAATAGATCGGCTGCAGTCCCTCGTAGAGGCGCTCATCCGCATCCAAACGGCCGGGCCTGGGCCCCAGATCGCTGCTCCTCCGCCTCCAGAAGGCTCTGCCCCCGTCGGCACGGCTGACCACCGGCAGGCTACGACTCCAGACCACGGATCTTATGGGCCGATACTCCCCGAGGCCCGTTGGGCGCCTCACGGCTCCACACCAAGGTCCGTCGCCGGAGCACCACGCCTCGAGCCTCCTCGCGACCCGTACCCCCCTGAGGAGATGTCGGTCACCTCGCCTGCCCATAGGCATGACCGACGCCCCCTCCCTCGACGGGGTCGCACAGAAAGGGCTCGCCACGACGGCTTGAGGGCCACCTCGCCCGGGGATCTGAGGAACCTCATCGAGAGGAACCGGGGCCGAGCCCCGACGCAGGTCCCCCACAGTAGGGGCCAGGGATCGCGGGGTGCCGAGTCCTCGAGGTACCACGGCCGACTCGACGCCCTCGAAAAGAAGATCGAGGGCATGCGCCGGGAAGGTCACCTCTCAGCTGACGGGGCTGAGTACGCCGCCGACACACTCACCAAACCATTCACCGAGGGACTGCTCGTTGTCCACGTCTCCTCGCGCAACAAGCCCCCAAAGGTCTCTCTATTTGACGGGAAGACCGACCCCAAAGACCATTTGGATCCTTCACCGCGGGGATGGGCTTCCAGGACTATTCCGCTGTTGCCCAGTGCAGGGCCTTTCCAGCCACCCTCATCCGCGCAGGTCGAGACTGGTTCCGAGGGCTCGAGCCTCACTCAATCTCAACCCTCGACGAGCTGGCTACTCAGTTCCTCGGCCACTTCGTTGGGAACCGTCGGCAGAAGCGCACGGTCGACTACCTCTTCACAATAAAGAGCGGAGATAAGGAGACGTTCAAGGCTTACATCACCCGCTTCTACAACGCCCTCCTCGAGGTCCCCGAGCACCGGGACGAGACCGTCATTACGGCGCTCAGATCTGGCCTTAGGCATAAGGAGTAGTTGCGCTCTTTTGCGTTGGCACAGCCTAGGACCATGGCCGAAGTCAACACGTGGACCGAGCGCGAGGTTCAGCTGGAGTCCGAGGTGAATGCGAACCTCCCCCGAGCATAACGACCCGACCCGAAGAAGAGGGCTCGGGAAGAGAGGCCGGAGCGTCAACAGCCCTATCACCCGAAGTTCCAGGAGTACACCCCGCTCAACGTCTCTCTCGCAGTGTTACTGGAGGAGGCCCAAGGCGAGGGGTTCTTCAAGTTCCCCCCAATCCCGCGTCAGGCCTCGAAGCGAACCCGGGGCCCTTACTGCGCCTTCCACCGGACGCTGGGCCACGCCACGGAGGATTGTAAGCAATTCCGGGACTACATTGAGGAGCTCATCCGATCGGGGCACCTCGCCGCCTATTTAAGGGACAAACGGCAGGCCGACCGCGAACAGGAGCAGCGTCCTCCTCCCGCCGAGTTGACCATCGGCCAGATCATGTTTGTCTCAGCAGATGACCAGTCCGGCGCTCGAGAATCCCCGTACCCGGTGCCGGGAACGAAGACCCGCAAGCCTCCGGGAATCTTGGGCCGCGCTGATAGGGTCATCTATTAGCATGTACTTTTCTTTTGGGGCAATGTAAACTCTCCCTAGGGTCTATTGTTAATTTAATAAAGATCAACGGAACATTGCGGAAATATAGGAAAGATCTCGTTTATTCAAAAAAAACAAATAAGGTATTATGGGCTCCTCAGCCGTATATACAAAAAGAAAAAGAAAAATTACAACAGCGGGGGAAGGGGGTGCAGAGAGCACTGCTCATGATACTCGGTAAAGATCTCCACCAGCCGAGACCTCGCGAGATCCAACCTCTCCCTTCGGTTCCCCCCGTGCGTGTTGACCCCGAGCCTCAACTCGTAGCACTCGTGGACGAGCGCCTCCGAGCGAGCCAGCCGGTTCGCGAAGATCAGGCCGAAGCGCCTCAGGGACCGCAGCTTACCCACGGCCTCGTCGTAGAGTTGCTCGGACAGGGGGTTGTAAAGCCCCGGCGATGCCCTCCAGATGGAGTATATTAGCAGTTGCAGCAGGGAGGAACGTCGAGGGAGCAACCGACCGAAGTGGTCCTCGATGCTCCCATATACCAACTGCACCGTGTTCTCGGTGCAGTTCTGGTCATAGAGGTATACGTCTTCGAAATGGATGATCTTGGAGATGGTAAAGGGGAAGTCCTGCATTCTTGACGCTCCGTTTACAAGGAAAGGAAGGACCAGTGCTCCTTCAGCCTTATATAGCTCGCTGCGCCACAACGGAACTCAACGGCCGCCCGCTCTCGCCCAAGAAGTCGCTGCCACGCGGCGACCATCGGGCTTTCTCTAACGGAATCGAAGCGACGCGACCCTGGCGCTTCGCCTCCCCCCACATTCAATGCGCGTGCTGCGCGCCCTCCGCTACCGTTCATGTTCCCAATACCGTTCCTGTTCAACTAAATGGTCGGGCGAAACCTCATGAAGATTCAGCCGAGCAGCTACCCTGCCCGGTTGTCCTTAGCCGGCCTCCTCAGGCCCCCCAGCGCTAAGGATCAAAGTCCTCCGCAGAGGCAGCCGAGCGGCTCCCCTGCTTGGTTATCCCTGGCGGGTAGCTTCCCTACCACAACGCCAGGGATCAGAAAGCCCTCGCCAAGAGGCAACCCAGCAGCTACCCTGCTCGGTTATCTCTGGCGGGTAGCTTCCCTACCGCAACGCCAGGGATCAGAAAGTCCTCCCAGAGGCATTCGAGCCCAACCGTCGCTCGGCTATTCCTGGCGGGTAGCCTCCCTACCGCAATGCCAGGGGTCAGAAAGCCCTCCCAGAGGCAGTTGAGCCCGAGGATCTCTCGCTCGGTTATCCTTCAGGACAAAAGCCCTCGCCAAGAGGCACCGGGTAGTAACTCTGCCTGGCCAAGGGTCCTTGGTAGGCTTCTACAGCCCCACCCGCGCCAAGGACCAAAGTCCTCCCAGAGGCAGTCGAGTCCTTGCTTGGCTATCCCCGGCTGGTAGTTTCCTTCCACAACCGACAGGGATCAAAGTCCTCGCCAAGAGGCACTGGGCAGTAACCCTGCTCAGTCCCCGTCCTGAAGGATCAAATCCCTCGCAAGAGGAAACCGGGAAGTTACCCTGCTCGGTCATCTTCGGCTGGTAGCTCCCTACCCATGACGCCAGGGATCGAAGCCCTCGCAAGAGACGTCCGAGCGGCTACCCCGCTCGGTCATCCCAGGCTGGTAGTTGCCTACCCACGGTGCCAGAGATCAAAGACCTCGCAAAGAGGCAACCGCGCAACTTCACTGCCCGGTCATCCTTGCTCAGTTATCCCCGGCGGGTAGCTTCCCTACTGCAACGCCTGGGATCAGAAATCCCTCCCAGAGGCAGTCGAGCCCGAGGATCCCTTTCTCGGCTATCCTTCGGGACAAAAGCCCTCGTCAAGAGGCACCGGGCAGTAACCCCGATCGGTCCCTGTCCTGAAGGATCGAAGCCCTCGCAAGTGGCAACCGAGTGGCTGCCCTGCTCGGTCAACTCCGGCTGGTAGCTCCCCACCCATGACGCCAGGGATCGAAGCCCTCGAAAGAGGCCTCCGAGCGGCCACCTCGCTCGGTCATCCCAGGCTGGTGGTTGCCTACCCACAATGCCAGAAATCAGAAGCCCTTGCCAAAGGGCAACGGAGCAGCTCCCATCTACCCTCGGCATAAATAAGGCGGACAGCCCTCTGCCCATCGCAAGCAGAGGATCCGAGCCACCAACAAGAGGCATCAGGTCTATCCAAGTCCTGAGCAATCTCCCCTCGACTTCGGGGCCATGGAGACACCTCCTTCTCTGCAGCGCTTGGCATGCTTGGCAAGTAATCGAAACCAACTCGACGGACGATCGCTAGGTAAGCAGCCGACCTGACATGGACCTGACATGGAAGCCCAATAGACAAGAAGAGAAATTTTACGATCATTCTTCATGAACAAAAGACAAAGTGCAAACCGATGAAACCAAAGAAAAAGTTTTATTACTAAAAGGCAAAGTCTTTACAAAGGGTATTTTTGGCTCCCCAGCCTTACAAAATACCCGGAAGCTTACAAAATTCCAAAAGCAACAAAAGAAAATGATGATGCTCAATATTGGCGTCTAGAGATCAGGACACGTGGCGGATGACATGTCCTAAGACCCAGAAGAAAGGGCCCACAGAGGCCGACTAGGCCACCCTTGTACCCGACCTACAAACACAAGCTGGCCCTCCTTAGGCCCCCCTGCAAATTGGCCTCCTCGGCCCCTCAGCTCGTCCCGAGCTGCCACAGGACCAAGACTCTTCGGCCCTCTTGCTCAGCTCTGATCTCCCCAGCCGAGGCCGTCTTCCTCGGTCCCTCCGACCGACCAACTCCACCACTCACAGGCGTAACCGCCGCTTCGCAAATCTCGCCATGTGCAGATTCTCCGCCAGCAACGTCCCACGTTCCACGCCATCATGATCCCCATTAATGGGTGATCCGCTCTTTACGCGGGCGTGACGTCGGGAGCGTAACTGCCGGCGAGATTCTCGCGCCTGCTGCTGCGTGCCGCCACCGCTATATAAACCCCCATCACAGAGGGGTCAAGTAAGCCATTTTTTTTGACTCCACTTAGTCGTTACGCTGCTCGGATCTGGTACTAACTTGATCGTCGGAGGGTCCTCGGTGGTACCAAACTACCCCGGGACTTCTTCGCAGGTACTCTGCGCTAAACTCCCCAAGTCGCCAATCTCCTCCAAACCCATTGAGGCCCACACGCAACAGGAGATCACCTCCAGAATCCACCAGGAGATCGACAGAAGACAACATCTGAAGGAGACCAAAAAGGACCTCCATCAGTTGACGCCGTCTGTGGGAAAGCAAACTCCACAAAAACAAAGTTGGCCTTTCGATCTCCATCCACATGGCAAGCAATCACCCTGAAGATCCAGGTACCAGCCCCCGCCTCCCCCTCATCGGAAGCGCGGATGAACCTCCTCCGGCGACCGTCATCAATGCCCTCGCCAGCCGATAGACCGACTAAAGTCCAAATGGCCAGGCCAGGGCCCCAGATCGCCGCTCTCCCGCCTCCAGAAGACTCTGCCCTCGTCGGCGCGGCTGACCACCGGCAGGCTACGTCCCATGGCCACAGATTTCATGGGCCGATACTCGTCCGCTGGGCGATCATTCAGCCTCTTCTAGCGGAACCGAAACGACGCGACCCTGGCGCTTTGCCTCCCCGCACAATCGATGCGCGTGCTACGCGCACATTCACCACGACCGTTCCTGTTTCCTATACCTGCAAATGGATGGTCGGGCGAAACCTCATGAAGAATCAGCCGAGCAGCTACCCTGCTCGGTTATCCCTGGCCGGTAGCTTCCTTACTCGCAATGCCAGGGATGAAAGCCCTCGCCAAGAGGCAACCCAGCAGCTACCCTGCTCGGTTATCCCTGGCGGGTAGCTTCCTTACCGCAACGCCAGGGATCAGAAAGTCCTCCTAGAGGCAGTCGAGCCCGACCCTCGCTCGGTTATCCCTGGCGGGTAGCTTCTACCGCAACGCCAGGAATCAGAAAGCCCTCCCAGAGGCAGTCGAGCCCGACCCTCGCTCGGCTATCCCTGGCGGGAAGCTCCCCTATCGCAACGCTAGGGATCAGAAAGTCCTCCCAGAGGCAGTCGAGCCCGCCCCTCGCTCGGCTATCCCTGGCGGGTAGCTTCCCAACCGCAACACCAGGGATCAGAAAGTCCTCCCAGAGGCAGTCGAGCCCGCCCCTCGCTCGGCTATCCCTGGCGGGTAGCTTCCCTACAGCAACGCCAGGGATCAGAAAGTCTTCCCAGAGGCAGTCGAGCCCGACCCTCGCTCGGCTATCCCTGGCGGGTAGCTTCCCTACCGCAACGCCAGGGATCAGAAAGTCCTCCCAGAGGCAGTCGAGCCCGACCCTCGCTCGGCTATCTCTGGCGGGTAGCTTCCCTACCGCAATGCCAGGGATCAGAAAGCCCTCCCAGAGGCAGTCGAGCCCGAGGATCCCTCGCTCGGCTATCCTTCAGGACAAAAGCCTGTTGGAGATAGTGCCCTCATAGTCAATTATTGGATCGCAGGTACGTGATTGCAATGATTGCGGAGGACCTATCCCGGTAGAACAGTCTTACTCGAGATGATAGTATGCTATCTGGTTTGCCTTTATCAGTCGTGTACATGTTCAGGTGACTGATTGCATGTTACACTTTGATAGAGCCCTTAGGATCTTGCTTTACTACCAACAGTATGATGGCGATCATATACGTGAGAGTTGGGTAGTTTATATGCATATCCTTAATTGTGGTCCCTAGTCGTGGGAGTTTCGAGACAGGGCATCGATACTCCGGAGTAGACTAGTGTATACAGTCGAGACCCCGACGAGGGGCGGTGGCCGGTCTCACAAGCCACTGGTGTCAGTTGGATCACCTAAGATGTATACAGGTGCTCATTGGGTTATGAGTACACCGGACAGGACTCGCCGGGAATCTGCTAGTTAGTACTATACCTATCGTCAGATAGCAGTTCCCTGGTGACATGTGTACAGGTTAGTTCATCGACCTGAGGTCGTCATTTGTCTCGTGTGAGTTCCCACCGTGCTTTGATTTCTACCCTACCACGGCTCAAAGGAGTCGTGCAAACAGGTAGCTTTTGGGTACAGTCCCGAGCCATATGGAGGCACGTGAGTGGATCGGCAGGGGATTCGTCTCTCCCGGTATTGGGGGCGAGATCGTGCTGTGTCTAGGAGAGCCATTACACATAGCCCACGGCCGTGGCAGGAGATTTACTGGTAGGTACTCCAGTAGTATCTCAGGGTGTTATTGGGCTTCACTCCGACACGACTTATACTGCTTCTGGGGGTCTGACGTTACTAGCCCCCTAGGCGGATATGCGATACTCATTGACGAACGGACCGGACTGTATATACATTGTCACTGTTAGGCTCAGTAGGGTTTCTGGATGAGTTCACTCATCGGCCTCCCTTGAGTGCGCTCATCGGCCTCCCTTGAGGTCAGTCCATGGGCAGCCGTTACGCATAGCTAGTGCCGCTGACGGTTTGTGGTTAAACCCACTGCCAGGGTACTGACGAGTCATTAGAGTTCCCCACAGACAGTTTCCCAAGTTCGGGCGAAACGTTGTAGAGGCCGTATGGTTTTATGGCAGGGTTCGGAAAATGCACGTGCGTTTACGCACGTGTTATTTTTCGGGCAGATGATACTCGTCGGCTTTGGTTTAAGCCGGATCCGAGTATTGTATTGAGTAGATATAATATCTTTGTCTCAGTTGCATTTGTATTCGGTCGTAATACAAATGCGGGTATATTTATACAGTTACGGGGTTATCCTGAAAGTCGTTTCAGGATCACTTTTGGAAGTTGCCAGTTTCCAGTTTTCTATCAGCCGTCTTTTAACATTTGGTTAAAGACGGGTTTATCTTTTCTTGAGATGAGTGTGGATTCTTCTAGAAGATTCTAGAGAGAGTGACTTGACATGGTGAGTCATTAGTGCATTAATGGTGCCATTAATGCTTGATGACTAAGGTTGTTTTGATTCATTGTTTCTAAATGAGTCATGCTTTTCTTTAATGATCAAGATAAGCTTCTTGTTTATTGTCACCCCCCCTTGATTGCTCCTACCATCACCTCCCTCTTCTATATATATTGGCCGGCCACTATTTGTGAGAGAGAGAGATTGATTTCCTTTTGGAGAGAAAAGACTATGGTTAAGGGTGCATGGAAATTTCATTATCTCTTTCATTTTCCATCACCCGATAAAATGGCAACTTCATTAACCGATCGTCCACGGACTTGGACGAAGTGAGACAAAGTCATCTACTCATTCTCTACATCAATCTTGGTCGTCTCTTTTAGCAAACTTGACGACCGAGTTGCCTCAAGTCAGAGGCGGGAGCCCGTTTAAAGAATCGGTGATGTGGTGCCACCTAGACGAGAAGATCGGAGATCGACGAGATCGGAGCAGCCGCAACGGAGCGTGGGATGATGGTTAAAGAACGAAGGACTCGGATCGTTCGGTATAACCTTTCTACACTCTTTACAGTTTGTTAGTTTAGCAATAATGGAAGATCCGGGTTAAAGTATACGATAGCGCCAGTTAAAAAGTTTTTATTCCGCATTTGGCGTCTGTAGACTGCCGGGGCGCTAGCGTAGACTTACAGTGGTATCAAAGCCTCACCATTTTGCTATACTAACTTGTGCTAACGCGTTTAAAACATCGATCGAACCGGAAATCAAAAATCACAATTTTTCACCTTGACAGTTTCTGTTGTTTTTAAACGGTGTCCTAAAAATATTTCACACATCTCAGAAAACTGTGCAGGGTTTTTTAGGAATACTGTAGAAATTCGAGGAAGTAATTCCACTGTTCCGCCGCGGATCCGCCGCGCCAGCTAGGGTTTTGCCGCGGATCCGCCGCAGGAAAGTGGGATCACTCACTCAGTTTTCTACAGTACATTCCATGTTGGAAATTGGGGTTTTTGGTATATATATTTTGGGCCCAGGTTTTGTTACTGTTCAACAGATTTGCGTGGGGCCCACTTTATGATATTTTGTCGATCGAAATTTAAACATGTTAGTTTACAGTGCTTACATTATATCTCCGACCGGGAATGTCATTTGATCGGTAAACCGCGTCTGATTGCTATAGTTCTTTTAGACGGGTTTGCGAACGTGACATTCGCGTTGATGTTCTGTGTTGTGCTGTGATGTTGCGGATTTGTCGTGGTGGATAGCAGTGTGCAATGGTAGTACAGTTTGAGTTTATTTGTACATTTGATATTGCGGGGCGAGCGTCCAAAATGTGGACTGCCGTCACTGCCTGTTGTATAATATTCTTTTGGGACACGACCAGGTTGCGGTCGATGTACCTGTTGTACTATTTTTCATTACTGTACTAGGTTTTGCCCCGAGACGGAGTGCACGGATAGCCGGGTTCTGGAGGGCAACGGGTCCGCATCTCATGGCTTTGAGAGGCAGAGGGGCCCCACTCTAAAATTGGCAGACTATTCGCCGCACTCGTAGGGGGTACAGGTTGACCCAAGGAGGGGTGCCCAAGATTACCGGATTCCGTGAAGTGCCGGGTGTTCCATTCACTATGCTGTGGGGACTACCTCGCTTCAGGTTTTGGCGGGTAACTTGCCGCACCCGTAGGGGTCTAGGTTTCATTGCACAGGCTATCCACACGACAGGGGAACGTCGGGTTTCAGCAGCGGCTCTGTGAAACTCGGGGATCCCAGATTATCTGTATTGTTCTGTGATGCTTATTACTTTTCTGTAATGTTGCATATTATCACGCCTGGAGCGATTATTGTATATTGGTTTATATACTATTAGATGTTGTATATGTTTTACACCCGCGCTAGTCCAGTCCCCGCTCTGTCGTTAGTTAAGTAACCTAACGGGTGATGACGGGACCCAGTGACGAATGCGGATGGCATATACGTACATTTTATTTTCGTTCTTTTCTGGTGTGATTGATTGATGGGACTGCGTTGATTCTGATCAATGCAATGTAAAACAAACCTGTTTTAGTTGTTGGAACAAATTTAAAAAAGTGTTATTGCAAAGACGTTTCCTTTTGTTTTGCATAGCGGTATTCAGTGGAATATCCTGCACCTCATTCGACGGGGCAAGGGCCGATATCCCTTCACCGGGACTGACCCCTTGGGCAGAAGTTTGCATCAGGGTAATAACTTCACTATAGTCGATTACAAGTTGCTTTGCATCGCGGTATTCAGTGGAATATCCTGCACCTCATTCCACGAGGAAAGAGCCGAGATCCCTTTACCGGGAGTGACCTCTTTAGCAAAAGGTTTTCGCCACTATATTTTAAAAAGCTATCAGGTTCCTTCAGCGATATCAAGTTCACTACGCTAAAGGTTTTTCGCCAAAAACCAGCCGTAGCCCTCCGTCATTTCATATGAATGGTCAGTAGTATTCAAGCTATGTTGGTCTGGCCCTTAGCCAGGACATAGTGATTGGTAGCTGCTGGGATATTCACATGTTGCATAGATAGATGCGTTGGTTTGGGACAGTCGTACAGCCTTGTTGGCCCTTAGTCAAGGGCGAGTACGGGTGGGTTCAAATTAACAAGATAATGATGGGAAGAACTTGACATGTGACTTATGATGGGCTGGCCCTTAGTCACGATCATAAGAGCATGGGGCAAAAATCATATCGGGAGTTTCTAAAGAAACTGAAACTTGCCAAGTATGCGCATACCTTCTGGAGTATGAGTAACGTGGATGCATTCCATCACGTTATCATGCGATGAGAGTTGGATCCCGATTCCCACTGATGAGTTGGTTTACTCTTCGGGTGATCCCGATTGATTCTTCTTTCAGGTTTGGAGGAGAATTTGACAGGACAGTGGGATGTTTACGGATTAGATAAAGTGATAACCATTCTGATCTAGGTTAGAGTGCACGCAGAGTGTTTCTTTTCTCTCTCTCTCTTTGGCAGCGACCTTTGACCGACCCTAGACTATGACTCAGTGACCAGGTTGACCGAACCTTCTTAAAATACTGGCTTTTGGATTGTCTATGTTGCATAAGTCATTGCCACTCCTTCTTTTACCCTTTGCATTTCTCAGAACACCCGTATTACTACGGATATCCACTTCCATTGGATAGATCCATCGTATGGTTATATACGAACTCGAAAGGACTTCTTCGAGGATGGATCCAGGTTCAGGAGAAATAGAATTGGTTTATTCAGTTGTCTTTTATTATCACCTTCTCTCAGGTTGCGAGAGCTCCTTGGTTTAGGAGAGTACACCTATTACGCTTATTGGATAGTCTTATTCCAAACCATAGGCAGGTGCCGAAAGGTAGGGAATGAAGAAAACCAATTAGCCTAAGTAGGGTGTGCAGAAGGCAATAACTAAAGACAAAATAAAGGGATTAGAAAAAGGGCAAAGTAAATTGCGACTGATATCATTCACGACCAAAACCGCGTACTTCATCGCCACTCCTATTTCACCTTTAAAGGAATAAGGTATTATTCAGTTGTCTTTTATCATCACCTTCTCTCAAGATACGAGTACTCCTTGGTTTAGGAGGGCACACCTATTATGCTTATTGGATAGTCTTCTTCCAAACCATAGGCTGGTGCCGAACGGTAGGGAAGGAAGAAAACCATTTAGCCTAAAGATGGTGTGCAGAAGGTAACGACTAAAGACAAATAAAGGGATTTGGAGAGATGGCAATATAATATACGGTTGAAGTCATGAATTGGATTATGGAAGAGGCATTGCTATGAATACCAAGATACCCCTACGAAACATTTTCATGTTTCAGTGCATTGTTAAAGAAAAACTGTTTTCCCGATTAGACACTTACTCCAAGGGTATGTATTTACCAGGTTTCATTCTCATATCTGTATGGTTTTACAGATGATGAGTGGGAGTAAGTTATTGGGAATTAGGTGATTATCCTCATTATATCGGAATTCGTTGTAATTGGTGATATTTGAGGAAATCGCCAGGGTACAGTTTTCAACCTACGACGCACAGGTTTTGAGTTGTTTAACTCAGCGGACTTATACAGAGTATTGTATGTTGTCCAGTGTCCATCAGGACAAAGGGGTAGGTCCTCGTACTATGTTCTGTTTACTTATAACTTCTCTAGTATTTAGACAAGTGTTTCGTTGAAATACAAGGTCTAAGTTTTGAGAAGTTGTGGGTATAAGAATAAAGTAGAGAACCAGGTATCACAAGTATCGGGATTCTTCAAAGAGATCGAAGATGTAGATTCTTGTGATTGGTATTCAGATGATAGTGATGGTTTTGAGAAACGTGTTTCTCTTTCAGGTTACTCATAATTGGATGGATTCCTAAGTTGAGTAATGCTGATTAGCCTCTTTCCATTAAAGTGATATGCACTGGAGACAGCTGCATGATTTGAATATGGTTCCAATTAAATAAGTGCCAAAGTTTCTATATTGGATATAGAGTAGTTCGTACCTTAAAAGATGTTAAGGTACGGGGAGTTGTCCAGCTTATGTTTAAAACCAGACACTGGATAACTCAGGGCACGTTTCTGTAATGGCTGTTTGTGGGTTGACCCTGGCTACGTCGAGGGTTGATATTCTACCATTTGGAAGATCAATAGTGATATTGTTCTTGACTCGCCACAGTTTTAGTAAAATGGATCTTTTTCAGAAAACAGTAGTGGGAGTATGGTAGAACTGGAAGTGATTCCAGAACTGCGAACGATTACGGAAAATTTAATAGGACCTATATATTCAATCAGGGTTTGACATTCCAATAGCCACTCCGCAGACATGGTGGGTAACCTCAGACACCCGAGAGGTACTTCGGTAGCCTCAAGGACGGTGACAGGGAGGTTCTTATCTACCCAGACTTGACACTACTGTTGTTCCAGACTATGAGACCAGGCAGGAGGATAAGTATAGCGTCGTTCTAAACTAGCTTTAGAAGTGTACGTGTATATTATTCTGCCAGAGGGTTGTCGTAGTCAGTGGGAGCAGCGGAAGCTTAGTGGGCAAGTAGCTTATGTCTATTTATAGACTAGAGCAGTTATAGCAGAGATAGATCATCTATTTTTGATGTGACAGTCATGGGTTTGACTTCAATCAGAATAGGGGATGGATCTGTTAAGAAGGTAGTAGGGTGTGATGTCATGGTATCTGAATGACATACACAGAGTAGGAAGTAAAATTCCTATACTACGATCGGTTGTACTGTGGTCGTCACACAGTTGTTCCTCCAGACAGGATATGGATATAATATCAGACATTATGGTTTCTAGATCTATGGTTTTAGATCTGGATTTGGGTAGTTTCCTAATGAGGGTACTTTGACAGATATTCTAATGGTTTTTAGAATAGTTGACTCCTAGCATGGTGGTGTACCTGCAGGTGATGGAGTCACCCTCTCTAAAGGTGTCGTATAGACTAAAGGGGAGAGGGATGTGCATGATTGACAGATCACTTGCTTAGGCAATTGAGTCAATCATGAGATGTCAAGTACCACACCAGATGTTGTTTTTCCACTAGATGCAATAAGTTTGTATTAATCCAATCCTGGAGAAACATAAGGAAGCAGTTTTAGAACATAAGTACATGTTCTACGGATTTGATGACGGCAGCCTCCTTCGGGAGACGATTATCATTCCAGGCTTCAAAGGTGACATGGATGACAGAGTGATTGTCAGAGTTATAGTTTTTCCCTCTGACAAAGAGGGACAGTATTGTGGACAGGTGGTCCAAGAGGATACTGTGGGTGGCATGGTGCCGGATACTGATTAGGTTCAGTGATCGATACAGTCTAAGAAGTTTGGATTTGGAGTTCATTTATGAACTAGGTCCCATCAGATATCCAGACATATTCTAAGACAGGTATTACTCAATTCGGGAGATGGCTTTCTCCGCGAACTTGAGATTTAGAGAGATATAGAAAGAAACATCTAGGCGGATCCACTCACTGAGGCTATTTCTCGAACACAATAGTTTTACAAACGGGCTTTGTGAAACTGATTAGCAGAGGAGTTGGATGTTCGGTTTCACACGGGCTGTGAGTAGTCGACATCGCAATATTAGCCTTGAGTGCAAGTGGGAGATTGTTGGAGATAGTGCCCTCATAGTCAATTATTGGATCGCAGGTACGTGATTGCAATGATTGCGGAGGACCTATCCCGGTAGAACAGTCTTACTCGAGATGATAGTATGCTATCTGGTTTGCCTTTATCAGTCGTGTACATGTTCAGGTGACTGATTGCATGTTACACTTTGATAGAGCCCTTAGGATCTTGCTTTACTACCAACAGTATGATGGCGATCATATACGTGAGAGTTGGGTAGTTTATATGCATATCCTTAATTGTGGTCCCTAGTCGTGGGAGTTTCGAGACAGGGCATCGATACTCCGGAGTAGACTAGTGTATACAGTCGAGACCCCGACGAGGGGCGGTGGCCGGTCTCACAAGCCACTGGTGTCAGTTGGATCACCTAAGATGTATACAGGTGCTCATTGGGTTATGAGTACACCGGACAGGACTCGCCGGGAATCTGCTAGTTAGTACTATACCTATCGTCAGATAGCAGTTCCCTGGTGACATGTGTACAGGTTAGTTCATCGACCTGAGGTCGTCATTTGTCTCGTGTGAGTTCCCACCGTGCTTTGATTTCTACCCTACCACGGCTCAAAGGAGTCGTGCAAACAGGTAGCTTTTGGGTACAGTCCCGAGCCATATGGAGGCACGTGAGTGGATCGGCAGGGGATTCGTCTCTCCCGGTATTGGGGGCGAGATCGTGCTGTGTCTAGGAGAGCCATTACACATAGCCCACGGCCGTGGCAGGAGATTTACTGGTAGGTACTCCAGTAGTATCTCAGGGTGTTATTGGGCTTCACTCCGACACGACTTATACTGCTTCTGGGGGTCTGACGTTACTAGCCCCCTAGGCGGATATGCGATACTCATTGACGAACGGACCGGACTGTATATACATTGTCACTGTTAGGCTCAGTAGGGTTTCTGGATGAGTTCACTCATCGGCCTCCCTTGAGTGCGCTCATCGGCCTCCCTTGAGGTCAGTCCATGGGCAGCCGTTACGCATAGCTAGTGCCGCTGACGGTTTGTGGTTAAACCCACTGCCAGGGTACTGACGAGTCATTAGAGTTCCCCACAGACAGTTTCCCAAGTTCGGGCGAAACGTTGTAGAGGCCGTATGGTTTTATGGCAGGGTTCGGAAAATGCACGTGCGTTTACGCACGTGTTATTTTTCGGGCAGATGATACTCGTCGGCTTTGGTTTAAGCCGGATCCGAGTATTGTATTGAGTAGATATAATATCTTTGTCTCAGTTGCATTTGTATTCGGTCGTAATACAAATGCGGGTATATTTATACAGTTACGGGGTTATCCTGAAAGTCGTTTCAGGATCACTTTTGGAAGTTGCCAGTTTCCAGTTTTCTATCAGCCGTCTTTTAACATTTGGTTAAAGACGGGTTTATCTTTTCTTGAGATGAGTGTGGATTCTTCTAGAAGATTCTAGAGAGAGTGACTTGACATGGTGAGTCATTAGTGCATTAATGGTGCCATTAATGCTTGATGACTAAGGTTGTTTTGATTCATTGTTTCTAAATGAGTCATGCTTTTCTTTAATGATCAAGATAAGCTTCTTGTTTATTGTCACCCCCCCTTGATTGCTCCTACCATCACCTCTCTCTTCTATATATATTGGCCGGCCACTATTTGTGAGAGAGAGAGAGATTGATTTCCTTTTGGAGAGAAAAGACTATGGTTAAGGGTGCATGGAAATTTCATTATCTCTTTCATTTTCCATCACCCGATAAAATGGCAACTTCATTAACCGATCGTCCACGGACTTGGACGAAGTGAGACAAAGTCATCTACTCATTCTCTACATCAATCTTGGTCGTCTCTTTTAGCAAACTTGACGACCGAGTTGCCTCAAGTCAGAGGCGGGAGCCCGTTTAAAGAATCGGTGATGTGGTGCCACCTAGACGAGAAGATCGGAGATCGACGAGATCGGAGTAGCCGCAACGGAGCGTGGGATGATGGTTAAAGAACGAAGGACTCGGATCGTTCGGTATAACCTTTCTACACTCTTTACAGTTTGTTAGTTTAGCAATAATGGAAGATCCGGGTTAAAGTATACGATAGCGCCAGTTAAAAAGTTTTTATTCCGCATTTGGCGTCTGTAGACTGCCGGGGCGCTAGCGTAGACTTACAAAGCCCTCGCCAAGAAGCACCGGACGGTAACCCCGCCCGGCCAAGGGTCCTTGGTAGGCTTCTTATAGCCCCTCCGCGCTAAGGACCAAAGTCCTCCCGGAGGTGTTGGGGTAAAAATTTACACCCCGGTTGACCAAGTCAAAATCAAAGTCAACCCCAAGCCAAAGGGGCCCAAGCCCAGATCCAGTGGGCCCACGCCCGGGTCGAGCCCGAACATGAAGCGGCCGGCCTCCCACCGAGCCAAGATAAAAATTTTGTAATAAACAATTTTGTTGTATTTCTTTTATTTTTATTTTATGGACAAATGTAAGAAAAATAGGCATAAAGCCAATTTTTTGTAAAGCCCATGGCTTATGTGCAAAAAGAAATGGCACATGAGCCATGGGATAGGCAAAATGCCATTTTGTGAAGCCCAAGGGGCTATGTGTAAAGTGTATGGCCTATAAAGGCAAAAGATAATGAAAATATCTCATAACTTTTCTCTCTCCAAAAAAAGGTTTCAGATCTGAGATCTTTCTCCTTCTTCAAGGTTCCAAAACCTTCTTCTTTCTCTTGAATTAAATCAAGAGTTCTACTCTCCTTTTTATAAAACAAATTAGTTTTTCACCACAAAAACCATCAAGGGAAACTCAGATCTTCCATTAGATCTCAAAAAGGAGTGATTTTTAAAATCCCATATCTCTTGATCTCTTGATCTTCAAGATCCAGCTAACAGAGGAGGAAGAAGAAGAACCCCTCCCATTAACCCAACAAAAAAAAACACTCAGGAGTCCAACTCCTCTTTGATTTCTCTTCAGAGAAATCTTTTTAGGCTAAGAGCCTCTTTTTCTCACCGGCGCTCAAGCGCAGAGCGCCCACGTGCCGACACGTGGCGCGCTTGCGCTCAAGCGCAAGCGCTCGAGCGCAAGTCGCCCTCGTGCCGACACGTGGCGCGCTTGCGCTCCAGCGCAAACGCTCGAGCGCAAGTCGCCCTCGTACCGACACGTGGCGCTCTTGCGCTCAAGCGCAAGCGCTCGAGCGCAAGTCGCCCTCGTGCCGACACGTGGCGCTCTTGCGCTCAAGCGCAAGCGCTCGAGCGCAAGTCACCTACGTGCCGACACGTGGCGTGTTGCGCTCCAGCACTCTGCGCTCGAGCGCAAAGCGCCCACGTGCCGACACGTGGCGCGCTCGCGCTCAAGCGCCTAGGTGCTGGCCCCACGCATCCTTTGGATGTCTTTTTCCTCTTTACTTATATATACATGTATATATATACATATGTATACAAATGTACACATACACATACTCTGCGACACTGTCCCTGTTAGAAAAAAAATTTCTAATGGGGCGCTGCCCCGCACCCCGCAAGGGGGCTGCTAGCTCCCTTGACCCCCAGCCCGCTATCCGGGTAGCGAGACCCCCGTAAAAACTCTGCGTGGCTCCCGATATATTCAAACCCCCCTCCAAAACAACACACACGCACACTGCACATTGAGTTCGCATGACCAGTTTAACCCGTTAATCGGAGGTTCCCTCGCCCCAAAGGCGAGGGGTAATTAACGGCAGCTTAGTCCGCGGCTGCCGGAGATTCGGATCCCCACAATCATTAAACTCCAGCCTACCCTAGGCAGGGGGAATCTGTAGTACGCCTGATAAGCGTGCGCGTATTCCCATCTCAATGGGGTGACGAAAAACACCCTACAGATTCTGGCACGCCCGGTGGGACCAATCTCTCCTCCCATATTTCGGGTTAAACGTTCATACGAACTCAATCAATATACATATCGATTGCCTATACTGAAATGATGTTCTTTTTCCATGCAGCAATCAACCTTCGACGACAATGTCTCCCCAGACGAATTCAGCTTCCAACGTGACCCCGATTTCGTACGTAGTCAAGATCAACGCTCGTGTGGTTCTCCCCGCGAGCCTCAGTCGACAGTGGGAGGAACCGCCCCGCCAGTTTGGCTCCGTCATCATCTACTCTGCCGGAAGCGCTCATCTGGCGGAGATCCCGGCGGAACAGGTGGCCAAGCCGGTCTCAAGGGGCAAGAGGCCGGATGTCGTGATCGCCAAGGCACCGCAACCGAAACTTAAGATGGTGTCTGAACGACTCCCTGGCGCTCCAGCAGGGGGCAAGAACTCCGGTACAGAGGGCAACATCAAATGTTGCGGACGAGCTCAGGCAATGACTCCAATAAATGCACAATTGAGCGTATCTCCGAGGCCCTCCATCGCCCGGTCTGCGGCGTCTTCCCAAAGAGCCGAAGTCTGCCAGGTGCTTAGAACAGAAAAGTTAAGGCAGAAGCGGCTCAGGTATCGAGCCAACAAGAGGGCCAAGGCTTTGGCCAAATGGAATCGTGTGAAGTTCCAAGTGCAGGGTTGCCCCGCGACGACGGCTGAGTCGGACGTAAGAATCAGCAATTCTTTCGAGCCTCTGAAGTGGGTTCAGAAGAATGCCATGACCGCCAGGATCAAGAAGACAGCGGTCCGAGCAGCGCTACAAAGAGACGTGTCCTGGCCCCAACATAAAAAGTATGACACTGTCTCTTCAAGGGTCTATCAGGCGCTCTGTGCCGCACGAAAGCAGCGGGGAAAATCCAAAAAAGAAGCGCCATCACCACTCAAGAAACTGGTTAGGCCAGCCGCCTTCAATCGACTACCAGCAACCGAAACAAGTGGGTCAAGACAGCAATCCGTGAAATCAGCTGCCAATGATAGAAAGACGGCCGGATATATCATCCATACGGTCTATATGGCGGGCGGTCGCCCCAGCGACAACCTTCGCAGCAAAAGCAAGGATGGGGCCACCACATCTCAAGCCCAATCTAGCCTGAATGTGGTTGCCGCCGCCCAAGAACAGCCGCCCCCGCTGGATGAAGAAAACCCTCTCGATGAGGATGATAGGCAGAAAGACCCCTCGGTCCATGCAGAGTCAAGCTCGGACAGCGAGGAAGAGCCAACTTTCCGCCCCAGGACTGCGGAGCAAGAGCTGCTTCAAGAGCTTCGAAAACAGCTCAGGAGCAAAGATAAAGAGATGGCCAAGCTCTATTCGAAGATTGATGACTTAACGAACGTGGTGATGCAGCTTACGGCTCAAATTGCTCGAGCACCTCCCAATCAAGCACAAGCCGCTACTAATCAGCCGGGTGATGACAATTTGAGGCAGCCAATGCCTGTTCCTTTGGGACCAAGACTGGTCGAGCCGCATGAAAGCCGGCCGCACTCCGCTTCTGGGGACGCCTTGGCCCCTGATAGCACTATCCCGCTAACACAGGATCGGATAATGGATTTGGTCACCAGCAAGGTTAAAACATTGGTGGCCGAAGCTGAAGCTCAGAAAGAAATCGGCAGTAGTGGGCGGCCATATCCCGCGCAATACGATCTGATTGAGTTCCCAAGCGGCTACGTCATTCCTAAGTTCGGAAGATTTGATGGAACGGGGAATGCAAATCAGCACGTTGCCCACTTCAAAGCATCGTGCGGAAATACAGGGGGCAATGATGCGCTCCTTCTTCGTCAGTTTGTCAACAGCCTGACCGGCGTCGCCTTCGACTGGTATGCGAGTATGCCGGACGGGTCCGTCATTACCTTTGCCCAAATGGAGTCCCAGTTTCGGCAAAGGTTCATGAGTGTCAGTGATAAAATCTCCATTGCCGACCTTGTGAGGACCAAGCCGGGGAAGAATGAAAGCAACACCAACTTTATTGCCCGATGGCGTAATCTCACGGTCAAGTGCGAACCGCCGCTAGAGCAGGACCAGTCCGTCAGCCTTCTCATTGGGAACCTCAGCAATTGGATGGTCCCATTCTTGTGTACAGCGGGCCTCAAGACATTCCAGGAGCTAACCAAGAAAGTCCAAATGCTGGAACGCTCGAAGCAAGAGTCTCCGCCAGACTCTCAGAGAGATAAAACTTGGAAAAGCAAGCGGGACGACAACCGTAGAAGCGGGAGTTCCAGCAGTACCAGTGTTTTCAATGCCTCCGACAATGAAGAAAAGCGAAGGGCGGGCGAATCCAAAACCAACCGGTCTCGAAAGCCATTGCTGGGAGGAGATGGGCCTTCCCTAGAGGAGAAAAAGAACAGGGTTTACTCTTTCAGGAGGGACAAGGTCCGTAAGATATTTAAAGATGCCTTGAACAACGGCCTACAATTGCCGGAGTCGAAAAGACCCCAAGAAGCAAAAATGACCGACAATCCTCTCTATTGCCCGTACCACCGAGTAGTGAGCCATACGATCGAGGATTGCTATATCTTCAAAGACTGGGTCGAGAAGCAGTACAAGGCTGGAGAAATCGAGCTGTCCAAAAGTGTGTTGGTGAACAATCAAGTTGCAACCACCAACTTTATACAGACAGAAACTGAAGCCTTCTGGGAGCAGACAGCCGAACCCGCTGCCCTGAGCAATGAAACGGACTCATCGCGGCCCCCATGGAGTATGCACATATCTAATAAGACGAAGAAGATGATAAATCTACTTCGGAAAGAACCCAGGACGGAATGGGAAGGGCAGAAGAAGCCTACCAGTCCAGCTGCCATTGCGGCTCCATCAAGCTCAAAATCCAAGAAGCTCAAGAAGAAGAAAAGTGCAGCTCGGCTCGAAAAAGAGTCTGCGGGGAGATCGACCATTCAAAAATATATCGATTCCCTCGAAGAATATGAACAAAAGGAAAGAACATTGATTCTATTGAAGGAGTTCTTCCCTGTACAAGCGGCTGAAATTCCGGAGGAATTAGAAGAAGACTCCAATGAAGAGATCCCAGTAGTGACCTGCTACGCCATCCATCTTGGCAGCGACTCCGAGGATGAGCTCTGATTTCCCGAGGAGGACGAGGAGCTCGCCATAAAGGCCAATCAAATCCAGCTCAGAAGTGGCAGGGCTCTACTGCCAAATCAGGGCAACGCCCCAAAAGGGAAGGAAAAACAAGTCGCTAATGAAGAAGATGGCAGAGAACCGACTGATGAAAACATAAGTCCTTCCTCGGTGGACTATAATGTCTTGGCACATCTCCGGAAGCTTCCGTCTCTCCTGAGCATCTACGACGCCTTGGTCCTATCTAAGGAGCTTAGAGATGTTCTCATTCACGCTCTACAAAACCCCGAGCGGTATCAGGCTCACTTTGCGGAAATTAATATGAAAGAAGCCCAGCACGCTCTGAATGCCGCCGCAGTCACATTTAAGGATGAAGACTTGCTACTGGGAACGGCTGAGCACAATCGGCCGCTTTACGTGACCGGGTACAGCGACGGAGATCGAATTAATTGCATATTGATTGATCCGGGTTCCTCAGTGAACATCATGAACTTGCGAACTCTGAAGAGTTTGTCAATGGACGTCCGACACCTGTCAAGGGAAAGGATCGTCATTCAAGGCTTCAACCAAAATTGCCAGCAAGTTCTGGGGTCTATAGCTTTGCCAATCAAATTTGAGGATCTGCAAACTGAAGCTAAGATATACGTGATCGATGCCGACACATCTTATAAGATTCTCTTGGGGCGGCCGTGGCTCCACGATTACGGCATCATTCCGTCAACTCTCCATCAATGCATGAAGTATACTAAAAATGGCGAAGAAAGACGCATTGACGGGGACATCCAGCCGTTCGGTGTGCATGAAGTCCGATATGAAGATTCTCGGTACTTTATGAACCACCAAAATGCTAAGCCACAACTGACTGAGGATAGACCGGCCCCAAGACTCAAAAGCAAATCTGTGCCGGCTATCACTTTCAAAAGCAAAAATACCCAAGTGCGCCCGCATTTCGGCAGCGACACTGATGAGTCTGACGCTGGAAGCCCGTCCTTCCGCAAAACTCGCCCTCATTTCGGCAGCGATACGGACGAATCTGTTACTGAAGGCCCATCTAGCAGCAAAGCCCGCCCTCATCTTGGCAGTGACACTGAAGAGTCAGAAGAAGAGGACCTGCCGTGCAACAGCTGTGCAGATTGGCCCCCTATGCAGCACGCGAAACTACGAGAGACCTTCGAAGTCGCAGAAGGGTCCCTAGCCGTCACAAGGGTACCAGAGCAGATGTGCAAAGAGCTCGATGCGTTGTCAGTCTCCACCGTAGACCAGCTGAAAACTTTCTACGTTCCCGGGAGGAAAAGTGGAAAGAAGGGCATCCTGTTTTATGGGTCAAACCCCGTTGTGCATCCGGACGATTTGTCTATCGTATGCCTTCCATACGAGAGAGGCATAAGAGCCGTCCTCAATCCCAGATACTATGCTCCCGAGATGCGGGAATACTTTAAGAAGTGCGGATGCCGGTTATATCAAACGGAGTCCGAAGCAAAGTTTTACGAAGGGCTATGGTATCCGCCCCAGGTCCGAGCACTCATCGATGGACGAATTCCAGATAGACGGGGCATAGGCTACATTCAACCTGATTCCAAAGCGTGCTACATGATCCATGTTGGTGAGGCCAGCGAAAGATCAAATGATGATGACGAGATAGCCGAGCCAGAAGAAGCTCCTCAAGAGCTCGAAGATGGTGGACAAGCAACCTTTGACGAGCTAACCGAGATTGACTTAGGAACGCCCGATAATCCAAGGCCGACCTACATCAGCTCGCTCTTGTCAGAGGAAATGAAAGCGCAGATAATTGCCCTGCTGCATGAGTTCGTCGACTGCTTCGCGTGGACATACAAAGAAATGCCTGGCCTTTCCCCTGAAGTGGCCGTACATAAGTTGGCTATATCTCCTGATGCTAAGCCAGTCAAACAAGCTCCTCGAAGAATGAGAAGGGAACTAGAAGAAAAGGTCATCGAGGAAACTAAGAAACTCATCGATGCCGGCTTCATCAGGGAAGAGAAATATGCGGACTGGATCGCATGCATAGTCCCAGTGAAGAAGAAAAATGGGCAGATCCGAGTTTGTGTCGATTTCAGGGACCTCAACAAGGCATGTCCAAAGGAAGACTTCCCGCTACCGGTCATGGAAATGATGGTCGATGACACCTCAAATTACGAGTTGTTCACCTTTATGGATGGCTCGTCTGGATATAATCAGATCAAGATGTCGCCTGAGGATGAGAAGCACACAGCATTTCGAACCCCGATCGGAATATATTGCTACAAGGTGATGCCGTTCGGACTGAAGAACGCAGGTGCTGCATATCAAAGGGCAATGACTAATATCTTTGATGACCTAATCCATAAAGTCGTCGAATGCTATGTTGATGACCTGGTCGTCAAAACTAAGGCCAAGGCCGACCACATCCAAGATTTTAGGACCATTCTCACCAGACTGAGAGAATACGATCTGAAGATGAATCCTTTAAAGTGCGCTTTTGGCGTGTCCTCGGGAAAATTCCTGGGCTTCATAGTTCGACATCGAGGGATCGAAGTTGACCCATCAAAGATAAAGGCCATCATGGAGATGCCCCCTCCGAAGAGTCTGACGCAGCTAAGGTCTTTTCAAGGCAAGCTTGCTTATATACGGAGGTTTATCTCAAATTTATCGGGGAGATGTAGGCCCTTCTCGAAGCTCATGAAGAAAGGAGCTCCTTTTATCTGGGATGCTGAATGTCAAGCAGCGTTCGAAAGCATCAAACGGTACTTGTTGCATCCTCCAGTGCTGGCCGCTCCCATTCCAAATAAATCGCTGATTCTCTACACTGCCACGCTGGATGAGTCACTCGGTGCGCTCCTTGCCCAGAATAACGAGGAGGGAAAAAAAAATGCCCTCTACTACCTCAGTCGAACTCTAGTCGGGGCGGAACACAACTACTCCCCAATCGAAAAGCAATGCCTGGCTCTAATATTTGCTGTGAAGAAGCTGAGGCACTATTTGCTGGCTCATCGAGTTATGCTGATCTCCAAGGTCGACCCGCTCAAACACTTGATGACCAAAGCGAGCCTAGCCGGCAGAATGGCAAGATGGGCTGTCATGTTACTTGAGTTTGACATAGTTTATACTCCTCAGAAAGCAGTGAAAGGGCAAGCTCTCGCAGACTTTCTCGCTGCTCATCCCATACCAGAGGGGTCACCACTCAATTGCGAGTTGCCCGACGAACAAGTGCTGCACCTAGAGAATGACGAGCCATGTTGGGAGCTCTACTTCGATGGGGCCTCATCAATAAGAAGCTCCGGCCGATCAAGCATCCCGGAGGTAAAAGCGGGGATAGGGTTGGTGTTCATCATGCCATCAATGGGAACCCTACGGCGTTCTTTCGCTCTCACCGAGCCTCGAACGAATAACGAAGCTGAGTATGAAGCTCTGATAGCTGGTTTGGAGCTCGCCATAGAAATGGAAATCCTTCGGCTACGGGTTTACGGTGACTCCCAGCTTGTCGTCAACCAAGTAAGCGGCAATTATAAGATATACAAACCCGAATTAGCTCGGTACAGAGGCCGAGTGGTGGAACTCATGAAACGGTTCACTCACATTGAACTAACAAGAGTCCCTAGAGCGTTGAACGGAAAGGCTGACATACTCGCTCGCCTAGCCAAGGAGCTGGCTGATCCTGACATGGACGAAATTCTGATCACGGTCAGGAGCCGAAAAATTCTACCCCCAGTCTCTCTACGAGAAGAGGAAAGCGCGGAACAGAAGAGCAGTCCTGCCGAAGAAGCTTCGATCATCCAAGACGAGCCCGATTGGAGAGAACCCTTCATAGAGTACCTCCGATACGACAAGCTGCCCGAAGAAAAATATGCGAGGATTCAGCTGAAGAAAAGAGCTCTCCGATACGTGTTTGTAAATGACACGTTATACCGCAGGTCATATGACCAACTCTGGCTCAGGTGTCTGTCATTGGCCGAAGCCCAAAAGGTCATGAAAGATGTTCACTCGGGCATTTGCGGTGCTCACCAATCTGGCCCCAAGATGCGACTTCAAATCAAACGGCTTGGGTATTAATGGCCCACCATGATATGGGATTGCGGAGAGCATGCAAAGAAATGTCAGATCTGCCAAATCCATGGTGATTTCATTCACAAGCATCCCAATCCGTTGCATCCTACGGTGGCGTCGTGGCCCTTCGAAGTCTGGGGCACCGACATTGTTGGCCCAATTGATCCTCCGTCTTCGAAAGGCCACCGGTTCATACTGTCCGCGACAGACTACTTCTCCAGATGGGCTGAAGCTGTCCCGCTAAAAGAAGTCAAGACAAAAGATATTCTGACATTCTTCCAGCATAATATTCTATACCGCTTCGGTACACCAAGAAGAATCATTTCTGACAACGGGCCTTCTTTCAAGAGCTTCAATGTCTCAAGGTTCGCTACTCAGCACAAGATAGACTGGAGGTATTCCTCCATCTATAATCCAAGAGCCAATGGGCTAGCCGAAGCCTTCAATAAAACTCTATGCAAGCTCCTGAGGAAAAACGCTTCAGCCAATAAGAGAGACTGGAATCTCAAGCTTCACGAGGCATTGTGGGCATATCGTACCACGCACCGTACTCCAACACAGTCCACTCCATACTCATTGCTCTTCGGAGTGGAGGTGGTCCTCCCCCTCGAAGTCGAAGTTCCAAGCTTAAGAATGGCCGTTCAGCACGAGTTGACGGAGGAGGAAAACGTGCTCCTTCGACTTGAAGAGCTCGATGCCCTCGAAGAAAAGAGGCTCGCGGTACAGCAAAATCTGGAGTTATACCGAGCCCAAATGTCACGGGCATATGACAAGATAACCCGTCTCCGCGCTTTCAAGAAAGGTGAATTGGTGTTGGTCCTCAAAAGATCAATTATCCCCAATCGACATGCCAAGGGAAAATTCGAGCCAAACTGGGAAGGACCATATGTCATCGAGAAAGTGTTCGACGGAGGATCCTACCAACTAATAAGTGCTGAGGGAGAAAGGCCCATGCCACCCATCAATGGCCGATATCTCAAGAAATACTACACGTAAATGCTCTAAGTCGCAGGCGAATTGAGCACATCAGCCCTACGGTCTGGATCATACATCCTGCAAAACCGTATACAATCCACGGGCGTAAATGACCCCTATCTCTCCCAAATCCTGCCGGTGAGACTACTTTTAAAGTCCCACCAGCGGCAAAAAAAAAAGAAAAGAAAAAGAAAAAAGAAAAAAATTTTAAAATAAAAAATAAAAGAAAATAAAAGAAATAAAAAATAAACGGTATGTCCACAAGCAAAACGGGCACGGATGAAAACCCGAAAGGGCTCCGTGTGTAAAAACAGTAGGACTACCGGCGAGGGCGCAAACTCGTGAAAAGAGATGAAATACACTCGCAAAGTCCTCTCGACCTTGTGAGGAGAAAACCCCTGCGTGAGATCCTTACGACTCGTAAAGGAGCGACACACTTAGGAATCCTCACGATTCCTAAGGAGAAAATACACCTGCGGGATCCTTACGGCTCGTAGGGAGAAAATGCTTTTATGGGACCCTCACGGCCCATAAAATTGAAAAGCCTTAGGTGATAAGAACCCAAATTTGTCTCCTAAGCCATCGTTCCCCAACGGGCAACGGCAAATGATGAGTCGCTCCTGGCATTTCGCTTCAGTGTTAGCGGTGCTGATGCCAACCAAAAACCCAAATCTCAAGTCCTCCCAAGGCAAATGATGAGTTGCTCCTGGCATTATTCCAGTGCAGTAATGCTGATGCCAAACAAGATCCAAATTCTAAGTCCCCAAACGGCGAATGATGAGTCGCTCCTGGTACCACATTCCAGTGCAGCGATGCAGACGCCAACCAAAATCCAATTTCTCAAAATTCTCCCGGCCCTACGGTGGGTCCCCAAGTTGACCATCGTATACAATCCACGGGCTCAAATAATTCTCATCATACCCATGCCCCACTGTAATCACCAGTTACGCGGCTGGTCTCCGCTTTGGGAATGATGCTCCATTGATAAGACCCACTCATGTGTCCTCACGATATATGAGGAGAACAAACCTTTGTGGGATCCTTGCGACTCATAAAGGAAAAACACACTTAGGAGTCCTCACGACTCCTAAGGAGAAAATACACCTGCGGGATCCTTACGACTCGTAGGGAGAAAATGCTTTTATGGGACCCTCACGGCCCATGAAATTGAAAAGCCTTAGGTGATAGGGATCTAAACCTGTCTCCTAAGCCATCGCTCCCCAATCCCCAAATGGCGAATGATGAGTCACTCCTGGTACCATATTCCAGTGCAGCGATGCAGACGCTAACCAAATTCCAAATCCCATACCCCAACGGCGAATGATGAGTCGCTCCTGGTACCATATTCCAGTGAAGCGATGCAGACGCCGACAAAGTCCCGAAATTTTTCCAGCCCTACGGTCTGGATCATACATCCTGCAAAACCGTATACAATCCACGGGCGTAAAACAATACCAACCTCTCCCAATTCCTACCGGTGAGACCACATTCAAAGCCCCACCAAAATAATAATAATAATAAAAAAAAACCAATTCCAAAATCCTCCCAGGGCAAATGGTGAGTTGCTCCTGGCATTGTTCCAGTGCAGCAATGCAGATGCCAAACAAAAACCAAAATCCGAAAATCCTCTCAATGACAAATGATGATTTGCTCCTGGTACCATATTCCAGTATAGCGATACTGATGTCAACCCAAATCAAAATCAACAAGTCAACTTCCACTCCGACACCGCAGAAAGCGGAGCAAGTCAGAATCCAATCTCGACACCGCAAGAAGCGGAGCAAGTCAAGTCTACCCCTGACACTGCAAGAAGCAGAGCAAGTCAAATCAAGAATCGACCGTCCACGTTGCCAAAAGGGCAGCACCGACCGTCCAAGTCGCAAAAAGGGCAGAACCGACCGTCCACGTCGCTAAAAGAGCAGCACCGACCGTCCAAGTCACAAAAAGGGCAACACCGACTGTCCAAGTCGCTAAAAGGGCAGCATCGACCGTCCAAGTCGCAAAAAGGGCAGTATCGACCGTCCACGTCGCTAAAAGGGCAGAACCGACCGTCCAAGTCGCAAAAAGGGCAGAACCGACCGTCCACGTCGCTAAAAGGGCAGCACCGACCGTCCACGTCGCAAAAAGGGCAGAACCGACCGTCCACGTCGCTAAAAGGGCAGCACCGACCGTCCAAGTCACAAAAAGGGCAGCATCGACCGTCCAAGTCGCTAAAAGGGCAGCATCGACCGTCCAAGTCGCAAAAAGGGCAGCATCGACCGTCCACGTCGCTAAAAGGGTAGAACCGACCGTCCAAGTCGCAAAAAGGGCAAAACCGACCGTCCACATCGCTAAAAGGGCAGCACCGACCGTCCACGTCGTAAAAAGGGCAGAACCGACCGTCCACGTCGCTAAAAGGGCAGCACCGACCGTCCAAATCGCTAAAAGGGCAGCATCGACCGTCCAAGTCACAAAAAGGGCAGCATCGACCGTCCACGTCGCAAAAAGGGCAGAACCGACCGTCCACGTCGCTAAAAGGGCAGCACCGACCGTCCAAGTCGCAAAAAGGGCAGCATCGACCGTCCAAGTCGCAAAAAGGGCCGCATCGACCGTCCATGTCGTAAAAAGGGCAGTGCCAGTTTCCCAAAAGGTGGGAACCGAATCAAGTCGCCTCCATGTGAAAGAAGATCCATCAATTTCATGCACACGACCCACATATGTGGTGTGCATTTATTGATGGGGGGCAATTTGTTGGGGTAAAAATTTACACCCCGGTTGACCAAGTCAAAATCAAAGTCAACCCCAAGCCAAAGGGGCCCAAGCCCAGATCCAGTGGGCCCACGCCCGGGTCGAGCCCGAACATGAAGCGGCCGGCCTCCCACCGAGCCAAGATAAAAATTTTGTAATAAACAATTTTGTTGAATTTCTTTTATTTTTATTTTATGGACAAATGTAAGAAAAATAGGCATAAAGCCAATTTTTTGTAAAGCCCATGGCTTATGTGCAAAAAGAAATGGCACATGAGCCATGGGATAGGCAAAATGCCATTTTGTGAAGCCCAATGGGCTATGTGTAAAATGTATGGCCTATAAAGGCAAAAGATAATGAAAATATCTCATAACTTTTCTCTCTCCAAAAAAAGGTTTCAGATCTGAGATCTTTCTCCTTCTTCAAGGTTCCAAAACCTTCTTCTTTCTCTTGAATTAAATCAAGAGTTCTACTCTCCTTTTTATAAAACAAATTAGTTTTTCACCACAAAACCCATCAAGGGGAACTCAGATCTTCCATTAGATCTCAAAAAGGAGTTATTTTTAAAATCCCATATCTCTTGATCTCTTGATCTTCAAGATCCAGCTAACAGAGGAGGAAGAAGAAGAACCCCTCCCATTAACCCAACAAAAAAAAAACACTCAGGAGTCCAACTCCTCTTTGATTTCTCTTCAGAGAAATCTTTTTAGGCTAAGAGCCTCTTTTTCTCGCCGGCGCTCAAGCGCAGAGCGCCCACGTGCCGACACATGGCGCGCTTGCGCTCAAGCGCAAGCGCTCGAGCGCAAGTCGCCCTCGTGCCGACACGTGGCGCGCTTGCGCTCCAGCGCAAGCGCTCGAGCGCAAGTCGCCCTCGTGCCGACACGTGGCGCTCTTGCGCTCGAGCGCAAGTCGCCCTCGTGCCGACACATGGCGCTCTTGCGCTCCAGCGCAAGCGCTCGAGCGCAAGTCGCCTACGTGCCGACACGTGGCGCTCTTGCGCTCAAGCGCAAGCGCTCGAGCGCAAGTCGCCTACGTGCCGACACGTGGCGTGTTGCGCTCCAGCACTCTGCGCTCGAGCGCAAAGCGCCCACGTGCCGACACGTGGCGCGCTCGCGCTCAAGCGCCTAGGTGCTGGCCCCACGTATCCTTTGGATGTCTTTTTCCTCTTTACTTATATATACATGTATATATATACATATGTATACAAATGTACACATACACATACTCCGCGACACTGTCCCTGTTAGAAAAAAATTTCTAATGGGGCGCTGCCCCGCACCCCGCAAGGGGGCTGCTAGCCCCCTTGACCCCCAGCCCGCTATCCGGGTAGCGGGACCCCCGTAAAAACTCTGCGTGGCTCCCGATATATTCAAACCCCCCTCCAAAACAACACACACGCACACTGCACATTGAGTTCGCATGACCAGTTTAACCCGTTAATCGGAGGTTCCCTCGCCCCAAAGGCGAGGGGTAATTAACGGCAGCTTAGTCCGCGACTGCCGGTGATTCGGATCCCCACAATCATTAAACTCCAGCCTACCCTAGGCAGGGGGAATCTGTAGTACGCCTGATAAGCGTGCGCGTATTCCCATCTCAATGGGGTGACGAAAAACACCCTACAGGAGGCAGTCGAGTCCTTGCTCGGCTATCCCCGGCTGGTAGCTTCCTACCACAACCGACAGGGATCAAAGTCCTCGCCAAGAGGCACTGGGAAGTAACCCTGCTCGGTCCCTGTCCTGAAGGATCAAAGCCCTCGCAAGAGGCAACCGAGCGGCTGCCCTGCTCGGTCAACTCCGGCTGGTAGCTCCCTACCCATGACGCCAGGGATCGAAGCCCTCGCAAGAGCCATCCGAGCGGCTACCCCGCTCGGTCGTCCCAGGTTGGTAGTTGCCTATCCACGATGCCAGAGATCAAAGCCCTCGCCAAGAGGCAACCGCGCAGCTTCACTGCCCGGTCATCTTTAGTGGGCTTCTTACAGCCCCTCCAACGCTAAGGATCAAAGCCCTCGCCAAGAGGCGCCGAGCAGCTACCTTGCTCGGTCATCCCCGGCTGGTAGGTCCCTACCCACGATGCCAGGGATCCAAGCGCTCGCCAAGAGGTACCGAGCAGCTACCCTGTTCGGCCATCCTCAGCAGGCCTCTCATGGCCCCTCTCACGCTGAGTACCGAAGCCCTCACTTGAGGCCGCCGAGATCCTTCTCGCTCGGTGCATCCCCAGCGGGCATCCTCCTGCCCATCAGACGCCGAGGATCTCAAGCCCTCACCGTGAGGCCGCCGAGTTCCTTCCTGCTCGGCGCATCTCCATAGGGCATCCTCCTGCCCATCAGATGCCGAGGATCTCAAGCCTTCACCGCGAGGCCGCCGAGTTCCTTCCTGCTCGGCGCATCCTCATAGGGCATCCTCCTGCCCATCAGACGTTGAGGATCTCAAGCCCTTACCACGAGACCGCCGAGATCCTTCCTGCTCAGCGCATCCTCAGCGGGCGTCCTCCTGCCCATCAGACGCTGAGGATCTCAAGCCCTCACCATGAGGCCGCCGAGATCCTTCCTGCTCGGCGCATCCCCAGCGGGCATCCTCCTGCCCATCAGACGCTGAGGGTCTGAAGCCCTCATCCCGAGGCTGTCGAGATCCTTCTTGCTCAGCGCATCCCAGCGGGCATCCTCCTGCCCATCAGACGCTGAGGATCTGAAGCCCTCTTCATGAGGCCGCCGAGCCCCTTTCTGCTCGGCGCATCCCAGCGGGTAGCTTCCTACTCAACAAAGACAAGGATCAAAGTCCTCCTTATAGGCAGCCGAGCGGCTTCCCTACTCGGCTATCCCTGGCCGATAGCTTCCCTACTCGCAACGCCAGGGATCAAAGCCCTCGCCAAGAGGCAACCGCGCAGCTTCACTACTCGGTTATCCTTAGCAGGCCTCTTACGACCCTTCCAACGCTAAGGATTGAAGTCCTCCTTAGAGGCAGCTGAGCGGCTCCCCTGCTCGGCTATCCCTGGCCGGTAGCTTCCCTACCCGCAACACCGGGGATCAAAGCCCTCGCAAGAGGCATCTGAGCGGCTTCCCCGCTCGGTCATCCCAGACTGGCGGTCGCCTACCCATGACGCCAGAGATCAAAGCCCTCGCCAAAAGGCAACCGCGTAGCTTCATTGCCCGGTTATCCTTGGCAGGCTTCTTACAACCCCTCCAACGCTAAGGATCAAAGTCCTCCCAGAGGCAGCCGAGCGGCTTCCCTGCTCGGCTATCCCTGGCCGGTAGCTTCCCTACTCACAACGCCAGGGATCAAGGCCCTCGCTAAGATCAACCGAGCAGCTTCCCTGCTCGGTCATCCCCAACAGGCATCCTCCTGCCCAACAGACGCTGCAGATTTGTAGCCCTCGTAACGAGCCCACTGAGCCCATCACATGCAGCGGACCCGAAGCCCCAACAAAAGACATCAGGTGATCGAAATCAACTCGACGACCGATTGCTCCACTTGTCGTTCCCGCACTGGACCGCGCCCCATCAGACGCCACAGGTCTGCACACGTCGCGTTGGCCAACCGACGCTTAACACGCGGATCATCGCTTCAGTGGCAGGATGCACGAACCGACGCACCCTCCTTAAATGCAGAGATCTCGTCCTAATTCGCTGGCAGAAAAGACAGCTGACAGCCCGGAGACGCGTCCAGACGAAACCTTAGGAGGAAGCTTACCCCGGGCGGCCCGGCAGTGCACTCCTGACCCGACCCGCTAGCTAGTCGGGACAAGAGTGGGGGGCTAATGATGATACTCAATATTGGTGTCTAGAAGATCAGGACACGTGGCGGATGGCATGTCCCAAGACCCAGAAGAAAGGGCCCATATAGGCCGACCAGGCCACCCTTGTACCCGACCTGCAAGCATAAGCTGGCCCTTCTCGGGGCCCCCTGCAAATTGGCCTCCTCGGCCCCTCAGCTCGTCCCGAGTTGCCATAGGACCAAGACTCTTCGGCCCTCTTGCTCGGCTCCAATCTCCCCAGCCGAGGCCATCTTCCTCGGTCCCTCCGACCGACCAACTCCACCACTCACAGGCATAACCGCCGCTCCATAAATCTTGCCACGCGCAGATTCTCCGCCAGCAACGTCCCACGTTCCACGCCATCACGATCCCCATTAATGGGCGATCCGCTCTTTACGCGGGCGTGATGTCGGGAGCGTAACTGCCGGCGAGATTCTCGCGCCTACTGCTGCGTGCCGCCGCCGCTATATAAATCCCCATCACAGAGGGGTCAAGTAAGCTATTTTTTTGACTCCACTTAGTCGTTATGCTGCTCGGATCTGGTACTAACTTGATCGTCGGAGGGTCCTCGGTGGTACCAAACCACCTCGGGACTTCTTTGCAGGTACTCGGCGCTAAACTCCCCAAGTCGCCAATCTCCTCCAAACCCATTGAGACCCACACGCAACAGGAGATCACCTCCAGAATCCACTGGGAGATCGACGGAAGACAACATCTGAAGGAGACCCAAAAAGGACCTCCATCAGAAAAGGAAGACGGGGGCTTTAGGCCTCGGGGCCGGGAGCGACCTCGGGGCCCTCGACATCCACCACGAGGCGAGCTAGGTCCTCGGCGACTTCCTCGCCAGGAACCTCCTGCCCCTGCTCACCGGCATCCGCAGGGGGTATTCGGCCCGGAGGTCTTTGTCGGCGAACCCCGGCACCCGGGCCTTAACGGCGTCGAGGGCCTCGTGCCAGATGAGGGTCGTGGCAATGGCCAGGTCATCGTAGTAGTCTTTCGACTTCTTGTAGCCCTCCACCGCCTTAGCCGCCGAGAGGTCGGCCAACTTCGCCGCCCTCAGGTCGGCCGTCTTTGCCGACTTGGCCGCCGCCCCCAGCTCCTTCCGGAGGGTTTTTACCGTTTTCTTCAGATTGCCGGCAAGCACCTGAGCATCCTCGAGCTTGGCCTCGGCAGCCGCGGCGGCCTCGCGGTGCCGAGCGACCTCCCGCTTCCCGGCCTCCACCTCGCCCTCCAGGGTGGCGACCCTCGCCATCACCGCTTCCAGCTCTCGCTTGGAGCTCTCTTCCAGCGAGGCGAGCTGGCCCGCAGCCTTCATCGCCGGGGCTATCACCTCGGCCTCCATACGTAGGGCGAGGGCAACGTGCTAGAGAACCTGAAAAGCAGGAGAAAGACCATAAAGACGAAGGAGGCACCGAATCTCAAAAAAATATAATAATAAAATCCAAGCACTTACCTGCACGGACTTCTGGGCGATAGACGCCAGCTGTGCCCTGAAGGTTCCCCTGGGGACTCTACCCCCAGCCGACGTCTCTATCTCGTGCAGCAGGCTATCCGCGACGGATAGCCCCGAAGGCACTGCGAACTGGAAGCCCCCTTCCTCCACCATGATCGGCGAAGACGGTCTCCGGGATGACCTCCTCTTGAGCGGCTCTGCGGGAGAGCCGATCTCCTCCTCCGAGGCCGGATCCTCCAGAATCCGAGCCCGCTTCTGGCCCGACACTTTGCTGGGCCCCGGGGCGAGATCCGCCTCCGAACGCTCGCGGGACACGACCACCGGAGGAGAAGGAGCTGGGGCAGCCTTTGAGCGGGAAGAGCCGGCGCCCCCGCCTTCGTGACCTTCTTCGGCTGGCGCATGGAAGCTCGGAGCGAGTCCATATCCATGGGCCCTGCACAAAACCGAATGAAAAGAGGTCAGCAACATAAGCAATATACAAGCCAAAAAGCAAGCCTAAACTTACCGACGAACTCAACGGGGCTGAGCCCGGCCCAACTCAGGACCCTCTCAGACAGCAGCACGTCGAAACGAGGGATGGGCTCTCACGACGCCACTCTCACCACGACGGGGTCACTGGACTGGTTCCCCGGCAAGCATTTCTCCCTCGACCACTGTGTAGGCACAGTCCTCACCCTCGGGGGGGGGGAACAAAGAAGAACTTCTTCTTCTAGTCGTGAATGGAAGAAGGCAGGGCCACAACCCCCGTCCCGGTGGGGCCCCTCTGTCGCTTTCTAAAGGAAAGGTAGACCCATCTCGGATCGCCCGCTCGACCACCAGGGTGATTTTTGAAGACGAGGGAAGAATTAAGGAGGGAGAGGCTGAAAGGAATCGCCTGTAACTTCAGGCGTATCAGGAACCCGAGGAGAATCCTCCATAAGTTCGACACCAACTGACCAGGGGATAACCCGAAAAAGTTCAGCGCTTCGACGACCTCAGGAGAAAAGGGCAGGCGCATTCCACCCCAAAAAGCTTCTAAGTACAGGGCGATCTCCCTGCCCCGTACCTGGTCTTCCCTCTCTCCCTCCTTAGCCAGACGAAGCGTATATCGCGGGGGAATGTGGAAGCTAGCTCGAGCATTGGTGAGCTCGTCCTCATGCCTCACCCAACATGAGGCGCCGGGGGCAGCATCCACCGCCTCCTCCCTGGAGGCTGCTCCCGCCGCACGATCCCGGGAAGAGGGGCCGACCCCTGCTTCCCGGGAGGACTCAGGCTCACCTAAAGGGTCCCTAGAACCTACTCCGACGACATCTACTGACTCGACAAAGGAAGACATCTAACCTTGAGAAGGAGGGTCCTCGGGAAACGAAAGCGGAAGAAAGAGGACGAGCGCCGAGCAACCAAGACTTAGAACGGGGAAATATGAAAGAGTAGGGGCCCTGGAATGGGCCCCACACCTATTTATCATAGCGAGCGACCTCATCCAACGGCTCCCTTCGTCTCCCGCCAAAATACCTCCTCGCATCCAACGGCTCCGATTGTTCCACTTGTCGTTCCCACGCTGGACCGCACCTCTGCAGTCGTCGCAGGTCTGCACACGTCAGTCAGCCAACCGACGCTTGACACGTGGACCGTCACTTCAACGACAGGAGGCACGAACCAGCGTACCTTCCTTAAATTCAGAGATCTCGCCCTGATTTACTGACAGGAAAGACAGCTGACGGCCCGGGAATGCATCCTGACGAAACCTTAAGAGGGAACTCACCCCGGGCGGCCCGGCAGTCCACTCCTGACCTGACCCGCTAGCTGATCGGGACAAGAGTGGGGGGCTAATGATGATGCTCGATATTGACGATCCCCAAGATCAGGACACGTGGCAGATGACGTGTCCCAGAACTCAGAAGAGAGGGCCCACAGGGATCGACCAGGCCACCCCCGTACCCGACCTACACGCGCGAGCTGGCCCTCCTCGGGGTCCCATGCAAATGGGCTTCCTTGGCCCCTCAGCTCGCCCCGAGCTGCCACAAGACCAAGACTCCTCGGTCTTCTCGCTCGCCTCCGAGCTCTCCAGCCGAGGACGTCTTTCTCGGTCCTCCGACCAACTCCACCGCTCACAGGCGTGACTGCCGCTCCGCAAATCTCGCCATGCGCAGATTCTCCGCCAGCCATATCCTACGTTCCACGCCATCACGATCCCCATTAATGGGTGATCCGCTCTCCGCGCGAGCATGACATCGGGAGCATAATTGCCGGTGAGATTCTCGCGTCTGCTGTTGTGTGCTACCACCGCTATATAAACCCCCATCACAGAGGGGTCAAGTAAGCCATTTTTTACTCCACTTAGCCGTTACTCTGCTCGGATCTAGTACTAATTTGATCGTCGGAGGGTCCTTGGTGGTACCAAACCACCCCGGGACTTCTTTGCAGGTACTCGGCGTTAAACTCCCCAAGTCACCAATCTCCTCCAAACCCATTGAGACCCACGCGCAACAGGAGATCACCTCCAGAATCCACCGGGAGATCGACGGAAGACAACATCTCAAGGAGCCCAAAAAGGACCTCCATCACATTTAGTTGACTGAATCATATTAACAAAAAAAGATTAGTTTACTATAAAATAATTTTAACTGCAGTTTCTAATTTTAACTGCAGTTTCCTATTCCTTTTCTTTATGGTCGACTCCATCTCTGATTCTCTCGGCTTAAATCTTTTAATCATTCTGCATCTTTCTTCTTGAGGTCCCTCATTTTTGGTTTCCGACCAATTAAATTACTTCATTAAATTATCATAGTTTTGCTTGTTGCTGTCTGCACGAAATTAAATGGGCTATTTCAATTTGAGTCCCTCTAGCAGTAAAAATAGGAGAGATAAAACACCTTTCTTTGGATCTTTGCCACTTTTAAATACAGTATAGAATTAGTTTATTTGGTAGATTATATTTGATTGTATATTTTCTCCTTTTCTTTCGTACGTAGGACTTGTCTATTTAGGCGTTCCTCAAATTGTATAAATAGGACCCTGTATACTCTCATTTATTCATCAAGAAAAACTATTCTTTTCCGTCTATTACCTGTTCTAACATGGTATCACAGCGATAAGAATTTTTTCCCTTTCCGGCGCAGCCCCTTCCCAGCCCAGTTCAGACCTTGGTTGCCCCGTCCCCCCAATCCCGACGTCCTCCCAATCCCGGCTACCTCGTCCTCCCGATCCCGGCGTCCTCTCTTTCCCATAGCCCGACCTCGGCCTCCTTCCCCATTCACCAACGTTGTTCCGATCTGCCTCGCTCGGCCCTCCCCTGTAACAACTTCAATTTCAATATACAGAAAATTATTTAAAACCATAATGAAATGGAGGAAATTGTTTACTAATCTTTATTAGAGATAATTGTGTCATGGTTGATTGGTTTGACCATTTGACTTGTTGACCATTGTTGACTTATATATTTTTGTTGAGCACAAGATATTTTGCTTAGTATTAATTATGATATGATAATGGTCAAATCAAATGAACCATCACAATTATCCTAATAAAACTTATTATTCTTTTTCCTCATAAGATAACTCTCTTCATTTTTTCATTGTCATTCTCTTTCATGGTTCTCTTCTCCTCCCTCTCTCAAATCCTAGTGTATCATGTGTTGATAATCAAGGGTTAATGAGACTAAACCACTTAAATCACACTTTACTCCCCCTAGTCTATTTAGATTAGCAAGCTAAGTATTTTAGTTACCTCAAGTTAGAGGTTTAGCTCAAGTTTGGAGCTTTCGGTTGGATCATCGTTGACACAAGGAGGCCGAAATTTAAGCACGATCCATACATCCATCGAGGAGCTTAAGGAGAGGATCGAAGACTCGAAGGACTTGTTTCCGTTAGGTATATTTTCTATCATAGTAGATAGAACCCTTTTTGCTAACTAGGTTTATGGTAAAGATCCGGTTTAGGGTTGTTATAGCGCCAAGTTTTTGATCGTAGTAAAAATTTTATTCCGCATTTGGCTACGGATGATGGCCGGGTGATTGGAAGAATTTGAGTTAACCGCAATCAAGACGGTGTCGCTATGCAGCTAGCCGGTTGAGCACGGGTCGATCCACAGGGAGAAGGTTGTATGTCCTTTCTTGTTTTAGACGAGTCAATAAAGAATCTGTATGAGTTTGTTCAGTCTAACCTATGTGTATTATTTGCAAGTATAAAGTTGTTAAGAAAGGATACGATAATGTAAGCTAAAGAAATCCGTACTCAAAACCTTTGAGCCGAGTCTTGACCAATTGAAGCTAGAGCAATCGGCAACAACGTGGATTAGGGGATTTAAGCGCGGTATTCGTGGAATCCGGCTTATTTACCCTTGTCCGTCCGTTCTTGTCTCTTGCTTTCGCCTCCGGCTAAACCGAACGCAACCGGTTGCGGTTAGGAATCACCGTTACCTTGTTAGGGTAGGGTGCCTAACGGAGCGCTTGCGTATGGTTTGGACGGAGTTCAATGGAAAATAACGGGAAAAGGAAATGAGCAAAGAAATGTTAACTTACAATATCATATGGATTCTTAACAACAACAATAAATACAACATTCACAAAATGAACAACAAAGAGCAAAAGAAAAGAACAAAGAAAAGAAAAGATTACAAGTAAGTAAGTGCATGAATTTAAATTGCAAATAAGTAAAGCAAGGTAATAAAAAGCAAGTAATAAATAAGCAATAAAAAGAACTAGAACTAGAACTCAAGACAAGCATGTGATCAATAGCCAACCCTTAAATTTGCAAGCTCAATCAAGAGGTTGCAAGATCAAGAGAAGGGTAAAGAACGCATGTGAAATGAAGCACTAATTCCATAAGAAAAATACGACCCTTGAGATCAATAACAAAGCCTTAACCTTTCAAGCTCAATGAAGAGGTTGAAAGATCAAGAGAAAGCAAGAATCTCAAGGGGAAGTTAAACAAAAGAGAATGATACAAAAACCCTCATCTTCATTAACATCCACTCAATGCTCTCACTACATTTTCATGGAGGAAGAATGAAGAAGAAGAAGAAAACTAAAACTAACAAAAAGAGGGCATGAGAATGAACACCCAAAGCTTGGCAAGTTCTGGGATATTTATAGGCAGAGAATTGGAAACCTAGGGCAACAATCTGCCTCTATATAAAATTACAAAACAGCCCCTGAAAGATGACAGAGAGAGGAGGCCGTACGGCCGCGGTTCCGCGGCCTAAGCAAGCTTATGCCGCGGTTCCGCGGCCGTATAGAGGAGTTGGCTCCTCGTACTTTTTGGGGTCCCCTGGTTTGAAGTTGTCTGCTGTTTGGTATATGACTTTTCTCATAATCTCTTCACAATTATTCCAGAATTTCAGTAGAACAAGAGGTGATGTGATGTGGATCTTTTGCCATGATTTCCTCGAGCTCCGCGTAGATTTCTTGGATCTTGTGTTGACATTGAGCTTTGTGCATGACATGACAATCGATTTGCCATTTTGTCCCTTAAACTGGTATGTGGCAACACACGGATAGAGAGCGGAGACCCGTGTTTTATCTGTTGTTGGCAGTAATCCAGAATTTGTCGTACTTTTCCATGGATTTCACTGTTTAGAGTTGAGAACCAGTATTCTGTAAATATGTAGCAAACACTGATCAAAAGCACCTGCCTATAAATAAACGAGTGTAAGAATGGGCGGTATAAAATGCAATATTCTGGTATGAACAAATACCCCCAAACTTAACTTTTGCTCGTCCCGAGCAAAACCAATTATTCACAAAAAAGTCCTAACCGCACTTTCGCAGGGAACGCGATTGCACTGAGCACGTGCAACAAGCCGTTAAACCTCTAGGTGTCCCTAGTAGGAGGAGTGTTGTCTCCTGAGGGTTTTCAGCGGATTACACCCACAAAATCCCGTCAAGCTAGTGTTATAAGTTAACATCGATTCTACTCCTACAATTTAGTATTTACGTTAGAAATTCTATCATCCTAAGTTAAAAATATCCAACCCTTATGTTTCACACCTCCTATCTGTTTAACTTTAGATCCTATACGTTCCAAAAAAGTTTAGAAAGATGTTGGTTCTCCTGAGTTTTCCTTCTAAAGTGCGGCCTCAAATCAGGGATTTTTATCAACTTTACAGAAAACACAAGTCTTATTCTTTATTTCTATCTTTTATCCAAACATCAATTGTATACCCCTACGTGTGTGTATATTTGCACCCCTACACTCAAGAATTCAATTCAAGCTATAATACCCTTGCCTTAATACCTAATACTACTTCTTTTCATTTAATGATGGACGGTGTTGCTCACACACCTTTCATGCGACTATTAATGCTTCTTGAGGTACTAACGGCCGATTACTGAATGTGTGAGCTTAAAGCGTAAATAGCAGTTTCCAGGTCTTGACTTTATTCTATTTTTCTTTTTCTTTTTCTTTTTTTTTTCAAGACCGGATATATTTTTCAACATGCTCTTTTGGTGTTTAGCTTTAAATACCGTTTTTTCTTTCATACTAGGCTTTCAGGCAAGAGTATTTCAAGGTATCCTCTACTATCCCAAGTTTCAAGGTGCGTGTAAGTGCAATTTGTAGGGTATATACTTTCTAAATTTGAACTCGAGAAAAGAAACTATTTTTCAGACTTATCCTTCAGTAAAGCATCAATACTTTCCCTTCATCTTGACTTGACTCAAGAACTGAACTCAAGATTACCTATTTCTCAAAAAAAACTGTAAGGACGTATACTTACCAAAGTTAGACAGAATGAGGGTTATTTTTAGAGTTTTCAATTCCTAAGCCTAGAATTTAGTTATTTCTATCATATCAACTAAACTTTTGGAATAAAGATCTAAGTTACCCTATTAGCTAACTTGACGACAAAGTTTTTATATTTTTTGGAAAATTTTCAATTTTTGTGTGTTTTTAATAAGGTATGCGAATGCAAAATATACAAATGAATGCGAAGGAAGAAAGCTTACCGAGCACACCCCCAAACTTAAACTTGACAGTGCCCTCACTGTCAGGCAACACCAAGAGGGTCAAAATTGTCGGCGCTCCCTAGAAACAAATTATATACAACAAAGAAAACAAAAAATATATACAAAAAGGTTCCCCCCCAAACTTAAGTAAAACAGTGTTTCCATTGTTAAGCGTTGAAGTTCAGGATCGAGGGGGGGAAAGAATAGTATCAATCTATACAAGGCCTTACACAGGCCAAAAGTTAACACCAACCATTCAAAAATTCTATCTCTGTAAGATGCGGGTTGGTGAAAGAAGGTGAAGAGGAAAGAAATGGAGAATACGCGAGACCGTATGGAGATAGAAGCGGGATACGGTCTCGGTATATGAGAAGAAGAATGGCGGAAGGGAGAAGGAAGTGGAATACGAACTTGAGGGTGGAAATGGAGTGAATAGATTAGCACAATTTGTGATGACTGATGTGTAAGAAGCGTTTGTGCTAATCTATTAACCCATCGAGAAATGGGGTCAAATCCCTCAAGATTCGTGAGAAACCATGGGTACGCCGAACTTGGTAAACCAGACATATGAAATGAAAGTGAGACGGGTTCTTGCAAGGTCGGAACGATGGAAAGGATGGAAGGAAGTGATCGAGGAAGGATATCTGTTAAGGGTTCGGGAGGGTGTACACAGTCAATGAAAGGGACAGGATGAATTGGAAAATCCAACTCATCATCTAGAACTGTTTCATCCTCAAAAATATCCTCAAAATTCTTCTCAAAGTTAAGCTCATCCATGCATATTTCATCAATATCCAGACGCATATGGGGTGCGGGAAAAATAGTTAATGACTCGGGATGATGAATTGGAGAGGAAAACTCAGCCAAATCTGCGGGTTCATCATCCAAAATATTCCCAGCGTCAATATCCTCAATCAAGTGAAAATCTATATTCTCAGACACCTCAACAAGAGCATGGATATCAATCAATTCAGGTTCTAGAGTGGAGGTGTAGAGGTCAAAAGGATTGGGTATGGTTTCACCTGGCAAGGTCCCTTCACAATCAGGTAAATCAAACACTACAAAGTCGCACAACTCATTAATCATTCTATCTTCAATCGGTGAATCGTTGGGAACACTAGATAGACATTCAAAACTGGAGTTGTGGGATTCAAGTTGAAATGGGTAGGCTTGATTCGGAAGGGGGTACAGCTCACTCTCACCACTCAAATTCACAGCCTGTCCTACCGCCTCTTCATACATTGGAAAAATTAGAGCTAGTTGAGAACTAGCTACCGGGTCACTAGGTTGTATGAGGGCGGCCATGGACGTATTCAAATCCATCATCTGTTGGTACGACGCTACCCTAAAGTCTTCCAAAGACTGTTCTAGACTAGACATGGGTTGGGAAGGGGTTTCAGTAAAAGATTCAAAGTTGTTTGGATACTGAAAACTCCCAAATGGCGGTTCAGAAGCAATGTCTAGGGAAGGTGCAAAAGTCGGGTAGGACTGGTAGGAATTGAATGGCTGGACAGGAACAGGATCAACATTTGGATAAGAAGGTGAATGTAATTGTTGATCCCAAGAGTCTGTAGTGGTGAAAGGAGTGAAAGATCGGCTACAGGATTGTTCAATATGTTCAGCGATGGACAAAGGACGACTTGCAAAAGGGGTATTAACATAAGCGGGTGCAGGAGGTTGAAAAGGTTGATACAAAGTGGTATGAGGGGTGCAAGTGTTTGTCCTAGACGCTGCTATGCGATCTTTCAGTGAAAATTTGGGCATGGAGGGATCGTTCGACGTTCGGCCAAAACAAGAACCGTAAGAAGTAATGTCTGGTTGTGGGTACCAAAGTTCGGCAAGAGTTTTGCGAGGAGGGGTACCCATGATATGAAGAGAGAAAGAAAGAAAGGCAGAGAAAAAGGAGGGGGAAAAGAATGTGATTTTTTTTTTTTAATAAAAGAATGAAATACACACACAAAAAGAATCTGGACAAAAAAAAAATCACGATACAAAAATACCACACACCTAATCGTTCTAGGGTTCACCTAGGTCAACTAGACCTGCTCCAGAACTTGATTGTCGAAGTAAAACTGTGTCGAGAAACGGGCTCAAGATACACTGATCACGAGGCCAGGTAAGTGCAGAGATAAGGGGAGGTTTTCCAACGCTTTCGCGAAGTTCCTTAATTAAATAACCCTTTCTCTTTTGGCGGTTTCGCCGTTAACACTTTCCTAGACACCCCATAAACAATGTACCGTTAAGCGAGGTTCTAAACACGGTTAACTTCTCCTAGTGAGCGCGAAGTCCTTAAGGCTTAAAGTCTAGTTTCTTTTAAATTTTGTGCGGGTAAACGTTATGCTCAAGTTCGTGATTTGTGGGCCACGGAAAAGGTGATGAAATCCTTTACCGTATATTGTGGGGTTCGCTTGCCCTTACGTCCGTATTAATTGATGCAATGCGCAATTCAACAAAAATTCTATAAAGAATCAAAAAAATCGTTTTTTAGTTTAAGCGCGGCACTGCAACAAATACGGGTTAGTCAATTTTTAGCGTTTGCTAGCGAACTTGCAAAGAATCCTGCAAAGAATAGTATATTGGATGCGTCGGATTTGAGAAGAAGGTGTTAGTAAAGTACGTACCGTTATGTTTTTGGGTTAGGAAACCCCCGTTGAATCAAATCCGGTAAGCTTGAAAAGTTCGCTTGCGCGGGTCAAACTACCCGGATCTTTGGCACTGTACTTTGCAATCACCTTAGCCTTGAATGCACACTTTGCTCCCCACAATCGCAGTTTGCAAATCTGCAAAAATCTGCACTCTTGCCCACAAAAATGATCAAAAATAACAAAAAGATTTTTATTTTTATTATTTTTTTTATAAATATATACAAAAAGAATATTAACCCGAATAACAAGAAAGAAAATACGCTACCGTCTCCCCGGCAACGGCGCCATTTGATTGGAAGAATTTGAGTTAACCGCAATCAAGACGGTGTCGCTATGCAGCTAGCCGGTTGAGCACGGGTCGATCCACAGGGAGAAGGTTGTATGTCCTTTCTTGTTTTAGACGAGTCAATAAAGAATCTGTATGAGTTTGTTCAGTCTAACCTATGTGTATTATTTGCAAGTATAAAGTTGTTAAGAAAGGATACGATAATGTAAGCTAAAGAAATCCGTACTCAAAACCTTTGAGCCGAGTCTTGACCAATTGAAGCTAGAGCAATCGGCAACAACGTGGATTAGGGGATTTAAGCGTGGTATTCGTGGAATCCGGCTTATTTACCCTTGTCCGTCCGTTCTTGTCTCTTGCTTTCGCCTCCGGCTAAACCGAACGCAACCGGTCGCGGTTAGGAATCACCATTACCTTGTTAGGGTAGGATGCCTAACGGAGCGCTTGCGTATGGTTTGGGCGGAGTTCAATGGAAAATAACGGGAAAAGGAAATGAGCAAAGAAATGTTAACTTACAATATCATATGGATTCTTAACAACAACAATAAATACAACATTCACAAAATGAACAACAAAGAGCAAAAGAAAAGAACAAAGAAAAGAAAAGATTACAAGTAAGTAAGTGCATGAATTTAAATTGCAAATAAGTAAAGCAAGGTAATAAAAAGCAAGTAATAAATAAGCAATAAAAAGAACTAGAACTAGAACTCAAGACAAGTATGGGATCAATAGCCAACCCTTAAACTTGCAAGCTCAATCAAGAGGTTGCAAGATCAAGAGAAGGGTAAAGAACGCATGTGAAATGAAGCACTAATTCCATAAGAAAAATACGACCCTTGAGATCAATAACAAAGCCTTAACCTTTCAAGCTCAATGAAGAGGTTGAAAGATCAAGAGAAAGCAAGAATCTCAAGGGGAAGTTAAACAAAAGAGAATGATACAAAAACCCTCATCTTCATTAACATCCACTCAATGCTCTCACTACATTTTCATGGAGGAAGAATGAAGAAGAAGAAGAAGAAAACTAAAACTAACAAAAAGAGGGCATGAGAATGAACACCCAAAGCTTGGCAAGTTCTGGGATATTTATAGGCAGAGAATTGGAAACCTAGGGCAACAATCTGCCTCTATATAAAATTACAAAACAGCCCCTGAAAGATGACAGAGAGAGGAGGCCGTACGGCCGCGATTCCGCGGCCTAAGCAAGCTTATGCCGCGGTTCCACGGCCGTATAGAGGAGTTGGCTTCTCGTACTTTTTGGGGTCCCCTGGTTTGAAGTTGTCTGCTGTTTGGTATATGACTTTTCTCATAATCTCTTCACAATTATTCCAGAATTTCAGTAGAACAAGAGGTGATGTGATGTGGATCTTTTGCCATGATTTCCTCGAGCTCCACGTAGATTTCTTGGATCTTGTGTTGACATTGAGCTTTGTGCATGACATGACAATCGATTTGCCATTTTGTCCCTTAAACTGGTATGTGGCAACACACGGATAGAGAGCGGAGACCCGTGTTTTATCTGTTGTTGGCAGTAATCCAGAATTTGTCGTACTTTTCCATGGATTTCACTGTTTAGAGTTGAGAACCAGTATTCTGCAAATATGTAGCAAACACTGATCAAAAGCACCTGCCTATAAATAAACGAGCGTAAGAATGGGCGGTATAAAATGCAATATTCTGGTATGAACACCGGGGCACTGTTATAACCCTTCATGGTATCAGAGCCAGCCCATAAACCTTAGACTAACAATTTTAAACAATGTTAAAATAACGAAACCGAAACGACTCCGTAACATCAAAACCCAAACTGCAGTTTCTGTTGATTTTGAAAAGGTTTCAAATTTTTTTTTAAACAACTGCAGAGTGATATTTACACTGCGAGATGTACCCAGAACAAAAACGACGCAATTTGACCATGTTATGGCCGGCCACACACCCCCAAAAACCGTTTGTTATGGCAGATTGTGTCGTGTTTTAGTCTGGGCTCTTGTCTCTTGTAGTTTGGGTACCTGGTGTTGTTTGTTTTTTGCCCAAGTTTGATTCTCTGTTGTTTTCTGTCCAGGATAATTTGGAGTATTTCGAAGTTATTAAATTTAACACTGTTTAATAGTTTACAGTACATTCACTTTTATCTACGACCGTGAATGTCACTTGATTGGTAAACTCGTCTGATTGCTATATGTTCTTTTAGACGGGTTAGCGAACGCGACATTCGCGTTGATGTTTTGTGCCTGTGCTGTGATTGTGGTTGGATTGTCATGGTGGATAGCATGTGGTGCAATATTAGAAATACAGTTTATATTCAATTGTACATTTGTTATTGTGGGACGAGTGTCCGACATATGGACTGCCGTCTTTGCCGGGTTGTATATTATTTTGGGGCACAACCGTGTTGAGGTCGATGTCATCGTTTGTACATATTATTTTTTTTCTGTATTAGGATTACCCCGCCGTGGAGTGCACGAATAGCCGGGTTCTAGAAGGCAACAAGCCCGCATCTCATGCCGTTGAGACGGAGGGGGCTTCATTCTAGAATTGGCGGGCTATTCGCCGCACTCGTAGGGGGTACAGGTTTTCATTGCACAGGCTATCCACACGACCGGGAAAGTCGGGTTTTATTTGCGGCTCAAATGAAACCCGGGGCTCCAAGATTATCCACCATTCTGTATTGTTGGCTGTGATTCTGTGATGTTGCTTATTATCATGCCTGGGACGAATGTTATATATACTTATATATATACTAGTAGATATTGTATATGTTTTGCACCCGCGCTAGTCCAACCCCCGCTCTGTCGTTAGTTAAGTAACCTAACGGGTGATGACGGGGCCCAGTGGCGAATGAGGATGGCATATACGTACATTGTATTTTCGTTCTTTTCTGGTGTGATAGGATTAAATTGATGGGACCACATTAATTTTGATTAATGCAAGAAAATAAACCTAAAAGAAATTGTTGGAACCAAGTTTTAAAAACTGATATTACAGACGTTCTCTTTTTCTTTGCATAGTGGTATTCGGTTATGAATATCCAGCACCTCATTCGACGAGGCAAGGGCCGAGATCCCTTCATCGGGAGTGACCCCTTGAGTAAAAGTTTGCGTCAGCGTAATAACTTCACTATAGTCGATTATTTTTTGCTTTGCATCGTGGTATTAAGTTTAGAATATGCTGCACCTCATTCGACGAGGAAAGAGCCGAGATCCCTTCACAGGGAGTAACCTCTTTAGCAAAAGTTTTCGCCACTATATATTTGCAAAACTACTCAGATTCCTTTGACGATATCAAGTTCATTACGTTAACAGGTTTTTCGCCAAAAACCTAGCCGTAGCCCTCCGTCATTTTAGATGGGTACCACCTAGTATTCGTGTTGTGTTTGTTGGCAAGCGTCAAGACACAGTGAACGGTAGCTGAGTGATATTTATCTGTTGCATAAATATACGATTAATCGAGACATTCGTACAGTTTTGTTGGCAAGCGTCAAGAGTTTGTGCGGGTGGGTTCGAGTTAATCCAGGATAATGACGGGTTGAACTTGACTAGTGGCCTATGACTTGTTGGCAAGCGTCAAGGTTATAGGTCGTTAGGGGCAAAAACCACATCGGGAGTTTCAAACATACAGGAAACTTACAGATTTAGCATATCTTATGGAGTGTGGTGACTAGAGTGGATTCCATCTAGGTCATCACACAATGATAGTTGGACCCCGATCCCACTGATGAGTAAGATTACTCTCGGGACATTATTTTACTAAACAATCAATGCTATAAACCAAGTAGGTGTCTAGAACAGTGTTAGCGGGGCTACGCATCCAGGGAAAAGAGTGTAGGGTGATTTTCGTCACCCCATTGAGAAAGGAATACGCGCGCGCTTGTCAGGCTCATTACAGATTCCTCCTGCCTAGGGTAAGCGGGGGTTTATTGATTGTGGGGATCCGAATCTCCGGCAGCCGCGGACTAAGCTGCCGTTAATTACCCCTCGCCTTTGGAGCGAGGGAACCTCCAATTGACGGGTTAAACTGGTCATGCGAACTCAATATGCAGTGTTGTATTTTGAAGGGATTTTGGATAGATCAGGGGCCCCGCAGAGTTTTTACGAGGGTTCCGCTACCCGGATAGCGAGCTGGGGGTCAAGGGGGCTAGCAGCCCCCTTGCGGGGTGTGAGGTAGCGCCCCGTTAGAAATTTTTTCTAACGGAGGACAGTGTCGTGGAGTATGTGTGTGTGTGTGTATAAAGGGAAAGGGCATTCAAAGGATGCATGGGGGCTAGCGTCTCGCATGCATGGCATGCAGGCGCTGGGCGCGAGCGCTAGGCGCACCACGTTCTCGGCACGTGGGCGCTAGCACTCTGGGTGCTGGGCGCACCACATGCTCGGCACGTGGGCGCTAGCGCACCGGGCGATGGGCGCACTACGTGCTCGGCACGTGGGCGCAAGCGCACTGGGCGCTGGCATGCCACGTGCTCAGCACGCGGGTGCAAGCGCTCTGGGCACGCCATGTGCTCGGCACGTGGGCGCAAGCGCTCTGGGCGCTGGACGCTGGGCGTCAAACAGAAAGGGGACTTTGGTCCCTGCACTGGGAGCTGTGCTCCCGATTTATGGAGTTAAACTCCTGGGAAGTTTAGAAATGATCAAAAGGGGTTGGTTTGTTTCTTCCTTTGGTTCTGGATCTTCCCAAGATGGGATTTTTGGAGATGGGTCTCCTCCTTCCTCCTCTGTTGGCTGGGTCTTGAAGAACAAGAAGTCTGAGATTTTAAAAATCTCTTATTTTTAAGATCTGATGGGAGATCTGAGTTCTCCTTTGTGGGTTTTGTGGTGAAAAACTATTTAGTTTTATAAATGGAAGAGTAAAACTCATGATTTAATTCAAAAGAAAGAAGAAGGTTTTAGAACCTTGAGGAAGGAGAAGATCACAGATCTTGATGCTTTTCGGGAGAGAGAAAAAGTTATTGAGATATTTTCATTATCTTTGCCTTTATAGGCTATACACTTTACATATAGCCCCTTGGGCTCTACAAAAATGGCATTTTGCCCATCTCATGGCTCATGTGCCATTTCTTTTTACACATAAGCCATGAGCTTTACAAAAATTTGGCTTTATACCCATTTTGCATAAATTCATGCATAAAAAATTACATAAAAATTATTTATTACATGATTTTTATTTTGGCATGGAGGAGGGCCGGCCGCTTCATATTCGGACTCGACCTGGGCTTGGGCCCACTTGATCCGGGCTTGGGCCCACTTGGCTTGGAGTTGACCTTGACTTTGACTTGGTCAACCGGGGTGCAATTTTCGATCCCAACAAAGTACCCCCCATCAATAAATGCACACCACATATGTAGGTTGTGTGCATGATTTGATGGATCTTCTTTCGCGTGGAAGCGACTTGCTTTGGTTCCCAATTTTTGGGATGCACTGCTCTTTTTACGACATGGACGGTCAACGCTTAACGCGTCTCCGAAACGGAGTGTCCGTGGTAGACGTTTCCCTGGCCCAGAGTGATTTAGCAGACTTGCCCCCGGCATGGAGTGTCGCTGGTCGACGTTTCCCCGAGGCGAAATGTCGCTGGTTGACGTGTCCCCGAGACGGAGTGTCTGCTTGACATTTCCCCGTTACGGAGTGTCGTTGTTGGACGTTTTCCCGATGCGGAGTGTCTGTGTTGGACGTTTCCCCGATGCGGAGTGTCTGTGTTGGACGTTTTGTAACACCCGAGCCCAATAATACTATGTATATTACTAGTTGAGGGTTGTGGTTTGCTCATTTCCAATTTTCCTGATTTTCTGGTGTTTATTGCTAAATTTTACCCGGTTAAGTCATTTTGGCACATAACAAATTTTAACTCCGAAAATGAAATTTAAGATGTCCATCTTGGCCTACTCGTCGCCACTAGTCGCGTGGTAGCGTCCGCGTGTCGAGATTCCGTTCCGTTTGGCTAAACAGGCAAGTTTGGACGACTACGCGCGCGTGCAAGTGTCCGACTTGGGGGCATGCATTTTAATCATTAAACACCTATTTTCAAAATTTGGAACTCGCTTAAAATCTTACAATTTGAATTTGGAACTTTTGGGCGCAACCCGGGCGCGATTTGGAAATGTTTCATTTCACGCCAAAAAGGGCCCATTTAAATTTAATATCGAATTTATATATACATCCTAATCTTCATTTCCTAACAGCAAATCCCTTCGGTAAATCTTTTAAATTCCTTTTCCTAACATCCCCAACCAATCGCGAGCCTTGGTTTCCCCGTGTGGACCCCGCTCTCTTTCCCTCAGTCTCTCTCTCTCTCATCCTCACAAATCTCTCTTCAACCTCTCTCTCTCTCTCTCTTCTCTATATATTCACATGCATCAGCCGCCTCCTCCTTTTAACCCACGCGACCACGAGAACCCCACGCAAACCCTAACCCTAGCCTCGCGATCCCACCGCCGGCCTCCTCGAGACCTCGTCGACGCCACCTCCGACCACCTCCCTTCCCTCTCTACCACCAGAGGCGACCACCACCCTCGCACTCGCTGCAGCACCCCTTTCCAGCGAACTCAAGATTGTTCCAGCCACCGTCTTCGCCGTCGCTGCCTCGCCGGCGTTCCAGCGCCGTCGAACCCGCCGTGGTCACCCCCCTGGTGTCTCCCTGTAAGTTTATTTCCCTTCCTTTTGGTACAACACCCCCCGCTGGTCCGTATCGTGAATGCGTAGTTTTGTCGCTAACTCCGTTACTTTTGACTTTTGCCGGAATCCGACCGCGCCGTCTGACGAACCCGACGCTCCAGCGAAGTCCCCTGGTCCGTGTGATCCCGTTGATTTCTGTTGGGACTCGATCCGTGGCCCGTGCTTCCATATCGCAGTTTCTGCCGACATCGCATCCGTGTTTCGGTTTGCGGAACCGCCGAGGCAAGTATCCGAATACTTGCTTAACATGCTACAACTTAATCATCATGTTATAACCACACAACTAGTATAACATCGATACCTTTTATAACTTAGAATTGCTAGTCACGATTATCCGTAACTTTAAATCAATGAAATCATTGCTTGTATTAACCGGTCTGCTATTAATTCATACTTAACTATTCAAACCAAGTAGATCATCCCCACTTCCTTTGTTAAAATCACTCATGAGACAATTATTGTGCTTAGTTCAGATTCATGTAACTCCATTACGTATATTATCGATATTGTTCGTCTTGTGGCTTTTGCACCTCAAAGGTGCGTGAACCGGATTAATAAGAGAATACAAACATCACTGTGTTCACATAGAATAATAATTGTTATTTACTGTTTCCTGCTACTGTTCATTATTTGTTAGTATGCCTGTTATCATCATATACCTGATTGCATTACATATTGACTGATCTTGATACACCTGACACATGCACTGATACGCCGGACACAACACCCTGTACATATCGACTCTACCTGTTGAAAGTAACCTGACCTGTTACCTGATCTCATGCCTAATGCCGACAAACCTAACCATTCCTGCTGTCGATCCAGACAGACCTACCTTTACTTGACTTGTGTTGGCATTAGTCCTTGACTGCTGAATACCTGACTTGACATACATAGTTTGGGGGTATGGGGAAATCAAAGGTGAAACCGACTTGTAACTCAACAGTTCGATATATTGTTCTGATCAGTCTTACGGGCTTGGCCAGCTCCGGAGTGTTGATGCTGACATCACTCATCTATCCTACTACCTTTTACTGCTTAGCGGCACGTCTCGGATTCAGCCCCGAGAATCATGACCGTGGTCCCGGGCACGCACGGGATACTATTGAGTTACATCGACGATTCATCAATTGGTTTCAAAGACTGTAGAGTAGAAAACCTGATAGGACAGTTTAGTCACCATTGCACATTACCCTGCTTATTACTTCTTATTACTGCTTTATTCATGTTCATGCTTGCATTGTTTATTACCATGTTTATGCTATGTACTTGATATCATGACGCGCTGACGTCTGGGTTTTGCATGGCCCAGATTCCGTGCCCTCGACGTCGACCGAGCAGGAGTACTTCAGCCAGCAGGCTGAACTGTGAGTTCTTGAGAGTTTAGTTTATTTATGTCATTTCATTTCCTGATGTGAGCCCGCATTATGGGACATACTGATTATTCATTGTATTGGATCATTAGCTTCCGCACTTATTGCTTATTGATTCTTGTTATTATGGATTTGGACATGTATTAGTTTAGTTTATTTTACTGTTCTTGATATCTTTACAACCGTAATGTGACTGTGGATGGATACTTCCTACCCACAGGTAGCATGGTTGGCTATGTCACGTGCCCAAATCTTGCGTACTCTGGGAAGCGGGGCGTGACATAGTTTTATGGTATCAGAGCCATAGGTTAATTGGGTTGATTCTTTGTAGTTGGGTATTGCACCCGATACACGAATCAGAATACCCGTGATTAGGAAACATGTCCTGCCACCTTGACCATTTTACCGTCCTTGAATCATTCTTCCAGATCATGTCGACATGCAAACTTACTTTGCATTGTCAATTCGAAAACCTAACTTCTTGTTATCTCTAGGACTTAGGCGACTTGGGTGGAGTTAAGTAATTGCGGCTATGATACCGCGGCATAGCTACAATGCGGCACTCTATTTAAGTATCTTGGAGTTCTAGCCTTGATCTATACTCGAAAACCATCATCATGCTAACGTTGGGTACTTTGATTTCCAGGGATATGGCCGATCAGAATTTGGAGATGGACCCAGGGCATGCGGTCTTAGCCGCCAGGCGAAGAGTGATAAGGGGATTGTTGGAGAAACTAAAGGAACAACTCGAGCTGGAACCAGCATTTGCACTGGACCCCACGTCCGTACGTAGAAGTATTCCAGTGAACAGGCGCAGCGTGGCACCAATGAAGAAAACAAGTATGGGTGATCGGAGGGGGAGCGTGATCTGTAGCCACTGCCATAAACCCGGACATGTGCGAAGGGAGTGTCGTTTGAGGCTGGGACTCTGTTTTAGATGTGGAGCGGCAGATCACACCGTTGATGTTTGTCCGTCGAAGCCTCGCACAAAGGATGATACACAGAAGCCTCCGCAGGGACCGTTCCAAGGACAGGAACCGCTTACTCAAGGACCACAGCAGGCTCGAGCGTTCACGTTGACGGCTGAAGAAGCTAAGGCATCGGGAGAATTGGTTTCAGGTAATTTACTCGTTCATGGTTTTCCCGCTTTGGCATTACTTAATTTCGGAGCATCCCATTGTTTATGTCATCCAATTTATAACTACACACTCGATCACCTGCACGACCCTGTCTAGTTTCTGGGACATACACACTGGGAATGGGAAAATCATAGCTAGTAAGGAAGGTAGAGATTGTACAGTTGTTGTTTGCGGACGGGAGCTTTTGCAGACTTCTTGGGGATAGATACGGGCAGTTGAGGTTGTCTTGAGGATGGATTTTCTTGGCACTTTCCACGCCCACATTGGCTGTAGGGCAAGGAGGGTAATTTCCAGATTCCCGGACATCCTAAGTTTACTTTCATTGGAGAAAGAAGTTCTGTCGGGCAAGTCGAGTTTAGGGCTAGGCCGACGAACAGTGTTCTTGCGGCTATGGTAGTGGAGAGTGATGAAAAGCCGGCAGTCGTCCGCGACAGTATGGATGTGTTTGAAGACATTTCGGGCTTACCACCGAAGCGAGATGTGGAGTTTGCGTTTGACCTTACTCCTGGTGCAACGCCAGTATCAAAAGCTGATTATCCGATGGCACCGGTGGAATTGGAAGAAGTTAAGAAACAAGTGGGTGAATTACTCGAGAAGGGATGATTCGAAGCAGCAACTCACCTTGGGAAGCTCCAGTTCTTTTTAGCGAAGAAGAAGGATCGCACTGCCGACGCTGAGACAAGAGAAACTATCCGCAAAGACGAGTAAGTGTGAATTCTGGCTGGAAGAAGTGAGGTTTCTGGGGCATGTCGTGTCGGGCGATGGAATCACCGTTGATCCCGAGAAGATAGCAGCAGTTCGAGATTGGCCTGTTCCAAAGAATGTTGCTGAGATAAAGAGTTTTCTTGGACTCGCCGGTTACTACAGAAGATTTGTGGAGAACTTCGCTCGCGTAGCCGAGCCGTTAACCAAGCTTACGCGTAAGGAGGTACCGTTTGTGTGGACAGATGGATGTGCATTGGCCTTCGAGACGTTGAAGCAGAAGTTGATAACCGCCCCTATCCTAACCGTACCGGACAATTCCGGAGGACTGAGGATTCACAGCGACGCATCTGGAAAAGGATTGGGATGTGTTTTGATGCAGAATGGGAAAGTCGTCGCTTACGCATCGAGACAGCTGAAGACTCATGAGCAGAACTATCCGACTCACGACTTGGAGCTTGCAGCCGTGATCTTCGCCCTGAAGATTTGGAGACACTACCTTTTGGGCGAGAGAATTGAAGTCCTTACGGATCATAAGAGTTTGATGTATGTGTTCACTCAGAAGGAGTTGAACATGAGGCAACGCAGATGGTTGGAGCTGATGGCCGACTACGACCTTGATCTTAAGTACCATCCGGGAAAAGTTAATGTCGTGCCAGATGCACTAAGTCGGTTACCAGCAATTCAGTTATTGACGGCACAGAGAGAGATCATTGAGGATTTTCGAAGATTTGACTTGGAGGTTGTGCTACCGCATGCTACAGGACAGTTGATGCAGTTACAAGTACAATCGTCCTTAGTTGAGAAGATTAAAGCGGCGCGATCGCAGGATCCTAGACTGCAAAAGTTTCGAGAGCAGGTTGGAGCCGGACTACGAACCGATCTACTGATCCATGAAGATGGTTCGTTGAGGTATGGTAGCCGTGTGTGTGTGCCAAAAGGAGATGTGCGTGAAGGGCTTATGAAGGAGGCACACAGTTCAGCTTACTCTGTACATCCAGGAGGGACAAAGATGTACCGAGATATTCGACAGCATTTCTGGTGGGAAGGTACGAAACGGGAAATCGCTCGCTTCGTGGCTAAATGCTTGGTGTGTCAGCAAGTCAAGGCTGAACACCAAAGGGTTGCTGGTTTGTTGCAACCACTTCCGATTCCTCAATGGAAGTGGGAACATATAACCATGGATTTCGTGACGGCTTGACCGCGGAGTCCAAAGGGCAACAATGCAGTATGGGTGATTGTCGATCGGTTGACCAAGGCAGCTCACTTTATTCCTTTTCGGGTTGGTCAATCGACAGAGACCTTGGCAGAGCGATACATGCAGGAGATTGTCAGATTGCATGGAGTACCGGTAAGCATCGTGTCCGACCGGGACACTCGGTTCTTGTCACACTTTTGGAGGAGTTTACAAGAAAGTTTGGGGACTCGATTGAAGTTCAGCACAGCTTATCATCCCCAGACTGATGGACAATCAGAGAGAACGATCCAGACCCTTGAAGATATGTTGAGGGCTTGCATGTTAGACTTCAAAGGTTCTTGGGAAGATCATCTACACCTGGTGGAGTTTTCGTACAACAACAGCTTCCAAGCAACTATTCAGATGGCCCCGTTTGAAGCACTGTATGGTCGTAAGTGCCGTCCACCGGTTTGTTGGGATGATGTTGGTGAACGAAGGTTACTAGGACCAGATTTGGTGGTGCAGACAGTCGAGAAGGTGAATACAATCAGAAAGCATATGAAGGCAGCTCAAGACAGACAGAAGAGTTGGGCCGACACGTCAAGAAGACCTCTAGAGTTCGCCGTGGGCGATTTGGTATTCCTGAAGATATCACCGACTAGAGGGGTGATTCGCTTTGGAAGTCGGGGAAAGCTTAGTCCCCGGTTCGTTGGACCCTTCGAGATTCTGGAGCGTGTTGGATAGATATCTTACAGGTTGGCGTTACCACCGTCATTAGCAGGAGTTCACGATGTGTTTCATGTGTCTCAACTACGGAGGTATGTTCGTGATGAGACTCATGTCTTGGACCATTCGGAGTTGACCGTTCGGGAGGACCTGACTTTTGAGGAGCGACCAGTCGAGATCAAGGATCGAAGAGAAAAGGTTCTTATGAACAAGGTTATCCCCCTTGTGCTAGTTTCTTGGAGTAATCGATCGCATAGAGAATCCACTTGGGAGCGAGAGGACGAGATCCGGCAGAAATTCCCTCATCTTTTCCAGTAGTTAGCTATCTTGTATTCTTGGAATTTCGAGGACGAAATTCTTTTGTAGTTGGGTATGATGTAACACCCGAGCCCAATAATACTATGTATATTACTAGTTGAGGGTTGTGGTTTGCTCATTTCCAATTTTCCTGATTTTCTGGTGTTTATTGCTAAATTTTACCCGGTTAAGTCATTTTGGCACATAACAAATTTTAACTCCGAAAATGAAATTTAAGATGTCCATCTTGGCCTACTCGTCGCCACTAGTCGCGTGGTAGCGTCCGCGTGTCGAGATTCCGTTCCGTTTGGCTAAACAGGCAAGTTTGGACGACTACGCGCGCGTGCAAGTGTCCGACTTGGGGGCATGCATTTTAATCATTAAACACCTATTTTCAAAATTTGGAACTCGCTTAAAATCTTACAATTTGAATTTGGAACTTTTGGGCGCAACCCGGGCGTGATTTGGAAATGTTTCATTTCACGCCAAAAAGGGCCCATTTAAATTTAATATCGAATTTATATATACATCCTAATCTTCATTTCCTAACAGCAAATCCCTTCGGTAAATCTTTTAAATTCCTTTTCCTAACATCCCCAACCAATCGCGAGCCTTGGTTTCCCCGTGTGGACCCCGCTCTCTTTCCCTCAGTCTCTCTCTCTCTCATCCTCACAAATCTCTCTTCAACCTCTCTCTCTCTCTCTCTTCTCTATATATTCACATGCATCAGCCGCCTCCTCCCTTTAACCCACGCGACCACGAGAACCCCACGCAAACCCTAACCCTAGCCTCGCGATCCCACCGCCGGCCTCCTCGAGACCTCGTCGACGCCACCTCCGACCACCTCCCTTCCCTCTCTACCACCAGAGGCGACCACCACCCTCGCACTCGCTGCAGCACCCCTTTCCAGCGAACTCAAGATTGTTCCAGCCACCGTCTTCGCCGTCGCTGCCTCGCCGGCGTTCCAGCGCCGTCGAACCCGCCGTGGTCACCCCCCTGGTGTCTCCCTGTAAGTTTATTTCCCTTCCTTTTGGTACAACACCCCCCGCTGGTCCGTATCGTGAATGCGTAGTTTTGTCGCTAACTCCGTTACTTTTGACTTTTGCCGGAATCCGACCGCGCCGTCTGACGAACCCGACGCTCCAGCGAAGTCCCCTGGTCCGTGTGATCCCGTTGATTTCTGTTGGGACTCGATCCGTGGCCCGTGCTTCCATATCGCAGTTTCTGCCGACATCGCATCCGTGTTTCGGTTTGCGGAACCGCCGAGGCAAGTATCCGAATACTTGCTTAACATGCTACAACTTAATCATCATGTTATAACCACACAACTAGTATAACATCGATACCTTTTATAACTTAGAATTGCTAGTCACGATTATCCGTAACTTTAAATCAATGAAATCATTGCTTGTATTAACCGGTCTGCTATTAATTCATACTTAACTATTCAAACCAAGTAGATCATCCCCACTTCCTTTGTTAAAATCACTCATGAGACAATTATTGTGCTTAGTTCAGATTCATGTAACTCCATTACGTATATTATCGATATTGTTCGTCTTGTGGCTTTTGCACCTCAAAGGTGCGTGAACCGGATTAATAAGAGAATACAAACATCACTGTGTTCACATAGAATAATAATTGTTATTTACTGTTTCCTGCTACTGTTCATTATTTGTTAGTATGCCTGTTATCATCATATACCTGATTGCATTACATATTGACTGATCTTGATACACCTGACACATGCACTGATACGCCGGACACAACACCCTGTACATATCGACTCTACCTGTTGAAAGTAACCTGACCTGTTACCTGATCTCATGCCTAATGCCGACAAACCTAACCATTCCTGCTGTCGATCCAGACAGACCTACCTTTACTTGACTTGTGTTGGCATTAGTCCTTGACTGCTGAATACCTGACTTGACATACATAGTTTGGGGGTATGGGGAAATCAAAGGTGAAACCGACTTGTAACTCAACAGTTCGATACATTGTTCTGATCAGTCTTACGGGCTTGGCCAGCTCCGGAGTGTTGATGCTGACATCACTCATCTATCCTACTACCTTTTACTGCTTAGCGGCACGTCTCGGATTCAGCCCCGAGAATCATGACCGTGGTCCCGGGCACGCACGGGATACTATTGAGTTACATCGACGATTCATCAATTGGTTTCAAAGACTGTAGAGTAGAAAACCTGATAGGACAGTTTAGTCACCATTGCACATTACCCTGCTTATTACTTCTTATTACTGCTTTATTCATGTTCATGCTTGCATTGTTTATTACCATGTTTATGCTATGTACTTGATATCATGACGCGCTGACGTCTGGGTTTTGCATGGCCCAGATTCCGTGCCCTCGACGTCGACCGAGCAGGAGTACTTCAGCCAGCAGGCTGAACTGTGAGTTCTTGAGAGTTTAGTTTATTTATGTCATTTCATTTCCTGATGTGAGCCCGCATTATGGGACATACTGATTATTCATTGTATTGGATCATTAGCTTCCGCACTTATTGCTTATTGATTCTTGTTATTATGGATTTGGACATGTATTAGTTTAGTTTATTTTACTGTTCTTGATATCTTTACAACCGGAATGTGACTGTGGATGGATACTTCCTACCCACAGGTAGCATGGTTGGCTATGTCACGTGCCCAAATCTTGCGTACTCTGGGAAGCGGGGCGTGACACGTTTCCCCGATGTAGAGTGTCGCTGGTTGACGTGTCCCTGGCATGGAGTGTCTGTGTTGGACGTTTCCCTGATGCAGAGTGTCGCTGGTTGACGTGTCCCCGAGACGGAGTGTCTTCTTGTTGACGTGTTACCGAGACGGAGTGTCGTTGTTGGACGTTTCCCCGATGTGGAGTGTCTGTGTTGGACGTTTCCCCGATGCAGAGTGTCGCTGGTCGACGTGTCCCTGGCATGGAGTGTCTGTGTTGGACGTTTCCCCGATGCAGAGTGTCGCTGGTTGACGTGTCCCTGGCACGGAGTGTCTATGTTGGACGTTTCCCCGACGCAGAGTGTCGCTGGTTGACGTGTTCCCGAGACGGAGTGTCTGCTTGTTGACGTGTCCCCGAGACGGAGTGTCGTTGTTGGACGTTTCCCTGATGCGGAGTGTCTGTGTTGGACGTTTCCCCGATGCAGAGTGTCGCTGGTTGACATGTCCCTGGCACGGAGTGTCTGTGTTGGACGTTTCCCCGATGTAGAGTGTCGCTGGTTGACGTGTCCCCGAGACGGAGTGTCTGCTTGTTGACGTGTCCCCGAGACGGAGTGTCGTTGTTGGACGTTTTCTCGATGCGGAGTGTCTGTGTTGGACGTTTCCCCGATGCATAGTGTCGCTGGTCGACGTGTCCCCGGCACGGAGTGTTTGTGTTGGACGTTTCCCCGACGCAGAGTGTCGCTGGTTGACGTGTGTAATACCCAGTTCTTTTGCGCACCATTAACCGTATTTTTATATAAGGCTACTTACAAAGTTTAAACATTTATAATTATAATTGTTTTGTTTTACCTAGCCCTAACTTATACAAACCCTAATCCCCATCCATTTTATTTTGTGTCACAGCCCACTCTCTCTCTGTTATTTTTTCTAATTCCCCTTTTCCTAAAACCCAAACCCTATTTTATCTTATTTTTTCCCAATTCTTCTCCAAGCCCGGCCCATTTCATTTTCCTCTATTTTCTTTTAAAATTTTCTTTAAATCATCCCAGCCCAATTAGACCCAGCCCAAAAGAAAATAAAATAACTAATTTAAATTAAAACCTTCCGGCCCAGCCTAACCAAACCCGACCCACTTCTAAACTCATCTTCCCCACTCCACAAAACGCTTCCCGCCTTTTTCCTCCTGCGCGAGACTGCACCCACGTCGCGCGCGTCCACGTCGCCAGCGTCGCGTCGTCGCCCACGTCTCCACGATACGCGCCCCGAGCTCATGAACCCTCGTCTCCCTCTAACTCTCCAACTCCTCCTCATCTCTCCCTATCCACAGAAAATCCAACTGGAGCAACCCACTGCCTTCATCACTCGTCACTCCCTCCGACGACGAAGACTGCCACTCTCTCCTCCTTCCTTCCTCCTCCTCCATCGACCGAGCCCCTCCTCACCTTCTTCTCCACCACCGAGCTCTCTCGCCGACCCACCAAGCTCCCCTGCACCCGAGCTCTCTCGCCGACCCACCAACCTCGCCTGCACCCGACCACGGCCATCGCCTGCACCCATCCTACCGCCGACGAGTTCCTCGTCACCACCAATTCCCCACTTATCACAGCACCTCTCTCTCTCTCCCCCCTTGGCAACCCCCCTCTCTCTCTCACTCAGCACATCTCTCTCTCTAAATCTCTCTCTCTGTCCCTCTACATCTCTCTCTCTGTTTCTCTAAATCCCTCTTTCTCTCTCTCTCTCTCTCAGCACCTCTCCTCCCTGCTGGAGCTACAGTACCCGTCGCCACCACCTCCAGCCAAGACCGAGCCTCGAGGCTAGCCCAAGCCTCAAACCCAGCATTAGCCATTTCATCGAGCACTTGCCCCTATCGTCGATCGCTGATATTCCAGCCGTCATCGTCGCCGAAAAAGCCGTGGCTTCAGTCTCTGCGTCCGTCATCATCAGCAAGGTTGTAACCGTCGCAACGCCAGCGCACATCCGTCGCACCCACCGAGACATCGAGTCCAAGAGCCCAAGCTCGAGCCGAGACCGCGAACCCTAGCCGCGCCGTTCGTCGCGCGTTCGTGCCGCTGCCGCTGCCGTGCATCGCCAAAACGTCTCCAGGCAAGTACCCTACTTGCTACATGCTATATTATTCCCGTTATAAATCAAACCGCATTAATTCCCTGTTTGCGATTCATGAAAACCTTATATAATATAAGTGTTCGACGCAAGAACTGAATGAAAGCCTTTCCTTAATTTGATAGAACTTAATTGCATATGCTGGCCCGTGTGATAATGAACCTTGTGTAGAAATTTCACTGGAAAATACGATTGTTATCGGCTTAAACGAACACCCCCAACTACATCCGTAAAAACTGAGAATTTCCCGCACCTGAAACTTGTTAAAATCACAGTTAATTGTGTACATATTGAAATGAGGCATTCGAGGGCTCAAATCGAAGACGACTCGACAACCTATAACCCTATACAAGTTATTAATTGTTTCTGTACTGATATTATGACGAGAATTGGTTCGGAGAGCGGCTCTGGACTGCAGTCCAGGGCGACTCTGGTTATTGTTTTCTAGCCCGTAATCCTTACTACCTTGCTGTATGAACTCGTATGTTGCGGAACCCTACACCTTATTGAATATGAATCTGTTATATAAATAACTCAAGTGATTTCACTCTTTTTCATCATCGTTTACTATTTAAAATGCAATTTAAAAGATCGGGACGTATAGCAGTCCCAAACAGAACCAGAACTGATACCCTAGTGTTGAATAGTGCATAACTCCTGACGTACAGACGCGATTGAGAATCCTTCTATTGAGTTGAAAACCCTATTAAAAACCCTAAATTTCATTCAACTATAGCGTCGCTAAATTCTGATCCCAACTGGGATTAAAATGCGTTGCAAAACGGACTTCCGATTCTGAAACCGGATTTCCAGCAGCGAATGCTTAAAATGAAATGGCCATATCTAGTGATCCTGAAACCCGATTGACGTAAAACCAAATTTGCTGGATAGATAATCAAATATACTACTTATCCCCTGTTCATTGTTTCACTAGATTTGGCATGTATGTTTTATGATAAATTATGCAAGTGGTAGGATACCGACATGTGACATCTTAATCATGCCTTACATACTGTCTTCTCATCACATCATATATATATATGTCATTGCATTGGTAACCTAGTGATCATGTGCATTACCCAGTATTTGGTATTAGTGGTGATTGTGGCAAGTACGTTAGTGTTCGTGCATGAATGGATAAGTGAAAGTGATACGTACTTGTACACAATCAGTGGACCCTATCGATTTATTGCATTGTCGACGTCTGTGGGACGCGTATAAGTGTGACTATAAGTGGTATGCGACACTTATGGAAGCACTTGTATGGGTGTCACAGGTAAGGCACCAGACACTGTCCATTTATCTTGGGTATCAGTCGGGACGTGCTTGATGGAGATCCTGTCTCCAGTTCTCGCGCAGACTTGTCATGGACCGACCGGTATTTGAGGTTATGCTTGGCGTTTGATGTAGACCATGGGGTGTGGGGTAGTTTGAGTGTGAGTTCAACAGAATCTCGGGAGTCCCATGCCGGCATATATATATGGAGATATATGGAGATTTACAGGAATATTATATGATTATTACCGTGAGTTATATTTTGGGCCCATGGTCCCTTGCCCTTGGGTCCTACCCTTGGGTGGAGGACACTTACGAGTGGTTGACTCTCACACTTGGACTGACGATAGGCTTAGTGACCTGTACAGCGAGACTTAGAGACTGATAGGGTCAGTGACATTGATATGCATTGCTTACTGCATCGACACACCTGGCATACTACTTTATTGCTTTACTGTTCACCTGCTCTTTTAGACACCCGCATTGGCTACTTTATGTTCATATCGCTACTATCTTGATTTACTGTTATATATTCATTATTACTGTACGAGTTACCACCTGCACCTATGTATATATATTACTATCGTGTCGCTCTGACGACCTGAGTATGCATGCTCAGAGTGGGAAGTGGGTCTAGCTTGGACCAGGACCAGACGTACATCGCGGACATCTTGATCAGCTATCCGGAGCTATACTCTTTTGATCTCTATCAGGTTAGTTCCTTGTATCTGTTTTGTTTCAGCTACTGCATTTCTCATTACCTGTGCGTTGTTTACTGATTACCACGTAAAGCTAGAAGCCGAAGTGTGACTACGGAGAGATATTATCTCGACCGTAGGAGCATGGCTGGCTTTGTCAACCCCTCGTATTCCGTATTTTGGGAAGCGGGGCGTGACATGGTTTTGTTGGTATCAGAGCCAGGTTTTGCTATGATTGGGATTGCAGTTTCCGAGTTGAGCTTGACAATTTAAGTCGCTCTTTTGGCCCAGATTGTGGACTGTTATCTTTGACTTGAGTCTTTATTATTCATCATGCCATATCTTGACTCCATCCGTTAGAGTTTTGGGTGACTTAGTAGAGTTACGTGGTTGTAATTATGAACTGCAGTATAGCTACAATACTGTACTCTATTGGGTAACTTGGAGTTCTACATTCGTTTTCTGCTCGATTGAGTTTCACCTCACCTGATATTCTTGTCCCATTGTCAATTTTATATCTCGTTCTGATTTTTCCCCTGTATCTTATGCCGTCCTAAAATTGTTGTTTCAGGATCATGTCTTCCAACGACTCTTCCTCTATCTCCACTCCCCAGAATCAGACCGTAGAGATTCTGAATGCATTGCAGGGTCTGAAGGAAGCCCAGGAGCGAACAAATGACCTGTTAGCTGAAGGACTAAGAAGGCAGATGATTCAGGCACCAGCGGAAGTCTCCAATCATAAAGGGATCCCCGTTAGACGAGGAAAAGAGGTAAAGATGAAGCGCCCATTTGTTTCCCCACGACCGAAGCAGCAGAAGACCCAACGTTGTGGGTACTGCAAGAAGCCAGGACACCTTCAGAGGGAGTGTCGCCACGCCAAAGGGAAATGCCTGATTTGCGGATCCAGCGAACACTTTATCAATAGTTGCCCTGAAAGGAAGGAGCTACAAGGAGGCAGTTCGTCCACACCCTCCACTTCGGCTAAGTGATGGTTATTTCGTAGTTCGACCTTCGAGAATAGTGCGGACCCCGTGTAGGATTCAACTCGTGAGACAGGAATGTGGCAGTCCAGAAATCAAAGAAGAATTATCATGTTTTCTATTTTCAATAAAGATGTTGTTACTCTTTTGTAAATATTTCCTTTCGTTTGAAATCTTGTATCCGTCGAACTTTTAGCTGAATGCAATAAAACTCTGAGTTGTGATGTATGTATCGTTCTCTTGTTTCTCACTTTATTCTATACTATTCATTGCATCAGCATCTTTACATTTTAATTTTCCGTCCTTGCCTCCAGCAAATCCTCTCTGTGCCACTGTATCCTTGGATATCTTCTTAACGTGCCCCACTGTCTGATCACGACTCTCTCTTTTCACGTCATGGCCCACTTTGGAGAAGCGCCGCCTCTAGATGAGGACACACGGTGGTGCGTTTCCTCGGACTACATGCTGGTAAGATCAGACGACAAGATTAACGGCCCGCAGGTTATTTTCGGAAACAGCGATTCCGAGGGTGAGAGATTCACAGCCCCAGAAGTTAACTTGATCAGCGACTCGTACGACGAAGAAGAGGACCTCGGGGAAGACCTATTAGAGGAAGATTCCGAGGAAGACCCGATAGAAGAAAATCCAGTGGAAGGAAACTCTATGGAAGAGAATCCAGAAGAAGAGAATCACAAGGAAACAGACCTCGATGAAGAAGCTCCAGTCGAGACAGAAGGATCAGAAGAACAAGACCCCGCGGCAGGAGAACCTCCGACGGCGATCCCTGTGAAGCGATGTGGGGATGGACGCCCCTATCTGAGCGCGCGAGCTTACCGTAACCTGCTGGACCTCCACGACCGCGATTGACATGATTGAGCTTTTGTCTCCTCTAGCCAAATAAAATCTATGTATAGTTTAGGACTATCTTTTATTTATCGAGGATGCCTTGTTCAGATTTTCTGGAATGAAATAAAATTTGCTGAGTTCACTAGTCTTCTGATCTTTTGGTTCACACGATGCTTGACTGTTTCCCCTATACATCTACTTTCCTCCTGAGATCCCTGACTGTCCACCACTGCACCTTGTACCGTTTTGACCCTCGCTTAGATTAAAAGGTACCGCACCCCGATCTTTTGAGTGGGCCACCCTTCATCCTTCGTATGTGCCTCGTTTGAGATCCTTCTGGAAGGGAAATTGATAGTGAAATTTCAGAGTTAGCCGACCCTTCGGATTTTTGATTCACATGATGTATCGACCGTTTTCCTTCCCATACATCCCTTCCCATCTGGTGGTTCATTACTGTTCACCCTTACACCCTGACCTGACCCGACCCCAATCTCTTCGACCTTCAGTCTAAAGCTGTCACACTCCGACCTCTTGAATGAGCCATACTCCATCATAATCCCTACCCTGACTAGCCCTTTTCATCTTTGTGCTATTTCCTTTTACCCTAACTATATTTAGGGACATCGTTATTCAAAAATTTAGTTTTCATTATTTTGTGTTTATCGAAAAGTGCGTGTTATTGACTACTCCGTTTTATGCATTTTAAGTACACTACTATTCTTCCCATTTTTCGGTAGCGCAACCCTATATTGCGCATATTATTTTGCGCTATGTTTCTTATTTTCACCATGTGGTTTTCTAAGTTATGTTAAAATTGTTTGATTGATACATTATTCTAAAATGTTTTAACCTATCGACAAATCCCTTACTATTTCATTATGGTTATGCCTTATACTTATTATTTTTAGCTGCGCTACTTTTGAGATACTTATGTGTGCACATATTTAGGATTTCGATTTCATCTAGCACGTCTCGAATGTTATTATTCGTCATTGCTATTTTATTCTTTTGTACATATAGGTTGCCCTTATAGTGTTTCTGCCTTATACTCATTTAGACTCATCCTTTTAGTTGTGTTATTCCTACATATGTAAACCTTCAAATTTTTTTTTCTTTTCCACCTATTTTAAGTAAATCACTATGTGTTAGTGTTCGATGTGGTAGACTTTCGCTTATTATTTTGTAGCTTATCGTTTATTTTAAATTTCGAGAACGAAATTTTTGTAAGGCTGGTATGATGTAATACCCAGTTCTTTTGCGCACCATTAACCGTATTTTTATATAAGGCTACTTACAAAGTTTAAACATTTATAATTATAATTGTTTTGTTTTACCTAGCCCTAACTGATACAAACCCTAATCCCCATCCCTTTTATTTTGTGTCACAGCCCACTCTCTCTCTGTTATTTTTTCTAATTCCCCTTTTCCTAAAACCCAAACCCTATTTTATCTTATTTTTTCCCAATTCTTCTCCAAGCCCGGGCCATTTCATTTTCCTCTATTTTCTTTAAATCATCCCAGCCCAATTAGACCCAACCCAAAAGAAAATAAAATAACTAATTTAAATTAAAACCTTCCGGCCCAGCCCAAGGCCCACTTCCCAGCCTAACCAAACCCGGCCCACTTCTAAACTCATCTTCCCCACTCCACAAAACGCTTCCCGCCTTTTTCCTCCTGCGCGAGACTGCACCCACGTCGCGCGCCCACGTCGCCGGCGCCGCGTCGTCGCCCATATCTCCACGATACGCGCCCCGAGCTCATGAACCCTTGTCTCCCTCTCCCTCTCCAACTCCTCCTCATTTCTCCCTATCCACAGAAAATCAAACTCGAGCAACCCACTGCCTTCATCACTCGTCACTCCCTCCGACGATGACGGATGCCACTCTCTCCTCGTTCCTTCCTCCTCCTCCATCGACCGAGCCCCTCCTCACCTTCTTCTCTCCACCACCGAGCTCTCTCGCCCACCCACCAAGCTCCCCTGCACCCGAGCTCTCTCGCCGACCCACCAACCTCGCCTGCACCCGACCACGGCCACCGCCTGCACCCATCCTACCGCCGACGAGTTCCTCGTCACCACCAATTCCCCACTTATCACATCACCTCTCTCTCTGTCTCTCTCTCTCTCTCCCTTGGCAACCCTCTCTCACTCAGCACATCTCTCTCTCTAAATCTCTCTCTCTGTCCCTTTACATCTCTCTCTCTCTCTAGATCTCTCCCTCTCTGTGTCTTTCTAAATCTCTCTTTCTCTCTCTCTCTCTCTCTCTCTAAATCTCTCTCTCTGTTTCTCTAAATCCCTCTCTCTCTCTCTCTCTTTCTCTCTCTCTCAGCACCTCTCCTCCCTGCTGGAGCTACAGTACCCGTCGCCACCACCTCCAGCCGAGACTGAGCCTCGAGGCTAGCCCAAGCCTCAAACCCAGCATTAGCCATTTCATCGAGCACTTGCCCCTATCGTCGATCGCCGCTATTCCAGCCGTCATCGTCGCCGAAAAAGCCGTGGCTTCAGTCTTTGTGTCCGTCATCATCAGCAAGGTTGTAACCGTCGCAACGCCAACGCACGTCCGTCATACCCACTGAGACATCGAGTCCAAGAGCCCAAGCTCGAGCCGAGACCGCGAACCCTAGACGCGCCGTTCGTCGCGCGTTCGTGCCGCTGCCGCTGCCGTGCATCGCCAAAACGTCTCCAGGCAAGTACCCTATTTGCTACATGCTATATTATTCCCGTTATAAATCAAACCGCATTAATTCCCTGTTTGCGATTTATGAAAACCTTATATAATATAAGAGTTCGACACAAGAACTGAATGAAAGCCTTTCCTTAATTTGACAGAACTTAATTTCATATGCTGTCCCGTGTGATAATGAACCTTGTGCAGAAATTTCACTAGAAAATACGATTGTTATCGGCTTAAACGAACATCCCCAACTACACCCGTAAAAACTGAGAATTTCCCGCACCTGAAACTTGTTAAAATCACAGTTAATTGTGTATATATTGAAATGAGGCGTTCAAGGTCTCAAATCGAATCCGACTCGACGACCTGTAATCCTATACAAGTTCTTAATTGTTTCTGTACTGATATTATGACGAGAATTGGTTCGGAGAGCGGCTCTGGACTGCAGTCCAGGGCGACTCTGGTTATTGTTTTCTGGTCCGTAATCCTTACTACCTTGCTGTCTGAACTCGTATGTTGCGGAACCCTACACCTTATTGAATATGAATCTGTTATCTAAATAACGCAAGTGATTTCACCCTGTTTCATTGTCGTTTACTATTTAAAATGCAATTTAAAAGATCGGGACGTATAGCAGTCCCAAACAGAACCAGAACTGATACTCTAGTGTTGAATAGTGCATAACTCCTGACGTACAGACGCGATTGAGAATCCGTCTATTGTGTTGAAAACCCTATTGAAAACCCTAAATTTCATTCAACTATAGCGTTGCTAAATTCTTATCCCAACTTGGATTAAAATGCGTTGCGAAACGGACTTTCGATTCTGAAACCGGATTTCCAGCAGTGAACGCTTAAAATGAAATGGACATATCTAGTGATCCTGAAACCCGATTGACGTGAAACCAAATTTTCTGGATAGATAATCAAATATACTACTTATCCCCTGTTCATTGTTTCACTAGATTTGGCATGTATGTTTTATGATAAATTATGCAAGTGGTAGGATACCGACATGTGACATCTTAATCATGCCTTACATACTGTCTTCTCATCACATCATATATATATATGTCATTGCATTGGTAACCTAGTGATCATGTGCATTACCCAGTGTTAGGTATTAGTGGTGATTGTGGCAAGTACGTTAGTGTTCGTGCATGAATGGATAAGTGAAAGCGATACGTACTTGTACACAATCAGTGGACCCTATCGATTTATTGCATTGTCGACGTCTGTGGGACGCGTAGAAGTGTGACTATAAGTGGTATGGGACACTTATGGAAGCACTTGTATGGGTGTCACAGGTAAGGCACCAGACATTGTCCATTTATCTTGGGTATCAGTCGGGACGTGCTTGATGGAGATCCTGTCTCCAGTTCTCGCACAGACTTGTCATGGACCGATCGGTATTTGAGGTTATGGTTGGCGTTTGATGTAGACCACGGGGTGTGGGGTAGTTTGAGTGTGAGTTCAACAGAATCTCGGGAGTCCCATGCCGGCATGTATATATGGAGATATATGGAGATTTACAGGGATATTACATGATTATTACCGTGAGTTATATTTTGGGCCCATGGTCCCTTGCCCTTGGGTCCTACCCTTGGGTGGAGGACACTCTCGAGTGGTTGAATCTCACACTTAGACTGACGATAGGCTTAGTGATCTGTACAGTGAGACTTAGAGACTGATAGGGTTAGTGACATTGACATGCATTGCTTACTGCATCGACACACCTGGCATACTACTTTACTGCTTTACTGTTCACCTGCTCTTTTAGACACCCGCATTGGCTACTTCATGTTCATATCGCTACTATCTTGATTTACTGTTATATATTCATTATTACTGTATGAGTTACCACCTGCACCTATGTATATATATTACTATCGCGTCGCTCTGACGACCTGAGTATGCATGCTCAGAGTGGGAAGTGGGTCTAGCTTGGACCAGGACCAGACGTACATCGCGGACATCTTGATCAGCTATCCAGAGCTATACTCTTTTGATCTCTATCAGGTTAGTTCCTTGTATCTGTTTTGTTTCAGCTACTGCATTTCTCATTACCTGTGCGTTGTTTACTGATTACCACGTAAAGATAGAAGCCGAAGTGTGACTACGGAGAGATATTACCTCGACCGTAGGAGCATGGCTGGCCTTGTCAACCCCTCGTATTCCGTATTTTAGGAAGCGGAGCGTGACAACGTGTCCCCGAGACGGAGTGTCTGCTTGACGTTTCCTCATTACGGAGTGTCGTTGTTTGAAGAAAAGGTCGATGTTGGAATTGGTTGGTTTGATTTATTTGATTTGAGTTGACATCAGCATCGCGACACTGGAATATGGTACCGGGAGCGAATCATCATATGTCATGAGAGGATTTGGGAATTAGTTTTCTGTCGGCATCTGCATTGCTGCACTGGAATAATGCCAGGAGCAACTCATCATTTGCCCCGGGAGGATTTGGGAATTGGTTTTTTGTTTGGCATCTGCATTGCTGCACTGGAATAATGCCAGGAGCAACTCATCATTTGCCCCGGAAAGATTTGGGAATTGGTGGCTTAGGAGACGGGTTTAGATCCCTATCACCTAAGGCTTTTCAATTTTATGGGCCGTAAGGGTCCCATAAAAGCATTTTCTCCCTACAAGCCATAAGGATCTTGTAGGCGTTTTTTCTCCTTAGGAGTCATGGGGACTCCTAAGTGTGTTGCTACTTTGTGAGTCGTAAGGATCTCACGCGGGAATTTTCTCCCCACAAAGTCGAGAGGACTTTGCGAGTGCATTTCATCTCTTTTTCACGAGTTTGCGTCCTTTCGGGTTTTCACAAACTCGCCGGCAGTCTTGCTGTTTTTACTCACGGAGCCCTTTCAGGTTTTCATCCGTACCCGTTTTGCTTGTAGACATGCCCTTTTTTTGGTGGGACTTTAAAAGTAGTCTCACCGGTAGGACTTGGGAGAGATTTGGATTATTTTATGCCCATAGAATGTATACAGTTTTACAGGATGTATGATCCAGACCGTAGGACCGTAAGAATTTCGGGACTTTGTTGGCGTCTGCATTGCTGAACTGGAATATGGTACCAGGAGCGACTCATCATTCGCCGTTGGGGTTTAGGATTTGGAATTTGGTTGGCGTCTGCATCGCTGCACTGGAATATGGTACTAGGAGCGACTCATCATTCGCCATTTGAGAGTTTGGGTTTGGTTGGCGTCTGTATCGCTGCACTGGAATATGGTATCAGGAGCGACTCATCATTCGCCGTTTTTTTTTTGTTTTTTTACCGCGATTGCTCTATCATTTCAGCTTTTCTTATCGCGAAGGTCGTGATTGCCCTATCATTTCGGCTATTTATTCGCGGTTGCCCCATCATTTCGGATTTATTTTCATTTTTATTTTTTACTCGCTGATTTTTATTGCGAGTTACCCCATCATTTCGGCTTCATTTTCATTTTTATTTTTTACTCGCTGATTTTTATTGCGAGTTGCCCCATCATTTCGGCTTTTTATTTATATATATACACATACACATACACATTTCTTTTTATTTACACACTTTTACATCCCCAGTTTAACGACTTAGAGGTCGATTATTCTCAGTTTAATGATGTGGTGGTCGATTATTCCCAGTTTAAAGACTTGGTGGTCTGTTATTCCCAGTTTAACGACGTGGTGGTCAGTGGTTTGCTTATCCCAGCTCCTCGAACTTTGATCTTGGCGGGGCTGTGTTGATAACCGTAGCTCTGTGGTTTTTCGGTACATCTGACGACTGTGAGGCTTTCCCGAGTTTGTATTGGTTCTCCACCCAATCTTTAAAAACATAGCAGTTTTCAATGGTATGACTCACCATTTTATGATATGGGCAGTATATGGGATTGCCGGTCATGTTCATCTCGTGTGGCCTCTTTGGAATAGGCAATTGAAGACCGTTGTCCAAGGCGTCCTCGAATATTTCGCGGACTTTATCCCTCCTGAAGGAGTATACTTTCTTCTTTCTCTCTATTGGAGTAGGTGTCCTTACTGATGCTGGACCCTGAGGACGATAAGTCTTTGGTTCGCCTACTGTCCGCTTACCATGTTCAGTGTACGTATCGGAGGGACTGGAGGCTGATTGCGTCCGTTTTTCACAAAGGTGCTCCGCTCTCGGGCTGGAGGGAGCATCGGTCGGCTGCTTCCGGATATCAATCCCTAGCTCACGAACCAAAATTTGATTTTGTTGTAATTTCAATCGGGCGACTTGGGTCGTGAGATCCGCCACAACATTTGCCAGCTCGTCAACTTTAGAATGGACCTTGGCCATCTTCTCATCCCTGTCCTGAAGTTGCCTTTGAAGCCATTGGAATAATGCTTGTTCTATAGTTCCGGGTATGACAACGGGGTCATTCTTACCGCCTGAACTTGATTCAGCATGAACCACGGGTTCCTTTGGCTTAATACCCCGAGCGAGCTCTTCATCATTTGGATCGGGCCGATGTTGGATGGCAACAATCGCGTCATTGTCATGGTTATAAGGCGTAGGAGGACTTGTTCCTCTGAGCTCCATCATATAGACCGTATGGGTTGTGTACTCGTCTATCGCTTCTTCATTGGCAATGCTGCTCGCTTGGCTTTTAGCTTGTTGCCTTGGTCCGCTCTTTTTAGAGAAAGGCAGATGTCTGAGAGAATCAGGTCCCTGAAGGAATTCGGTTTCCGTTTGTATGAAATTGGCGATCGCAGCTTGAATATTTGTTAACACACCAGCGGACAATGATATTTCTCCCGCCTTGTATTGTTTCTCGACCCAATCCTTGAAGATACAACAGTCTTCAATAGTGTGTCCCAACACTCGGTGGTATGGGAAAAAATTGGGATGATCAGTCTTGTTCGCTTCACTTAGCCTTTTTGGTTCTGGTAGCCGCAAGCCATTCTTCAGAGAATCTTTAAAATTTTTGTTGACCTTGTCCCTTCGGAATGAGTAGACCTTATTTCTTCTTTCCTCCAAAGTTGGCTCTCGAGTTTTGTTAGTTTTTGCTCCGCCCGCTCTCTGCTTATTTAGAGAATCGGTGCTGTTAGAACTTCCGCCTTTTCGGTTGTTGTCCCTCCAAGGTTTCGGTCTGTTTATGAACTGAAGATCCTGAACGGACTCGGGCTTTGAGCGTTCCAACGTTTGGACCTTTTTGGTCAGCTCTTGGAATGTTTTGAGGCTGCGGTGCACAGGAAAGGTTTCATCCAGTACTTTAGATTTTCTATAAGAAGACTGACAGATTGGTCTTGCTCCAACGGCGGTTCACATTTGACAGAGAGATTGCGCTATCGGACTATAAAATCCATGTTGCTTTCGTTGTCCTTTGGCTCTGTCCTTACGAGGTCGGCAATGGTGATTTTTATCGCTGACACTCATGAACCTTTGCTTGAACATGGATTCTATTTGAGCGAACGTCGTGATCGAGTCATCTGGTAGGCTTGCATACCAATCGAAAGCAACATCTGTCAAGCTATTAACAAATCGACGGAGAAGGACCGCATCATTGCCCCCAGTATTTGCGCATGATGCTTTAAATTGGGCAATGTGCTGGTTCGCATTTCCCTTCCCATCGAACCTTTCAAATTTGGGGACGACATAGCCAGTGGGAAACTCCACAAGATCGTACCGAGCAGGATATGGTCTCCCGCTACTGCTGGCATCTTTTTGCTCTCCGGCTTCGGCTACCAATATTTTGACTTTGTTGGCAACCAAATCCATGATTTGATCTTGAGTTAGCGGGTTGCTGTCAATGGCCGCCAAGACATTTCCCGAGATAGGATGCGACTGGCTTTCGTGCGGTCCGCCCACCTTTGGATTTGAGGGAATATGCGTCGGCTGTCTCGGGACACCGTTTCCCGGTTCATGAGCAGAGCCCCGCGCTTAATTGGGCGGCTGAGAGGCAAGTTGGGCCGCAAGCTGTAAGACGACATTTGTCAAGTCGTCGATCTTTGAGTAGTGCTTGGCCATCTCCTTGTCTTTGCTTCTGAGCTATTTTCGGAGCTCTTGGAGAAGTTGCGGCTCTGCGGTCTTAGGATGGAAAGTTGGCTCATCTTCGCTTTCCGAGCCCGACTCCTCATGAACCGAGGGCTCTCTCTGCCTATCATCCTCATCGAGAGGGTTTTTATCATCCAGCGGAGGCGGCTGTTCTTGGGCAGCGGCAACCACATTCAAGCCAGATTGGGCTTGGGATGTGGTGTCCCCATCCTTGCTTTTGCTGCGAAGGTTATCGCTGGGGCGCCCGCCCGCCATATAGACCATATGGATAATATATCCAGCCGTCTTTTTGTTATCGGCGGCTGATTTCACGGATCGCTGTCTTGACCCCCCCTGTTTCGGTAACGGGCAGTCGATTGAAGGCGGCTGGCCTGGCCGGATCCTTGAATGGTGCTGACGCTTACTTTTGGTTTTGCCCCGCTGTTTTCGCGGGGCACAGAGCGCCTGATAGACTCTTGAAGAGACAGTGTCAAACTTTTTCTGTTGGGGCCGAGACACGTCTCTTCGTAGCGACGTTCGGACCGCTGTCTTCTTGATTCTGGCTGTTATATCATTTTTCTGAACCCACTCCAGAGGTTCGAAGGAATTGCTGATTTTTACGGCCGACTCAGCCGTCGTCGCGGAGTAACCCTGCTCTTGGAACCTCACAAGATTCCACTTGGCCGAAGCCCTGGATATCTTGTTGGCTTGATACCTGAGCCGCTTCTGCCTTAATTTTTCTGTTTTAAGCACTTGACAGACTTCGGCTCTTCGGGAAGACGCCGTAGACCGGGCCATGGAGGACTTTGGAGATACGCTCGATTGTGCATTTGTTGGAGTCACCGCCTGAGCTCGTCTGCAACATTTGATGTTGCTCTTTGTACCGGAAATCTTGCCCCCAGCTGGAGCGCCAGAGAGTCGTTCAGACACCGTCTTAAGTTTCGGTTGTGGTGCCCTGGCGATCACAACAGTCGGCCTCTTGCCCTTTGAGACCGGCTTGGCCACCTGTTTCGCCGGGATTTCTGCCAGCTGAGCGCTTCTGGCAGGGTAAATGATGACGGAACCAAACTGGCAGGGCAGTTCCTCCCACTGTCGACTGAGGCTTGCGGGGAGAACCACACGAGCGTTGACCTTGACCACGTACGGGATCGGGGTCGCGTTGGATGCTGAATTCGTCTTGGGAGACATTGTTGTTGAAAGTTGATTGCTTGAAGACCTGCATGAAAGAGCATTTTTTTAGTATAAATATAGATATGTATATTGATTGAGTTCACATGAACGTTTAACCCGAAATATGGGAGGAGAGACTCGTCCTACCGGGCATGCCAGAATCTGTAGGGTGTTTTTCGTCACCTCATTGAGAGGGGAATACGCACGCGCTTGTCAGGCGCATTACAGATTCCCCCTGCCTAGGGCAGCACCCCGTTAGAAATTTTTTCTAACGAAGGACAGTGTCGTGGAGTATGTGTGTGTGTGTATATGTGTATGTATATGTGTGTGTGTGTGTGTGTGTGTATATATATATATATGTAAAGGGAAAGGGCATTCAAAAGATGCGTGGGGGCCAGCGCCTTGCGTGCATGGCACGCAGGCACTGGGTGCAAGCGCTCTGGGCGCTGGGCGCACCACGTGCTCGGCATATGGGCGCAAGCGCTCTGGGCGCTGGCGCACTACGTGCTCGGCACGTGGGCGCAAGCGCTCTGGGCACTGGACGCTGGGTGTCAAACAGAAAGGGGACTTTGGTCCCTACACTGGGAGCTGTGCTCCCGATTTGTGGAGTTAAACTCCTACAAAGTTTAGAAATGATCAAAGGGGGTTGGTTTGTTTCTCCCTTTGGTTCTGGATCTTCTCAAGATGGGATTTTTGGAGATGGGTCTCCTCCTTCCTCCTCTGTTGGCTGGGTCTTGAAGAACAAGAAATATGAGATTTTAAAAATCTCTTATTTTTAAGATCTGATGGGAGATCTGAGTTCCCCTTTGTAGGTTTTGTGGTGAAAAACTATTTAGTTTTATAAAAGGAAGAGTAAAACTCTTGATTTAATTCAAAAGAAAGAAGAAGGTTTTAGAACCTTGAGGAAGGAGAAGATCACAGATCTTGATGCTTTTTGGGAAAAAGAAAAAGTTGTTAAGATATTTTCATTATCTTTGCTTTTATAGGCTATACACTTTACATATAGCCCCTTGAGCTCTACAAAAATGGCATTTTGCCTATCGCATGGCTCATGTGCCATTTCTTTTTACACATAAGCCATGGGCTTTACAAAAATTTGGCTTTATGCCCATTTTGCATAAATTCATGCATAAAAAATTACATAAAAATTATTTATTACATGATTTTTATTTTGGCATGGAGGAGGGCCGGCCGCTTCATGTTCGGACTCGACCTGGGCATAGGTCCACTTGATCCGGGCTTGGGCCCACTTGGCTTGGGGTTGACCTTGACTTTGACTTGGTCAACCGGGGTGCAATTTTCGACCCCAACAAAGAGGTTATGTAATTAAGGAACTTCGCGAAAGCGTTGGAAAAGCTCTCTCGAAGTACCAACACTAGTCTGGCTGAAAGGTTAAGCAAGTATTGTGACGTGCGATTAATCCTGACTAGTTCTTCTTTTAAGGTTTGAAGAAGAATTCAAGAAAATAGTGGGAGCTGTCCTGGTTAGATAAATTAATAACCAATCTAATTTTGCAAAGAGTGTACGCTGAGTGTTTCTTTTCTCTCTCTCCAGGTAGCAACCATTTCACGCCCTAATCAAGATAATAAAATGTATCGCTTGACCGATCTGAATTCTTATTCAGGGCTGGGGAACATCGGTTCGGCTTTAACTTATGACAACAGTCATGAGAATGAGCAAGCGAAAGAGGATTGTTTGAATTCCTTGATGACTCCATCGAAGAAGAAACATACTGTTGAGTCTTCTTTAGGTGTTCTTGTTATTGAGAACTGTTTTTCGGTCATTCCTACCTCCTGAGTACTCGATACCTGATCGGGATCTCATATCTGTAATTTATTACGGGGACTGAGAAAAAGTAGGATGGTTGAACCTAGTGATATGTCCCTCAGAGTAAGGAACGGAGCACAGGTTGATGCTTCTGCCGTCGGTGAATATCACCTAGTATTGCCAAATGGTAAGACTATGATTTTGAACAACTGCTACTATATACCTTACATGGTTTGCAATATCATATCAGTTTCTTTACTTGATAAAGATGGATATAAGTTTGTTCTTGATAGAAATATCATGAACATTTACCTTAATCAGGTATTGGTTGCAGAAGGTACACTGTGTAATGGTATCTATGTTCTTAATCAAAACACAGTTATCAATGTACAAAACACATGCAAGAGGAAGAGTTCAGATATGAACGAATCCTACTTGTGGCATTGTAGACTTGGTCATATCGGCAAGAAAAGACTGAGTACGTTATCTACTTTTGGATACGTTCGAATTTTCATCTTATGAAACTTGTCATGTTGGATTTAGTGCCCTCTAAGTCAATTATTGGATCGCTGGTACGTGATTGCAATGATTGAGGGAGAACCTATACCGATAGAACAGTCTTACTCGAGATGATAGTATGTTATCTGGTTTGTCTTTATCATCATGTATATATTGATAGAGCCCATAGGATTCTTGCTTGACTACCAGCAGTATGATGGCGATCATATATATGGGAGCTGGGGTCTATAAGCACATCCTTAAAATGTCCCTAGTCGTGGGAGTTTCGAGACAGGGCATCGATACTCCAGAGTAGACTAGTGTATACAGTCGAGACCCCGACGAGGGGCGGTGGCCGGTCTCACAGACCACTGGTGTCAGTTGGATCACCTAAGATGTATGCAGGTGCTCATTAGGTTATGAGTACACCGGACAGGACTCGCCAGGAACTTGCTGGTTGGTATTATACCTAGCGTCAGATAGCAGTTCCCTGGTGACATGTGTACAGGTTAGTTCATCGACCTGAGGTCGTCATTTGTCTCGTGTGAGTTCCCACTGTGCTTTGATTTATACCCTACCATGCTCAAAGGAGACGTGCAAACAAGTATATTTTGGGTACAGTCCCGAGCCACATGGAGGCAGTAAGCAGATCATCGGGGATTCGTCTCTCCTGGTATTGGGGGTGAGATCGCGCTGTGTTTAGGAGAGCCATTACACGAAATACCTGGCCAGGGTAATCGAGATATAGTGGTAGGTATACCAGTAGTATCTCAGGGTGTTCTGGGCTGCTCTCTGACACGACTTATGCAGCTATTGGGGGCCTGACGTTTACCGACCCCCTAGGCCTAATATGCGATACTCATAGACGAATGTTCCGGACTGTACGGATATTATCACTGTCAGGTTCAGTAGGGTTTATGGATGAGTTCGCTCGTCAGCTTCCCTTCCAATCAATACATAGGCAAACCGTTACGTACAGCTTGTACCTCTGACGTGCTAGAGGTTATACCCAGTGCCAGTGTATTGATGAGTCATTAGAGTCCCCCACAGACACTTTCCCAAGTTCGGGCGAAATGTTGTAGATGCCGTATGGGATTATGGCAAGGCTCGGAAAATGCACGTGCGTTTTCGCACGTGTCATTTTTCGGGCAGATAATACTGGTAGGCTTTGGTTTAAGCCGGATCCCAGTATTATACTGTGTAGATATAATATCTTTGTCTCAGTTGCATTTGTATTCGGTCGTAATACAAATGCGGGTATGTTTATACCGATACGGGGTTATCCTGAAATTCATTTCAGGATCACTTTTAGAAATTGCCAGTTTCCAGTTTTCTATCAGCCGTATTTAACATTCGGTTAAATGCGAATTTATCTTTTCGTCTTTTGGGTGAGTCATGGTTCTAGAAGATTCTAGAAATGGTGACTAGGATTAGTGACTCGTCATTTGCATTAATTGTGAGGTGAGGTGTTAAGTGAGGTGGCTTAATTCATTTAATGTGTTCATACCACTCATTCTTTCTTCATGATAAATATCCTTGATATTTTTCCTTATGATCACTCTCCTAGCTCCTACACTCACCTCCCCCTCTCCTATTTATTGTGGCTGGCCCTCTTTGTGGAGATGATGGTTTTTCATTTGCTTGAGAGTAAAAGATTATGATAGTTTAGGGTATGGAAATTTCATAGCCCAATTTCCATTTACCCGATTCCAAATGGCAACTTCTATTAACCGTTCGTTCATAGCCTTGGACGTAACGAGATAAAGTATTCTACTCATTATCTACATCCATCTTGGTCGTCTCTTTTGGCAAACTTGACGATCGAGTTGCTTCGGTTCAGAGGCGGGAGCCCGTTTAAAGATCCGTCGACGTGGTGCCACCTGGACGACGAGACTGGAGTTTCAGAAGATCGAAGCCGCCGCAACAAAGCGTGGGATGATGGTTAAAGACCGAAGGACTCGGATCGTTCGGTATAACAATTCTACCCTCTTTACAATTTGTTAGTTTAGCTTTAATGGCAGATCCGGGTTATAGTACGCGATAGCGCCAGTTGTTAAAAGTTTTGTTCCGCATATTGGCGTCTGTTAGACGGCCGGGGCGCTGCCGCATACTTACATGTCATTCTTGTCTCAAAGGAAAGATGACCAAATATCCGTTCACCGGACATGGAGAAAGAGCAGCAGAGCTCTTGGGACTCATACACAGTGATGTGTGTGGTCCGATGTCTATACATGCAAGGGGTGGGTTCTCGTACTTCATCACATTCACTGACGATCTCTCTAGATTCGGATATGTGTATCTTATGAAACACAAATCTGAAGCTTTTGAGAAATTCAAAGAATTCAGAAACGAAGTAGAGAATCAGACTGGCAAAAGTATTAAGATCCTCCGATCTGATAGAGGAGGGGAGTACTTAAGCATGGAATTCCTTGAATACCTAAAAGAGAATGGAATTCTCTCTCAGCTTACTCCTCCATATACAGCACAGCACAACGGTGTATCGGAGTGGAGGAACCGTACCTTATTAGATATGGCTTGCTCCATGATGAGTAATGCCGAGTTGCCTCTTTCATTCTGTGGATATGCCCTTGAAACGGAAATATATGCATTGAATAGGGTTCCTACCAAAGCTGTGCCTACCACTCCACATGCACTATGGGAGGGGAAGAGACCATACCTTAATTTTATTAAGATATGGGGTTGTCCAGCTTATGTAAAGAAGCAGAACCCGGACAAACTCGAGGCACGGTCAGTTTTGTGTAAGTTTATAGGATATCCTAAGCATTCGCAAGGATATCGGTTCTACCACACCGAGGAACAGAAGGTGTTTGTTGCTCGCCACGCCGTCTTCTTAGAGAAGGAATTTCTTGCAAAAGAAATTAGTGGGAGCGCGGTAGAACTGGAAGAAATTCCAGAGGAACAAACTGTAACTGAAGATTTGGTAGAACCTCAGGATTCAATAATCCCAGACGAACCTCAGCCACTCCACAGATCTAGTAGGATTTCTCATCCGCCCGAGAGATACTACGGTTTTCTCATAGATGGGGATCGAGAGGATTGCATCTTGGAAGAAGACGATCCTACTAGTTTCAGGCATGCCATTATCAGTAGGGACTCTGATGAGTGGCTGGATGCTATGCAATCCGAAATGGAGTCCATGTACACCAATAAAGTATGGACCTTGGATATTGCTCCACCTGGGGTAAAACCCGTTGGATGAAAATGGATCTACAAAGCGAAACTTGGTGTAGATGGGCAGGTGGAAACCTATAAGGCTAGACCCGTTGCAAAAGGTTTTCGTCAAAGACCAGGAGTGGACTATGACGAAACATTTTCTCCAGTAGCTATGTTCAAATCTATTCGGATCCTACTTGCCATTGCTGCCTTCCATGACTATGAGATCTGGCAGATGGACGTAAAAACGGCTTTTCTAAGCAGAAGTTTAGAAGAGTGCGTTTATATGGATCAGCCGGAAGGTTTTGTAGACAGTGGGAGCAGCGGGAAGGTGTGCAAGTTGTTTAAATCCATTTATGGATTAAAACAAGTATCGCGGAGCTGGAACATCTGTTTTGATGAAACAATCAAAGACTTTGACTTCATCAAAAACGAAGATGAGCCATGTATATATAAGAAGATTGTAGAACGAACTGTCGTGTTCCTAGTCTTGTACGTGGACGACATTCTTTTGATAGGAAATGACATTCCTATGCTACAATCGGTCAAGCTATTCTTATCATAAAGGTTCTTTATGAAAGACCTAGGTGATGCCTTATACATTCTGGGGATCAAGATCTGCGGAGATAGATCTAAGAGATTATTGGGACCTTCGCAGTCCAGGTACATAGAGACCGTACTAAAGAGATTTAGTATGGAAGATTCCAAGCGCGGTAACATACCCGCATTGCACGGAATCACCCTCTCCAAGGAGATGTCTCCCAAGACTGACGAGGAGAGGGTTCGCATGAGCACTATACCCTACGCTTCGGCGATAGGATCTATAATGTATGCGATATTATATACAAGACTAGATTTAGCTTACGCGCTAAGCGTGGTGAGCCGGTATCAGTCAGGCCCAGGTGAGAACCACTGGACAGCAATGAAGAACATTCTCAAGTACCTGAGAAGGACTAAGGAGATGTTCCTGATTTACAGTAATGGAGACCTCAGGGTCGAGTCCTTTACCGACTCAAGCTTCCAGAGTGACAAGGATGACAACAAGTCTGTCTCGGGTTTTGTGTTTACCCTCAACGGAGGGGCGATGTGTTGGAGGAGTTCCAAACAGGACACCGTCGTAGACTCGTTGATGGAGGCTGAATACATTGCTGCAAGCGATGCCGCAAAAGAAGCGGTCTGGATGAAGAAGTTCATAGCTGAACTCCAGGTAGTTCCGTCCATTGTTGACCCAATACCTTTGTATTGCGATAACAATGGGGCTATAGCTTTAGCGAAGGAACCACGGTCCTATCAGAAATCCAGGCACATCTTAAGACGGTATCACCTGATCAGGGAGATCGTACATCGCCAGGAGATCAAGGTCCGGAGAGTGGATACGAAAGAGAACACGGCGGATCCATTTACAAAGGCCCTCCCTCAAGCACAGTTCGAGCGACTTTTTGAGATGTTGGGTATGCGGTACGCCAGCAGCTGGCCTTAGTGCAGACGTTGGGTATTCGGTACGCCAATTACTGGCCTTTAGTGCAATTGGGAGATTGTTGGATATATATACCCTAGAGGCCAGTATTGTATATGTATACAAATGGATGCTAGGGATATGTATGTACAGAACAATCTTGCTCAGTTTTATAGTATATTATTTGACCTGTCTTTGTCAGGATATGTGTATTTATTTCTATTGTTGTTATATCTAGCTTGCACATATTGATAAAGACTCGATACGGTAGTATACTATTATGGTTTGTCTTTCTCTTAATATGGCATATGTCATACTCGTTATTACATATTGCGGTTACATGTTGATAAAGCCCATAGGATCTTGCTTGAATACCTACGTTGTGATGGCGATCATACTTGTGGGAGCAGGGTAGTCCATAAGCACATCCTTAAATGGTCCCTAGTCGCGGGAGTATCGAGACTGGGTATTGATACTCCAGAGTAGACTAGTATATATGTTTCTAACCCCGTCGGGGGATGGTTGGTCCCGCAGCCATTGGTCTGATACACCTAAGATCATATACAAGTGCTCACCGGGGGTGAGTACACTAGACGCACTCGCCGAGAACTTCCAGATGGTACTATACCTATCATCATATGGAAGTTCTCAAGTGACATGTGTACAGGTTAGTTTTTGGACCCGAGATCGGCATTTGTCTCGTGTGAGTTCCCACTGAGCTTTGATCACTACCCTACCACGGCTCTACTGAGTCGTGCAAACAGGTTTTGGTTGGGTACAGTTCCGAGCCACATGGAGGCAGTGAGCGATTGTTGGGGATTCGTCTCTCTCGGTATTGGGAGTTGATATCGCACAGTGATCGATTGGTCAGGACCATAAGACCTTGTCCAAGGCAGTTGGGATTTACTGATAGGTTGATCAGTAGTTTCCCGGATTGGTCCTGAGCCACATCGGCATGACTTATCAGGTTATTAAGGTCTGACGTTCACCACCCCGTAGACCCGGTATGCGATAGTCTTTGATGAAGAGACCGGACTGCACAGATATTGTCACGGATAGGCTCAGTAGAAGTTCGGACGAGTTTGCTCATCGGCTTTCCTTTTCGACAGGTACCTGGGTAGCCGTTACGTACATCTAGTGCCGCTGACGTGCTTGTGGTTAAACCCACTGCCAGAGTACCGTCGAGTCTTTAGAGTCCCACACAGAGGGTTTCCCAGCTTCGAGCGAAACGATGAAGAGGTCGTATGGTTTTGCGACAGGGTTCGTTCACATACGCGTACTTGTGCGCGTATGGTGTTCGAGCGGTTGATACTAGTGAGCTTTGGTTTAAGCCGGATCCTAGTATTAGATTTTGGGTTGGTTTAGTCTCATTGTATTCGTGTTTCTCGGAACACGGATGCGGATATGTATATACGGTTGAGAGGGACAGAGAAGGAGACACCTCATTAGGGTTTTGACCATTGACTTGATTAAAACCATAATGAGATGGAGGAAATTGTTTACTAATCTTTATTAGAGATAATTGTGTCATGGTTGATTGGTTTGACCATTTGACTTGTTGACCATTTTTGACTTAGATATTTTTGTTGAGCACAAGATATTTTGCTTAGCATTAATTGTGACATGATAATGGTCAAATCAAATGAACCATCACAATTATCCTAGTAAATCTTATTATTCTTTTTCCTCATAAGATAACTCTCTTCATTTTTTCATTCTCATTCTCTTTCATGGTTCTCTCCTCCTCCCTCTCTCAAACCCTAGTGTATCATGTGTTGATAATCAAGGGTTAATGAGACTAAGCCACTCAAATCACACTCTACTCACCCTAGTCTACTTAGATTAGCAAGCTAAGTATCCTAGTTATCTCAAGTTAGAGGTTTAGCTCAAGTTTGGAGCTCTCGGGTGGATCATCGTTGACACAAGGGGGCCGAAGTTCAAGCACGATCCATACATCTATCGAGGAGCTTAAGGAGAGGATCGAAGACCCGAAAGACTTGTTTCCGTTAGGTATATTTTCTATCATAGTAGATAGAACCCTTTTTGCTAACTAGGTTTATGGTAAAGATCCGGTTTAGGGTTGTTATAGCGCCAAGTTTTTGATCGTAGTAAAAATTTTATTCCGCATTGGCCATGGATAATGACCGGGGCGCTGTCATAACCCTTCACAAATATCACATACTACACAGCTAACTCAAGACTTTAACAGGCTCGCGACACATTTGATACCAACTGCTGAGATCAGATCTAGAAGATTTCAGCAAGGGTTAGATTCGGAAATCCAAGCTGCCTTGGCTACAGAGGATTTCCCAACCCACGAGTTGGCCCTGAAAGCTGCCCGCCGATATGAGGCAGTGGCGAAGATGAAGGGCAGACCTCACTCTGCAGGGATGAAGCGCCCTGCCACTCAGATGGCAGGAGGAGGCTCTTCAAGGCCACAATTTATGCCCAGGAGACCGGGAGTACCGAACAACCATCCCAACCCAGCCTTTTGCATTTACTGCAGGAGAGATGGACATTTGGCGAAAGACTGCCGGCGTGCAAATCACCTTTCCTTAGTCTGCAACTCAGCTACTCATGACATTGGGTCTTATCCTCGTAGACACAACCCAAATGCTGCACCCAGGCCAGCAATCACTTATCAGCAGTGCCCAGCTATCCACGCACCTGCTCCGAAACTCGCACTACCTGCTCCACTTCCTCGTGGACCGACTGCAACTCCTCCTCGTCAGTTCCATCAAGCCTAAAGGAACGTACCTCAAGTACAAAGGAACGGGCAGAGGAATGCTCCTCCAGCAAGGAGGAATGTACCAAGACGACATGCTTTCACAATAACTGTGGAAGAAGCTGAAGCCACCGACCAAGTCATTACTGGTAACACTTTTCTTTCAAACATTCCTTCAATCTATATACATATCTATAAATCTTTTCATTATACCTAAAACCTATCCCGCATAATTTAGGTACAATCTTAGTAGCCTCACTTCCTGCACTAGCACTCTTCGATACTGGAGCATCTCATTGCTTTATGTCGCAACGGTTCATCCGAACTCATGCGATTCCAGTCAAACTTCTCGTATCCAGCTTGAATGTTTGTTCAGGGAACGATGTTCTAAAGGTAATAATGAGATACGATCTGTGTCCAGTGGTTGTCTGCAGCAGAGAATTCTATGCTGACTTCAAGGTGCTGGACATACCGAATTTTGATGTCGTTTTGGGTATGGATTGGCTCAGAACATTTTATGCTACCATTGACTGTCGTCAAAGGAGGGTAGTGTTCGAGATTCCAGACCATCCGGTCTTTTATTTCAAAAGTGGAGACCGAACCCTAGAGCCAAGCACATACAAGGCAAAACCGAAGAATGCAGTGATTGCAACACTTCAAGTGGAGGAAGGATCGAAGCCTAAGATAGTTCGAGAGTTTGATAATATATTTCTTGAAGACATATCAGGTTTGTCTCCCGATCGAGCTCTTGAATTCAACATTGATTTAGTACTTGGAGCACAACCAGTGATCAAATCACCGTATCAGTTAAGTCCTGAAGGTTTGAAGGAAGTCCGAACTCAGTTAGACGAATTATTGGCGAAAGGATGGATTCGTCTCAGCACTTCAAGTTGGAGATCACCAGTTCTACTTGTGAAGAAGAAAAAATGTTCATATCAAATGTGCATTGATTATAGAGCTCTGAACGATATAATTATAAAGAACAAGTATCCACTCCCGCGCATCGACGATCTGTTCGATCAGCTAAGTGGATCTTGCGTTTTCTCCAAGTTAGATCTTCGTTCGGGTTATCATCAAGTGAAGGTCAAAAAATCTGATATCCATAAAACAGAATTCAGAACTCGCTATGGACATTATGAATTTCTTGTGATTCCATTTGGAGTGACCAACGCACCAGCTATATTCTTGAACCTAATGAATCAAGTTTTCTGAGAGTATCTAAACAGGTTTGTTGTCATCTTCATCGACGACATCCTGGTGTATTCTAAGAGTCGGAAAGAACATGCCGAGCACCTACGAATTGTTCTGGAGACTCTACGACAGCACCAACTCTACGCCAAGTACAACAAATGCGAGTTTTGGATAGATCAAGTCGGTTTTCTCGGACATATTGTATCAGGCGATGGAATCTCTGTAGATCCAGCTAAAGTATCAGCAGTAAGCGAGTGGCCGACACCGAAGTCAGTGATTTTGCTTATTCCCAAACTAATCATGAATTTGTTGTCTGTAAGTCAACTTTCTGATGGATCTTCATTTATATTCTGGCGAAGTAAGCGTCAAGATACTGTCTTCCGCTCCAGCACTGAAGCAAAATATCGCGCTATGGCCGACACTGCTGCTGAGCTCAAATGGCTACGAAATCTGCTCCAAGACATAGGTGTCACTACACCTCCTGATATTCCTTTATACTGTGACAACCAAAGTGCAATTCATATTGCAACAAGTTCAGTATTTCGTAAGCGCACAAAACATATTGAAGTAGACTGTCATCTTGTTCGTCAGGAATATCAAAATCATCGGATTTCCCTTCCTTATGTTTCTTCCAAAAAACAAGTGGTTGATTTCTTCATTAAGGCTCAAACACAGTCTCAATTTCAGTTCTTATCCAAACCCGCGGTATTCGACCCACTGTAAATTTGAGGGGGTGTTAAATATAGTATAGAATTACTTTATTTGGTAGATTATATTTGATTGTATATTTTCTGCTTTTTTCCCTTTCTCAGGGCTTGCCTATTTAGACGTTTCCCAATTTGTATAAATAGAACCCTGTATACTCTCATTTATTCATCAAGAAAAACTATTCTTTTCCGCCAATTACTTATTCTGACAGCCACCATTGAATTTTTCAGTACATGAAGTCATTTTGTCCAAAGATAGCAGCTATCAAGAAGTATCTTACTATTCATTTGTGGAGGGAAGTCTCAGCCCTGAATCTTTAGAAGAATAATTTCACTGGCTATATCAAACATTCATTTAAACGATGCAAGAAGCCCACACCGTGCATGTGTGTGTGTGTGTGTGTGTATTGCGGATCCGTTAAGGAAGGGTGTCACTTCTCAAGAGGTCATATATCCAAGGATTTTCCTAACCTGAACATGCTTAACTACGGAGTTCTTCAAACTCCGGAGTGCCGGTTTATCCCAAAGGCGCTTCCGTAATTGAGAGCTGCATCATTACATTTATAATGCAGTTTGGTCCTCTTTCGAAATGTGTTTCAAGGATCCGATCCCATTATTCTGAAGCGGCTCCGCACTCAGAACACCATGTGTCCACAACAGACCGCACTGAGCGTGGACAGAGCAGATCGCCATGATGTCCGAAGACCGCACTGCTCTGGGGTATTACATTCCCCTCATCTAAGAGGAATGGTTTGTCCTCGAACCACAAGCATACTATTGAGGAACCTGCATGGACCATCATAAATGTTACGCCCCATACCCCAGTACGGATGGTATTGTCTGTTCTGGACAAAACCGTCCTTTGGTACGAACCGGACTCGAGAAGAGGCCACTTCCTAGAAGGTCACCCATCCTAGAATTTTCCAAGCCCGAGCACGCTTAATTATAGAGTTCTTCAAACTCCGGAGTGCCGGTTCATCCAAAAGGCGCCTCCGTAATTAAGGGTATTATCATTACATTTATAATGCAGTTCGGTCCTCTTTCGGAGTATGCTTCGGGGATCCAATCCTATTGTTCTGAAACGGATCCACATTTAGATCACCATATTCGTAACAGACCATACCGAGTGTGGACAGAGCAGATCACCATTATATCCGAAGACCGCGCTACTCTGGGGTATTACAGGTGGGTTCGTATTTTTCAAATTCACGAATTTTTTCGTACGGCGTCATACGAATGATTCGTCCCGTTCAAGTTATTCTATTCAATTTAGATTGTGTATGGATGAAAAATCGCATCGACGGAAGTGTTTTGTATATAGAACTTGAACGGAACGAATCGTTTATAGGACATCGCACAAAAAAGTTCATGAATTTGAAAAACACGAACCCGTCCCAACGGATTCACACTGTATATATATTAGAATGGAGGAAATGTGCTATAGGAGAGGGAATTTTCTCATATGACATCAAAAAAATACATCCTCCATGAGTATTTTCTACGATTGGCATCCATCACCTCCATCTTTATCATCTAAGATGTGGATACACCAAATTTCATGTGGTTTCATCAAGTTTTCACTTTTGAATTAGTAGGTGCAAAATTAACGGTTTACCTACAATAGAACTTTTTACATTGCCAATTCAACGGTTAAAAAGTTTTAGAATCATGTGAAACTTGGTTTATCCACCTTAGATGGTAAAGATAATGGTGATGGATGCCGATCGTCGAAAAAATCGTGGATGATATATATTTTCGACGCCACCTAACGAAAAGGTCTTTTTTTCTTCGTTATTCTTATATATATATATATATATATATATTGTGGAGGAAGATTTAAATGGGGAAATCCCAGATTATCTAATTGAACTAGCAATAGTTGTTATTGAATTTTAGAAAACAACTTCTTCAAACTAGTTGTTGGTCGGTTATAGAATTCCCAAACAATTACAAACTTAAGCTTTTATAACAATCAGCTGGTTGGAACAATTTTAGAGAGCATCGGGGAAGAATTTTTTGGATAATTACACTAGAATTGGATGACAACTTGTTTGAAGGAACCATGCAAAGATCTATTAAGGAACTGAGGGATTTAACCAGATTATCTATTGGTGAGAACATATATCATTTGGTAAGATCCTTTATGAGTTGTCTAACTTGCAAAATTTAGAACATCTGAATCTGACTAACAAAAATTTGAGTGGCCCGATCCCTGAAGCTTTGGCAAGCCTGCTTATCACTTTAAGATCTATCAAGAAACCATCTCTCCGCCAAATTTTTATTTGAGTTCGGGCGTTTTGAATTGACATTTGTTATATCTATCCAAAATCACAAAAAGAAATGGTGCTGTAGTGATAGATCTCATGCTTCAAGGGAAAAGGCTTCGTAGAAGCATGCCTCCCTAGATTGCAGGGTTGAAGAACTTGACTTTCTTGGGTGTTTCCTTTGAGTTCAGAGTCCCTGCTATTGTCTCCAAAATAACACTCATGCTAATCACATCGTACGGTACAAATTCATTCAAAAAAGAAATAAATGGTCGAGATTAGTGTGAAGGTTTTTGGTATTTGTGTATTCTACGTGCTTGCACGTAAGATGTGTGGCCACCATTGAAGGAGAACACTCCTGCTATTGTTTTTGTAGAAGCAGAGACTCTTTTTCCGTTTTCTTTGGGTATGAGGTCTCTCCACTAAAATAAAATAGTGGAGAGCCATCTCCGTTGAATCTCACTGTCCATTGGTGAATGGATGGTTTGATGGATTTTGTCTCTCATCATCCATTCAACACTGGATGGTGAGATTAATACAAGTGGCCTTACCACTATAAATAATAGTGGAGAGATCCCTAACCCGTTTCGTTTAATAATCTTACATATTTGTCTACGTTATAATACTTGATGTAAAGAGCAAAATGTGCATACAAAAGTTTTGCCCATACCTAAATTTACATGTTTGTCCACACCACCAAACCATATTATTCTAAACACCAACATAGTCCAAATTTGAAGAAAGAGTGAATAGCCAAAGTCAAGGGGTAAATTAGGAAATCTTGAAATTTCCACTTTGGTATTCAACTTTCTATACAATATGCTAGCGGTAAGCCGCACGTGATGCGGCAGGTTTCGAAAAGCGATGGAAGCCCACTTCATTTATTCATGAAAAGCAAATTCCATGGTATTTATCCGGTAAAAAGATGAAAACGAAGAAAGTCTATGTTATTTATTTTTAACAAATAAAGTCCATAGTATTTATCTGAAAAACGCTGAATATGCATGGTATTTATTTATAACAAACAAAGTCCTTGGGAATTTATTTATAAAAACAAAGTCGATGGTATTTATCGGAAAAACTTTGAAAGTTCATTGTATTTTAGTAAAAATATAGTGTGTTTTTTTTGTGGCAGAACAACTATTATTATGAATTTCTGCTATCACAAAAGTGAGGAACGAAAAAAGTCCATGCTATTTATTTATGAAAAAAGTTTATGATATTCATCTGGAAAACGGTTAAAAACAAAGGAGGCTGGGATCCCCGGCCTCTGAATCCTCCCCTCTCTAACCTCCCCCTCTCTATCTTCATCGCCGCTGGTCTTCTCTCTTCCCCTCTTATCTTCCTCCTCTCTCCGAACTCATCCCCCTTCACCCATATCTTCGCCACCGTCGCCTACGCCGCCACGAACCCCACTCCATCTTCCTCCTTCCACCGCGACCTTCTCTGGCCACCTCGACCTTGCCTCCACCCTCCATTTTCTCACTCAAGACCCCAAAAACCACCGTATTGCCACCGCTGCACCGCCGTCTTAACCCCTCCATCGCCTAAGCTTCACATCACCTTCCTCCTCCAGCGACCATCTCTTGCAATCGTCGCCGACGAACCCCCTCCAACACCGATTACCACCAACACCCCCTCACCTGAGCTCCCTTGCACCCGCACCACCATTTCCCTCTATCCCAGCTCCTTCCACTGCAATCTCCTCTCACCGACGGCGCGTCACCTCTGCCTACTCCGGCCGACCCCAAGCACCTCTGACGAGCTCCTCCCATCGTCAACTCCGTTGCAACACCAGAGCTCCACTTCAAGCTTGAGCCCAAGTCGAGCCTCTGACATTTTGTCGAACAGATGCAATCGTCATAATCGCCGATGATCCAGTCACTTTCGTCGTCGTCCAAGCCGTGTCTTCGATCTATCTAACCGTCCTCGCCGTCAACGCAATAGTCGTCGCAATGTTAGCGCATGTCCTTCACAGCCCTATTACATTAGAAACTCAATCACGTTGCGCCGTGCTCGGCTCCGCGTCGTTCGCAGCTGTCTTGTGTGTCAAATCGATTTTCGCATCCGTGTCGCTTCCAATTCAGCGACCAAGGCAAGTGAACTCCTCACTTTCTTACATGCTAATAATATACAAATTAGATTTAATGCTTAACTAGACTATATATATATATGCATACATCTACTCGTAGTGAATCCTCATTCGGGTTACTACGATACCCGTTATGTTTGGATCCGGTATGAATTGTTTGGAATCGAGTATAGAACCTAAATTCTAATCGTGTAGGGAATATAGAGATTAAGGTCGCCTTAAGATTAGTTAGATGAGATGAGATCCCGATGTGTTGTGTTCACTGCTCGATGCTATCTTAGGGGGTTTGACGCGAACTGTAAACGTTAACTAAATCAAATATGACGGAACTTGTTGTGGATAGACCTGTTTACTGATAAAGAACATCATGTAGGATTTTGAGTTGAAATTAGTGAAATTGATATCATGTAACGACGCCCCCAAAAGGCGACGTTGAAGCTGGAATTCACCGCACATGCCACGTTCTAAAATCTATATTAAACTGAATGCAACTTGTAACCTAATGTTCTAGGGCTCGTATCGAAGACAACAGATAAACCTACAGAATACCATAGTTGATCTCTGAATTTTAATAAGTTATGACAATGAAAACTGAGGCGATTTATGGCTTTGGACTGCAGTCCAGAGCAAGAATCTCCGTCTTTACCCGTTTTAGAACGCATACTTTTCACCGTTTAGGCTCACAAGTGTGCGGAACCATATATGTAAGCGTGCAGAATTGAATTATATTTCTAACGGTACTGGCCCATTGCATTCCGGTGCCGTTTGATATTTATAACACCTTTTAAACCGTAAATGTGTACTGCAGTTTCATGCAGAAACAGAATGTATACCTTAACCTTAGGCAATGCATATATCACTGCGTACAGCAGATATTATTGATTCGTCTGATGTGTTGGAAACATAACAGATAAATATAAATATTATCTAACTGTAGTGTCACCTAATTATGATCCCAATAGGGAGTAAAACGTGTTACGAAATGGACTTCCAGTTCTGAAACTGGATTTCCAGCATAGAACATTTAAAATGGAATGACCATAACTTGCAAACCTGATACCCGATTGACTCGAAACCAATTTTTCTGTACATATAATTTAATACACGGTTTACACCTTTTATATTGTTTCGCCAAATTAAGCATGAGTGATTTTATCTGATTTTTCTAATTCAACCGACATCGGCTGCCCATATGTATTTAGTAGTGTATATACTGTATCCCCATCATGTTGCATGACTATTTTACCCTTTGTATACAGTGTTCATTTGTATCGATATTCTAGCGACTATTTTATATTACCGAGAGATAGTGTTAGTGATTGGATTGTGGCGAGTACGTTAGTGTAAAAGCGTGATTGAATAATGGAAGTGACACATACTTGTACACAATCAGCGGAACCAATTAGTTATTGCATTGTTGACGCTTATGGGACATATATAAGTGTAACTATAATTGGTATGAGACGGGTATAGAAGCACTTATATTAGTGTCATAGATAAAATATCGAGAACTATCCACTTATCTTGGATACCAGTCGAGATATGCTTGATGGAGACCATGTCTCCAATTCTCACGTATACTTGTTATGGAACGACTAGTATTTAGATTCATGGTAGGCGTTTGATGTATATAGCGGGGTGTGGGGTAGTTTGAGTGTGGGTTCGATCAACGGAATCTCAGGAGTCCCAATGCCGGTATATTTCGTGACTTCATGATTTTGATACCAACCGTGTTACTGATTCTTACTGATCGTGATTCAGGCCCTTGTTTCCTTGCCCCTGGGGCTTACCCTTGGATTGGGAATTATCACGACCCAAAGTTGGCACGTGACCGGCACTTAGAATACGTAACATCAACAGGCGTAACGCAATTTAAGTAAGCCGAAAACCCAGAAATCTAAACCATAACAAGAAGTAAATGATAGAAATATTTGGAAATCTCAAGCAAAACTTTAAAGCTTAGGTTTATTTTCTTGAAAATTTCGGAAGCACCTCTTTTGTAAAAACTAGCCCCGAAACGGGTACAAACAGAAGATATAAGTATAACATCTCCAAACGGAAGCAAATCTCGCCCAAAGGCGGAAACAACCACCACAAGCAGAAATACGACGCCGTAGCGAAGGAATAGACAATATAAATGAAACACATCATACTAGTGATAAGCAATATAGTAGAGGCCGGCTCACACGAGCACGACACCCAGAGTCACAAAAATATACAACATTGATCCGCACAACTCGTCACTAAGTCAATACATGAAGGTGGTAGATGGAGAGTACTAGATACAATAAGATATACAATGAACATTATCGGATAACCGCAAACCCACCTATAGCAAAAGGTCTCACAGCCAACCGTAGTGGTATCCGCAAAAGTAGAGATAATAAGACGCCCTGCCGCGACTACTCTGACGGTCAAGCCTGCAAAACACTGCGGCACAACATGGGTGAGTTGCCAACTCGTGAATAGTAAATAACATCATACATGTAATCGTAAGTATACACGAACATTGATAATCTATCGCATGCAATCTGATAGCATAAGTATGGCAATATGGATATGCAACAATCATGATCAAGGTACACCATCAGGGTACTACATCTACATGAATCAAATGCATATCAAGTAAATCCTGAATATGGGATAAACAATAAAGCTCATGCACAAATCATGAGCATGGAAAAACCCCGGTGTCTATTAACGACACCCCAAATCCCAAAATATCATGGGCTCCGTCTGTCCGGATCGGCCCGCGGGCTCCGACAGTACGAATCGGCCCATATCCATCTCACGACTCCGATCGATATCCTCCGGATAACCGCCGGGTCCAAAACTATCCCTGGTAGGTAGTAGTCCCACTGCCAGGCTCATCGTATAATGCACGACATCCCTTTCTTGCCCCGGGGTACCATACCGGGTCCACATGAACCCGCAAACGGAATCATCCAACTTCTCGCATCGGGTTCTAACACAAATCTCAGAACTGAGAAAACTCATGGTGGACGCAACGAAATATCATATCAAGAGAAATCGGGTTTTCAAAACAATGCATACTTTCTTGAAATATCCCCACGGTTCACAAATCCATAATCACATGAAATCCATATCTCAATGCGTAAATCTATGAAATATCATATATGCAACATAGAACAGTAATATGAGCATATCAAGGGAAAACCGCTATTTAAATAAATCAAGTTTTTAAATATATCATGCAGTTCCCAATTTCTCCAAAATCCAACGCAACATCATATAAAGGTGAACATGTAGCTATAGCAAGGTATATGTGTAAGCATGTATGTATGCATGCATGCTACATTTCATATGCGCAATGGAATAAGAATAAACGTCTCAATGTCAATAACCAATACAATATCACATATGTATATATGTTGTGCGTGTCATGGCAATTACCGACGGTGTGTGTGTAGCATACAATTAGTGCTCGTGCAATATGAACCGTCAGTAATGGTGCAGTGTCCAATGGGTATAAGTCCAGGCATAACAAGTAATAATATGCAATGATACTCATGCACAACCTTAATATGTGCATATAAACATGCGGCTAATATCATATCATATCTAGCCCTGACGCTTAACGCCATATGGGTGATTTCCCCGTAGATGTTAAATCTACTCACCGACGATCTCGAGCTAGGTAAATCCAACCACCTGCTTTCCTTTCTTCATGGTGTCTGAAGTCCCCGCACTCGCCCTAAAAATCATATAAAACATACCAAGTGCAACTCAGAAATCGACCAATAACACGTATTACCGACGCACCGACTCCAATCCAACTCTCAAGTGTTCGCCTAGTAGCTAACGTGTGTAGCGACGTCCCAAAACCACCCCAAGTGCAGCAGCTACACAAAGTACGCCAACCGTGTCGGATACCGTAACACGCGTAGTCGTAACACTAGAAACTAGCAAAGTGATCCCAGATTTTGTATACTGTCAATACCTAAAAATCTAGCAGTACCAAACACCTCTAAACAACTGCAGACAACTACCCTACAAATCACAAGCCCCAACTACCCCAAAAACCCGAGATCGCCGGATCTGGCCCTGATCCCGCCGGTTTTCCTTGGTCGGGTGGGGTTCGTGCTTCAGGTATACACTCAGGGTCTCTAGTACAACACTACTACATTGCTAGATTTTACAGTAAAGATTCAAGGTAATAGCAGATCACAGAGACTCCATAATGACACTAAAAATACGATATATGGACAAAACTATACCTTTAGTGTTCTAAACAACAACTACAAGGCAACACAACAATATAAACACCTAATTAACAGTTTAGAGGTTATACCTATCCACACTTGCTCAAAAATCCTAACTTCCCATGCTCCAAGTCATCTTAGTGGCTAAATCATGACTTGAGAAGTGTTTTAGTGAGGTTTAATGAAGGTTTGCTTGGTTTTTGTGATGAAGTAGTGAAGGTTTCAGTTGAGGGAAGAGGAGAAGGAAAATAATTGAGAATGAGAGATTGCAATGAGATAAGAATGAGAGGGGTGAGTGTAGGGTGAGTGTATACCTTACACTTACTCTCTCCTTCTCTTCAATAAATGCAAGCATGCTTGCCCCTATGACTCATCAATGAATTTTGCCACCTCTCCCTTTCCAAAACAAAGGATAACTCTCACAAAAAAAATGCTAAGTGCAAGGTTAACATGACATGGATTTAGTTTAAGGTGTCATGGCTACTTAACAAGGTTAACACTAATTAACCCCTAAGTGCACATGCACAAGTGTGTGCAAGCCAAAACAAATAATAATAAAATATTGATTAATTTTATAAAATGTGAGAAAACTATTTTGGTAATCTTTTTATTAAAAACCCGCATTATCGCTTAATTAATACTAATCGCATTCTAAGGTGTTACAATCTCCCCTCTTAAAGAAATTCGTCCCCGAATTTAAAATTCTTACTAAGCGTACCTTCACACATATGAGGGAATTTCTTCCGCATCTCGTTCTCGGCCTCCCAAGTGATCTCCTCACTAGTCGGGCTATACCAAAGAACCTTCACAGATGGCAAGACCTTTGATCGAAATTTCTTCACCCGTCGATCCAATATAACTACCGGCTGCTCGGTGAACGAAAGATCGGGCTCAAGCTGAACAGTCTGGTGCTGGATCATGTGAGAAGGATCATGATGGTATCTATGAAGTATTGACACATGGAATATGGGGTGAACATCCGGAAAATTAGGCGGGAGTGCCAAACGATAGGCAACGGTACCAACCCGCTCAAGGATCTCGAAAGGACGCACAAATCTGGGACTGAGCTTCCCCTTCTTCCCAAATCTCATCACCCCCTTCATCGGAGAAATCCGCAGGAATACATGATCCCCCACTGTGAACTCAAGCCTGCGACGACGACGGTTGGCATAAGACTTCTGTCTGCACTGGGCTGCTCTCATCCTGTCCTGAATCAGCTGGATCTTTTACGTAGTCTCCTGAACTAGCTGGGGTCCTAAAATTCTACTCTTGATGAGTTCGGTCCAACAGACCGACGATCGACACTTCTTACCATACAAAACCTCAAAAGGTGCCATCTGAATCATCTCCTGATAGCTATTGTAGGAGAAATCAATCAACGGCAAGTGACGATCCCAACTGCCACCAAAATCAAGCACGCACGCACGAAGCATATCCTCCAGATTCTATATAGTCCGCTCTGACTGGCCATCGGTCTGCGGATGGAAAACGGTGCTAAAACTCAACCGGGTACATAAAGCTTCCTGAAACTTCTGCCAAAGACGGCTAGTAAACTGGGTGCCTCTGTCGGATACGATGCATGCAGGAACGCCGTGCAAACGCATAATCTCAACCATATACAACTGAGCATACTGAGCATAATCGAAAGTGGTCTTCACTGGAAGGAAGTGAGCCACTTTCGTCAACCGGTCAACAATCACCAAAATGGAGTCATACCCCCGACTGGCCCAGAGTAGATCCACAACAAAGTCTATGGAAATCTGATCCCATTTCCACTCAGGAACGGGTAAAGGCTGCAACTCTCCATCCGGTCTCTGATGCTCAGCCTTGAATTGCTGACAAGTCAGGCACCTCGAAACGAAGTACGAAATATCGCACTTCATCCACTCCCACCATTAAATGTCTCTCAAGTCACGGTACATCTTGGTAGATCCTGGATGAACGCTAAAGGCTGACTGATGTGCATGCTCTAGGATCTCGCGTCTCAACCCATTGGTTTCTGATACACATAAGCGAATCCCATAGAGTAGCACAACCTGATCATCAATCATGAACTCCGAATCTGTACCCTGCCGAACAAGCTGAAGAATCTCAAACAAACGGGCATCACTAGGCTGCGCCCCACGGATACGATCAAGTAGAAGTAGATGGGCGTGGACGTGAGCAAGCTGTCCCCCAGTGGAATTGAACTCAAACTGTACTCTACCATCGCACAAGATCTACCTATCTGCAGAAGACTGTCTCTGAACTGCGCTCAACCGGGACAAGCTACCCCCGGGCCTACGACTCAAAGCATCAGCTACCACATTCGCCTTGCCCGGATGATAAAGGATCTCACAGTCATAATCCTTCACAAGCCCTATCCACCGGCGCTGTCTCAGATTCAGATCCCGCTGCTGGAAGATGAACTTCAAGCTCTTATGGTCTGCGAAAATCTGACACGACTCCCTGTACAAGTAGTGTCTCCAAATCTTCAGCGCAAAGACCACCGCGGCCAGCTCAAGATCGTGAGTGGGATAATTCTGCTCGTGCTTCTTCAGCTGCCTAGAACCATAAGCAATCACTCTATTATGCTGCATCAGTACACAACGGAGCCCTACTCGAGAAGCATCACAGTAAACGACAAAGCCGCCCGATCCAGAAGGCAAAGATAGAACTGGTGCAGTCGTCAACCGAGTCTTCAACTGCTAAAAACTCTGCTCGCATGCCTCAGTCCAAAGAAAAGGAACCCCCTTCCGGGTCAGTCCAGTCAGCGGTACTCGAGAAATCCTGCACGAAACGGCAGTAATAACAGGTTAAGCCCATAAAGCTGCGGACCTCTGTCACAGATACAGGTCTTAGCCAAAGCTGTACAGCCTCGATCTTCCTCGGGTCCACACGAATACCGTCTCCCGTCACCACATGACCCAGGAAGTCAACTCTATCAAGCCAAAATGCGCACTTTGAGAATTTAGCATACAGCTGGTGCTCTCTCAATGTCTGTAAAGTAATTCTCAAGTGTTGCTCATGCTCCTCTCGACTCCTGGAGTAGACCAGAATGTCATCAATAAACACAATAATAAACTAGTCGAGGAACGGCCAGAAAATCCGGTTTATCAGATCCATGAATGCTGCTAGGGCATTGGTGAGTCCGAACGACATGACCAAAAACTCATAATGCCCGTAGCGCGTACGAAAAGCAGTCTTTGGAATGTCATCATTCTGAACCCGCAACTAATGATAACCCGATCACAAATCAATCTAGGAGAAATGTCCCGCTCCCTGGAGCTAATCAAACAAATTGTCAATGCGAGGTAAAGGATACCTATTTCGCACCGTAGCTCGGTTCAATTGACGATAATCAATACACAACCTCAAGTTGCCGTCTTTCTTCTTGACGAACAGAACAGTAGCTCCCCAAGGCGAAACACTCGGACGCATAAGTCCCCTATCAAGCAACTCTTGCAGTTAATCCTTAAGCCCTTTAAGCTCCGCCGGGGCCATCCGGTAAGGCGGTACAGAAATAGGCCCCGTGCCGGGATCAGATCAATGCAAAACTCAATCTCATGCTTTGGCGGAAATCCAGGTAACTCATCGGGAAAAACGTCGGGAAACTCTCGCACGATAGGAAACCGGTCCAACGACTCTACTGTGGCTCCAGTATCACGAATGAAAGCCAAGAATTCCCGACATCCTCTCCTCAAAATCCGACTAGCGCAAAGGGCAGAAATCAAACTGTGAGGGCGGCACCACGGTCCCCCTGCACAACCAGAACAGACTCACCTAGAAAACTAAAACTGGTTGTCTTCTTACGGCAGTCCACAGACGCATAGCAAGAAGCTAACCAGTCCATGCCAAGGAGAACGTCGAAGTCCAATATATCTAAAAGGATCAAATCGACGGATGAATCTCTATCTCCAATCCGAAGGGCACACGACCGAAACACATGTCGCGCAACAAAAGAATCGCCAACAGGAGTAATCACAATAAGCAACTGATCTAGCAAACACGACTCTCGGCCCAACCTTGGCACGAAGTGTGTAGAAACATACGAGTGCGTAGATCCCGAAATAAACAAAACGTGCGCATCGAAGGACCATACTGAAAGAGTACGTGAAACCATTGCATTGGACGTCTGCGCGTCCTGATGAGTCAAAGAAAATATTCGAGCCTGCCCTTTACCGGCGACTGGCTGACCTCCGCCTCTGCCACCCCGTCCTCTCTGAACAAAACCACCGCAACCACGACCTCTCTGAGCATGAGTCTGACGCGGAGCAACAACAGGCATAAGAGGCAACACTCTCTGATGTGGAGAAGGTGGTAGGGTAATATGTGGTACAGCTGCTTCGTCCTCAAGTGCCTCAGTACAATCCCTGACGCGATGATATAAACTCCCACACTGGAAACATCCAGACGAAAACTGCGGACTCTCTTGGGGATAAGAGCTAAATAACTGGCCTCATCCCAAGCCTCTACTACCCCCAGTACCTGAACGGAATCTGTCATAGCATCTAAACGTTTGTATCCGTGCGGATACACCGGTACGAACCCTCTTCGGTTCCGGAACGACCGAAGTCTCGGAAAGACACTCCTCAACCAATAGAGATGCGTCCACTGCGGCTGCATATGTGTCAAAATGTTGGGTGCCTATAGCGACGAACAACTGGGTGATCAAGCCTCTCACAAATCTCTTGATCCTCATCTTCTCGGTGTCCACCAAATGTGGAGCATACACAGATAGCTGGGTAAAATGAATATCATACTCTGCCACCGTCATACCCGGAGTCTGGCGTAACGACTCAAAACTACGAGTTCGAGCATCCCTGACGCTCAACGGAAGAAAACGGGCAAGAAAAACTGTCACGAACTCAGCCCAGGTCATAGGAGGAAGACCTGCGGCTCTGCCCCTCTCTAAAGACCTGCACCAAGTCTGGGCAAGACCCTCTAGATGAAAACTCGCGAACTCTACCCTGTTCCCCTCCGAACACAGAGACGCGACCGCGTAGGTTCGTCTTGCCTGAATTTCGGGGCAGATGCTAATTAGTGCTATCCGTCCACCTCTCCGAAGATGCCAAGTTGATTTATGACACCGTATATCGAAGGTTTAAACGGATGCGGTCGATATAGCAGACCTCGTCAGATTCCCCCTCATTTGAGGGGTTTTTGATTGTAGGGACGCTCTTCCCTGCAGGCGCAAGCCCCTGCAGTTAATTACGCTACCGCATCGTGGTAACAACTTTCTCCTTCTCCAGATGGTCGCTTCGTGTCGTGTGTGTTTGTTTTGTTTTTGGTTGCCCGTGGATTGTATACGGAGACTAATTTATGTTGTCGCCCGTAGGGCGTGGATTAGTCCAAATCCGCATCTTCTTAGATTTGGGTTTGGGGGATAGGTTTAAGGATACGTTAGCCTCATTTGAGACTAAGATCAACTTAAACGTTAGTTAAGGATGCGTTAGTCTAATTTCTAGACTAAGATCAACTTAACAGGATCGTTTAGATCCAAGAAAACATTTGGCCTCTGTTGTTTAGTTTAGGGTCATTGCGGTCGATTACCAGTTTAAGGACATGGTGGTCCATTGTTAGTTTAAGGACATCTCGGTCCGAGAGTTTAAGGACCCCACAATCCGTTTTAGAGACATCGTAGTCTATAAGGTTTAAGGACATCGTAGTCCATGAGTTTAAGGACCCCACAGTCCGGTTTAGAGACATCGTAGTCTATGAGGTTTAAGGACATCGTAGTCCGTGAGTTTAAGGACCCCACAGTCCGGTTTAGAGACATCGTAGTCTATCAGGTTTAAGGACATCGTAGTCCGTGAGTTTAAGGACCCCACAGTCGGGTTTAGAGACATCGTAGTCTATAAGGTTTAAGGACATCGTAGTCCGTGAGTTTAAGGACCCCACAGTCCGATTTAGAGACATCGTAGTCTATAAGGTTTAAGGACATCGTAGTCCGTGAGTTTAAGGAACCCACAGTCCGGTTTAGAGACATCGTAGTCTATGAGGTTTAAGGACATCGTAGTCTATGAGTTTAAGGACCCCACAATCCGGTTTAGAGACATCGTAGTCTATAAGGTTTAAGGACATCATAGTCTATGAGTTTAAGGACCCCACAGTCCGGTTTAGAGACATCGTAGTCTATGAGGTTTAAGGACATCGTAGTCCATGAGTTTAAGGACCCTACAGTTCGTAGAAATGTATGGTTGTCGGGACCTGTCACCTCTCTGAAGACGTTGAAGGATTACAACGACAGATATCAGAGGAGTAAAGAGATGTACCCTCGTACCGGTGTGAATTGATTGGAAGATCTGTAGCCCGGTTTGGGACTAAGATCTGTTGAATATTCGTGAGCAGATGGGCTCAGTTCAATATAAGTTGAGGACTTATGGCCATAATTGGGCTAAGTCCAATAAAATTAAAATGTTTAACATTTTATTGTTCTGAGCTGTTGAACATTTGTTTGGGCTTAGCCCTTTTAATAATGCTGAGTATTAGATCCTGACATTTTTTGTCTTGTATTGAATGCAGAGCATTCATCAGAGCTCTAGCTCATTAAAGAACAATTTGTGTTCTGTCAGCGCAACCTATGGTGCGCTAGGCGCTTTGCGCCAATGCAGTGCGCTTCTGCCACGTGGCACACATGTAAGGGACAAGTGTTGCGCTCTGCGCTAGGCGCCAGATGATGAGCGCAGATGCCTGTTTGTGAGCGCTGAGCTCTGGTCCATGAGCGCATTGCGCTTTTAATTTAATGGCGCGCCCGTGAGTGACACGTGGCGTGCTTGGCGCTGAGCGTCAGCCCATGAGCGCAGTGCGCTATTTCAGAAGCGCAAAGCGCAAGTTGCATATGTGGTTGACACGTGGCATATCTTGGCGCTGAGCGCCGGTCCAAGGAACGCAAAGGCGCAGTTCATGAGTATAAGGCACTTTTCAGCGCAAAGCGCATTTGATCAAATTTATGATCAGAGAACAAGTTTATGTTCTTTTAAAAAGGAGGTTTTGCCTCAAGATTCAAGAACAATAGTTCTTTGCCTTTGTAGATCAATGATTTGTGAATGAAGTAAATACTTCTTTATTGTTTTGATGAGATCTTTTGATCTCTTTTATGAAAGACCTTGGTCTTTTTTAGATCTATGATCTTTTATTTTAGAAGATAGTTCTTTTTTTCATGATATGATTTCATCTCTGTGTTCATTGCTCATGTTCTTTACCTTGAAGAAATGATCCTCTTTTGCTAAAAACTTGCTTTTCTTTTTTTGAGTTTTCTCAAAGTTTGTAGGTTTTTTTTTCTATATCAGACTTGAAGTCTTGGGGCCTTTATATAAGGCAAATTGATTTGATAAATCAGTTAAAGAGATTTTTCTCTGATTGATTTGGGAATATTTCCCACCGTTGGATCTTTGATCCTAAGGCTTCTGTTTTGCAGAAGATAATCTTCTTGTTCTTAACAAGATTGGAAAGATCTTTCTATAACACAATTTTAATTCTGATTAATTAATAATTTATTATTAGATCTTTTGATCTAATGGTGGGGAATTCTTAATTTCAGCGCTGCCGCACCTTATGCTAGCGCACCTACGTTTGACACGTGGCGTGCAGCGCAGCGCACCTTGCGCTAGCGCACCTACGTTTGACACGTGGCGCGCAGCGCAGAGCGCAGCGCAGAGCGCAGCGCAGCCTACGCTAGCGCACCTGTGTTTGACATGTGGCGCGCAGCGCAGAGCGCTGGATCTGAAGCGTTGCTTCAATAGAGATGTCTTTTCATCTTTCTTTTAAGTCAAACTTGTATTCCCCAGAACTTTCATTTCCCAAGTCTTGGAAATAGCTCCACTGTGCACATAAAATTTTCTGTGCCTAGTCTTTATAATCTGAAGCAAAGCTTCTTCCTTTTCTCGCCTCTAAAGAATCCTTTCAGTTATGGCTTGTAACCATCCACATGCTCACCGACAACTATAGGAAGTGCTTATCCAGGACATTGTTCCTCGTTTTGCTGCGCGCTTGGTGGATCCTTCTCTTACAGATGACCAATGCGACGTAGCGCTGTACGAGCTCTTGACTCATGTAGGGTCTCTTCTCCCCCCACACTCTATTTGGCTTCGGATGATCCTAGCGTTTGTGCTCGCTGATATTCTCCCTCCTCCAGCAGAGATGTCCTCGGTAATGCTCGATGCTGCTGAAGACAAGATCGAGTGCTTCTTCGAGGCGCATTTGATCACTAAATCCCTGAGGGATTGTTCTGTCCAGTTGCTGAGCCAGATACGGGCTCGTCGGGTCGTTATCTCCATTTTCTCTGGTGAGTGCGGCGTTGATCGATGGATGGCTACTCCTCGAGAGGATCGCCGTTTTGACATGGTGGAGAAGACGGAGAGGGAACTGGACAATCTTATTCTTAGCTTTGCAAACCCTTGTCCTTTTGATCCCGTGTTTGGTGATTTGTTTACATTGTAATAATAAAAAGATGTCTAATTAAGTATTTCATTATTTGCCAAGTGCTCCTTTATTTTTAATTCTTTGTTATTCCTTTGTAAGGCGCATTTGATGTTAGCACTTTTCATGAAGCGTTGCTTCGCTTTCCCATCTTGGAAATATAGCTTTGCTCTAATTGGGGGTGCGCAGCGCAGAGCGCAGCGCAGCCTGCGCTAGCGCACCAGTATTTGACACATAGCGCGCGGCGCGCCAAGTGCTAGCGCACTCATGGTGCGCTGCCTAGGGCGCAGCATACCTGGCGCTAGCGCATCCGTGTTTGACACGTGGCGCGCCTAGCACTGGATCTGAAACGTTGCTTCAATTTTTGACTTTTGAATTTCAATACAGAGCTTTGCTCTGATTGGGGGAAACAGAAGCGTCGCTTCATTTCAAATCTTGGAATTTGAACAGAGCTTTGCTCTAATTGGGGGAAACATACCCATCTCGCGTTGGAGCATCTCAGTGAACGACAAATCCTGGCCATCCGATCGATAAACGATTGGGGATCCTCAGCTGCATCGGTGCCGGTGAAAACCGGAGGCTTCAGCCTCATGAACTCAGATAACGATACAGTGATAACCTTCGTAGCTGCAGGTACGACTGCCTGAATAATAGGCACTAACATGGTCCCCGTAACAGGTGGAACAACCTCCTGCCTCTGCGCTTGACTGGCCTCAACCAACGACCCCATCATCTGGCGCATATCCTGCATACCGGCCTCAAGCCTAGTAATACGGTCTATCGAAGGCGGGTCAATCTGCTCCTGCACAACGGGCGTACCTCCCTGGTCAGTTCTCGGCTCAGACGATCCAACTCTGATCTCGGCCCTCGCGGCCGCTCTCTGGGCCCTTGTAGTCTTCGTCGACATAAAAGCTGGAAATGGAAATAAGATTCGATAAGAACATAGAAGTTGAATCACAAGGATGTATATAATCACGGAAGAAATTTCAAGCAATAAGTCCTAAGGTCACTTAGGCGTAGTACCGTGTCGTAAGTATGCCGCGGAACATACACACGCTACGTCACTCTGCTTAAGCTACCTACTCCATCAAACCAAGGTCATTCTACACTCCGAAAGGTAAAACCCAGCGCTCTGATACAAACTTTGTCACGACCCAAAATTAGGCACGTGACCGGCACTTAGACCACGTAACGTCAACAGGCGTAACGCAATTTAAGTAAGCCGAAACCCCAGGAATCTAAACCATAACAAGAAGTAAATGATATAAACATTTGGAAATCTCAAGCAAAACTTTAAAGCTTAGGTTTATTTTCTTGAAAATTTCGGCAGCACCTCCTTTGTAAAAACTAGCCCCGAAACGGGTACAAACATAAGATATAAGTATAGCATCCCCAAACGGATGCAAATCTCGCCCAAAGGCGGAAACAACCACCACAAGCAGAAATACGACGCCGTAGCGAAGGAATAGACAATATAAATGAAACACATCATACTAGTGATAAGCAACATAGTAAAGGCCGGCTCACACGAGCACGACACCCAGAGTCACAAAAATATACAACATCGATCCTCACAACTCGTCACTAAGTCAATACATGAAGGTGGTAGATGGAGAGTACTAGATACAATAAGATATACAATGAAAATTATCGGATAACCGTAAACCCACCTATAGCAAAGGTCTCACAGCCAACCGTAGCGGTATCCGCAAAAGTAGAGATAATAAGACGCCCTGCCGCGACTACTCTGAGGGTCAAGCCTGCAAAACACTGCGGCACAACGGGGGTGAGTTGCCAACTCGTGAATAGTAAATAACATCATACATGTAATCGTAAGTATACACGAACAACGATAATCTATCACATGCAATCTGATAGCATAAGTATGGCAATATGGATATGCAACAATCATGATCAAGGTACACCATTAGGGTACTACATCTACATGAATCAAATGCATATCAAGTAAATCCTGAATGTGGAATAAATAATAAACCTTATACACAAATCATCAGCATGGAAAAACCTCGGTGTCCACTAACGACACCCCAAATCCTAAAATATCATGGGCTCCGTCTATCCGGATCGACCCGTGGGCTCCGGCAATACGAATCGGCCCATATCCATCTCACGACTTCGGTCGATATCCTCTGGATAACCGTCGGGTCCAAAACTATCACCGGTAGGTAGTAGTCCCACTGCCAGGCTCATTGTCTTCTGTGCGACATCCCTTTCTTACCCCGGGGTACCATACCGGGTCCACCATGAACCCGCAAATGGAATCATCCAACTCCTCGCATCGGGTTCTAACACAAATCTCAGAACCGAGAAAACTCATGGTGGACGCATCGAAATATCATATCAAGAGAAACCGGGTTTTTAAAATAATGCATAATTTCTTGAAATATCCCCACGATTCACAAATCCATAATCACATGAAATCCATATCTCAATGCGTAAATCTATGAAATATGATATATGCAACATAGAACAGTAATATGAGCATATCAAGGGAAAACAGCTATGCGGTTCCCAATTTCTCCAAAATCCAACGCAACATCATATAAAGGTGAACATGTAGCTATAGCAAGGTATATGTGTAAGCATGTATGTATGCATGCATGGCATTTCATATGCGCAATAGAATAAGAATCAACGTCTCAATGTCAATAACCAATACAATATCACATATGTATATATGTTGTGCGTGTCATGGCAATTACCGACGGTGTCTGTGTAGCATACAATTAGTGCTCGAGCAACATGAACCGTCAGTAATGATGTAGTGTCCAATGGGTACAGGTCCATGCACAACAAGTAATAATATGCAATGATTCTCATGCACAACCTCAATATGTGCATATAAACATGCGGCTAATATCATATCATATCTAGCCCTGACGCTTAACGCCATACGGGCGATTTCCCCGTAGATGCTAAATCTACTCACCGACTTGAGCTAGGTAAATCCAACCACCTGCTTTCCTTTCTTCGTGACGCCCGAAGTCCCCGCACTCGCCCCTAAAATCACACAAAACATAGCAAGTGCAACTCAGAAATCGACCAATAACACGTAGAATTACGTTTTACTAACGCACCGACTCCAATCCAACTCTCAAGTGTTCGTCTAGTGGCTAACATGTGTAGCGACGTCCCAAAACCACCCCAACTGCAGCAGCTACACAAAGTACGCCAACCGTGTTGGATACCGTAAAGTGCGTAGTCGTAACACTAGAAAGTAGCAAAGTGATCCCAGATTTTGTATACTGTCAATACCTAAAAATCTAGCAGTACCAAACTCCTCTAAACAACTGCAGACAGCTACCCTACAAATCACAAGCCCCAACTCCCCCAAAAACCCGAGCTCGCCGGATCTGGCCCTAATCTCGCCGATTTTCCTTGGTCGGGTGGGGTTCGTGCTTCAGGTATACAATCAGGGTCTCTAGTACAACACTACTACTATGCTAGATTTTACAGTAAAGATTCAAGGTAATAGAAGATCACAGAGACACCATAATGACACTAAAAATACGATATGTGCACAAAACTATATCTTTAGTGTTCTAAACAACAACTACAAGACAACACAACAATATAAACACCTAATTAATAGTTTAGAGGTTATACCTATCCACACTTGCTCAAAAATCCTAGCTTCCCATGCTCCAAGTCATCTTAGTGGCTAAATCATAACTTGAGAATTGTTTTAGTAGGGTTTAATGAAGGTTTGCTTGGTTGAAGTAGTGAAGGTTTCAGTTGGGGGAAGAGGAGAAGGAAAATAATTGAGAATGAGAGATTGCAATGAGATAAAAATGAGAGGCGTGAGTGTAGGGTGAGTGTATGCCTTACACTTACTCTCTCCCTCTCTTCAATAAATGCAAGCATGCTTGCCCCCATGACTCATCAATGAATTTTGCCGCCTCTCCCTTTCCAAAACGAAGGATAACTCTCACAAAAAAAATGCTAAGTGCAAGGTTAACATGGCATGGATTTAGTTTAAGGTGCCATGGCCATTTAACAAGGTTAACACTAATTAACCCCCAAGTGCACATGCACAAGTGTGTGCAAGCCAAAACAAATAATAATAAAATATTGATTAATTTTTATAAAATGTGAGAAAACTATTTTGGTAATATTTTTATTAAAAACCCGCATTATCGCTTAATTAACACTAATCGCATTCTAAGGTGTTACAATCTCCCCCTTAAAGAAATTCGTCCCCGAATTTAAAATTCTTACTAAGCGTACCTTCAAAGAGATGAGGGAATTTCTTCCGCATCTCGCTCTCGGCCTCCCAAGTGATCTCCTCACTAGTCGGGATACGCCAAAGAACCTTCACAGATGGCAAGACCTTTGATCGAAGTTTCTTCACCTGCGGATCCAATATAACTACCGGCTGCTCGGTGAACGAAAGATCGGGCTCAACCTGAACGGTCTGGTGCTGGATCATATGAGAAGGATCATGAAGGTATCTATGAAGCATCGACACATGGAATACGGGGTGAACATCCGGAAAACTGGGCGGGAGTGCCAAACGATAGGCAACGGTACCAACCCGCTCAAGGATCTCAAAAGAACCCACAAATCTGGGACTGAGCTTCCCCTTCTTCCCAAATCACATCACCCCCTTCATCGGAGAAATCCGTAGGAATACATGATCCCCTACTGCGAACTCAAGCCTGCGACGACGACAGTCGGCATAAGACTTCTGTCTGCACTGGGCTACTCTCATACTGTCCTGAATCAGCCGGATCTTCTCCGTAGTCTCCTGAACTAGCTGGGGTCCCAAAATCCTACTCTCGCTGAGTTCGGTTCAACAGACCGGCGATCGACACTTCCTACCATACAAAACCTCAAAAGGTGTCATCTGAATCGTCACCTGATAGTTGTTGTTGTAGAAGAACTCAATCAACGGCAAGTGACGATCCCAACTGCCACTAAATCAAGCACGCACGCACGAAGCATATCCTTCAGAGTCTGTATAGTCCGCTCTGACTGGCCATCGGTCTGCGGATGGAAAGCGGTGCTAAAACTCAACTGAGTACCCAAAGCTTTATGAAGCTTCTGCCAAAGACGGCTAGTAAACTGGGTGCCTCTTTCGGATACGATGCATGCAGGAACGCCGTGCAAACACACAATCTCATCTATATACAACCGAGCACACTGAGTATAACCGAAAGTGGTCCTCACTGGAAGGAAGTGAGCCGCTATCGTCAACCGGTCAACAATCACCCAAATGGAGTCATACCCCCGACTGGCCCTGGGTAGACCTACAACAAAGTCTATGGAAATCTGCTCCCATTTCCACTCTGGAATGGGTAAAGGCCGCAACTCTCCAGCTGGTCTCTGATGCTCAGCCTTGACTTGCTGACAAGTCAGGCACCTCTAAACGAAGTCCGAAACATCGCGCTTCATCCCTTCCCACCATTAAATGTCTCTCAAGTCACGGTACATCTTGGTGGATCCTGGATGAACGCTAAAGGCTGACTGATGTGCCTGCTCTAGGATCTCGCGTCTCAACCCATCGGTATATGGTACATATAAGAGACTCCCATAACGTAGCACACCCTGGTCATCAATCATGAACTCCAAATCTGTACCCTGCCGAACAAGCTCAAGAATCTCAGACAAACGGGCATCACTAGGCTGCGCCTCACGGATACAATCAAGTAGAAGTGGACGGGCGCGGACGTGAGCAAGCTGTCCCCCAGTGGAAGTGAACTCAAACTGTACTCTACCATCGCACAAGATCTGCCAATCTACAGAAAACTGTCTCTGAACTGCGCTCAACTGGGACAAGCTACCCTCGGGCCTACGATCCAAAACATCAGCTACCACATTCGCCTTGCCCGGGTGATAAAGGATCTCATAGTCATAATCCTTCACAAGCTCCATCCGCTAGCGTTGTCTCAGATTCAGATCCCGCTGCTGGAAGATGTACTTCAAGCTCTTGTGGTTCGTGAAACTCTGACACATCTCCCCGTACAAGTAGTGTCTCCAAATCTTCAGCGCAAAGACCACCGCGGCCATCTCAAGATCGTGAGTGGGATAATTCTGCTCATGCTTCTTCAGCTGTCTAGAAGCATAAGCAATCACTCTATCATGCTGCATAAGTACACAACCGAGCCCCATTCAAGAAGCATCACACTAAACGACAAAGCCGTCCGATCCAGAAGGCAAAGATAGAACTGGTGCAATCGTCAACCGAGTCTTCAACTGCTGAAAACTCTGCTCGCATGCCTCAGTCCAAAGAAAAGGAACCCCCTTCCGGGTCAGTCCGGTCAGCGGTGCAGCGATACTCGAGAAATCCTGCACGAAACGGCGGTAATAACCGGCTAAGCCTAAAAAGCTGCGGACCTCTGTCACAGATACAGTTCTGGGCCAAAGCTGTACAGCCTCGATTTTCCTCGGGTCCACACGAATACCGTCTCCCGTCACCACATGACCCAGGAAGTCAACTCTATCAATCCAAAATGCCGACCTTGAGAATTTAGCATACAGCCGGTGCTCTCTCAATGTCTGCAAAGCAATCCTCAAGTGCTGCTCATGCTCCTCTCGACTCCTGGAGTAGATTAGAATGTAGTCAATAAACACAATAATAAACTGGCCGAGGAACAGTCTGAAAATTCGGTTGATCAGATCCATGAATGCTGCTAGGGCATTGGTGAGTTCGAACGATATCACCAAAAACTCATAATGCCCGAAGCGCGTACGAAAAGCAGTCTTCGGAATGTCATCATTCCGAACCCGCAACTGATGATAACCCGATCATAAATCAATTTTAGAGAAATGTCCTTCCCCCTGGTGCTAATCAAACAAATCATCAATGCGAGGTAAAGGATACCTATTTCGCACCGTAGCTTGGTTCAATTGACGATAATCAATACACAAGCTCAATCTGCCGTTTTTCTTTTTGACGAACAGAACAGGAGCTCCCCAAGGTGAAACATTCGGACGCACAAGTCCCCTATCAAGCAACTCTTGCAGTTGATCCTTAACCTCTTTAAGCTCCACCGGGGCCATCCGGTAAGGCGGTACAGAAATAGGCCCCGTGCCGAGAATCAGATCAATGTAAAACTCAATCTCACGCTCTGGCGGCAATCCAGGTAACTCATCGCAAAAAACATCGGGAAACTCTCGTACGATAGGAACCCGGTCCAATGACTCTACTATGGCTCTAGTATCACGAATGAAAGCCAAGAATCCCCGACATCCTCTCCTCAAAATCCGACTAGCGCAAAGGGCAGAAATCAAACTGTGAGGGGCGGCACCACGGTCCCCCTGCACAACTAGAACAGACTCGTCCGGAAAACTAAAACTGACTGTCTTCTCACGGCAGTCCACAGACACATATCAAGCAGCTAACCAGTCCATGCCAAGGAGAACGTCGAAGTCCAACATATCTAGAAGGATCAAATCGACGGATGAATCTCTATCTCCAATCCGAACGGCACATGACCGAAACACATGCCGCGAAACAAAAGAATCGCCAACAAAAGTAATCACAACAAGCGGCTGATCTAGCAAACACGACTCTCGGCCCAACCTCGACACGAAGTGTATAGAAACATACGAGTGCGTAGATCCCGGATCAAACAAAACGTGCGCTGTTTTGCCCAATCAGAGCAAAGCTCTGTTGAAATTCAAAATTCAAAATTTTGAAGCAACGCTTCAAATCTCGGGCGCAACGCGCCACATGTCAGGCGCTGATACGTCAGCGCAGCGTCCAAGAAGGCGCGCCCAATCAGAGCAAAGCTCTATTTTTATGAAGCAACGCTTCAGCTGCGCAAGCACTGCGCTGCGCGACACGTGTCAGCGCAGATGCGCTGCGCTCTGCGCTGCGCGACACGTGTCAGCGCAGTTGCGCTGCGCAGTGCGCTGCGCGACATGTGTCACGTACTGGGGCATCTGCGCCAAACAGAATTAAATTTTCAAGAAATCTTTTCTGTTCTTGTTAAAACAAGAAGATTTTCTTCTGCAAAGCAGAAGCCCTTGGATCAAAGATCCAACGGTGGGGAAAATTCCCCAAATCACTCAGAGAAAGATCTCTTTAACAAATTTAACTAATTTAAGGGCACTATAAAAAGGACCCTAGGCCTCAATTAAAAAAGAGGGAGATCCTTCTAAAAAAAAAGGAAGGAAGAAGAGAACTCTTGAGAATTCCTCAAGAACAACAGAAGGTAAAAAAAAACCTTTAGGAAAAAGAGAAAATTCTCTTATGAACAGATTATTGATCTGAGAACAAGATCAATAATTTTAAATAAAAAGAAAAATAAGTAATAATAGTGCTTTGCACTTTTTTATGAACCTCTGGTTCTTGAAACAAAAAAGAAAAATTTATTTTCTTCGATCTAAATTAGATCAAGAAATCAAATAGTGCTCTGCACTCCTGTTCTTGAATCTAAAAGATTCTTAGTGCTTTGCACTTTCAAACTGCGCTGTTGCGCTCTTGAGAGAGCGCCACGTATCAGCTACAAAAACAACTCGCGCTCTTGAAATAGAGCTTTGCTCTCTGGAATTGGCGCAACTCACCGGAGCGCGCCACGTGTCAGCAGCGCAACAGCGCAGCGCATTAGTGCACTGCGCTATTGCGCTTGCGCTCACCAGAGCGTGACACGTGTCACCACCATATAAGTTTGCGCTCATTACTTAGCGCAAAGCGCCTGACAAGCCACGTGGGGCACTGTCAGAGTATTTAATGCTCTGCGTTACTAAAGAAAAGGGACAGAGCCCAATTAAAAGGCCTAACAGGCCTAATAAAAAATGCTATGCATTTTGAAAAAGGGGGGGCAAAGCCCAAACAAAAAAAATAGATGCTCTGCATCATTTAGAAAAGGGCAAAGCCCGACCAAAACAAGAATAATGCAGTGCATTACTAAAAAGGGGTAAAGCCCTAGCACAGGCCAAAGACAAAAAAAAATATATTGAAACTGGACTTAGCCTAATTTTGGCCATAAGTCCTTAAATTAAATTGACTGAGAAAAATTGCTCTCTTAAATCAATTTACTACCGGTTCAAGGGTACATCTCCGAACTCCTCTGACACCTGTCGTTGTAACCCCTCAACGACGACAGAGAGGTGACGGGTCCCGACGACCACGTATGAATATGGACTGCGGGGTCCTTAAACTCGTGGATCGAAACGTCCTTAAATTAATATTGGACCGAAACGTCCTTAAACTAATATCGGACCGAAACGTTCTTAAACTAATATCGGACCGAAACGTCCTTAAACTAACGGTGGACCACTATGTCCTTAAACTGATATTGGACCACCATGTCCCTAAACTGGCATAATAGAGCCCAAATGCTCTTTTGTCGGATCTAAACGATTCCGTTAAGTCGATCTTAGTCTCAAACTAGACTAACGTATCCTTAACAACCGTTTAAGTTGATCTTAGCCTCAAATATGGCTAACGCATCCTTAAATCTTCCAACAATCTTTAGTCCCAAATTGGGCTATAAATTCCCCCAATCAACTTTGGCTCAAGGGTACATCTCTGAACTCCTCTGACACTTGTCGTTGTAATTCTTCAACGTCGTCAGAGAGGTGACGGGTCCCGACGACCATACATGCAATGGACCACCATGTCCCTAAACTGGCATAATAGAGCCCAAATGCTCTTTTGTCGGATCTAAACGATCCCGTTAAGTTGATCTTAGTCTCAAACAGGACTAACGTATCCTTGACGAACGTTTAAGTCGATCTTAGCCACAACGCGACTAAGGCATCCTTAAACTAAAAACACCAAACCCAAATCTAAGTAAATACGGATTTGGACTAATCCACGTCCTACGGGCAACGGTATTACTCAGTCTCCGTATACAATCCACGGGCAACCACAAACAAAACAAACACCCACGACACGAAGTGAAATTCTGGAGAAGGAGAAAGTTGTTACCGCGAAGCGGTAGCGTAATTAACTGCAGGGGCTTGCGCCTGCAGGAAAGAGCGTCCCCACAATCAAAAACTCCTCTAGCGAGGGGGAATCTGACAAAGTCTGTTATATCAACCGCATCCGTCTAAACCTTCGATACACGGTGCCATAAATCAACTTGGCATCTTCGGAGAGGTGGACGGATAAAACCAAATAGCATCTGCCCCGAATCTCAGCGTCAGGCCATCGCGGTCTTGTGCGCCGTCCTTCGGAGGGGAACAGATTCTGGCACGCCCGGTGGGACCTTTTCCTCTTTCCACTCCACACTTCGTGTGTCGTCTTCGCGAACCAATCGCGGTTCGTTAAAAATGGTTGCCTGTGGATTTCAAGTTTACTAAGATTTGGTCTCTCATTTGGTACAGAAGAAAAGAAAACAAGCATCGATGGCCTCAACCTGTTCAAAGTGCTCCAACTGCGGTTGCAGCTCGCGTCCGGCCTCAACTGGGGGCATAACCTATGGGCCCCAAGCGGCTTCTTTGTTCACCATGCCAGTGGAACAGGTAACTCAAGCCACCACTGGGCTCTTCTTCGGGACCATGCTCCCGCCAATGAGCTTTAGCACTCCTATGCCCGGACAAGAAGCTCCTAAGAAGTCGGTCTTCGATCGACTTTCAATTAATGCGGCCCCTGTCGACGGATCGTCCGCTACCAAACCGACAGCCTCTGTTTTCACCAGGCTAAATCTGAACTCTAAAATGGTTGTCCAAAGGAAGGCAATAACTGCTGCCCCAGAAGTCGTCAAGGCGGCTTCCCCTATCAAAGAGTCAGTCTTTTCAAGACTAACGATTCCTGCTCCTGCATCTGCTCAGGGATCCGTCTTCGGCAGGTTGAATATCACCCCTCATAAGACAACCTCAGTCTTTAAGAGATTAACACCGGCGGTGCCTCATTCAGACAGGGGGCAAAAAGAAACTATCTCAATCTCTGAGCCAATCCCAACGGCTCGCCGTGCTCGACGTCGCCATTGGCAACGAGTGCGGAAGGCAGGGGGCAACTCTCCCTCAGGGCTAACTCCACCGGCTCCAGTGGTGGAAGTCAACGCTGCTATCCCAACCGGGAACAGCTTTGAACTGCTGAGGAGGGTACGGAAGAACTCTCCCACCGCTACACTGAAGAGATCTCCTCCACCTGCGGAGAGAGTTTCAGAAACGAAGCAAGAACAGCCCCCTCAACGGCTGTCCTCAAAAATATATAAAGTTTGGAGGAGGGTTCAAGACTCCGTGATTGACCCAGGTCACTCTCGTCACCAGAAAAAGGCGAAGGTGGAAAAAGACAAGGACCGTCCCATTAAACAACGGGGGACAGCACCCGCTAGGATGCCCACTTCAACGGTTCCTTCAACCTCAACGGCCTACAAAAGAAGGAGGCCAGAGAAAACTCCCGCGTCAGTGGCAAAAGTTAAAAATGGCGAACCCAAACGCCCTAAGTCAGGGGGCATGATAGTTCATACAGTTTATGTAGCATCGGGAAAGGAGGATAGCCGCATGTCAACAGGTCATAGACCGCACACAAGGTCAGTGACCAAGGCTCAGGAGCAGCAGCAGAAGCTCCAAGAGATGATGAACGCTATGGCCGCACTTACAGGGCCAAAAGAAACCCCTGAAACGTCCTCGGACGAGCGTCAAGAACAAGAAACGGACGCTGAATTCCTTCGTCGCGTACTAGAGAAGAAGGATAAAGAGGCTGCGGAGCAGGCATCCAACATAAAGAAGATGGCCCTCCTGTTCCAGGATATGGTGGGTATGATGATTCAACAAGATCCACCTGGTGAAGATCCCCCAATCATTCTTGAAGACGATAGGGGAGAGACGTCGAATCCTCCACCAGTTTTGTCCGCAGCTAAAGAGGATACAATCTCCAAAGCTGATTTGGATGAATACATCGCCCAGCAAATAAGGGTTCATCATGCAACCGAAACAGCCGGCCAAGTCGTGAAAACGGGGAGACCATATCCGAGTTGGTACGATCAAATCAAATACCCGCCAGGTTATACGATTCCCAAGTTCCATGTCTACAAGGGGACGGGCAATCCTCACCAGCATGTTGCCCAGTTCAGGGCACTCTGCGGCAATACCGGTGGAGATGACAAGCTTTTAATTCGCCAGTTTATTGGAAGCTTATCGGATACGGCGTTCGAATGGTACTCTGAGCTCCCGAACGACTCTATTAAAACCTTCGCGGAGATGGAGCTGTTGTTTACTCAGCGTTTTGCAAGCGCTAGTGAACGTACCCCGATAACAGCACTGATTAACGCCAGGGTAAAACCCGGCGAGACGTGGGTTCAGTACGCTATACGATGGCGGAACTTATGGTCAAAGTGTGAGCAGCGCGTTGAAGAAGCTCCCGCGGTGGGTATGTTTGTGGGAACCCTCAATCCACAAGCAACCATCTCGCAATTTATGATGTTCTTCAAGCCGACAACCTTCCAGGCTTTGATTGACAAAGTAGCGCAGATGGACCAGATGGGCCATAAACCCCCTCTCCCAAAGCCGGACTCCCGAAATGATAAAGGGAACGGAAAAGCGATCGTTGTCGCTAATACCCAACAACATCCGAATAATGCGAAGTCGGTTGTGCGTCAAGGTAATACGCGTCCGTACGTAGACCTTGAGGAGAGACTAGGGCGTCCTTACTCCTTTTCCCGTGATAAAACGAAGAGGTTATTCGAGCTGGCGTTGCGCAACAGACTCATAAATTTGCCGGATCCAAAACGTCCGTTGCAACCAAGTGACGTCAACGAGCCCAACTACTGTCCTTATCATAGAGTACTAGGCCATCCGATCGAAGATTGCTACGTTTTCAAGAATTGGCTTGAAAACCAGTACCGACAGGGTAAGTTCGCGTTATCTGACAAATGGAAGGTGAATCCCTCGCAGCCCCACACCTCTAAGAGGACGAATACGCAGGGGGCAACATGCTGCGTCATTGAAGAAGCTCCTTGGGAGGTTGTATTATCAGCCAAGACAAAGAGGATGCTAAATGATCTTCAGACATGTCCAGCGATCGAGTGGAAGAACCCGTTGGAACCGCAGGTCATTGAAGGGATGTTGAAACCGCGTCCAACTCCAAAGACCGATGGTGGTGGCTCAAGCACTCGCAACCAGTCGTCAAAATCTTCGAAAAAGAAAAAGAAGAAATCTACGAAGCCCGTGAAGCCTGGCGGCAAACGTACGGACTTACAAAAGCAAATTGACGCGTTGGAAGAATACAACCAAAAGGCGCGGACTCCCATTACATTCCAAGAGTTCCCCAATCATGTCTTTCAAGAAGAAGATGAAGGAGAAAGTTCATCGGATGAATCCGAGAAATATGTGGCGAGCTGTCATATGATTTCCCATTCGACCACGAACGATGAGGAGACTCCTTACACCGGAAAGCCGGGGGCAGATCCCGAACCAAAAGTTTTAGGGCCACCAGAGGAAATAATCGACGCATTCCTTAATGAAGCTCGGTTGAAAAGTAAAGCTGATCGGGAGTGCGAGGCGGCTATATTTGAAAGGGCCAAGCATCAGCGACTTGAGGAAGGAGCTGAGACGATCCCGCTGGAGCAAAACACCTCCGCTACCGACAAAAGCCAATTCAAGATGAGGAAAAAGTTCGCTAAGGCCATATCAATGGGCATGAAGCTACCATCCTCTGAAGGAAACATCGTCGGTGAAGTGAAAATGCACCCCTCGTATTGCTTATATCATCGGAGGATTTCGCACCCCACTGAAGAGTGCAAAGCTTTCGATAAATGGTGGCAAGGATATGTTGCTCATCGACAACGCTTTAAGCGGGAAAAACGTAAAACTCGTCGGGAGCAAAGAAATACGACCGAAGGGCTTAAAAGAACTGCTGGCGATTGTTGCATGGTTAACACCGGTGGATCACAAGTGCCTACATTCGGGAGTGATTCTGATGAAGAACTAGAACTTGCCCCTCTCTTCAAAGAGTCCGCTTCGAGAACAGAAGAAGAACCAAAGGTTTGCGAAAATATCCGGCTACGTAATCGCACGCTGCCCGAAAAGAACCTCGGACCCTCGAACAGAAAAGATAAAGGGAAAGAAAATGTCTCTGAAGATATCATCTTAGATGACCAAGTGGCGGAAGAGTTAAACGCCAAGAATCCACCGAAGAGAAATAAGGTAGACTACAACGTTTTGGCGCATCTGAGGAAGCTGCCCTCACAGCTCAGCATTCTTGACGCCCTTTTGCTATCAAAAGAGGCGAGAGATTCGTTGATTAAGGCGCTCCAAGACCCGGAACAATTCCAAGCATGCCTGGCCGAGGAAAAGATGAAGGATGAATTAGAGGAAGTGCACACGGCTGATGTTACTTTTGGCGATGAAGACCTTCTACTTGGGACGTGCGAACACAATCGCCCTCTCTATGTCTCGGGATACTGCCATGATATAAGGATAGGCAAAATCCTGATCGATAACGGGTCGTCTGTTAACCTACTCAACGTGCGGGTGTTGAAGGAAATCTGCATGAGCGTCCAGCACCTTGCTCGGGACAAGATCACCATCTCCGGGTTCGACTCCCAATCGTCAAAGACTCTTGGATCTGTGATACTGACGCTATGCTTCGGGCTACTCGTCACGGACATTAAGTTCCACGTCATAGACGCCAAGACATGCTACAACGCTTTGCTCGGCCGACCATGGTTACACGAGTACAACATCATCCCTTCTACACAACATCAGTGTATGAAGTACTTTAAGGATGGTTTTGAGTATACCGTGACGGGAGAACTGAACCCGTTCTCTGTGAACGAGGTCCGCAAATACGAAGATGCCAAATACTTCTTGCCGGATTTCGAAGACACGGAGAAGTGTCACAAGCCGGAGAATAAAACTAACGCCACCATCCCTGTCTTCGGCAGTGATACCGAGGAGGAAGAGGAGATCGTTTATTCGGGTCCGCCCCAACATAACAAGCCAGGACCGTCCACTCCTACATTGGTCTTTGGTAGCGATTCGGAGGATGAGGTCCATGTCGTATTCTCTGCTCGACCTTCAATACAAGCTTCCGCTGATGAAGAGCAAAGTCTGCAAGTCGCCATGGTGCCGCCTAAACATCATAAAGAACTGGACGCACTTAATATCTACAGTGTAGAAGAGCTGCGGATATTCTATATCCCTCCCAGACGAGAAAACGAGAAAGCAATTCTGTTTTACCGCTCTGAAGAAACCAATGTGAAAAAAGAAATCTGGCATGGCGCAGATCCCGCGCTCGACAGGCTTCATCCTATCCGTCTTCCCAGATATTATACAGAGGGTTTGAAGAAGCTGCTGAAACGCCATGGGATATCCTTCAAACAGACCGTTAGAGAGGCCAAATTCTATGACAGGGTCTGGAATATTCCCGGGACCCAACGCAAACTGCCTAACGGGAGAATGGAAACAAGAGGGCTTGGATACATCCGGTCAAAGAAACGAGAGTTACTACCCGGCTGCTACGTCGTGTATGACCTTGATGAAGAAGCGGATGCTCAATGGGAGGACGCTAATCCTAAGCCAGTGAAAGTTCCAGATGCAAAAGAGCCCAGTCCGTCGTTCGAGGAACAAATGGACAGACTTATAAAGAAAGCTGGTCAAAAAGTCCGAGATGATCACAACCGTGAGACGGCCATCTACGAGAAAGCCAAGACGCAACGCCTTCTCCAACAGGCCGTAAAGGATGAAAATGCCCCCCCTTATCAACCCGTTATAAAGAAGGCTCAGCTCAAAAGCAGAAATAAGTCAAAAGGCCAAAAAGGCACTCAACAACAACAAAGCAGGGATAAGAAGCCACGCAAACGGGAGTCGAGCGTTATTGATCTATCCCTTATGAAGAAAATGGGGTGAGCATACTCGTTTCCTCGGGACAAGACGAAGAAAATACTTGATCTCGCCCTGAAACATCAAATGCTTACATTGCCGGAGTCTAAACACCCTGAACAAGCAGGCGAAGCCTCACACCCGGACTATTGCTCTTACCATCGAGTAGTAGGTTATCCTCTTGAAGATTGCTTCACCTTCAAGAATTGGGTCGAAGATCAATATCAGCTTGGTAAATTCGCTCTGTCCAACAACTGGAGGGTAGCACCACCACAAAAGCACGAGCCTAAGGCCACGAAAGAAAAACCAGTTCCACATTGGGATTGGAAGCGAATTCGTACCTGTCATATGATAACAATACTACAAGAAGAATCCGAGAACATGGACAGCCTTCCCTGGTGCCTCGAAAACAGCAATGATGAGGTGATCTCAGAATTTCCCCCAGCTCCGAAAGAACTGGAGGATGGAATACATACCACTGCAGATAACCTCAAGAAAATTGAGTTGGGGACGATAAACGATCCGCGACCGACATTCGTCACCGAGCTGCTGTCTGAAGAGAGGGTGGCTGCGTTAAAAGACGTCCTTGTACAGCATAAAGATTGCTTCGCATGGAACTATTCCGAGATGCCGGGACTAGATCCAGAAGTTGTTGTACATAGACTGGCGATATCCTCGGGTGTCAAGCCAGTCAAACAAGCGCCGAGAAGAATGCGGCTTGAGCTCGAGATGAGCATCAACGCTGAAGTCAAAAAGCTGATAGACTCTGGCTTTATCCAGGAGGTTCAATACCCTGAATGGATTGCTAATATCGTCCCAGTGATGAAGAAAAATGGGACGGTGTGCATATGCGTGGACTTTCGGGATCTCAACAAAGCCTGCCCGAAGGATGATTTCCCAGTACCAGTCACCGATCTGATGATAGACAATACGTCCACGCATGAGATTTTCTCATTCATGGACGGCTCATCAGGATATAATCAAATAAAAATGCATCCTGAAGACCAGAAACATACGGCTTTCCGGACTCCTTTGGGAATATTCTGTTACAAGGTGATGCCCTTCGGTTTAAAGAACGCCGGTGCCACCTACCAAAGGGCCATGACGAAGATCTTCGATGACCTTATACACGAAATCGTCGAATGCTATATCGACGACCTCGTTGTTAAAAGCAAATCATATAAGGAACATCTCGAGCATCTGAAGACCGTATTTCAACGTCTTCGGCAATACAACTTGAAGATGAATCCGCTCAAGTGTGCATTCGGAGTTTCCTCAGGAAAATTCCTGGGATTCATTGTTCGACACCGGGGTATCGAAATAGATCCGTCCAAGATCAAGGCAATCATGGAAATGCCTCCACCGAGGACTCTCAAACAGTTGCGGTCTCTCCAAGGGAAGCTCGCATACATACGGCGATTTATAGCCAATCTTTCAGGCAAGTGCCGTCCCTATAGCCACCTGATGAAGAAGGGAACCCCATTCGTCTGGGATCAAAGATGCCAAAGCGCGCTAGACGAGATCAAGCAATACCTGCAGAACCCGCCAGTGTTGGCTGCTCCGGTTAAGGGAAAGCCTCTCATTCTTTATACAACTGCTCTCGAAGGTTCTTTAGGCGCGTTATGGGCGCAGGAGAATGACCAGGGAAAAGAAAGAGCACTCTACTACTTAAGTCGAGTTCTGCTGGGGGCAGAAAGCGACTACTCCCCCATTGAAAAACACTGCTTAGCGTTGATCTTCGCAATAACAAAGCTTAGACATTACGCATTAGCACATGAAGTCCATCTCATTTCAAAGGTGGACCCTCTCAAATACCTAATGTCAAAGGCCATATTGACGGGACGACTCGCTAAATGGGCCCTGCTCTTAATGGAGTTCTCGATAACGTACCGACCTCTCAAGGCAGTGAAAGGCCAGGCCATTGCCGACTTCCTTGCTGAGCACTCGATACCTGCCGATTCTCTCCTGAATTGCGATTTGCCAGACAAGCATGCGTTTGACGCAATCGACGGTGGTGATACCCGTTGGGAGCTTTATTTCGATGGAGCATCTTCCATGAAAAAGCACAAACGAAGTACGTCAATGATCAAATCGGGAGTAGGCCTTATCTTCGTGACCCCACAAGAAGGAATAATGCGCTTCGCTTTCTCCTTAACAGAGCCGAGAACGAATAATGAAGCTGAATATGAAGCTTTGATAGCAGGTCTCGAAATCGCCATTGACATGGGAATTGAAAGCCTCCTCATATATGGGGACTCCCAGCTAGTCGTCAGTCAAGTGAATGGCGATTACCAAACATGCAAACCGGAATTGGTAAAATACGGGGAAAAGGTGCAACAACTGCTGACCCAAATTCCCTCCTATACTTTGGAAAGTATACCACGCGCAGAAAATAGCAAAGCGGACGCGTTAGCTAAGCTCGCTAAAGAACTGGCTGACGAGAACCTCGATGAGGTTAGAATCATGGTACAAAGTCGTCGGGTGCTCGCCCCCGCAGAAATACCTCCGGGATCACCCGAAGAGAAGGGAGTGACTGAACAAGTGACCTTACAAATAAAAGACCATAAGAAGGTCGAGGATTGTAGGGAGGTCTTTATAGACTACTTCAAATCCCACCAAATGCCCGAAGATGCGTCCGCACGACACCAGCTCATGAAACGAGCTCTGTCTTTCGCCTTCGTCAATGATACTCTATACAAGAGGTCATTCGATTCTCTGTGGCTGAGGTGCTTAGGACCGGACGAAGCGGAAAGAGTCGTTCAAGAAGTTCATGACGGAATCTGCGGTTCTCACCAAGCAGGCCCAAAGATGAAGTTAAAGATCAAACGGATGGGCTACTACTGGCCCACGATGATTCAGGACTGCCTCGAATATGCGAAACAATGTCACTCATGCCAAATTCATGGGGACTTCATCCATCAGCATCCCAATCCACTACATCCAACAGTGGCTAGCTGGCCGTTCGAAATGTGGGGAACTGACATAGTCGGCCCCATCGAACCAGCATCGTCTAGGGGACATCGTTTCATCCTAGCGACGACTGACTACTTCTCTAAATGGGCAGAAGCAGTACCGTTGAGAAAAGTGAAGACGGAGAATATCCTCCATTTCTTCAAAACGCACGTCATATATCGGTTTGGAACCCCGAGGCGGATCATCTCCGATAACGGGCCAGCCTACCGAAGTCATAAAACCAGCCGCTTCGCACAGCAGCATAACATAGACTGGAGATATTCCTCAGTCTATAATCCACGAGCTAACGGTCTCGCCGAGGCCTTCAACAAGACCTTGACGAAAATTATAAAGAAAACAGTGTCCCGAAATAAGAAAGACTGGCATGAAAGACTGCAAGAAGCTCTTTGGGCGTATCGAACCACGTTCAAGACAGCCACAAACACAACGCCATACGCGTTGGTGTTCGGTACGGAAGCAGTACTCCCCCTCGAGATAGAATTACCCTCTCTACGAGTGGCAGTTCACTACGAGCTAACGGATGAAGAAAATGCTCACCTACGGTTTGAAGAGCTGGATGCTCTTGATGAAACCCGGCTCCTAGCACAACAAAAGCTGGAAGCTTACAAAGCAAAGATGACGCGCTCATATGAAAAATTGACCCGACCAAGGATATTCCGCCAAGGCGAACTCGTGCTAGTGGTCAAAAGGCATATGATCCCCAATAGCGCCAAGCGGGGAAAATTCGAGCCAAACTATGAAGGTCCGTACATCATAGATAAGGTCTACCAGGGTGGGGCCTACCTACTTATGGATATGCATGGTGAAAGGCCTTTCAGGCCGATAAACGGTCGCTTCCTGAAGAAATACTACGCTTAATGAGCCACAGCCTAGGTCAATGATAGATGACGACGACTATGTCCGCTCGCTATTTTCCTAAGCTCAAGTTTTATAAGCAGTAGCCAGCCTCTCAATGTTGGACCGAAATGTCCTTAAACTAATAGCGGACCGAAATGTCCTTAAACTAATAGCAGACCGAAACGTCTTTAAACTAATACCGCAGCATCCTTAGGCTGACGAGATGAATAAAAAAAATATAATAATAAATAAATAAAGAAAAAATATAATAAATAAAAAACGGTATGTCCATAAGCAAAATGGGCACGGATGAAAACCCGAAAGGGCTCCGTGAGTAAAAACAGCAGGGCTACCGGTGAGTGTTCGTGAAAACCCGAAAGGGCGCGACCTCGTAAAAAAAAAGAGAGAAAAAGAAAATAAAAAGAATAAAAAAAACGGTATGTCCATAAGCAAAATGGGCACGGATGAAAACCCGAAAGGGCTCCGTGAGTAAAAACAGCAGGGCTACCGGCGAGTGTTTGTGAAAACCTGAAAGGGCGCAACCTCGTTAAAGAACACTTACAAGATCCTCTCGACCTTGTAGGGAAAAATCACCCGCGTGAGATCCTTACGACTCACAAGAGAGCAACACACTTAGGGATCCCCACGATTCCTAAGGAGAAAATACACTTGCGAGATCCTCACGACTCGTAAGGAGAACTCTCTTATGGGACCCTCACGGCTCGTAAGAGTTGAAAGTCTTAAGTTACAGAGACCTAAACCTGTGCTTAAGCTACCCCCACAACTTCCGATATTGCCCTACAAGTGGTCCAACACGGGCTCTTGTATACAATCCACGGGCGCGAATAAACATTTCCCTAATCAAGTCTCATCCGAGACTGGGGATATGTTCGCATGGTGAACAACCCTTGTAAATCCTCTCGATTTATGAGGAGAAAATCCTCCTGTAGGATCCTTACGACTTACAGAGGAAACGAACACTTAGGAATCCTCACGAGTCCTAAGGAGAAAACACACCTACAAGATCCTCACGACTTGTAGGAAGAAATACCTTTGTGAGACCCTTACGGCTCATGAAGTCAAAAGCCTTAGTCGACAGGACCTTAACCCTGCTCGCTAAGCCACCTTTGTTCGACATCGACAGAGGCAAATGATGATTCGCTCCTGGTAATATCCTAGTTGTAGCGGTGCTGATGCCTAAATCGGCGTCTAATTTCAGGTTTACGGCGAAAAGCCAGTAGGCCGCACATGCATATGAAATAGCCGAAATGATGGGGCAACTTGCAATAAAAAGCAGCAAGTGAAAATGTATGCATGAAAAATAGCCGAAATGATTGGGCAACTCGCAATAAAAAGCAGCGAGTAAAAGTAAAATAAATAGCCGAAATGATTGGGCACCGCGAAAAATAGCCGAAATGATTGGGCAATCGCGACCTTCGCGATATAAAAGCTGAAATGATAGAGCATCGCGGAAATAAAACAAAAAAAAGGAAGATGATAAAACTTTGGCCCTACAGTTAAGATCACATCGATCCCTATATACAATCCAAGGGCGTAAACAAAGAGGGAACCATACTTTCCCAGCAGGCTCCGCCAGAAGGCGAAGCTAAATCTCGACGGTTCAGTCCAACTCCGAAGAAACCAGTATCTTCATCAGACTCCTCGACTCGCGGATACAAACACTACTTGACGAGAGTCTTCTGATTCGCGTCGACTCGCAGAGCCACCGGTGCCTCCGTGGGAATCCTCGACTCGTTTCAAACCCCAAGGAAACAAATAATCCTTGGCGCTAGGGAAACAAATAATCCTTAGCAAATTCCTCAACTCACGGATATAAACACTCCTTGACGAGAGCCTCCTGATCCGCGTCGACTCGCAGAACCACCAGTGCCTCCGTGGGAAATCCTCGACTCGTTTCAAACCCCAAGGAAACAAATAATCCTTAGCGCTCGGGAAACAAATAATCCCTAGCAAACTCCTCGACTCACGGATACAAACACTCCTTGACGAGAGCCTCCTGATCCGCATCGACTCGCAGAGCCACCAGCGTCTCCGTGGGAATCCTCGACTCGTTTCAAACCCCAAGGAAACAAATAATCCTTGGCGCTCGGGAAACAAATGATCCCTAGCAAACTCCTCGACTCACGGATACAAACACTCCTTGACGAGAGCCTCCTGATCCGCGTCGACTCGCAGAGCCACCAGCGTCTCCGTGGGAATCCTCGACTCGTTTCAAACCCCAAGGAAACAAATAATCCTTGGCGCTTGGGAAAAAAATAATCCCTAGCAAACTCCTCGACTCACGGATACAAACACTCCTTGACGAGAGCCTCCTGATCCGCGTCGACTCGCAGAGCCACCAGCGTCTCCGTGGGAATCTTCGACTCGTTTCAAACCCCAAGGAAACAAATAATCCTTGGCGCTTGGGAAACAAATAATCCCTAGCAAACTTCTCGACTCACGGATACAAACACTCCGTGACGAGAGCCTCTTGACCCACGCAGAGCCACCACTGTCTTTGCGGGAGAATTCCCGGTTCGTCTCAACTTGCAAGATGAAGTCTCAGGCAGCAAGGATTGAAAAGCTTGCTCCCTGAACAATGGGGCCCTGCAAGTCAATCCAAAATGGTCTCTTGCATACTATTCACGGGTCTCACTCTCCAAAGTCGATTTTCGACAAGGAGAGAAACAACCGCTTACGAATCCTCTCGACTCGTAAGAGGGAAAATTCTCTTATAGGATCCTTACGACTTATGAGAGAAAACCACACTTAGGAATCCTCACGATTCCTAGGGAGAAAACCCACCTACGAGATCCTCTCGATCCGTAGGGAGAAAAGTCTCTATGAGACCCTCACGGCTTATAGAGTTGAAAAGTCTTAGACAACAGATCTGAACCTGCGACCTAAGCCATCGCTATTTCTTAAGAAAGTCAGGATACTCGTTCTGATCATCTGTCAACCATGATTACTAAGGTGGCATGCTGATAATGAAAGAAAGAAAAGATGGAGAAAATGACACATTACAAAAAAAAAGGGTGTATCTTTTATTCATAAACTTGATTGGGTACAGGATACATTATGGCAAAGAATGAAAAAATATATATATACATTCTTTTATCTACCATTACAAACGATACAAAGAAGGATAGCTACTGAGGAGGAAGTGTCTTTAGTAAATCCACAAGTTGCTCTCGCACTTCCTTCAGCGCCTCCTCCTGAGCGGCTGCCGCGGCCACCTCCGCTTCCACCCGGGCTCACTGCTGCAAGAAAGATGAAAGTTGCTCCTCCGCCGCCTTCTGGGCTGCTTCCTGGCTGGGTGCAGCTCGCTCGACAACATCAAGGTGTTGCCTCAATGATAACCCTTCAGAAAGACATTGCAGAAGGCCCTCAAAGACAACCTTCAGCCGTGCGGCGTTGGCCTCCATCCGAGCATGCAGTTGGGCAGACTTGCTCGAAGTCTCACCTCGTTCCTTACGTCTTGAAATGACTTCTTGTTCGAGGTGATGGAAGTAAGGAGCACTCTGCTCAATCCACGCTGTTCTTTGATTACTGGCAGCCAAGGCCTCGGGAGCGGGACGCAGCGACTCCAACCGATGCAGGCGGGCCTCGATCTCCCTGCAATGGTTAACCCAAGATGCGATGATACCCTCGTCGTGAAAGTTCACGAGTATCACCAGCATCGGGTTAACCGCTATAGCAAAATCCGCAGCATGGGTAGGGGTCTCGACGTCGAGCTCCTCAATGTAATCGCTCAACATACGTAAGCTATTCGCGGCGCCTTTCGAAGATGGACGTCTCAGGTAAGGACCTGCTGGCATTATGATGCGAGATTCAAAGGGTGTCGAGACCGGAACGACAGCTGAAGAGAAACAGGATGTGATCAGATAACAGTTCTGAAAATAAAGAAGGAAGACTTTATCAATGTGATAGTCGCTGTACCAGCTGAGGCAGGTGGCAGAGCCGGAAGAGTCGGCAACGCAGCCCGTCTTTCATCCCCTCCTTCGATTTGTAACACTGCAGTCGAAAAAAAAGATGGGGTTTAGAAATAATCCCATCAATAAAGAAAGAAGGATGTCATTGGAAATCATACTCACCAACGCCACCAGAGGAAGAAGCAAGCTCGGATGGGAAGGAGAAGTGTGGGAGCAACATCTGGTAAAGATGGTCAAAAAGTACTCCTGAAAAGACACAACAGCACGACTTTAGTACATGCACTATACATCTGAAAGATAAGACTAATAAGTTGCAAACCCATACCTTCCAACATCTTAGACAGTGTGAGAGAGGGTTGGGAGGTAACCACCGCCAAGGCAGTCGTTGAAGGCGCTCCTTCAAGCAGTGGGGCATCGGCGCTGGCTGCACCTGCGTTACAAGAAAGGTGAAATTGTCAGAAAGGATTGTAAAATAAGAAAAACAGTAACCTAAGGTTTACCTGAGGAGCTCCCGGCCGAAACAGAAGCGACTCCCTCCTCTATCGACATGAGGCCACCGCCCGTAGCCTCATCACCCGACTCGATGGGGACCGTCGTCGTGCTAGCGCGACCAGGAGACGGCAGGAGATCGTAAGCAGGGAGGGCAATGATTGGAGCGTTGCCGGATTCTTGGAAGGAAGCGGCTGACTTTTCCCCAAGAGTCGTACCCATCTCACCCGCAACTTCTTCGAGATCCGCCGTCTCCATCGGCTCATCCACTGTCACCACGAGGTCGCCGGTCTCAAGCGCCTCGTCCACCACCAGCCTCGGTTCAGTTATAATGATCATATCATCTGCCACCACTTCAGGTTCAGCATCAATGACCTTCTCGGCGGTAGGCCCCTCGACCTCCACTTCAGGCTCCAAAGCCACAACGACATTGCCCACCGTCGGCTTGAGTTCGGCAGGTACCGCCTCCTCTGTTTCTTTGGGATCAACGGTTTCCGCCTCCCCCTCGATCGGACTTGGCCCTGCAAAATAAGAGATATAAGGACCAACGACATTAAAATCCTTATAACAAAAAACTCTGAGAGAAACATTACCTGAAGTGGATTTGCCGTTTGCGCTCTGAACTGCGCGCGCCACCTCTCTGCGGGCAGTGGATAGGGCGACAGGGGCCTCTTCGGATGGAGTATCAGCGTGAGGGACGGTGCTGGGGCCCGCTCCCGCAGCCAAGGCAGCCCGGCGCACCTTTGCCGCTTCCTTTCTTCCCGGGCTGTCGTGATGGACCTTAGTGACGCCTCCTTCAAGGCGTCGTCATCCTCGTTCAGGGATGCCTCAAGAGCCTTTAAGGCATCCTTTATCGGCTCTTCAAGACAAACCTCCTGCGGTGGCCCAGAGGAAGCGGGAACATCGGCAGCTGGTAAAACATCTGCGTCGCTTGGTGGGAACGGCATTGAGGTTTCTGCAATAAAAAGAGAAAGGTTAGATCGACCATAACACGAGGGAGATGGAAACTTGATGGATTAAAACTTACTAAGGCCCATAGACGCTCTAAGACGTTCCTCCTCCTGGAAAGTCTTCAAAGAAGCGGCGATGGCTTCTTCATCAGTGATGCCTGTCGAAAGGAAAGAAAGAAAAGCGTTAGTCAAAGGCACTGAAGAGGATATGTTGCAATAAAGAAAAGGCGACTAATAGTTACCTGATTGCGCAAGCTTTGCCAGCCACGCGTCACGCTTTGCCAACCACGCCGAAGTTTCGAGAGCGGCTTCCAAGTCTGTATCGTCCGGTGGCGGCATCACTAGTCCTTCGTTCGTCCCGTATTCGATCAGGCCCTCGGCATAGGGAGCATGGGGTTCCTGACCGAACACGACGTCCGCAGCGAAGAGCGACTTCTTTTTCTTTTGCCCTCCAACACTAGGCTCACGGGGGATCGACTTCCGTTTAGCAGCCACTTTAGGACGACGACTCCCGATGTCCGCACCCGCGCCAGACTCCGGCGAGGGTACAACTACTATCTCCACTGGAGCACAGGATGCGGGAGGTGCATCTGCGATATCAGGGAGCGGCAGCTCACGTGGAGGACTTGGCGCACGTGATGGTCTGCCCCCGGCATCTTTTAGAAGAGGAGCCACCAGGATCCTTGGCGCTAAGGGAGCGTTACGGTTGGCACCGGGGGGTATTTCTTTACGGTCGATCAACACTCACCTCTCTTCCTTTATAACAGCCCCCGTCGCATGATTGTACCACTCTTTATATACATTAAGGAGTCGTGGAGCACAGGCCGGCGTGCTGATGAAAAAACGAGAACCCGTGTTCAAGCGCATGAAGTGATGTAACGCGTTCTCCATCCCTTCTTCATTGACAACAGGTTCCAATAAGAAAGCTTCCAAGGGTACCCCTTGATCGTAACCCAGTTGTTGAGCAAAACGATGTGGATTATATCTCATAAAGACTGCTGCACCGCCCTGCCTGAAGACTAGGAAACCCGGTCTAATAGAATACAAATGGAGGATCTCCCGGGCCGTTAACACTGAAGCTCCATCCTTGAAGGAATCCTGTAATGGTCGCACCGCAATGGTGGACGCTTTTCCAATGGTTAGTACCTTATCGATGAAGGACATCCCGACTCCAACGGTGTGAGGGCGAAGCAGCAAACCCCTAGCGTTCCGTGGCGAAGGGGTCACGATTGATGAGCCAATCAACTGTATAATGCGAGGAAAACCGCACTTGTCAAAGAATGAAGGCCTTTTATGCATGCCAAAGACACCCGCCGTGTGCAGCTCGAGCCACGATGCAAAGTAGTGCATCGGGAAGACTACGTGCAATACTCCGGGCTCATTGGCATCCGCTGCTCGGCTGAGGCCGTGATATAGGTGCGCCAAGCCAGCGATCCCCACAGCCACCTTTACCCCGATGACCATTCGGTGGGCTGGGTAGAAGACGGAAGGCCGCATGCGTTGAGAGTGCATTGGAATCGCGAACCAACTCAGCCACAGTCCGAGAAATCCTAAAAAGAAGGCCTCCTTATCCATTCCAGGGGCCGCAATTTCTGCAAAGGACATGGTTGGGGAGTTAGGAAGAAAAAAGTCCTTTTGGTCTGTGTCTTTCGTTGGCAGGTTACCCAAACCTAAACCGAAAGGGTCATCCAGGGTGGCAAACTTGGCAAACCCCGATGAAATGACGCTTAGACGAAGGAAACGAGCAATGAAGTCCTCAAAGTTAACCCCCCAACTCCCATGTTCGATAAAAAGGGACTCGTAGATGTTCAACACCTTGATCAGGCTCGGGAATTGGTGTTGAACGGCATTTTCCGGCGTGATTCCCCTTACCATCGTCTTAGCACCGAAGACGTACTCATCTGTCGGGAGCAACTCTTCATAGTGTTCCCCCATGACTGGTAGGCCAGATATCTCCGCGAATTCCTCCAAAGAGATGGACACTTCCCGATCCATGGCAAGGAAAGTGTGGGTGGGAATATTCCATTGCTCCAAGAAAGCCTTGAACCACCAGGTGGGGAGCGTGGGATATTGGAAGAGAGAGACGTAGACCGCGGTGTACAGTCCTAGTCTTATCAACTGCGACTTCTTCGTCGACAGGATGTACTGGGCCCACGGCAGATAGCCAATCGGGTGACGGGGAATCAAACCCAGGTTATATGATTGCCTCCAGGGCCGTGCTTCTCCCTGACAAATACGGCGTCCTAGGATATCCAAGACCATGGGACGCTGAACCGGAACCGCATCCATAGCCGGATGAAGAAAGCTGTTCGCGGTCCAGTCTATCATCTCCACGGCATACTGCACTGAAGGTGGGATAGCGTAGTGAATTGCCGTGATGGGTTCTGACGGTACCGCACAGGTGAAGCTCCGTCGGCCCATGATGATCTGATTGTACCATGACCCCCAAAGATGGAGACTCTTGTATTCCGGGTCGTACTCCTTGATCATAGCCAGGACTTCACGGTCCAGGGGCGCCTCGGGAAATCCCTCCTCCGAGCGGACGAACGGGAATGAAGTGTCCAGAGACATGATCGCTGCAAAAAGAACAATTTAGCCGTTAGTATTGTAATTCCAACGTTTAGCGTCTAAAAAAGAAAATGCATTAATTAAATTAAAATTAATTAATTACACCGCACCACAGTGCAGTGAGTAGGAGACCAAAGAGGGACCCACAAAATCTAAATGACAATACGTCAGTTAATAAGACAATCTCATCATTGGATGAGATTGTCAGTTGGCCCCAGGAAAACATTCCCATTTAAAAAAAGGGGGGAAGAATCCCCAGAGACAAGGAGAAAATCTTCTCTTTCAGAGCAAAGCTCTGTCACAGAATGACACTTGTCAAATTCTGGTCTCAAAGGAATAAAATTCCTTAAAAAGAGCATAGCTCTGTGATAATAATGGAAAAGATCAATCAGAAAATCTTAATACTTAAAAAAAAATTTAAAAAAAAAAATTTGGGACCTTGAAAAACCCATGAAAACTTATGATAAGTTCTTCACTTTGCAGATCTAAAAGATCCACACTTGATCTATGAGCAAAGCTCTGTTCATGGGTTAAAACCCATGAACAAGATCCCTGTAGATCTATAAGTTTTGAGAGCAAAGCTCTGTTTATGAAACCCCAATGGGGATCCCTTTAGATCGAAAGATCTGTGAGAGCAAAGCTCTTTGGTTGAGATTAAGTTAAATTAATTTGATTTAAATTAATTTTTTACCTAAAGTTTCTGACTTTAGAAATGAGCAAAACTCTGAAGTTCTTGAGTGAGAGCAAAGCTCTGGAAAATAAAAATCTTAAAACGGTAAGATTTTTCTAAGGGCCAGAGGTCCTATTTATAAGGCGCTTGCGTCCCTTGAGCTCACCCCTTGATCCAACGATCAAGAGTTTGCCACCGCTGCACTCACGTGTGCGCCACGTGAGCGCAACGGTGGGGGGGCATTTGTTTCGCCCAATCAGAGCAAAGCTCTGTTGAAATTCAAAATTCAAATTTTGAAGCAACGCTTCAAATCTCGGGCGCAACGCGCCACATGTCAGGCGCTGATACGTCAGCGCAGCGCCCAAGAAGGCGCGCCCAATCAGAGCAAAGCTCTATTTTTATGAAGCAACGCTTCAGCTGCGCAAGCACTGCGCTGCGCGATACGTGTCAGCGCAGATGCGCTAGCGCAGTTGCGCTGCGCTCAGCGCTGCGCGACACGTGTCAGCGCAGTTGCGCTGCGCTCTGCGCTGCGCGACACGTGTCAGCGCAGTTGCGCTGCGCAGTGCGCTGCGCGACATGTGTCATGTACTGGAGCATCTGCGCCAAACAGAATTAAATTTCCAAGAAATCTTTTCTGTTCTTGTTAAAACAAGAAGATTTTCTTCTGCAAAGCAGAAGCCCTTGGATCAAAAATCCAACGGTGGGGAAAATTCCCCAAATCACTCAGAGAAAGATCTCTTTAACAAATTTAACTAATTTATGGGCACTATAAAAAGGACCCTAGGCCTCAATTAAAAAAGAACGAGATCTTTCTAAAAAAAAAAGGAAGGAAGAAGAGAACTCTTGAGAATTCCTCAAGAACAACAGAAGCTAAAAAAAACCTTTAGGAAAAAGAGAAAATTCTCTTATAAACAGATTATTGATCTGAGAACAAGATCAATAATTTTAAATAAAAAGAAAAATAAGTAATAATAGTGCTTTGTACTTTTTTATGAACCTCTGGTTCTTGAAACAAAAAAGAAAAATTTATTTTCTTCGATCTAAATTAGATCAAGAAATCAAATAGTGCTCTGCACTCCTGTTCTTGAATCTAAAAGATTCTTAGTGCTTTGCACTTCCAAACTGCGCTGTTGCGCTCTTGAGAGAGCGCCACGTGTCAGCTACAAAAACAACTTGCGCTCTTGAAATAGAGCTTTGCTCTCTGGAATTGGCGCAACTCACCGGAGCGCGCCACGTGTCAGCAGCGCAACAGCGCAGCGCATTAGCGCAGCGCACTGCGCTATTGCGCTTGCGCTCACCAGAGCGTGACACGTGTCACCACCATATAAGTTTGCGCTCATTACTTAGCGCAAAGCGCCTGACAAGCCACGTGGGGCACTGTCAGAGTATTTAATGCTCTGCATTACTAAAGAAAAGGGACAGAGCCCAATTAAAAGGCCTAATAAAAAATGCTATGCATTTTTAAAAAGGGGGGGCAAAGCCCAAACAAAAAAAATAGATGCTCTGCATCATTTAGAAAAGGGCAAAGCCCGACCAAAACAAGAATAATGCAGTGCATTACTAAAAAGGGGTAAAGCCCTAGCACAGGCCAAAAACAAAAAAAAATATATTGAAACTGGACTTAGCCCAATTTTGGCCATAAGTCCTTAAATTAAATCGACTGAGCAAAATTGCTCTCTTAAATCAATTTACTACCGGTTCAAGGGTACATCTCCGAACTCCTCTGACACCTGTCGTTGTAACCCCTCAACGACGTCAGAGAGGTGACGGGTCCCGACGACCACGTATGAATATGGACTGCGGGGTCCTTAAACTCGTTGACCGAAACATCCTTAAACTAATATCGGACCGAAACGTCCTTAAACTAATATCGGACCGAAACGTCCTTAAACTAACGGTGGACCACTATGTCCTTAAACTGATATTGGACCACCATGTCCCTAAACTGGCATAATAGAGCCCAAATGCTCTTTTGTCGGATCTAAACGATCCCGTTAAGTCGATCTTAGTCTCAAACTGGACTAACGTATCCTTAACAACCGTTTAAGTTGATCTTAGCCTCAAATATGGCTAACGCATCCTTAAATCTTCCAACAAACTTTAGTCCCAAATTGGACTATAAATTCCCCCAATCAACTTTGGCTCAAGGGTACATCTCTGAACTCCTCTGACACTTGTCGTTGTAATTCTTCAACGTCGTCAGAGAGGTGACGGGTCCCGACGACCATACATGCAATGGACCACTATGTCCCTAAACTGGCATAATAGAGCCCAAATGCTCTTTTGTCGGATCTAAACGATCCCGTTAAGTTGATCTTAGTCTCAAACAGGACTAACGTATTCTTGACGAACGTTTAAGTCGATCTTAGCCGCAACGCGACTAAGGCATCCTTAAACTAAAAACACCAAACCCAAATCTAAGTAAATACGGATTTGGACTAATCCGCGTCCTACGGGCGACGGTATTACTCAGTCTCCGTATACAATCCACGGGCAACCACAAACAAAACAAACACCCACGACACGAAGTGAAATTCTGGAGAAGGAGAAAGTTGTTACCGCGAAGCGGTAGCGTAATTAACTGCAGGGGCTTGCGCCTGCAGGGAAGAGCGTCCCCACAATCAAAAACTCCTCTAGCGAGGGGGAATCTGACAAAGTCTGTTATATCGGCCGCATCCGTCTAAACCTTCGATACACGGTACCATAAATCAACTTGGCATCTTCGGAGAGGTGGACGGATAAAACCAAATAGTATCTGCCCCGAATCTCAGCGTCAGGCCATCGCGGTCCTGTGCGCCGTCCTTCGGAGGGGAACATGCGCATCGAAGGAACATACTGAAAGAGTATCTGAAACCACTGCATTGGACGCCTGCACGTCCTAGTGAGTCAAAACAAATACTCAAGCCTGACCTCTACCGGCGACTGGCTGACCTCCGCCTCTGCTATCCCGTCCTCTCTGAACAAAACCACCGTGACCACGACCTCTCTGAGCATGAGTCTGACGCGGAGCAACAACAGGCATAAGAGGCAACGCTCTCTGAGGTGGAGAAGGTGGTAGGGTAACATATGGTACAGCTGCCTCGTCTTCAAGTGCCTCAGTACAATCCCTAACGCGATGATATAAACTCCCGCACAGGAAACATCCAGACGAAAACTGCGGACTCTTCTGGGGATAAGAGCTAAATAACTGGCCTCGTCCCAAGCCTCTACTACCCCCAGTACTTGAACGGAATCTGTCATGGCGTCTAAACGTCTGTCTCCGTACGGATACACCAGTACGAACCCTCTTCGGTTCCGGAATGACCGAAGTCTCGGAAAGACGCTCTCGACCAATAGAGCCGCGTCCACTGCGGCTGCATATGTGTCAAAATGCTGGGTGCCTATAGCGACGAACAACTGGGTGATCAAGCCTCTCACAAATCTCTTGATCCTCATCTTCTCGGTGTCCACCAAATGTGGAGCATACACAGATAGCTGGGTAAAATGAATATCATACTCTGCCACCGTCATACCCGGAGTCTGGCGTAACGACTCAAAACTATGAGTTCGAGCATCCCTGACGCTCAACGGAAGAAAATGGACAAGAAAAACTGTCACGAACTCAGCCCAGGTCATAGTAGGAAGACCTGCGGCTCTGCCCCTTTCTAAAGACTTGCACCAAGTCTGGGCAAGACCCTCCAGACGAAAACTCACGAGCTCTATCCATCTCGCGTCGGAGCATCTCTGTTCTCCACCGAAACACAGAGACGCGACCGCGTAGATTCGTCTTGCCTGAATTTGGGGGCAGATGCTAATTGGTGCTATCCGTCCACCTCTCCGAAGATGCCAAGTTGATTTATGACACCATGTATCGAAGGTTCAAACGGATGCGGCCGATATAGCAGATTTCACCAGATTCCCCCTCATGATGAGGGGTTTTTGATTGTGGGGACGCTCTTCTCTGCAGGCGCAATCCCCTACAGTTAATTACGCTACCGCATCACGGTAACCACTTTCTCCTTTTCCAGATGGTCACTTCGTGTCGTGGGTGTTTGTTTTGCTTTTTGGTTGCCATTGGATTGTATACGGAGACTAATTTATGTTGTCGCCCATAGGGCGTGGATTAGCCAAATCCGTATCTTCTTAGATTTGGGTTTGGGTTTGGGTTTAAGGATACGTTAGTCTCATTTGAGACTAAGATCAACTTAAACGTATGTTAAGGATACGTTAGTCTAATTTCAGACTAAGATCAACTTAACGGGATCGTTTAGATCCAACAAAAGAGCATTCGGGCTCTATTGTTTAGTTTAGGGACATTACGGTTGATTACCAGTTTAAGGACATGGTGGTCCAAGGTTAAGGACATCATAGTCCATGGGTTTAAAGGACCCCACAGTCCGAGGTTAAGGACATCATAGTCTATGGGTTTAAAGGACCCCACAGTCCGAGGTTAAGGACATCATAGTCGGTTAAGGATATCATAGTCCATGGGCTTAAGGACCCCACAGTCCGAGGTTAAGGACATCATAGTCCATGAGCTTAAGGACCCCACAGTCCGTAGTTTAAAGACGTCATAGTCTATAAAGTTTAAGGACATCATAGTCCATGAGTTTAAGGACCCCACAGTCCATGGAATGATTGGTTATCGGGACCCGTCACCTCTCTGAAGACATTAAAGGATTACAACGACAAATATCAAAGGAGTGAAGAGATGTACCCTTGAACCAATGTTGATTGGGAAATCTGTAGTCTAATTTGGGACTAAGATCAATTGATTTGATTATGAGCATATGGGCTCAGTTAAATCTGAATTGAAGTCTTATGGCCAACTTGGGCTAAGTCCAATTAGGTTTGAAATGTTGGACCTTTGTTTGGACCGTTGAACATTTGTCTGGGTTCAGCCCCCCATTATTTAGCAATGCTTAAACAGGGGTTTGGGGTTCTGACAACATTTTGTTTTTGGCTGAGCACTAACCATTCACTATAGCTCTGGGCTTTACTTTGCATATCATATGAACTGATCAATTTTGAGGTTCAGTTGAAGGGGAGTCTTGCCTCTGGAAGACTTAGTCAATTTAGGCTAAGACCAATTTGAATATAGTGTTAAACACTAGCACATATTTGACGATTACGTGTTCCCACGTGATGTGCTTAAAACAGTGTTAAACACTAGGGACAAAACGCTCAAAATAGTGTTAAACTCTAAAAATGAGATGGTCACGTGAGGCACCTGAGAATTAGGCCAAACCTCCTTTATTTTACTCTCAAAATCTGCCAATAAGTGTTAAACACTTAATCTTTGTAATCATTACGTGTGGGCAGGTGATAGTGCCCATGTATTAGGTATTAATGCCTCTATTTTCTCTCATTTGCCCTTTTTAAAAAGTGTTAGTCAGGGGTCACGTGGGGACACGTGAGGCGCCCTAAATCAGTATTGCCTTTGGCTTTGTCCCCGTTGGTTTTGAGGGTCACGTGTGAGCACGTGAGACATTGCCTCCATACTTGTTCTTTCTAATTTTTAGGAGTCTGTTTAAGGGTCACATGGGGGCACGTGACCATGTCTCATTCTTTCTTTTTTACTCATTGAGGAGGAGGGTCACGTGTTACCACGTGACCAGGTTGGGTATTGATTTCTTTACGTGCATGGAGAGTTTTAAATCCCTTGTTATAAGAATTAAATTCCTTTATTGGATCAAACCCTAATTTCATTTAGAGGAATTAAATTCCCATATATATGGAAGAATTAAATTCTTTAAACCCAACTCTCTCTCTAAATTTTGGATCTGCATGGCAGAATCTTCCCAATGAGAATTAAATTCTCAACTTATGGGGAGATCTGCTTCTGCAGATCTTCAACCATTATGAAGAACTAAGTTCTTATTTTAAGGGTTAAACCTGTTTCTGTTAGAGGAATTAAATTCCTAAGTATTTAGAGGAATTAAATTCCCTAAACTGAATTCTCTCGTTAAGTTTTGGATCTGCATGGCAGAATCTCCCCGATGAGAATTAAATTCTCAACTTGTGGGGAGATCTGCTTCTGCAGATCTTCAACTAAAGGAAGAACTAAGTTCTTATTCAGAAGAGTTAAACTCTTAATTTGAGAATTAAATTCTCTTTTTATTTTATGGAGCTTAGATCTCTTTCCCTTTCTCACCTAGGGTTTCTTTTCTCTTCTGAGGAAATCTTCTTTTCTCTCTGAAGAATAAAATTCTCCCTTTTTTTTCTTCTGTTGTTGTCTCTCTCCCAAAAAAAAAAGAATCAGATCCCTCTTCTTCTCTTCTTGGCTCCTATTTATAGGAGAAAGAAAAGAAGCAGTTTGTTCAGTCAATCTTTCATTGAAAGATTTTAATTGATTTTGTAACCAACATGATCTTTTAAATCACTCAGTGAATTTTATTCACCATTGGATTTCTAATCCAAAAGATATTCTATTTATTATTCTTGGTGAATTTCAGGGAAATATTTCCTTGTATAGAATCTTTCTATAAATTGGTGATTTTTAATCATAATTGGATTTTTAATCCAATGGTGTTCCGCTTTACAGAGCGCAATCTTTTTGTTTTGGAAAGATCTAAGGAAATATTAGGGATTTTGATTTCCCTTAATTAGAATTTAATTCTATTAGTTCAGAAGGTTTAAGAGTCTATCACGTGTTAGCACGTGACCTCACTGATTAATATTGGTTTAGAGGGCTCACGAACCCATCACGTGTTGGCACGTGACCCCACTGATTAATTATTTAATTAGAATTTAATTCTATTGTTTCAGAGGGTTTAAGAGCCTATCACGTGTTGGAACGTGACCCCACTGATTAATTATTTCCAATTATTTTATTTAGTACCTACAGGTTTTGCCTGTAAATGGTCACGTGTGGGCACGTGATGCCTCATAACTTTTGATCCCGGATGAATTATGAGGCCCATAATATATCAAATCGAAGGATGTTCCGAGACACTTTCGATACTATCAGAATTTAGCTGTTTCTCATTCGGTAGTTTGTCAAAATATAGCTCAGAAGATACTGGTTCGTATTTTCTTCCTTAGATTACAAGTGCATAGCATATTTGCTCATAACTTTTGATCCCGGATGAATTATGAGGCCCATAATATATCAAATCGAAGGCTTTTTCGAGACACTTTCGATGCCATCAGAATTTAGCTGTTTCACATTCGGAAGTTTATCAAAATACAGCCCGGAAAATACTGGTTCACATTTTTTTAAACGTATCGCTGCCATTTGATACCTTGGGCTCTTTTGCGCAGAAAATTTTTTTGGCGGGAACAAATGCTCCCCACTACTTTGCCCACATAAGTATATACGTGAGTGAAGTAGTGTAGAGTAATTCATAGCGTATGACCAGTTTCGGGTTGGTATATAATTTTCAGAATCATGATATGAGAAGATAACGAGCGGACACAAGCGTCGTCATTTATCATTGACTCAAATCTCGACCCTTAAGGGATATAGTTCCAAACTCTCAGCTCCATGAGCCGCACCCTTCTGTTTCTTTATGTTTTACTCTGGCGTGAAGTAGTTTATATGCTCATGAGTAATTTCTCCATTTCAGTGGCATGTCGCTTTGGCAAGTGTGGCCCATAAATGGTAGATAACAGTTCATCTTGAACTCTTTATAAGGTAGCGATGGCTTAGGAAACAGGGTTAGGATCTGTTGCCTAAGACTTTTCAACTTTATGAGCCGTGGGGGTCTCATAAAAACTTTTCTCCCTACGAGTCGAGAGGATCTCGTAGGTGTATTTTCTCCTTAGGAATCGTGAGGATTCCTAAGTGTACTTTCTCTTGAGAGTCATAAAGATCTCACAAGAGAATTTTTTTCCTTACGAGTCGAGAAGACCCATAAGTGATTGTTGAGTTGACTTGCTCCCAAATGAAAGAATTGCTTTGACGGGAAAATCGAGGGTTGGCTTTATCCGCATTTCACGGAGTCAGGGGTTGACTTTATCTGCATTCCACGGAGTCATGAGGTTGCTCTGGACGTTTCCCACGGGGTCACGATTGACATTAGCCGTGTTCTACGAGACCAGGATTTGCTCTGGATACTTTCTACGGGGTCAGGATTGACATTAGCCGTGTTCCGCAAGGACCAGAATCCGCTCTGAATGCTTCCCACGGGGTCAGGATTGACATTAGCCGTGTTCCACGAGACCAGGATTGGTTGACTCTCGGTTGTCTGTGCATCGCCGAGTCATGGAACTGGGAACTTTGTCGCGGCTCCGATTTGCTGATGTTACGTCTGTTATAATGAGACGAATGTTGAGATGATCTCCAGGCTGTCTGTGAACCGTCGAGATTTGGAATAGGGACTTTGCCATGGCTCCAAGGTTGATTGTCGCGTATGAACCCTGCTGGAATGAGGAGGAACGCTGTTGGTGATCTCTAGGCTGTAGATGCGGCCGTCGAGACTTGGAACAAGGGACTCTGCCATGGCTCCTTTTTGCCGACGTCGTAAATTTCTGCAGAGACACTGATTCCTCTGCGGGTCGACGCGAATCGAGATACTCTCGTCAAGGACGCTGATTTCCCTGAATCGAGGAGGTTGCCAAGGACACTGATTTCCCTGGGGTTGAGACGAATCGAGGTATTTCTGCAAAGACGCTGATTTCTCTGCGGGTCGACGCGAATCGAGATGCTCTCGTCAAGGACGCTGATTTCCCTGAATTGAGGAGGTTGCCAGGGACACTGATTTCCCTGGGGTTGAGACGAATCGAGATATTCCTGCAAAGATGTTGATTTCTCTGCGGCTCGACGCGAATCGAGATGCTCTCGTCAAGGACGCTGATTACCCTGAATCGAGGAGGTTGCCAAGGATACTGATTTCCCTGGGGTTGAGACGAATTGAGGTATTTCTGCAAAGACGCTGATTTCTCTGCGGGTCGACACGAATCGAGATGCTCTCGTCAAGGACGCTGATTTCCCTGAATCGAGGAGATTGCCAGGGACACTGATTTCCCTAGGGTTGAGACGAATCGAGATATTCCTGCAAAGACGTTGATTTCTCTGCGGGTCGACGCGAATCGAGATGCTCTCGTCAAGGACGCTGATTACCCTGAATCGAGGAGGTTGCCAAGGACACTGATTTCCCTAGGGTTGAGACGAATCGAGGTATTCCTGCAAAGACGCTGATTTCTCTTCGGGTCGAAGCGAATCGAGATGCTCTCTTCAAGGACGCTGATTTCCCTGAATCGAGGAGGTTGCCAGGGACACTGATTTCCCTGGGGTTGAGACGAATCGAGATATTCCTGCAAAGACGTTGATTTCTCTGCGGGTCGATGCGAATCGAGATGCTCTCGTCAAGGACGCTGATTACCCTGAATCGAGGAGGTTGCCAAGGACACTGATTTCCCTGGGGTTGAGACGAATCGAGGTATTCCTGCAAAGACACCGATTTCTCTACAGGTCGACGCGAACCGAGATGCTCTCGTCAAGGACGCTGATTTCCCTGAATCGAGGAGGTTGCCAAGGACACTGATTTCCCTGGGGTTGAGACGAATCGAGGTATTCCTGCAAAGACGCTGATTTCTCTGCGGGTCGACGCGAATCGAGATGCTCTCGTCAAGGACGCTGATTTCCCTGAATCGAGGAGGTTGCCAAGGACACTGATTTCCATGGGGTTGAGACGAATCGAGGTATTCCTGCAAAGACGCTGATTTCTCTGGGGGTCGACGCGAATCGAGATGCTCTCGTCAAGGACGTTGATTTCCCTGAATCGAGGAGGTTGCCAAGGACATTGATTTCCCTGGGGTTGGTTGACTTGTTTCCGAGACAGAGTCATTGGATAACGTATTTCCGAGACGGGGTCATTTGATGACGTATTTCCGCGGCGGGGTCATTTGATGACTTGTTTCCGCGACGGGGTCATTTGCTGACGTGTATCCGAGACAGGGTCATTTGATGACGCTGGGTCGTCTGTGAACCGTAGAGTCTTGGAACTGGGGATTTTGCCGTGGTTCCGATTAATGGTGTAACATCTGTGTGCTGCTGGAATGAGGAGGCACACCGTTGTTGGTCTCCAGGATGTAGATGTGGCCATTGAGATTTGGAACTAGGGACTTTGCCATGGCTCTGTTTCGTTGCGACTCTGAGGTCGGTTGTTTACGTCACGTATGCATCTGGTTGAAGTGAGGAGAAACGCCGTTAGTGATCTCTAAGTTGTCGATGTTGACGTCAAGACCCTGAAGTTAAGGATCTTCTTTTGCTTCGTTTGTTGACATTGTGTCTGCAATATTGCGACAAATGTCGAGATTGTCTCTAGGTTGTCTATGAACCGTCGAGATTTGGCTTCGCTTTCTGATGGAGCCTGGTGGGAAGGTATGGTTTCCTCTTTGTTTGTGCCCCTGGATTGTATACAGGGATCGATGTGATCTCACCTGTAGGGCAAAAAGTTTCATTCTTTCATTTTTTTTATTTCTTTCCGCGATGCTCTATCATTTCAGCTTTTTATATCGCGAAAGTCGTGATTGCCCAATCATTTCGGCTATTTTTCACGGTGCCTAATCATTTCGGCTATTTTTTCTTTTTACTCGCTTTTTTTATTGCGAGTTGCCCAACCACTTCGGCTATTTTGTATGCATACATTTTTACTTGCTGATTTCGTTGTAAGTTGCCCCATCATTTCGGCTATTTCATATGCATTTTTGGCTCGTTGACTTTTTGCCACGAGTATGGAACTTGGAATCTGGTGCCAATCTTAGCATCAGTATCGCTGCGATTGGAATATTGCCAGGAGTAAATCATCATTTGCCATGAAAGGACTTGGAATTCGATACCGATTTAGGTATCAGCATTGCTACAACTGGGATATTGCCAGGAGCGAATCATCATTTGCCATGAAAGGACTTGGAATTTGATACCGATTTAGGCATTAGCATCGCTACAACCGGGATATTGCCAGGAGCGAATCATCATTTGCCTCTGTCGATGTCGAACAAAGGTGGCTTAGCAAACAGGGTTAGGATCCCGTCGACTAAGGCTTTTGACTTCATGAGCCGTAAGGGTCTCATAAAGGTGTTTCTCCCTACGAGTCGTGAGGATCTCGTGGGTGTGTTCTCTTATAAGTCGTAAGGATCTTATAAGAGTGTTTTCTTCTTACAAGTCGAGAGGACCTATAAGTGTTTGTTCACCGTGTGAGCATATCCTTAGTCGCTAATGGGACTCTGTTAGGAAAATGTTCATTCGTGCCCGTGGATTGTATACAAGGGTCAATATTGAACCACTTGTAGAGCAAAATCGGGGGGTATGACTGCTTAAGAATAGGTTCAGATCCCTCTAGCTTAAGGCTTTATAATCTTATAAGCCGTGAGGGTCTCATAAGAGGGTTCTCCTTACAAGTCGTGAGGATCTCGCAAGTGTAATTTCTCCTCAGGAATCGTGTGGATCCCTAAGTGTGTTTCTCCTTTGTGAGTTATAAGGATCTCACGCAGGTGGTTTCTCCTTACAGGGTCGAGAGGACCTTGCAAGTGTCTTTTGATGAGATTACGTCCTTTCGGGTTTTCACAAAACTCGCCGGTAGTCCCGTTGTTTTTATTCACGGAGCCCTTTCGGGTTTTCATCCGTGCCCATTTCGCTTATGGACGTACCTTTTTTTTTACCATGTCAGCCTGGGGATGCCGCGGGTTTGTAGTAGTTTAAAGACGTTTCGGTCATAGGTCCGAGATTTTTCGGGCAACGTACGATTACGCAGCTAGATTTTCTCGCAAATCTTCGCATCTTTTGTGTCGGGGGTGGATTTCTTGAAGAGAGGGCTGAGGGCGATTTCTTCGTCAGAGTCGCTTCCAAAGGTGATGACTTGCGATCCCTTGGTGTCGACTATGTGACAGTTGCCAGCGACTCTTTTGCGCTCATCTGTCGTGCTTTTCTGTTCCCGGCGAGCCTTACGCTTCACTCGTTGAACGTGTTGTCGGTGGGAAACATATCCCTGCCACCAGTTTTTAAAGGCTATGCACTCCTCGATAGGGTGTGCAATCCTCTGATGGTATAAGCAGAAGTTAGGATGTATGTCCGCTTTATCAAGATGTATACCGCCAGGAGAATTTCCTCTGAAAGAGGGCAACTTCATTCCTATTGACAGGGCCCTAGGGAATCGTTTCCTTACTTTAAGCTTGCTTTTGCTGGCGATAGAGATGCTTCGATCCGGTTGGGGTGCCTCGACCTTTTCATCCAGTCGTCGGTGTTTGGCTTTTTCGAATATAGCCAGTTCGCGCTCTCGATTGGCTTTGCTTTTCTGACGGGCTTCGTTCAGTAGCAAGTCGATCATCTCTTCAGACGGTTCCAAGGGTTTTGGCTTCGATCCTGCCCCCAGCACTTTTATGCTGTCTTCTATTGCCGAGTGAGCTTCTTCGTTAGTTAACGCCGAATGAGAGATCATGTGGCAACTTGCCACATAGTCCTCAGATTCTCCTGACGAGTCATTCCCGTCATTATTGTCGTTATCTCCGCTCTCAAGGATATTGTTAAGAAATTCTTGGAGTGTGACCGGGGTCCGCGCCTTCTGGTTATATTCCTCCAGCGCGTCAATATACTTTTGCAGATCCGTGCGCTTGTTATCAAACTGCGCGGGCTTTTTGGTCTTCTTTTTCTTCGAAGACTTTGACGGCTGGGCCTGAATGTTTTGTCCACCATCACTATTAACTCCCAATGTTGAGCTTGATTTCAGCATCCCCTCGATAATCTCCGGTTCTTGCGGACTTTTCCACCTGATCGCCGGACATGTTTGAAGATCTTTCAGCAAATTTTTAGTTTTTGCCGAAAGAACAACTTCCCATGGAGCTTATTCTATGAATGAGCACGATGCCCCCGGCATGTCCATCTTTTTCGGAGCATGTGGTTGTGGCGGGTTCACCTTCCAATTTTCAGACAACGCGAATTTGCCTTGCTGGTATTGGTCTTCAACCCAATTTTTTAAGACATAGCAATTTTCGAGTGGATGACCCAATACACGATGGTAGGGGCAGTAATTGGGATCGCTGACATCGTTCGATTGCGGTGGGTGTCTCGACTCCGGTAGAGTAATGAGCCCATTGTGCACTGCCAGTTCAAACAGTTTCCTTGTTTTATCCCAGGGAAATGAGTAAAGACGTCTCAACTTCTCATTGAGGGACTGCCGCTTGTTGCTTTGGCGAACAACCGGTCTCGGGCCACTCGGTTGTTGTTGAGCGTTGGCGAAGAAGATTGCTTTCCCTTTGCCCTTTTCATTCCGAGGCTCCGACTTTGAAGGGGAAGGCCTATGAACCATCTGGTCCATTTGGGCTAGCTTGTCAATCAAGGCCTGGAAAGTAGTCGGCTTGAAAAACATCATGAATTAGGATATGGTCGCCTGCAGATCGAGGTTCCCACAAACATGCCCACTGCAGGAGCCTCTTCGATGCGCTGTTCGCACTTCGACCATAGATTCCGCCACCGTATCGCATACTGGACCCAAGTCACTCCCGGTTTCACCCTGGCATTGATCAGTGCCGTGATTGGGGTACGTTCGCTAGCGCTCGCAAAACGTTGGGTGAATAGCTGCTCCATTTCTGCAAATGTCTTGATAGAGTCATTCGGGAGTTCCGAATACCACTCGAATGCTGTCTCCGACAAGCTGCCAACAAACTGGCGGAGCAGTAGTTTATCATCACCTCCGGTGTTGCCGCACAAGGCTCTGAATTGAGCGACGTGCTGATGCAGATTTCCCGTCCCCTTATATACGTGGAATTTGGGGATCGTGTATCCCGGCGGGTACTTTATTTGGTCATACCAACCCGGATAGGGTCGTCCAGTTTTAACAATTTGCACAGCCACTTCATTCGCCTGATGAACTCGTATCTGCTGAGCGATGTAATCATCCAGAGAGGCTTTTGAGATGGTCTCCTCCTTAGCTGCTGACAGAGCCGGCAGAGGGTTTGATGTCTCTCCTCTATCATCTTCAATTATTACTGGAGGGTCTTCGGCTGGAGGGTCCGGCTGGATCATCATACCCATCATATCTTGGAATATAAGGGCCATTTGTTTTATATTGGCCGCTTGTTCCGCGGCCGCTTTGTCCTTCTTCTCAAGCATTCTCCGAAGGAATTCAGCATCAGTTTCTTGCTCACGGCGCTGCTCCGAGAATATCTCCGGGCTTGCTTTTGGTCCCGTGAGTGCAGCCATAGCTGTTAGCATTTTTTGGAGCTTTTGTTGTTGTTGCTCCTGAGCCTTAGTCACTGATCGCGTAAGCGGTCGATGACCTGTAGAGATACGGCTATCCTCTTTTCCGGATGCAATATAGATGGTGTGCACCACCATGCCCCCAGACTTGGGGCGTTTAGATTCAGTATCCTTGCGATTCGTCGCAGATACCAGGATTTTCTCCAGCTTTCTCCTCTTATGAGCGGTCGAAGTTGAGGGAGCCGTTGCAGTGGGCACCCAAACAGCTGTCGCCTTTTGTGGCTTGACAGGATGATCCTCTTCTCGCTGAACTTTCACCTTTTTCTGTCGACGAGAGTAATCTTGATCAATCACCGATTCCTGAACCTGTCGCCAAAATTTATAAATTTTAGAGGACAACCGATGAGGGGGCTACTCTAGCTTCGCCTTTGGGGCATTCTCCACAGGTGGAGGAGATCTCTTCATCACGGCAGTCGGAGAGTTTTTGCGCACTCTCCTTAGCGGTTCAAAACCGTTCCCAGTTGGAACGGCAGTATCGATTTCCACCGTTGGAGTCAGTCCAGAAGGAGAGTTGCCCCCAGCCTTCCTTACTCGGCGCCAGTGGTGACGTCGAGCATGTCGTGCTGACGGGACCGGCTCAGTTATGGTGGTGGCTTCATCATTCCCCCTGTTCTGGTGGAGGGTTGCTGCCGACGTTATCCTATTGAAAACTGAAGTCCGTTGAGTGGTGATTGTATCTCAAAAACTATCTATTAACTGCAATCAAGAACGGCGTCGCTTTGCAGCTAGCCGGTGAGTACGGGTCGGTCCACAGGGATGTTGTGAATTTCCTAATCGCGCTAACGAGTTAATTCCGATCGGTGTTCGGATTGATTATTAAATCTAAAAAACTAAATCTATCTATACTAAGATTATCTAGATCTAAATCTTGCTAGGGTTAGGTTTAGGAATGGTTTGGAAATGTAAATAAATCTCAACGCTTTCTATACCCAAATTAGGATCTAAGAGGAGTTATGGTAATTATTAATAAAGGGGATTAGATCCATTCGGGAAGGTGTTCCTTCCTCTAGGTTCTTGTCCTTCCTTTATCAATCCTTACCCTAACCTCTATGGAAAACATCACAACCGGGCCTTTATACTACGGTATCACCGCTACCTCGAGGGATAGGGTGCCGTAGGGCGCGGTGTGTGCGTGTATGCATGGAGTCCTATTGATTATATGTGATGGGTAAGAAAGGGATGCGAGATCTCATCTCTCAAAAGCCTTCCCTAAAGCTAACCCTAACAAGCGAGGAGACTACTCGCTCATTAGGGAATTTAAAAACATTTATCTAGGGCAAAGAATGAAAAATTACCTAGGGCAAGAATTGAAATTACCTACTTACTTTACAGATGGCTCTCTCCAAATATCAACACAGGGTTGTCAGATCTGAATTCATGATATGAAAAGAGGCATCGATGCTCTCCAAAAGAATTCTAAATTTTATTCAAAAAAAGAGGTATAGGGAGGCATAAACAAATACAAGGAATTGGGCTTCTATTTATAGGACATAGAAAACCCTAGGTTTACAATTGCCGCATGTCTGCATTTACCAAAATACCCCTAGGAAGACTTAGTCAACGCCGCATTAATTATGGTAAAAAATATAGCTCCTGATTGCGCAGTACGGCCGCGGAACCGCGGCCGCAGCCAGGGTTTGGCCGCGGTTCCGCGGCCAAAAGGAGGACTTGGGCTATGTGTTTTCTGGTGCTGGCTCTGCATAACTTGTACTTCCTGTTTCTTTGGTTCTTTATTCAATTTGGTTTCTCGGTTTCTTCCAGATCTCCAGTGAACATTGTAGCGGACTTTTACCGTTGCTTCGTGACGAAGTCTTGAACTTTGCGCTGCTTTGTACATTGTGAACTGTTCTTCGTGTAGGCTTGACTAAGATCCTTCTATTTGTTGGTCAAAGTCCCTCTTTTGTATCGTCTTTGTCTTTTTCACTGTTTTCGCTCCAAGAACCTGTAACCTGTACTATGTAGCAGACATGGGTCAAAAGCACCTGTTTATTTGTAAAAAGAATAAGAAAGGGGAGTATAATAATGCAAGAATATGATATGAACAAATACCCCCAAACTTATCTTTTGCTCGTCCTCGAGCAAACTTAGTTTTATTCTCAACAAAAACCTAACCTCACTTTCCCAGGGAATCGCGATTGCACTGAGCACGTGCAACAAGCCGTTAAACCTCTAGGTGTCCCTAGTAGGAGGAGTGTTGTCTCCTGAGGGTTTTCAGCGGATACTACCCACAAAATCCTATCAATTTGGCCCATTGACTTTTATTCTCCAATTAGGTTTTCTAACAAGGAATTCTATTATCGTCGACCCGTAAATTATCCACCCATATTCTTCACACCTCCTCATTATTTAACTTAAGATTATATATGTACCGTAGACTTACTTAGCTTTCGGCATCTCTTAAGTTTTCCTTCTAGGGTTCCATCTCCTCTTAGGAATTTCTATCAACTCTATTAAAGATACAAGTTCTATTCTTCATTCCTTTCTCTCATCTAAACTCCAATCACATACCTCTACGTGTGTGTGTATATCACCCCTACACTTGGAAATTCAAATCAAGCAATCATACTCTTGTCCGTTATCCAAAGTACTTATTAATTGGTGAATTTTTAAATGAATTTTGCTTACACATCCTTCATGCGACCGTTAATACTTCTTGATGTACCAACGACCGATTACAAAATGCGTTTGCACTTTAAAGCGTACTTCCTAGTCTTGTAACACCTAAGGCTTTTTAGCAGTGACTCCCAAACCAGTTGGTCTAAGGTACTAGGTGATGAAGCACCCTCGCTAAATATTTTTCTATTTTTGCAGCCTTAAGTAATCACAAAAACCAGTGTTCATTTTTTTTTTCTTTATTCACACTTTTTTTCATTTTTTTCGTACTAAGGACTTTAGACAAGAGCATTTCAAGGTCTCCTCTACTATTCCAAGTTTCAAGGTGCGTGTTAGTGTAATTTGTAGGGTATACATTTTCAGAATCTAGACTTAAGCTAGGAATTATTTTTCAAACTTATACTCTAATAAAAATATCAACTTTTCCTTTGTTTCGACTTAGCCCAAGAAGTGAACTCAAAATTTGCCTATTTCTAAATAAACTACAAAAACATATACTTTCTACCGTTAAACTTTAAGGAAGGTTATTTTTAGGGTTTTTAATTTACTAAGTCTAAGATCTAGTTGTTCCTAACTAGTTAACCTATTTGTCAAACTCAAGTCAAATGAGGCCAAAATTGAATACATTAATTTTTATAATTTTTGAAATTTTCAAATTTTTATGGGTTTTAAAAATAAGTATGCATATGCAAAAATATACATATGAATGCGAAGGAGGAAGACTTACCGAGCATACCCCCAAACTTAAACTTGACAGTGTCCTCACTGTCATGCCATACCAAGAGGGTCAAAATTGTCGGCACTCCCCTGTTTATTTATTAATTTATTTTTTTTATTTTTTGAATATTTTTTATTAGAAAAGAAAACAAAAAATATATATACATATATACAACAAGGTCCTCCCCAAACTAAACAAGGTCTTACACAAGCCAAAGGTTAGCACCAACCATTCAAAAATCTTATCGTGGTAATGGTAGGGTTGGTGAAAGAATAGGGTGGAAATAAAAGAAATGAGAAGCACACGAGACCATGTGAAAAGAAGAGTGGAATATGGTCTCGGCGGAGGAGAAGAATGGCGGAAAAGAGAAAGAAGTGTAGTACGAACTTGAGGGTGTAAATCGAGTGAATAAATTAGCACAATTTGTGATGACCGATGTGTTAAAAGGACTGTGCTAACCTATCAACCCGTCGAGAAATGGGGTCAAATCCCTCAAGATTCGCAAGAAAGCATGGGTACGCCGAACTTGGTATTGGAGATGAAAGCGTAACGGTCTCTTGTAAGGTAGGAAGGACGAAAGGGAGTGAATTAGGGATAGTCTCATTCTCACAGTAGTAAACTGTCTCGAACTTGAAAGATTCCATCAATGGTTCGAAACGACTGTAAGCAACCGAGTCTGATGGTTCAACTAACTCATCTGAAAATTCAAAGGACTCAAACTCGGGCGGTGAGTCATCAACATCGTCCGAAAAAGTGAAACACTCGTAAATGTTATCGGCTGTGAGAACTGTGTCAGATTCAAAGGAAAATTTTTCAAGCTCACAGTCTTCAAGCGTGATATTAGGCGTGGTCGGAACGATGGAAAGGAGAGAGGGTGATTTAGTTAAAGGTTCAAGAGGATGAATTGGAAAATCCGACACATCAAAAAATGGTTCAACCTCAATATTATCCTCAATACTCTCCTCAATACTATCCTCATAATTCTCTTCAATATTTAACTCATCCATGCCATTATCATCAAAATCAAGATGCATATGAAATTCGGGAGAAACATTTAATGACTCGGGATGATGACTTGGACATAAAATTTCAATCAAATCGACAGGTTCATCATCCGAAATAATCCCGGCGTCTATATCCTCAATCAAGTGAAAATCAATTTTTTCTGACACCTCATCAAAAGCATGAATATTTATCGATTTAGGCTCTAGAGTGGGGATGTAAAGGTCGAAAGGATTAGGTGTGGTTTCACTCGAAAGGGGTTCTTCACAGTCTGGCAAATCAAGCACTACAAAGTCACACAACTCGTTTTTATTTTCAACAGGTGAATTATTTAGGACAATCGATGGAAAACCGGAGTTGTGGGCTTCAATTGGGTATGGGTAGGTTTGATTTGGGAATGTGTAGAACTCACTCGCTGCTCTCAAATTCTCACTCTGTCCAACCGCCTCCTCATACATTGAAAAATTTGAAGCTAGTTGGAAACTAGCGACCGGTTCACTAGGTTGTATAAGGGCGGCTACGGACGCATCCACATTCCTAATCATTTTTTTTGTTGCTGCAATGTACGCCTCCAACGACTGTTCCAAACTAGACATGGGTTGTGAAGGGATTTCGGTAAAAGATTCAAAACTGTTTGGATACGTGAAACTCCCTAATGGCTGTGTAGAAGCAATGTCTAGTGAAGGTGGGAAAGTCGGGTAGGACTGGTAGGAATTGGATGGATGGACATGAGTAGGGTCAATATGTGGATAAAAAGGTGAATGGACTTGTTGATTCCTAGAACTAGATGTGTTGAGAGGGGTGAAAGATCGGTTACGAGAATGTGCAATGTGCTCAGCAATAGACATCGGCTTAGGAGTTTCAACAGGACTCGAAAAAGTGGTGTCAAAGTACGAAGGTGGTGAAAGTTGACATGGTTGACACAAAGTGGATTGAAAAGTCGAACTGTTTCTCCTAGACGCTTCTATTTGATCTTTCAAAGAAATTTTGGGCACGGAGGGATCTTCCTTAAATCGACCGAAACAATTGACGTACGAGGCAAACTTAGGTTCGGGATACCAAAGTTCGGAAAGTGATTTATGATGTGGGGTATCCATGATAGAAGAAAGGGGAAAATAAAGAATGTTGGGAGGTGCAAGGATTTCTTAGCGGCAAAAATTTGCAAGTTTTCTAATAAAAATTTTCCTTTTTTCTTTTTCTCCTTATTTGGAAAATTTTTTTAGCAAAAAGATTAAGGATATGCAAATCAGAAAAGATCACTTGCAATCAATTATTATTTTAAGCATAGCGTAACGAATCCTGCACAAGATATGTTATTTGGAAAGGAAAAGATTTTTAAAGCGCACCAAATTCTGCAGGATTTTTTTTCAGAAGATATATGGAGATTTTTGCAGAGGAAGAACAGAGAAGCTTACAGAGCTTTTTTTTTCACGAGCTAAAGACACAAGCGGACCGCGTTTCCGCAGCTAAATGCAGGTTCCGGCCGCGTTTCCGCGGTCAAGGAGAAGGCTCGAGTCCTCAGAAAATTTTTCACGTGCTGAATCAACAAGGTGGCCGCGGTTCCGCGGTCTAAGGCAGGTTATGACCGCGGAAAAGCGGCGCGGTGGGGGGTTCAATGCTCCAAATTTTTTCTGTTGTTCTATTTTTCAAATCTCCCTATGTTCTGATATGTTGTTTTCTATTTCGCTTTCTGTAGATTTCCAGATACGAACTCGATTGTAGATCCTGCAAAATGCAAACAACAAAATACCCTTTCCAAAAATAACAGATAATATATTTTTATATTTTTTAAAGATTTTTTAGATTTTTATGATTTTTTAATTTTATATTAACCCGAAATTGCAAAAAGGAAATAACACGCCATCCCCGGCAACGGCACCATTTGATTGTATCTCAAAAACTATCTATTAACCGCAATCAAGAACGGCGTCGCTTTGCAGCTAGCCAGTGAGTACGGGTCGGTCCACAGGGATGTTGTGAATTTTCTAATCGCGCTAACGAGTTAATTCCGATGGGTGTTCGGATTGATTATTAAATCTAAAAAAACTAAATCTATCTATACTAAGATTATCTAGATCTAAATCTTGCTAGGGTTAGGTTTAGGAATAGTTTGGAAATGTAAATAAATCTCAACGCTTTCTATACCCAAATTAGGATCTAAGAGGAGTTATGGTAATTATTAATAAAGGGGATTAGATCCATTCGGGAAGGTGTTCCTTCCTCTAGGTTCTTGTCTTTCCTTTATCAATCCTTACCCTAACCTCTATGGAAAACATCACAACCGGGCCTTTATACTACGGTATCACCGCTACCTCGAGGGATAGGGTGCCGTAGGACGCGGTGTGTGCGTGTATGCATGGAGTCCTATTGATTATATGTGATGGGTAAGAAAGGGATGCGAGATCACATCTCTCAAAAGCCTTCCCCAAAGCAAACCCTAACAAGCGAGGAGACTATTCGCTCATTAGGGAATTTAAAAACATTTATCTAGGGCAAAGAATGAAAAATTACCTAGGGCAAGAATTGAAATTACCTACTTACTTTACAGATGGCTCTCTCCAAAGATCAACACAGGGTAAGAATAGATCCGCTTTGAGATAAGGCTCCGCAAGACCTCTGCACAACCAAAACTCCAAAGGCATTCTGAACAAGTCCACAAGGAGAACGTATAATATAATTGAACGGTGACCGTCGATCGAAACAGAAAGAATCGAGCGCTTCGAGGTAGCATTCTTATTTCGAATGCCAACATGCAAGTGGTGGCCTTTGACCTCGTGCTCCTCCTGAGCGGAATGTCTTCTTGCCTGCCCTCTCGCCTGTTGTCATATCTGAATTCATGATATGAAAAGAGGCATCGATGCTCTCCAAAAGAATTCTAAATTTCATTCAAAAAAAGAGGCATAGGGAAGCATAAACAAATACAAGGAATTGGGCTTCTATTTATAGGACATAGAAAACCTTAGGTTTACAATTGCCGCATGTCTGCATTTACCAAAATACCCCTAAGAAGACTTAGTCAACGCCGCATTAATTATGGTAAAAAATATAGCTCCTGATTGCGCAGTACGGCCGCGGAACCGCGGCCGCAGCAAGGGTTTGGTCGCGGTTCCGCGGCCAAAAGGAGGACTTGGGCTATGTGTTTTCTGGTGCTGGCTCTACATGACTTGTACTTCCTGTTTCTTTGGTTCTTTATTCAATTTGGTTTCTCGGTTTCTTCCAGATCTCCAATGAACATTGTAGCGGACTTTTACCGTTGCTTCATGACGAAGTCTTGAACCTTGCGCTGCTTTGTACATTGTGAACTGTTCTTCATGTAGGCTTGACTAAGATCCTTCTATTTGTTGGTCAAAGTCCCTCTTTTGTATCTTCTTTTGTCTTTTTCACTATTTTCGCTCCAAGAACCTGTAACCTGTACTATGTAGCAGACATAGGTCAAAAGCACATGTTTATTTGTAAAAAGAATAAGAACGGGGAATATAATAATGCAAGAATATGATATGAACAAGTGGGGATAGCCAATCTATCGAAGGCGGAATTTCGGACAAGGGTAGCAGCCTTGGCGATTTCACCTGGAACAGGAGTTGGAGCAGCCAGTCTTGCAAAGACTGATCTTTTAACAGGAGAAGCCGCTTTGACGACTTCTTTCACTGGAGCAGAGATGGCTATCCGTTTTGGGATGGCCGCTTCATGTATCGCGGGCTTCTTCACGGGCCTACTTAAGCTCAAGCTCAACCTGTCGAAAACTGATGCAGTAGACTTGGAATTGGACGACCCGTTGAGAGGGGTCGTGGTAGTGGTAAGCCGATCGAAGACCGACTTCTTTGGAGCTTCCCGAGATGGCACTGGGGCGTTGAAGCTCATTGGTGGGAATATGGTCCCAAAGAACAATCCCATGATGCCTGTGTCACTTGCTCCACTGGCATCTTGAACAGGAAGGCTGCTTGGGGCCCGTAGGTTACACCTCCAGATGAGGTGGAACGGGAGTTGCAGTTGCAACTGGAGCAGTTAGAGGCCATTTCTTTTTTCTGCACGAGAGAAAAACCAAATGTTAGTACCTCAAACCCAAGGGCAACCATATTAAACCGCGATTCGTTCGCGAATATGACACACGAAGTGTGGAGTGGAAAGAGGAAGTCGTCCCACCGGGCGTGCCAGAATCTGTTCTCCGCCGAAACACAGAGACGCGACCGCGTAAGTTCGTCTTGCCTGAATTTGGGGGCAGATGCTAATTGGTGCTATCCGTCCACCTCTCCGAAGATGCCAAGTTGATTTATGACACCATGTATCGAAGGTTTAAACGGATGCGGTCGATGTAGCAGACTTCATCATATTCCCCCTCATGATGAGGGTTTTTTGATTGTGTGGACGCACTTCCCTGCAGGCGCAAGCCCCTGCAGTTAATTATGCTACAGCGTCGCGGTAACCACTTTCTCCTTCTCCAGATGGTCATTTCGTGTCGTGAGTGTTTGTTTTGCTTTTTGGTTGCCCGTGGATTGTATACGGAGACTAATTTATGTTGTCGCCCGTAGGGTGTGGATTAGTCCAAATCCGTATCTTCTTAGATTTGGGTTTGGGGTTGGGTTTAAGGATACGTTAGTCTCATTTGAGACTAAGATCAACTTAAACGTATATTAAGGATACGTTAGTCTAATTTCAGACTAAGATCAACTTAACGGGATCGTTTAGATCCAACAAAAGAGCATTCGGGCTCTATTGTTTAGTTTAGGGACATTGCGGTCGATTACCAGTTTAAGGACATGGTGGTCCAAGGTTAAGGACATCATAGTCCATGGGTTTAAAGGACCACACAGTCCGAGGTTAAGAACATCATAGTCCATGCGCTTAAGGACCCCACAGTCCGAGATTAAGGACATCATAGTCCATGGGCTTAAGGACCCCACAGTCCGTAGTTTAAAGACGTCATGGTCTATAAAGTTTAAGGATATCATAGTCCATGAGTTTAAGGACCCCACAGTCCATGGAATGATTGGTTATCGGTACTTGTCACCTCTCTGAAGACGTTGAAGGATTACAATGACAAATATCAAAGGAGTGAAGAAATGTACCCTTGAACCAATGTTGATTGGGAAATCTGTAGTCTAATTTGGGACTAAGATCAATTAATTGGATTATGAGCACATGGGCTCAGTTAAATCTGAATTGAGGACTTATGGCCAACTTGGACTAAGTCCAATTAGGTTTGAAATGTTGGACCTTTGTTTGGACTGTTGAACATTTGTATGGGTTCAGCCCCCCATTATTTAGCAATGCTTAAACAGGAGTTTGGGGTTCTGACAACATTTTGTCTTTGGCTGAGCACTAACCATTCACTATAGTTCTGGGCTTTACTTTGCATATCATATGAACTGATCAATTTTGAGGTTCAGTTGAAGGGGAGTCTTGCCTCTGGAAGACTTAGCCAATTTAAGCTAAAATCAATTTGAATATAGTATTAAACACTAGCACATATTTGACGATCACGTGTTCCCACGTGATGTGCTTAAAAAAGTGTTAAACATTAGGGACAAAATGCTCAAAATAGTGTTAAACACTAAAAATGAGGTGGTCACGTGGGGTCACGTGAGGCGCTTGAGAATTAGGCCAAATCTCCTTTATTTTACTCTCAAAATCTGCCAATAAATGTTAAACACTTAATCTGTGTAATCATCACGTGTGGGCACGTGATAGTGCCCATGTATTGGGTATTAATGCCTCTGTTTTCCTCATTTGCCCTTTTTAAAAAGTGTTAGTCAGGGGTCACGTGGGGACACGTGAGGCGCGCCATAAATCAGTCGCTTTATTCGCTTTGGTTTTGAGGGTCACGTGTGAGCACGTGAGGCATTGCCTCCAGACTTGTTCTTTCTCATTTTTAGGAGTCTGTTTAAGGGTCACGTGGGGGCACGTGACCATGTCTCATTCTTTCTTTTTTACTCATTGAGGAGGAGGGTCACGTGTTACCACGTGACCAGGTTGGGTACTGATTTCTTTACGTGCATGGAGAGTTTTAAATCCCTTGTTTTAAGAATTAAATTCTTTTCTAGGGTTTAACCCTAATTTCATTTAGAGAAATTAAATTCCCATGTATATGGAAGAATTAAATTCTTTAAACCCAACTCTCCCTCTAAATTTTGGATCTGCATGGCAGAATCTCCCCGATGAGAATTAAATTCTCAACTTATGGGAAGATTTGCTTCTGCGGATCTTCAACCATGAAGAAAAACTAAGTTCTTGTTTTAAAGGTTAAACCATGTTTCTATTAGAGGAATTAAATTCCTAAGTATTTAGAGGAATTAAATTCCCTAAACTCAATTCTCCCTCTAAGTTTTGGATCTGCATGGCAGAATCTCCCCGATGAGAATTAAATTCTCAACTTGTGGGGAGATCTGCTTCTACAGATATTCAACCAAAGTAAGAACTAAGTTCTTATTCAGAAGAGTTAAACTCTTAATTTGAGAATTAAATTCTCTTTTTATTTTATGGAGCTTAGATCTCTTTCCCTTTCTCACCTAGGGTTTCTTTTCTCTTCTGAGGAAATCTTCTTTTCTCTCTGGAGAATAAAATTCTCCTTTTTTTCTTCTGTTGTTGTCTCTCTCCCAAAAAAAAAGAATCAGATCCCTCCTCTTCACTTCTTGGCTCCTATTTATAGGAGAAAGAAAAGAAGCAGTTTGTTTAGTCAATTTTTCATTGAAAGATTTCAATTGATTTTTTAACCAACATGATCTTTTAGATCACTCGGTGAATTTTATTCACCATTGGATTTCTAATCCAAAAGTTATTCTATTTGTTATTCTTGGTGAATTTCAGGGAAATCTTTCCTTGTATAGAATCTTTCTATAAATTGGTGATTTTTAATCACCATTGAATTTTTAATCCAACGGTGCTCCGCTTTACAGAGCGCAATCTTTTTGTTTTGGAAAGATCTAAGGAAATATTAGGCATTTTGATTTCCCTTAATTAGAATTTAATTCTATTAGTTCAGAAGGTTTAAGAGTCTATCACGTGTTAGCACGTGACCTCACTGATTAAGCAATTAATTAGAATTTAACTCTATTGGTTCAGAGGGCTCAGGAACCTATCACGTGTTGGCACGTGACCCCACTGATTAATTATTTAATTAGAATTTAATTCTATTATTTCAGAGGGTTTAGGAGCCTATCACGTGTTGGCACGTGACTACACCGGTTAATTATTTCCAATTATTTATTTTATTCAGTGCCTACAGGCTTTGCCTGTAAATGGTCACGTGTCTGCACGTGATGCCCGGTCACGTGTGGGCACGTGATGCCTCATAACTTTTGATCCCGGATGAATTATGAGGCCCATAATATATCAAATCGAAGGATGTTTCGAGACAATTTCGATACCATCAGAATTTAGCTGTTTCTCATTCGGGAGTTTGTCAAAATATAGCCCGGAAGATACTGGTTCGCATTTTCTTCCATAGATTACACATGCATAGCATATTTGCTCATAACCTTTGATCCCGGATGAATTATGAGGCCCATAACATATCAAATCGAAGGCTTTTTCGAGACGCTTTCGATACTATCAGAATTTAGCTATTTCACATTCGGGAGTTTGTCAAAATACAGCCCGGAAAATACTGGTTCACATTTTTTTAAACGTATCGCTGCCATTTGATATCTTAGGCTCTTTTGCGCAGAAATTTTTTTTGGCGGGAACAATCTCAGTGCACGATAAATCCTGGCCATCCGATCGATAGACGACTGCGAATGCTCAGCTACATCGGTGCTGGTGAAAACCGGAGCCTTCAGCCTCATTAACTCAGATAACGATACAGTGATAACCTCCTTAGCTGCTGGTACGGCTGCCTGAACAGTAGGCATCAACACGGTCCCCGTAACAGGTGGAACAACCTCCTGTCTCTGTGCTCGACTGGCCTCAACCAACGACCCCATCATCTGGCGCATATCTTGCATACCGGCCTCAAGCCTAGTAATACGGTCCATCGAAGGCGGGTCAATCTTCTCCTGCACAACGGGCGTACCGCCCTGGTCAGTCCTCGTCTTAGACGCGCCAACTCTGACCTCGGCCCTCGCGGCCGCTCTCTGCGCTCTCGTAGTCTTTGGCGATATAAACGTTGGAAATGGAAACATGATTCGATAAGAACATAGAAGTCGAATCATAAGGATGTATATAATCACGGAAGGAATTTCAAGCAATAAGTGCTAAGGTCGTTTAGGCGGAGTACCATATCGTAAGTATGCCGCGGAAAATACACGCGCTACGTCACTCTGCTTAAGCTACCTACTCCATCATACCAAGGTCATTCTACACTCCAAAAGGTAAAACCTAGCGTTCTGATACCAACTTTGTCCCGACCCAAAATTAGGCACGTGACCGGCACTTAAACCACGTAACGTCAATAGGCGTAACGCAATTTAAGTAAGCCGAAAACCCAGAAATCTAAACCATAATAAGAAGTAAATGATAGAAACATTTGGAAATCTCAAGAAAAACTTTAAAACTTAGGTTTATTTTCTTGAAAATTTCGGCAGCACCTCCTTTGTAAAAGCTAGCACCGAAACGGGTACAAATATAAGATATAAGTATAGCATCCCCAAATGGAAGCAAATCTCGCCCAAAGGCGGAAACAACCACCACAACCAGAAATACGACGCTGTAGCGAAGGAATAGACAATATAAATGAAACACAGCATACTGGTGATAAGCAACATAGTAAAGGCCGGCTCACACGAGTACAACACCCAGAGTCACAAAAATATACAATATCGATTCTCACAACTCGTCACTAAGTCAATACATGAAGATGGTAGATGGAGAGTACTAGATACAATAAGATATACAATGAATATCATCGGATAACCGCAAACCCACATATAGTAAAAGGCCTCACAGCCAACCATAGCGGTATCCGCAAAAGTAGAGATAATAAGACGCCCTGCCGCGACTACTCTGAGGGTCAAGCCTGCAAAACACCGTGGAACAACGGGGTGAGTTGCCAATTCATGAATAGTAGATAACATCATACATGTAATCGCAAGTATGCATGAACAGCGATAATCTATCACATGCAATCTGATAGCATAAGTATAGCAATATGAATATACAACAATCATGATCAAGGTACACCATCAGGGTACTATATCTACATGAATCAAATGCATATCAAGTAAATCCTGAATGTGGGATAAATAATAAACCTCATGCACAAATCATCAGCATGGAAAACCCCAGGTGTCCATCAACGACACTCCAAATCCCAAAATATCACAGGCTCCTTCTGTCCAGATCGGCCCGCGGGCTCCGGCAGTACGAATCGGACCATATCCATCTCACGACTCCGGTCGATATCCTCCGGATAACCGACGGGTCCAAAACTATCACCGGTAGGTAGTAGTCCCACTGCCAGGCTCATCGTCTACTGCGGGACATCCCTTTCTTGCCCCGGGGTACCATACCGGGTCCACCATGAACCCGCAAACGGAATCATCCAACTTCTCGCATCGGGTTCTAACACAAATCTCAGAACCGAGAAAACTCATGGTGGACGAATCGAAATATCATATAAAGAGAAACCGAGTTTTCAAAACAATGCATACTTTCTTGAAATATCCTTACGGTTCATAAATCCATAATCACATGAAATCTATATCTCAATGCGTAAATCCATGAAATATGATATATGCAATATAGAACAGTAATATGAGCATATCAAGGGAAAACCGCTATTTAAATGAATCAAGTTTTTAAATATATCATGCGGTTCCCAATTTCTCCACAATCCAATGCAATATCATATAAAGGTGAACATGTAGCTATAGCAAGGTATATTTGTAAGCATGTAGGTATGGATGCATGATACATTTCATATGCGCAATGTAATAAGAATCAATGTCTCAATGTCAATAACCAATACAATTTCACATATGTATATATGTTGTGCGTGTCATGGCAATTACGGATGGTGTCTGTGTAGCATACAATTAGTGCTCGTGCAACATGAACCGCCGGTAATGGTGCAGTGTCCAATGGATACAAGTTCAGGCACAACAAGTAATAATATGCAATGATACTCATGCACAATCTCAATATGTGTATATAAACATGCGGCTAATATCATATCATATCTAACCCTGACGCTTAACGCCATACGGGCGATATTCCCGTAGATGTTAAATCTACCCACCGACGATCTCGAGTTAGGTAAATCCAACCACCTGCTTTCCTTTCTTCGTGGTGTCCGAAATCCCCTCACTCGTCCCTAAAATCACATAAAACATAGCAAGTGCAACTCAGAAATCGACCAATAATACGTACAACTACGTTTTACCGACGCACCGACTCCAATCCAACACTCAAGTGTTCGTCTAGTAGTTAACGTGTGTAGCGACGTCCCAAAACCACCCCAAGTGCAGCAGCTACACAAAGTACGCCAACCGTGTCGGATACCGTAACGCACGTAGTCGTAACACTAGAAACTAGCAAAGTGATCCCAGATTTTGTATACTGTCAATACCTAAAAATCTAGCAGTACCAAACGCCTCTAAACAACTGCAGACAGCTACCTTACAAATCACAAGCCCCAACTCCCCCAAAAACCCGAGCTCGCCGGATCTGGCCCTGATCTCGCCGGTTTTCCTTGATCGGGTGGGGTTCGTGCTTCAGGTATACACTCAGGGTCTCTAGTACAACACTACTATATTGCTAGATTTTACAGTAAAGATTCAAGGTAATAGCAGATCACAGAGACTCCATAATGACACTAAAAATACGATATATGCACAAAACTATACCTTTAGTGTTCTAAACAACAACTATAAGGCAACACAACAATATAAACACCTAATTAACAGTTTAGAGGTTATACATATCCACACTTGCTCAAAAACCCTAGCTTCCCATGCTCCAAGTCATCTTAGTGGCTAAATCATGACTTGAGAAGTGTTTTAGTAGGGTTTAATGAAGGTTTGCTCGGTTTTTGTGATGAAGTAGTGAAGGTTTCAGTTGAGGGAAGAGGAGAAGGAAAATAATTGAGAATGAGAGATTGCAATGAGATAAGAATGAGAGGGGTGAGTGTAGGGAGAGTGTATACCTTACACTTACTCTCTCCCTCTCTTCAATAAATGCAAGCATGCTTGCCCCCATGACTCATCAATGAATTTTGTCACCTCTCCCTTTCTAAAACAAAGGATAACTCTCACAAAAAAAATACTAAGTGCAAGGTTAATATGGCATGGATTTAGTTTAAGATGCCATGGCTAGTTAACAAGGTTAACACTAATTAACCCCCAAGTGCACATGCACAAGTGTGTGCAAGCCAAAACAAATAATAATAAAATATTGATTAATTTTTATAAAATATGAGAAAACTATTTTGGTAATCTTTTTATTAAAAACCCGCATTATCGCTTAATTAACACTAATCACATTCTAAGGTGTTACAGGAATACTTCTGCGGTGGTTGACGCTCACTCTCGGACTGACGATAAGTTTAGTGACTTGGACTTTGAAACTTAGAGATTGATAGGTTTAGTGATATGGACATTGTATTGATTTCTGATTCGATACACATTCTTTATTGTTAACATGTATCGGTTACTTCATGCTCATGTCATTACTCCATGTTTACTGCTTCATGTTTATCATCATTGCACGTATTACACACACACACACACACATATATATTGCTATTGTGTTGCTCTGACGACCTGAGTATGCATGCTCTCAGAGTGAGAAGATGACTTAGCTCGGATCAGCACATGCCTTACCTCGAGGATATTGCGGACATCTACATCAGCGACGTCAGCGCTATCATTTTCTTTGACTCTATCTAGTTAGTTCTATATCTGCTTTTATAGAATTAGTGAGTACATTTCTCATTACCCGTGCTATGAATACTGCTTGCCATGTACTAGTAGAAGCCGAAGTGTGATTACGGCGGGATATTTTCTTGACCGTAAGAGTATGGCTGGTCTAACCATCTCCCGTATTCTATATTTTGGAAAACGGGACGTAACACTTAGAGTGGCGAGAACGAGACGTAATGCTTGATAAGTTCACGATTCCTTCACTCATCAAGCTCTCTCTCGCTCTAGAAGAACCTCGACTTCATGGAGAGCAAATTTATTCTCTTGCTATAAAATGCGATGGAGGACAAGGGGATTAGAGGCAACATGGTGACCATGGTTAAAGTTCTCTCAATATGTCAATATGTACTGGATTAGGTGGGTGGGAATTAATTAATGTTGTGATCAAATCAGGATTTGATATCTTGGAGCTCTATGATCATTGGATATTCTCAACCTCATAAATACTCCGATGCATTGGCGCTTTTCAAAAAATGCATGATGCAAATATAAAATCAGACGAAATTGTTCTAGTCAGCATGTTTTTGGCTCGTGCTCATTTATGAGCTGCTTAATTGTATAATTTATTATTACTCATGTTAATGTAAATTATTTTGGTTGTATTTAGTTGGAGCTATAATGAATTTCATCATATGCGGCTCTATTTACTTGCCTAATGATGAATTGAACTAGTTGCTAGATTTCAGTTCCAATAGTTTGAGCACCGAAGAAAAATCAAGAATCTCTCCTCCCAACACGATCTTTCACGCAAAATCAAGAAATAACTTCATCACAAACAAATCTGTCGATGTGCCAGCTCTTGAAATACCCCCTATTTGACAGCTCTTGAAACAATTGTCGGCATTAGAAAGCAAGTGCTCATATCAAAACCAACGGAACAAAAATAGGGTTTTTACCAAAAGTTAGGATTGCAAATAGGCCACATGAGGCTAGAGAATCGTTGAACTGCTTCAATTGTAGCAGCACCATCGACGCCCACGCTCTCATAGGCCATGGTTGGTATCTGGACGTAACCATTGGAACGTACATCAGAAGAAGAATTCTTCAATTTAACCTCAAGTGGAAGATCAAAGAGCACCAATATCGCTTTTTCGAAGAGATCCCGTCGGAGCTTAGTGCTGATGCGATCGTAGATGGCTTCGAAGCAGCCGTAGGTTTCTAAGGCTTGAACAAGCTTTGATCTTGCAGTCTCCCATCATTGAGTTTTTAGGTTTAGATCTAAACCAGAGAAATCAATTACTGGTAGTTGAAGCTGCTGCTGCTTATCCTCTAATGAAGCCAACATATATTTGTAGGCATTAGAAAGCAAACATAATAAGCTGCAGCTGCTTGTCTCACGTCGTTGCAGTCTCAACATATATTTTATCTTGATTTTGTCGAAGATCGGAGATAGAGGAAGGATGGATTAGGTTTTTTCTCTCTTGAAACGGATAGCTCGGAGGAAAGGGATCGGAGATAAATGGAAGAGGGTTTGTTGAGATGGAGATAGAGAAGAGGTTTGAAAGAAAAGAAGGGCATTTCAGTTATTTCATGTGAATTTTAATGCAAGGGATTTCCGGGTAACGTTTGGAAATTTAGGGTGGTTTTTGTCCAACGGCAAGACCATAAGAGGGTTTCTGAATATTAGCAAAAACCACGAGCGGGTTTCTGTTAAATAATAACAAATGGTAGTTTGTGCAACCTATATCTTAAATTTATGGCTATGAATTTACTACTAAAGTACCTGCAAGGTGCCTCCATGCACATGCATGAGGCCAATGCAAATTTTGTTAATACTTAGGGGGCGCAGTAAAAATTTTCTCTAACCCTAAATGAGGCAAAATGCAAATTTCCAAGAAAAGCAAGGGTCGGGTTTAAAATTTCCACGGAATCTTTGAGTTTCTGTGTGGGCAAAGTTGGAGGGGCCAAAACCAAATTACTCTAAAATCCTAAGGATGGGATTAAATTTTCATGGAAAAACTCCTAAAGAAAGCTTGAATCTGGAGGCACCTTACAGCTTTTATAATATATATATAACAATAATGATTGCCTGCACCATTTTGATTTTCTAAAATTTATTTGTCAAGCATGTGCTATTAACGTGATATTTCTAGAGGCGGATCTGGATCCCGGTCCGAATTCATTCAAAATATTCAGAATTCAAACTTTAAACTATTACTCACAGAAACAAAAAGACCCAGAGAGCGGCATCAAATGGAACTCGTGATGGTGATGTACAAGAACCTAAAATTATTCGGAGATTTCCACAAAACAAGCCGGTTAATGAAAGGGCTGTTAAAAGTAAATCGAGGCTCTTAGAAAACTTTTTGACAACGGCACACTGTGATATTTTAGTATCTACTGTTGATTTCTGTTAATATATAATCTATACTCTAGACTATTAACCATTTCATAATGATGTAGATGTCTAGTGCTGGCTCTTAAATTTCATGGCTAATTTTCATGTTGACGGTGTTGATGAGGTTGAGAAATAGAAAGAGGAAAGCGTTCAAATCAAGGATCTATTGCAGCATCATATGGGAGTCTGCACGCTTGTTCTTTTTTGGTGATTATTAAATTAACTATTTGCTGTAAAAATTATTTATTTTAATTTCACTTAAAGATGAATTAGTAGATATAGTATTCTTAGCCCTTTGATATTTGATAGAACACAAACTTTGTAATTAAACATTGTTATATAGAATTTAGAGATTCAAAAATTTTGGATATCACATGTCCAGCCTAAATGAATTTTGCAGCAATACAGAAGATATCTAGGCCTTGTCTTTAATATCTTTTTCATGAGCTTTAAATCTAAACCAATTTTGTTAAATATTATTATTATTCTTTTTTGGTGAAAACACGAAATCTGGATGAAGACAAAGGAAATGAAAAGGAAACTAAAGATTTTAACATAAGATAATATATAGTGTGGCTTTAGAATTAGTTAGGTTGTAATTTCTCCCAAAATAACATGCTTCCCACTAACATCAAACTTTTAAATCATAATTAAATTTAAAATCCACTGCGTAACTTAGAACTAATGGTGGTAGAGTCTAGTGTTAAATTATTGTATAAACTGTGAGGGTTTATGCTATATATATATGGGGATTCAAAATGAATATAAATTATAAATAAAAATTACTTTTTAATGTAGATAAAGTGCGATCATAAGATTTGCAATTATTAAGTTCCCAATTAATATCACTTGATTGATAATCAAGCGAGCATGTTAAATACATATTATTTGTTAAAAAAAATAGCTAAAGATTAAATCACAGATCAAGAGAACCAAAGAGAAACCACGAAGTTTCCTTTCCATAAACATAAACCCATCAAATTACACGGCAAACTTTCCACAAACCATCAAATAAAACCCTGAACACATGAAACCACAACCAGTTGACGAAAGCAAACCCTAAGCCCTTTCGCCTCGGATCCTCCTCGCTAGCTGGATGTCCTTGGGCATGATCGTCACCCGCTTCGCATGAATCGCGCAGAGGTTGGTGTCCTCGAACAGCCCGACGAGGTAAGCCTCCGCCGCCTCCTGCAGCGCAGCCACCGCCGAGCTCTGGAACCTGAGATCGGTCTTGAAATCTTGGGCGATCTCGCGGACCAGTCGCTGGAAGGGGAGCTTGCGGATCAAGAGCTCCGTGCTCTTCTGATACTTGCGGATCTCCCTCAAGGCGACGGTGCCGGGGCGGAAGCGGTGGGGCTTCTTCACGCCGCCGGTGGCGGGGGCGGACTTGCGGGCGGCCTTGGTCGCCAGCTGCTTCCGCGGGGCCTTGCCGCCGGTGGACTTGCGGGCTGTCTGCTTGGTTCGCGCCATCGGATTAGGTTTATAGGGTTTTGGGGGATTTTTTTCAGTGATGTTTGGAGATTCGGGGGAGATTGGGGGATTATAAAGGGAGGGGGGGAGGGTTTGGAAATTTGGGAATTTTGGCGGTAGTGGATTTGGAGCGTTGGATTGGGTTTTGAATGGACGGTGGGTGTTTTGTTTGGAAGGACCACGCGGATCGCCATCCGCGGCACTTGCTTGTTTTCGCTTGGTTCGTGTTTTTTGGTTGAGCCATTATTTTACCCTTTTTTTTTGACCGTTTGAATTAGTATGGACCTGACCATGGTTGATGGTTAGAGCTGGGTTTCAAAGCCATACTCCTCTACATTCAATTGGAAAGAGACGTTGCTACATATTTCCTTAGCACGGTATGTTTGTCTTGTTTGAGCTAGCTTATATTGATGTGTCGGATTTTATGTAGACATGTAAATGAATATCTTTACAAGCGTTTTTACTGTTTACAATAAAACAAAAGTAAAGAATTTGAATAAATGAATGGTATTATTATCGTTGTTGTTAAGAAAAAATATCGTGAATGATCGTCACTGTGTAACGGTAGATTAATATGAAATTTGGTGCAACTATATCTTAGAAGGCAAAAATCAAGATAGACGGTGCCGATCGTTTAAAAAACGATGTGTAGAACTTTTTCGACTCCATAAGAGAGTTTTCTTCCTAAGGCCTTTATCCTTCATTATTCTCTCTCTCTCTCTCTCTCTCTCTCACACACACACACACACATATATATATATATATATATATATATATATACATACAGAGAGATCGTGTAAAATGTGTCTGTCTTGAAAAAGATTGTGACCTGTGTTCCCCCGTTTAATCACATGAGCCGCCTCATTTTCATCTAAGCCTAAGAGGGGAAAAAGAAAAAAGCTCAGCATCTAAGCCCATGGGGAAAGGGAAAAAAACAATAGCAGCATTATTTTCTCATTCACTAAACAATGGAAAAGCCTTAGAAGCAAGATCATCAACTTCTGCTCTCCCCATCTCAATTCAGGGCTGGATGGAGAGAAATCTGTCTCAATTCTTGGAATTAACCGTTTGCCCTCGGCTTCCTCGCTCCTCCTTTCATGTGACTCGCCTAGTGTTTCTCTATTGCATCCCCCCAACATCATACGCGGCTCTCTCATCTTACTTGAGATTGGATTAATTTTGGTCTCAATCATTTTATATCGCAGCCTACAATCTCTTAGCTGTGATAATAATTAATTATCTCAAATTATTTTCCAGCAAATTATATAAATTTTGAGTTTCTTGGCTAAATTTTTGTAACCTTACATCCTGATTTGGTTTCGGTAATAAGAGATTTGTCTGGTTTGGATTTAAAAATTGGGATTTTTCACAATTTTGCTTCAGAGTTGAAGGAATTAGTTTTGATTTGTTCAAGTGGAAAATGCCGGATTGTCTTTGATATTGTTCAAATATGGCAATTAGAAATTTTATAATTCTGTGAGAAGATGTTGGTTTTGCTTCAATTTTTGGGAATTTTTTGGTTTTTGATTTTGGGATTAGTTGTAAGGTAATCATTTTAAACAAATGCTGGTTTGGTTGAAATTGTGGATTTTCTTTTTTCCATTTGGGTTAGAAATAATTCTGAGTTCATGACGAACTATACATTTGGGCGACAATGATGATAAGTAGTCTATCTAGATTACATTGTTTGAGCTTCAAATTTGGCATTTGGAGACCGATGTCGATTGAATAAATAGAGGGTCACTATTTTGTATAGGCTACTTTGAGCCGTGTATTTTTTGCCTTTATCTTTTCTGTCCATGAATTTATTCTATGGACTTGTTAACTCCACTATTGCATGAAAATACAGACTTTTGAATGAATTTTCCTTGAATCTATCTATTTATTTTCTTACAAAGGATGCACTCGATCGAACGATTGTCGATGTCAATTTTGTCAAAGGATTCTATTCTCCTGCATCCTTCCAAGTGTTGGCAAAGCGCAAGAAATTTGTAATGAGTTTAGATTGTTTCGATCTATCGAAGGATTGTAAAGCTAATATCAAATTTGAACGGGTTGGAAGTATTGTTAGATGAATATTATTTGTTTGAATTGAATATATGCTTTGTAATCATGAGTTTGATAAGTAAATCAATAAATTATGTTTGTTGGCTCTTGTTGTGCATTAGATTTTGATTATCTCTCATATTTCTCATTTCACTTTGTATGATTGCCTAAACTTGAAATCTAAACCAGCAACTTGCAGCCTAATCTTAATATTTAACCTTACCCATAAACCGAATATGAAGCTGAAGCTAGAACTAAACCATATTCTGAAATCCAAGCATGAAACTGAACCAGAAAACCTATAGAATTTGATACTAAACTCATGCAATAGCATCCCAGGATTGACAAGAGAATGAATACATCCCTAGTTCATAAGATGACAACGACACCATATATATGTTGTTAAAATAAAGAAGATAATGCTTCATAAAAATGATGGATATAGTGCTCTCAAGGCAATTATGATAATTGAGGGAGGATCTATACGTGTAGAACAGTCTTATTTTTCTTTATCATTTATGTGTATACATTTTACTTATTATCACGTATCGCTAATATATAATGATAAAGCCCGTAGGATCTTTGCTTCACTATCAGAATTATTATGGCGATCATACTAATGGGGCCTGGATAGGCCATAAGCACATCCTTAAATATTCTAGTCGTAGGAGTATCGAGATTGGGCATCGATATTCCAGAATAAACTAGTGTATACGTTTCTTGACCCCGTATAGGGCGATAGATGATCCCATAGCTATTGGTGTTTGACACCAAAAATTGTATACAGGTGCTCATTAGATTATAGGTTACATTGGACGGCCTCATCAAGAACTCCTAAATAGTATTATATCTATTGTCCAGATAGTAGTTCTCTGGTGATGATAGTACATAGTAGTCTCTTGATCTGAGATCGCCATACAGTCATGTGTATGTTCCCACTATACTTTGATTACTACCCTACCAAGGCTCTACTGAGTTGTGCAAACAAATTTAGTTGGGTATAGTCCCGAAGCACATGGAGCCAGTGAGCGGTCGAAGGGATTCGTCACTCCCAGTATAACAAGTCGATATCATGCTGTGCAGGACATGACTATAACTAGAAGTCCGTAGCCACAGTAGAAGAGATAACTGATAAGTGTGATCAGTTATATTTCTGATGGTTATGAGTCCTTTGTCAGCATGACTTATCGGGTTATTGAGGGTCTAACAGATTCCACCCCAGACCCGATATGCGATACTCCTTGGCGAAGAGACCAGACTGTATGGTATTTGTTGCTGATAAACTCTGTCGGGTCCGGATGAGTTCACTCCTGTATTTATCTTGCTCATACCTGAGTAGTCGTGTGCAGCTAGTACCGCTGACAAACTTGTGGATTAACCCGTTAGGGGATTGAATCTGAAATTATTTCAGATTAAATCGGATATGATGATGTTTAAACTACTGCCTGCGTATTGACAAATCTTTAGAGTCCCGCAACGAAAATACCTACCCGAGTAAAATGTGATGTGGCATGCATATTGGATACGTGCATGAGTTCTATTAAATACGTATATTGTATATACGCGATTTAATCGGATGACAGGGATACTGGCCGGTTTATTTATAAGTCGGAATATCAAATTAAGTGTTGACTTGATAACCATATTTTATATGGTTTTTAGTATTGTGTATATAATACACACTCTCTGTCCAGTGGAAGATATTGATGGCTAATAGTGTATGTGATACATGTTGGGTATATGTATTGGATACATATGTATCCTCTAATTCTGTATGTGTGTGTGTAAGAGAGAGAGATATGTATGTATATTTATAAATATATATATCTCCACTCTCATTATAGCAATAAATAAATGCATGTGTGTGTGTGTGTTTCATTTGATGGCATAAGATAACCATATATAATGAAGGTGAGGCCCTCTCTAACTCTCTATGACAACAAAGAGGAAAGAGAGAAGAGAGGTGAGATGCTTCATACTAATTTATGAGATGAAAAAAGAAAAGGCAAGAAAACCCCATTTACAAGCCATCCATTTTCTTCTTCCTCCTCTAAGTTCTTGAGCTTGCTCACTTGAAAATGGCAAGTCTCCCATGAGTGGAAGGAATTGAAAAGGACAGAGCGTTTATTCATCACATTACCTATCTCCACACCAAGCAAGTCACTAGATGGAGTTTCTCCACTTGAATGATAGAGATGGAGTTTCGGACTTGCAACTTTCACCGCGGTTCATTTACGGCGAGGCGGTCGGCTTGTACACTTTCCGGAAGCTCGCAAAGTTTAGCATGGGTCTTCCGATGGAGATTGGACACGCTATAAAGATTGTAGCCCCTCTACTCTTCCTGTTTAGCTCTCCTGAGATTTTGATTTTGCAATTAGATATGTAAATGATATGATCTTGGTATTTGGAATGGTAGCTATGTTAGAAAATCGTTGTTTTCATATTCCACAGGGTCCGTGAATGTTATGACCCTAGCGATGTTCGCAAACAAAAACCCAAAAATATGCAGGATAAAATTGATGTTTAAAATTAACAAATACTTGATTTGCAATTGAAATTAAATTTATAACCAATATGTTATTAGAAAAAAAGCACAACAAACCGAAACAAAGACTTAAACTTAAAATGATTGTATAATAAAAAGTTAAAATAAGAAGCAGACGAAGAGTTACAAACTACTATATATTTGAAGCTAATAAACTATGGAACAAACTAACTAAGCTGAAATGAGAACTTCAATTTAAATATAAACTTCCTGTTTTATAACAACAAGCATTCATTTGAAGTTTAACAAAATCGAACACTTCTAATACAAAATTTCAGCATATGCTTTCAGCAACAGTTTATAACCAAAACATTTAAACAGTTTCAAGAGTACTCTAACGATTAAGCTTGTTTTCTGCTTTGTTTCAACTCTCGATTCATTCCATTTTTAAGCAACTCCTGAAATATGCAACAAGAAAGACATTAAAAGACGTTAAAAATCAGAGTAGAACTGATTTTTGCATTCAACAAAAGCTCAAATACCTCCTTAGTAAAAACAAAACGATAATCCCAATGATATTTACTCTGTAACACCTGAAATAGAATTATCCTACAATAAAATTAGACATGTTAACAAACTTAAGATTAAATTAATATAGATATGACTTTATCACTGAAATTAAACTATTACCTCATTCTTCATACAAGTTCTCATGTCGTGTCCCTTTTCATGACATGTGCTACAAGTCCGGCTTGTTGATTGTGCTCGTGCTTGTGACACGTGAATTCCTGATGGAATCCTCGATGTCTTTGCTAGATGCCCTTTACGAGACACTTTCTTAGGGCCTTTAATAGTTATATGGGCCGATATAGCACTGCAAGAACCCACTTGGCTGGATGGTGCATTAACTGGATTTGTATTTGTTGTACTAATCTTGTCACATTCTTTCCTAAATTATTCACCAATTTAATAGCAATGTTATAAAATCTTCGATCTTGTGACACCTTCTCAATAACTTTGTCAAACCCGCCATTTCCACCATTACATATGTTTCTTGAACTACTTATACCATGTGTTGTGCTATGTCTAGCCTTAAGTGTACATCTTGAAAGAATATAGAATTCCGGAATCTTTTCCATATCATACTTTTGCATCATGATATGCAATATATGCTTACAAATCAATCCTTCCATCTTGAACTTTGCACAAGAACATAAGAAAGTATGATATTCCATATTACACTTCACATAACGAGTACCCGTCTTTCCTTTAACTTTAAAAGACACATTATAAGATGTGATTGGCCCTTCTATAAGATCATCAACATGACGACATAACAACACACTTTTGAACTCCTCTTGAAAGATACGAAATATATTTCTTGTGTATACCTCAGCCACATGCGCTTCCAATTCATGCATATGTTTAGTTTCCGGCACTATTCTTAAGTGCTAAGTGTCTTCTTGTTCTTCTTTTGCTCGACAAGATGCTAAAGCATTATTGTATCGTCCAACAAATTGATATAAAGGAGTCATGGAATTGACAAAGCTATCGAAAAATGCATTTATACTCTCACTATTTTGGCTAGATAGCATGCCTGCAAAGAAGGTGTCATGTAAATACGCTTCGACCCAATGATGATATTGGTCATACATGCTTTGCAACCACTTCCATGCTTTCAACTCACTTTCTTTCTTTATCGGCCATTAAATCTTCTTTCTCGAGCGTCAAATATTGAAAATTCTTTTTATATTTATTATTTAAAATCAACCAAAAATTTTCAGCCTTTTCAATTGTTTGCCTTCTTCTAAACCAATTAGTGTAGTCCTTATTAAAATCGGTACCATATGAACATCGCAAAGACCGGAGATGTTCATCCTCATGCAGCCCGATATGCCAAATGCAATATCGATGATGGGTATTTGGGAACACTTTTTTAATTGCATTACGAATTGCCGGGTCTTGATCAGTGATGATTTCATTTGGAGTTTTCCCCCACATACATTTCAACAAATTTTGAAACAACCATACAAAGGTTTCCTTCTTCTCATCGGCCAAAAGAGCGCATCCAAAAAGAGTAGATTGGCTATGATGGTTAACGCCTGTAAAAAGAGCAAATGGCAACAAAAACTTATTGGTCTTGTATGAGACATCAAAGACTAGCATATCACTAAATTGCAAATAAGTTGTTCGCGCCCTCCTATTAGCCCAAAAAATGCTTCTACAAATGTTTTCCTCATCCACCTCTACGGCATAATAAAATTGATAATCTGCAGTTTGACTTTGAACAAATTGTTGAATCATAGACATACATTCGTGGTCTATATTGCTATTTCTTTTAATCCTTAAGATATCGATGATTTGTTACGCGGTGATATTTGTAAGATTACTCCCGCCTGTATTATTTAATATCTTTGAAATCCCCGATGGTCCACAACCGGAATTATGGATCTGCTCCACCAAAGTGAGATTTGGCTTTTCGCGATAAGAACGCAAATTAGCAATCTTAGAGAGTATAGATATCGGTGTGTGGTTGTGTTCATCATTAAAGGCTTTAACGATGTAACCGCCCTCGTCGCATAGGTTAATTTTCATTTTTGCCACGCAACCTCCTCTTTCACATCCGCGACATTTCACATCTCTTCCAAATTGTCTCTTATCATTCAAGCTCTTGTGACCTTCTTGACTGCAAACATATAGCCTCTTTATGTTTTCACCATCACCCCCCTTAATAACCGTTAATTTGCGAACATAAAATCTCCTACTTTTTGCACATGCTTTATAAAATGAATATGCTTTATCTTCAAATGTAAACAGCATACCAATATATGGAATTCCTTTCACCATATCATCATGTATTTGCTCCGGTTCCTCCTGTTGGCTATAGTGCCCTCAAGGCAATTATTGTAATCGCAGGCATGCGATTATAATGATTGAAGGAGAACCGATACAAGTAGAACAGTATTACTCGAGATAATAGTATGCTATTTGGTTTGACTTTATCATTATGTACATGTATAATGTGGTATTACGGATCACTATTACGTGTTGGTAGAGCTCATCGGATTCTTTCTTGACTATCAGGATTATTGTGGCGATCATACTTATGAGAATTGGGTAGTCTATAAGAAAATCCTTAAATTTTCCCAGTCATGGGAATACCGAGACTGGGCATCGATATTCCAGAGTAGACTAGTGTATACATTTCTTGATCGCGACGAGGTGCGATAGCCGGTCTCACAGCCATTGGTGTTAGTTAGTTACCAAAGATTATATGCAAGTGCTCATTGGGTTATTAGTTACACTGAACGGACTCGCCGGGAATATGCTAGATGGTATTATACATATTTTCAGATAGCAGTTCTCTAGTGACATGAGTACAACGTAGTTTGTTGACCTGAGATCGTCATTTCTCTCATGTGAGTTCCCACTGTGTTTTGATTATTATCCTACCACGGCTTTATTGAGTCGTGCAAACAGATTTTAGTTAGGTACAGTCCCGAGCCACATAAAGGCAATGAGTGGATCGTCGAAGATTCGTCTCTGCCAGTATTAGGGGTAGATATCGTGCAGTGCACTGGTGGCCATCACCAGAAATCCTTGGGCAAGGTTGACGAGATTTACTGATTTTGATCAGTAGTTTCTCTATAGGTAATGAGCTTCACACCGACATGATTTATCACATTATTTGGGGTCTGACGTTTTCCACCCCGTAGACCTGGTATGCGATACTCTCAATGAGAAGCCGGCCTGTACGGAGATTGTCATTTTCAGGCTCAGTATAGATATAGACGAGTTTGCTTGTCGACCTTCCTTTCATTTAATACCTGGATAGCCGTTACGTACAGTTAGTGTCGCTGACATGCTTGTGGTTAAATCTACTGCCAGCATATTGTCGAGTCTTTAGAGTTCCACACGGAGGGTTTCCGAGCTTCTTTTGGAATTTTTTTGGTCTCTAAAATTTTTTTGGAGTATTGCAGAAAGATGATATTTGTATGTATATGACACGGTATGAAGACAAGCCCAATCTGCAACTGTTTGGCCGCCAAAAAATTCTAAACGGACTCAATTTGCGGCCTGTTTATCTCTGTTTAGCCTCATCTTCGTTGCATGTCTTGGGTTTTAGAAATTGGGATTTTTGTTAAACTTCTTTTTTCCCAGATTTCATATACTGTTATCTTTGTATACGGGCAACGCGAAAATTTTTAAACTCGAAACATTAGCATCGTTGATTATCTTTGTGTTCGTATATGTGTTTGTAAATGTCGTCTAATTGCTATAGGTCGATTAGACGGGGTTGCAAAGACTTGCTTGTGTTGTGATGATATATATTTTGTGATGGTTTAGCCGGATAGTCGTTGTGGATAGCCCCTCATCATAGAATATTTGTATATTCGTTTATTCCGGAATATCGGCCGAATTGTGGCCATCATTACCGCTTCATATATATTCTTATCGGAACACGACCAGGTTGAGGTCTATATTACCATTGTATATTCATTCATTCTTGTATTATGATAACCCTCGGAGAAGTGCTCGAGTAGCCGGGTTCAAGAGTGTGTCAGGTGGTCGTCATATGGTGATGAGTTTGAGCCACCTCGCTTTAGAATTGGTAGGTAATTCGCCGCACTTGTAAGGGTTTAGGATAGACTCACGGTAGAGTGCTCAAGTTACCAGATTCCATGAAGTGCCGGGTGGCCCACTCATATCATTGAGTGATGGTTGCCTTACTTCTAGAATTGACGGGTATCTTGTCGTGCTGGTCGGGGTGTTTGTTCAGGTGATGTTCGAGTTTTCCATACGACCGGGGAACGTTGGTTTTTATTTACGGCTTAAACGAAACACTGGGCTCCTAATTTATCTGCTATTCCATTTTGATTATCGCATGCATGTGATATTTATTCCCTACCTATGATGATGATATATATAAATGTTATATATATTTTGCACCCGCGCTAGCCCTGCCCATGCACTGCCGTAAGTTAAGTAACCTTACGGTGAAGTCTCCGAACCCGATGGCGAATGTGGGTGGCATATAAGTACCTTCTATTTTGGTTGTTTTTGTGATGCTTAGAAACATAAATTGATGGGATCACATTATAAGATTAATGCAAGGAAAACAAATCTAAATGATATTGTCGGAACCAATTTTTAAAACTACTCGGATTTCTTCAAAACCACTTGAGTTCGTTCAATAATATCAAGTTCATTATGTTAAAAGTTTTTTGCCAAAAACCAGTCGTAGCCCTCCGTTATTTCAGATTAGTATTGGTGTTACGCCCCGCTTCCCAGAGTGCGCTAAGATAGGCACGTGACAGAGCCAACCATGTTATCTATAACTAGGAAACATCCTTCCACAGCCACATTACGGCTGTCTAGAAGATATCAAGAACAGGAAAATAAAAATAAACTATCTAGTACATGTCCATGAGCCAGAATAACGAGTCAAGAAATAATATGCGGAAGCAATAAATCCAATAAACAGTAACATCTGGAAAGTATGGAAAAAACTAAACTAACTGGATACTAACAGGCTACTCACTGCTCGGCCGGACGGCGGAAATACTCCTGATCAGCCTGCGACAAAGGTAGATAATCTGGGCCATACAAAACCCAGACGTCAGTGCGTCATAATATCAACAATAATATAAACAGGGAGTAACAGGAATGCAGGCATGAATTATAACATGGTACATGAATGTAATAAGTGAGCAGGGATATAGAACAGTGAAGTGTAACAGTATATGTGAAGTGTAGCGGTGAAACCAAACTGTGGTACTGGGTTAACTACTCTCAAGTTTGTGAAATCAATTTGATAAATCGTCGATGTAACTCAATAGTATTCCGTGCATGCCCGGGACCACGGTTAAGACTCTCGGGCTGAATCCGAGACGTTCCACTAGACAGTAAACAGGTAACATGTACAGACGAATGATGTCAGCAGCAGCATCCCGGAGCTGGCCTAGACCGTAAAACTGATCAGTATAAGTATCGAACTGTCGAGTTACAAATCAGGTTTCATCATTGATTTCCCCATACCCCCAAGTTATGTGTTTAAGTCAGGTATTGATAAATCTGAGACTAATGCTAACACAGGATCAAGAAGGAACAGGTTTGTCTATACAGACAACATGATATGTCCATCGGGACAACATGTCAGGATTGTCGGCATTAGAAACAGGATCAGGTAACATATCAAGTAATGATATATCAGGTCAAGTCAGGTAGTGTACATGTATCAAGTCATGTCAAGTAGTGGTGTAACAGGTCATGTCAGGTAGTGTACATGTATCAAGTCATGTCAAGTAGTGGTGTATCAGGTCACGTCAAGTAGTGGTGTATCAGGTATCAAGTGGGTGCTCATAATCAAACTGCAGCAAGTATGGGTGCACAACTAAAAGCATGAATGCACAAATATTTACCAGGGGTTACCTCATTACTATGTAGGGTGCACAATATCAAGTATGGAGTACTAATATAACAGTAATATGAAATAATGTGACATGGTATGCGAATAGATATAGAATTAATGGTATGGATGCACAAATATCGATTATGGGTTACACTTACAGTTCTAATACTAATTAGGATGCACTTTATTAAGCATGGGGTGTTACTAAAATAATAATATGAATTAATGTGATCTATAGATGCAGTTATATATATTTTAAATGATATGGATGCAAACGGGTATCCGAAAACAGTAAAACTTCAGTATGGATGTACAATGTGATAAACGGTTAACATTTTACTCATATGGATGCATAATACTATACCTAGCATGTAGCAAGATGATTTAGCATGCGACTAGACATGTAAATAATGATACGGATGCACACGGACGTCATATAACAGTAAAATGATAAACTGGTAAATGCAGGATGTACAACTAAACAATATGAGATGTAAATATTCCATTGGGTGCAGTATATTGTAATATAGTATGTAACAAGATAGGTTTGCATGCACTAGATGTGAAATAACTTGTACGGATGCATACGGATGTCGTAAAACTAAACATGGGATGCATAACTAATCATTATGGAGTGTTATTATTCAAATGGATATAGAATATAGTAATATAGCATGTAGCAAGATTAACTTGCCTCGATTGGATCACGCGACGGATACGTACGGCACGTCTGACGTCGGTAAATCGTCGCAACGCACACGCGGCACGCGGGACGGGTCCAGGCAAGGCAAGAGGGTGATCACGCAGGCAAGGTACGTTCACTGGATCTCTCGGGTCGTCGGCGTCGAGCCCGGCTCCGGCGATCACCGGAAAAGCGCAATCAAGAAAAGCAAGAAGAGAAGAACAAGAAGAAGAAGAAGAAGGAAAGGGTGGGGTTTGGTCGTTGTGGTGCTCTGGTTTCAGAGAGGAAGGCGAGGCAAGAGCTAACTCCGATGATGGGGGTTTTTTTTCCGGCGAGGTTAGGTGTGTGCAGTGGGGGTTTGGGTAAGGGTTGTAGTTGAAGGGTTATGGGAGCGCCCCGGTTATCGAACCGTGGCCAAATGCGAAACAAATTTTTTCTAAAATCCTGCGCTACCATTACCCGATTTCCAAGATCGAAACCATTAACCCCAAAACTAGCAAACCAATCACAAAGAGATAGAATGGTTATACCTAATGAACCAAGTCCTTCGGGTCTTCAACCATTTCTAAGCTCCTAGTGATGCGGATCGACTTTGGTCGCCGGTCTTCCTTCATCTTCGATGATCCACCCGAGGGAAACGGCACAAGCTCCAGGTTCGCCAAGCGGACCAACCGACCATCCAAGATAGCTAGTAGTGGAGAGTGAGAGTGTAGAATAGTGTCACTATAATTCTCTCTCAAAATCTAATGCTCATAGAGCAACTATGGAAGATGAGAGGTGATGAAAGCAAGGATGGCATGAGCTCAAAATTTGGCTAAGTCTTTTTGGGTGCATCTGTGAGAGTGAGCTAGAGAGTGTATTCTACAAATGAGCAAGCTCTCTCATCTCCAAAGTGGCCGGCCCTCTTCTCACTCCCAAAAAAATAATGCACCCAAAAAAACATATCCAATTAACAATAAATTATTAACAAGCCCATACCAATCACTACATATGCAAGACATGCTTTGACCAAAAAACCATACCCTTGCCATGTCACCTTTTCCACCTCATTATTAACATATGATTTTCTAAAGAAAATCAATAATGAGGTGGCATCATCTAGAAATCATTCCGTATAAAATACAGAATGCTTCCCGGTATATGTATCGAAATACACATACGCGTATTCGTACGAAAATACGAATAGCCAAAGAGAGAAAATAAATAGTGAGCAATAATACTAGAATACATATATATAAATACATATGTAAATTATTAAATCAAAACTTGATTTAACAATCTGGCTTAATCCTAAGCCGGGTAGTATTATCAATCGTCTGATTAAAGTCTGCGCAGCCTGTGCACATATTTAATCGAACATTTGTATGTACCAACATACAACAACTACACCATATCGCCTGAGCCGTGAAAACCCTCTGTGTGGGACTCTAAAGATCTGTCAATACGCTGGCAGTGGGTTTAACCACAAGCACGTCAGCGGCACTAGCTGTACGTAACGGCTACCCAGGTATTGAGCGAAAGGAAGGCCGACGAGCAAACTCATCCAAACCCCTTCTGAGCCTGTCAGTGACAATATCCGTACAGTCCGGTCTGTTCGTCTAAGAGTATCGCATATCGGGTCTAGGGGGTGGATAAAGTCAGACCCCTAACAACGCGATAAATCGTGTCGGTATGAAACCCATCACTACCTGAGAAACTATCGATCCTGGATCGGTAATTCTCACATACCCCGGCCGAGGATTTCTAGTGATGGCCACCCGTGCACTGCGCGACATCAACCCCCAATACCGGGAGAGACGAATCCCCGACGATCCGCTCACTGCCTCTATGTGGCTCGGGACTGTACCCAACTAAAATCTGTTTGCACGACTCTTTTGAGCCGTGGTAGGGTAGTAATCAAAGCACAGTGGGAACTCACACGAGACAAATGACGATCTCAGGTCGACAGACTAACCTGTACAAATGTCACCAGGGAACTGCTATCTGACTATATATATAATACCAACTAGCATGTTCCCGGCGAGTCCGTCCAGTGTACTCATAAACCAATGAGCACCTGTATACTATCTTAGGTGAACAACTGACACCAATGGCTTGTGAGACCGGCCACCGCCCCTCGTCAGGGTCTAGATAAGTATACACCAGTCTACACTGGAGTATCGATGCCCAGTCTCGATACTCCCACGACTAGGGACATTTAAGGATGTCCTTATAGACCCCCAGCTCCCACGTATGTAATCGCCATCACAATGCTGGTTGTCAAGCGAGAATCCTATGGGCTCTATCAACATATACATGATGATAAAGACAAACCAGATAGCATACTATCATCTCGAGTAATACTGTTTTATCGGTATAGGTCCTCCCTCAATCATTGCAATCACGTACCTGCGATCCAATAATTGACTTCGAGGGCACTACATCCAACAATCTCCCACTTGCACTTAAGGCTAATTATTGCGATGTCGCATACTCACAGCCCGTGTGATACTGAACACACAACTCCTCTACTAATCAGTTTCACAAACCTCGGTTGTAAAACTATTGCGTTCGAGAAATAGCCTCAGTGAGTGGATCCGCTCCAGTGTTTCTTTCTATGTCTCTCTTTATCTCAACTTCGTGGAGAAAACTATCTCCCGAAAAGAGCAATACCCGTCTTAGAATATTTCTGGATATCTGATGGGACCCAGTTCAAAAATGAACTCCAAATACAGCAAATTTCTTAGACTGTATTGTCTACTGAACTCAATCAGTATACAGGGCCATACCTTCCTCAGTATCCGCTTAGACCATCTGTCCAAACTACTGCCCTTCGTCAGAGGGAAAACTATAACTCTGACAGTCACTCTGTCATCCAGGTCACCTTGGAAGCCTGGAATGATAACCGTCTCCCAAAGGAGGCTGCCGTTATCAAATCCCTAGAACATCCACTTATGTTTATAAACTGCTTCCATTCATTTTTCTCCAGGATTGGATTAATATATCAACTTATTGCATCTAGTGCAAAAACAACATCTGGTGTGGTACTTGACATGTCATGATTGACTCAATTGTCTAAGCAAGTGATATGTCAATCATGCACATCCCTCTCCCCTTTAGTCTGTGAGACACCTTTGGAAAGGGTGACTCCTTTACCTGCAGGTTCACCACCATGCCAGGAGCCGTCCATTCTAAATTATTTTTAGAATACTGTCTAAGTACCCAGATTGGGACACTTCCTAAATCTAGATCTAAAACCATAGATCTAGTAACCAGAATGTCTGATATAATATCCATAACCTATATGGAGAAACTACTATGTGACAACCAAAATATAACCGATCATAGTATAGGAATTTTACTTCCTATAAAGTGCATGTCATCCCAAATACCAGGACACACACCCTACTACCTTCTTAATAGATCATTCCCCTATTCTGATGAAGTCAAAACCCATGACTGTCACATCATAAATAGATGATGTATCTCCGCTATATCCGCTTTAGTCTATAAATAGACACAAGCTACTTGTCCACTACGCTTCCGCTGCTCTCACTGATTACGACAACCCTCTGGCAGAGTCATATACACGTGCACTTCTAAAGCTAGTTTAGAATGACGCTATACTCATCGTCCTGCCGGGTCTCATAGTCTGGAACAACAGTAGTGTCAAGTCTGGGTAAACAAGAACCTCCCTGTCACCGTCCTTGAGGCTACCGAAGTACCTCTCGGGTGCCTGAGGTAACCCACCATATCTGCGGAGTGGCTAATAGAATGTCAAACCTGATTGAATCTTTAGGTTCTTATTAAATTTTCAGTAATCGTTTGTGGTTCTGGAATCACTTCCAGTTTTACCATACTCCCACTACTGTTTTCTGAAAAAATCCTTTTTACTAAAACTGTGGCGAGTCAAGAATAATATCACTATTGATCTTCCAGATGGTAGAAAGTTAACCATCGTCAATGCCCGGGATAACCCACAAACAGCCATTACTGAAACATGCGCTGAGTTTATCCGGATTCTGGTTTTAAGCATCAGCCGGACGACTCCCTATACCTTAACACCGTTAAGATATAAATTGATTCTATATATATCTAATATAGAAACAAAGGCACTAATTAATTAGAACCAGATTCAAATTATGCAGCTGTCTCCAATGCATGCCAACTAAATGGAGAGAGGCCGATCAGCATTATTCAACTTAGGAGTGCGTTCAATTATGAGTAACCTGAAAGAGAAAAAAATTTCTCAAAACCATTACCATCAACTGAATACCATACACAAGTATCTACATCTTCGATCACCTTGAAGAATCCCAATACTTGCAACACATGGTTCTCTACTTTATTCTTGTACCTATAACTTCTCAAAACTTAGACTTTGTATCTCTACGAAACACGTGTCTAAATCTGGAGAAGTCACAAGTAGACAGAATATAGTACGAGTACCAACCATTCTGTCTTAATGGACACTGGACAACATACAATACATTGTATAAGTCCCCTGAGTTTAATAACTCAAACCCTGTGCGTCATAGGTTGAAAACTGTACCCAGGCAATTTCCTCAAATATCACCAATTACAATGAATTCCGATATAATGAGGATGATCACCTAATTCCTAATAACTTACTCCCACTCATTATCTGTAAAACCATACAGATGTGAGAATCAAAACTGGTAAATACATACCCTGGAGTAAGGGCCTAATCGGGAAAATAGTTTTCAATTAACAACGCATAGTGAAACTGAAACATTAAAATGTTTTGTAGGGGTATCCTGGTATTCATAGTAATGCCTCTTCTATTATCCAGATTCATGACTGAAACCATATATTTCCTTGCCATCTCTCCAATTCCCTTTATTTGTCTTTACTCATTACCTTATGTACACCTTCGTTAGGCTTAAATGGTTTTCTTCCTTTCCTACCATTCGGCACCAGCCTATGGTTTGGAAGAAGACTATCCAATAAGCATAACAGGTGTACTCTCCTAATCCTAGGAGCACTCGCAACCTGAGAGAAGGTAAGGATAAAAAACAACTGAATAAACCTTATTCCTATTTCTCCTGAACCAGAATCCATCCTCGAAAAAGTTTCTTCGAGTTCGTATATAACCATACGATGGATTTATCCAATGGAATTGGATGTTCGTAGTAATACGGAGTATTCTGGAGAAATACAAAGATGAAGTAGGAGTGGCGATGAAAGTCTTGGTTTGGTCGTGAATAGCAGTCGCATTTTACTTTGCTCTCTTTCTAATCCCTTTATTTGTCTTCACTCATTTCCTTCTGTACACTACACTTAGGCTAATCGGTTTTTCATTCTCTACCTTTCAGCACCTGCCTATGGTTTGGAAGAAGACTATCCAATAAGCGTAATAGTTGTACCGTCTCCTAATCCTAGGAGCCCTCATAACCTGAGAGAAGGTAAAAAGAAAAGACAACTGAATAATCCTATTCATTTTCTCCAGAACCGGAAACCATCCTCGAAAAAGTTCCTTCGAGTTCGTATATAACCATACGATGGTTTTACCCAATGGAAGTGGATATACGTAGTGATACGGGGTGTTCTGGAGAAAAGCAAAGGGTAAAAGAAGGAGTGGTAATGATGTATGCAACTTGGACAATCCAAAAGCCAGTGTTTTAAGAAGGTTCGGTTAATTTGGTCACTGAGTCATAGTCTAGAGTCGGGTCATGGTTGAAGCCAGAGAGAGAGAAAAGAAACACTCAGCGTGCACTCTAACCTAGATCAGAATGGATAATCATTTTATCTAATCTGGATGGCTCCTACTATTTTCTCGAATTCTCCTCCAAATCTAAAAGGAGAATTAGTCGAAATCACCCGAAGAGTAATCCTACTCATCAGTGGGAATCGGGATCCAACTATCATCGCATGATAACTTGATGGAAGCCACTCAAGTCACCACACTCCAGAAGGTATGCGCATGCCTGGCAAGTTTCATGTATGTTTGAAACTCCCGATATGATTTTACCCCTAACGACCTATAATCTTGACGCTTGCCAACAAGTCATAGGCCACTAGTCAAGTTCAACCCGTCATTGTCCTGGATTAACTCGAACCCACCCGCACAAACCCTTGACGCTTGCCAACAAAGCTGTACGACTGTCCCGATCAATCGCATATCCATGCTACAAATAAGTAATAATCAGCTACCGTACACTATGCCTTGACGCTTGCCAACAAACATAGCACGAATACTAAATAGTACTTATAAGAAATGACGGAGGGCTACGGCTGGTTTTTGGCGAAAAACCTTTAGCGTAATGAACTTGATATCATTGAAGGAACCGGATAGCTTTTTATAAATATATAGTAGCGAAAACTTTTTCTAAAGAGGTCACTCCCGGTGAAGGGATCTCGGCTCTTTCCCCGTCGAATGAGGTGCAGGATATTCCAACTGAATATCTCGATGCAAAGCAAAAAGTAATCGACTATAGTGAAGTTATTACCCTGACGCAAACCTCTGTCCAAGGGGTCACTCCCGATGAAGGGATCTCGGCCCTTGCCTTGTCGAATGAGGTGCTGGATATTCATAACCGAATACCGATATGCAAAACAAAAGAAAACGTCCTTGTAATAACAGCTTTTTGAAAAATTGGTTCCAACAACATCATATATAGGTTTGTTTTTCTTGCATTGATAAGAATCAACGCAGTCCCATCAATTAATCACACCAGAAAAGAACGAAAATAAAATGTACGTATATGCCATCCGCATTCGCCACTGGGTCCCGTCATCACCCGTTAGGTTACTTAACTAACGACAGAGCGGGGACTGGGCTAGCGCGGGTGCAAAACATATACAACATCTACTAGTATATATAAATATATATAACAATCGTCCCAGGCATGATAAATGCAACATCACAGAAAAGTAATAAGCATCACAGAACAATACAGATAATCTGAGAGCCCGGGGTTTCCTTTGAGCCACAACTGAAAACCCGACGTTCCCCTGCTCGTGTGGATAGCCTGTGCAATGAACTCCTAGACCCCTACGAGCGCGGCAAGTTACCCGCCAAAACCTGAAGTGAGGCAGCCCCCTTCAACAAAGTGAATGGACCACCCAGCACTTCACGGAATCCGGTAACTTGAGCACCCCTCCTTGGGTTAACCTGTACCCCCTACGAGTGCGGCGAATAGCCCGCCAATTCTAAAGTGAAGCCCCCTCCGTCTCAACACCATGAGATGCGGGCCCATTGCCCTCTAGAACCCGGCTATCCGTGCACCCCACCTTGAGGTAATCCTAGTACAGAAAAGAAAATAATATACAAGGGTGACATCGACCTCAACCCGGTCGTGCCCCAAAAGAATAATATACAAGCTGGCAGTGACGGCAGTCCACATGTCGGACGCTCGCCCCGCAATACAAATATACATGAATTTGAACTGTACTACTAACATTGCACTACCGGCTATCCACCACGACGATCCAGCCACAACACAGCACAACACAGAACATTAACGTGAATGTCACGTTCGCAAACTCGTCTAAAAGAACATATAGCAATTAGAAGGGTTTACCAATCGAGTGACATTCACGGTCGCAGATACTAAACTAAGTACTAATAATTACACAGTTAAAATTTCGATCGATTAAAATTTCCGTCTAGCCCCAAGTCCAAACCAGTACTCAAGAGAATCTGGGCTAAAACTAAACATGACAAAAATCATTTTTCCTTGTCAGAGAGTGCCACAAAAAATTTGGAGGCATTTGGCCACAAAAGCGCGGTGGAACCGCCGCCAAATGGCATGTTTTGCGGCAGTTCCGGGGCCAAAAAATTGAATCAAGCTTCCAAATTTCTTGTGGTGCTCTACAATTTCCTGCACGGATTTTTAAGCTATACAGAAAGATTTTTCGAGCAAGTTTTAAAATCGACAGAAACTTGGCAAAATGGAAAAATGATTTGGAAATTTTGATCGATCGATGTTCTAATTTCGTGCAACCTAGCTAGTAGGGTTTAATGGGTGGCTCTGATACCATGAAGGGTTATGGGAGCGCCCTGGCTATCGAACCGTGGCCAAATGCGGAACAAAATTTTTCTAAAACCCGGCGCTACCATTACCCGATTTCCAAGATCGAAACCATTAACCCTAAAACTAGCAAATCAATCATAAAGAGATAGAATGGTTATATCTAATGAACCAAGTCCTTCGGGTCTTCAACCATTTCCAAGCTCCTAGTGATGCGGATCGACTTTGGTCACCGGTCTACCTTCATTTCCGATGATCCACCCGAGGGAAACGGCACAAGCTCCAGGTTTGCCAAGCGGACCAACCGACCATCCAAGATAGCTAGTAGTGGAGAGTGCGAGTGTCGAATAGTGTCACTATAATTCATTCTCAAAATCTAATGCTCATAGAGCAACCATGGAAGATGGGAGGTGATGAAAGCAAGGATGGCATGAGCTCAAAATTTGGCTAAGTGTTTTTGGGTGCATCTGTCAGAGTGAGCTAGAGAGTGTATTCTATAAATGAGCAAGCTCTCTCATCTCCAAAGTGGCCGGCCCCCTTCTCACTCCCAAAAAAATAATGCACCCCAAAAAACATATCCAATTAACAATAAATTATTAACAAGCCTATACCAATCACTACATATGCAAGACATGCTTTGACCAAAAAACCATACCCTTGCCATGTCACATTTTTCACCTCATTATTAACATGTGATTTTCTAAAGAAAATCAATAATGAGGTGGCATCTTCTAGAAGCCATTCCGTATAAAATACGGAATGCTTCCCGGTATATGTATCGAAATACACATACGCGTATTCGTACGAAAATACGAATAGCCAAAGAGAGAAAATAAATAGTGAGCAATAATACTAGAATACATATATATAAATACATATGTAAATTATTAAATCAAAACTTGATTTAATAATCTGACTTAATCCTAAGCTGCTAGTATTATCAAACGTCCGATTAAAGTCTGCGCAGCCTGTGCACATATTTAATCGAACACCTGTATGTACCAACATACAACAACTACACCATATCGCCTGAGCCGTGAAAACCCTCTGTGTGGGACCCTAAAGACTCGTCAATACGCTGGCAGTGGGTTTAACCATAAGAACGTCAGCGGCACTAGCTGTACGTAACGGCTACCCAGGTATTGAGCGAAAGGAAGGCCGACGAGCAAACTCATCCAAACCCCTACTGAGCCTGTCAGTGACAATATCCGTACAGTCCGGTCTGTTCGTCTAAGAGTATCGCATATCGGGTTTAGGGGGTGGATAAAGTCAGACCCCTAACAACGCGATAAATCGTGTCGGTATGAAACCCATCACCACCTGAGAAACTATCGCTCCTGGATCGGTAATTCTCACATATCCCGGCCGAGGATTTCTAGTGATGGACACCCGTGCACTGCGCGACATCAACCCCCAATACCGGGAGAGACGAATCCCCGACGATCCGCTCACTGCCTCTATTTGGCTCGGGACTGTACCCAACTAAAACCTGTTTGCACGACTCCCACGTATGTGATCGCCATCACAATGCTGGTTTTCAAGCGAGAATCCTATGGGCTCTATCAACATATACATGATGATAAAGACAAACCATATAGTATACTATCATCTCGAGTAAGACTGTTTTATCGGTATAGGTCCTCCCTCAATCATTGCAATCACGTACCTGCGATCCAATAATTGACTTTGAGGGCACTACATCCAACAGTAGTGTGCAGGGGAGGCTCGGGTGTAGGGTGGTCTGGAGTGCAGGGAGGAGGAGAGAAGGTGATGGTGGTGGTGATGAGGTGGTCGGCAATGGGTCAGCAACGGCGACGTGGGCGAGGCGGAGGTTGCAGGGGGTGCAGTTTCTTGGTGTCGGGGGTGTGCAGGTAAGAGTCGGGTATAGGTGAAGGAGGAAGGAGAGAGAGGAGAAAGGAGATGGTGACGAAGGCGGGGTGAGGCCGACGAGGCTGTCGCCGGCGACGAGGTGGAGGCAGGGTCATGGGTTAGGTTGTTGGGTTGCAGCGGGTTTCTCGGTAGTCTCGTTGGGAAAGACGAGAGCGGGAGAGGAGGACGAGGAGAAGAAGAAGACGACGGTGAGGCAAGGTCGAAGAGATGGGCGGTGGTGGAGACAGGGTCGGCGACGAGAATGGATGAGACGTGGGTTCTCGTCGTCGTGAATGTGAACGGAGGCGGTGGTTGGAGCAGGGGAGAAGGTGGGGTGAAGAGGAGAGGGAGACGAGAGAGGTGAGCGACGAGGGTGGAGGCGGCGCGCGGCGAGGGCAGGGGCGTGGATTCGAGTGAGGGACGGTGGGAAAAATAGAAGTGAAAAGAAGAAGATGAGGGAGGAGAAAGAAAGGGACGTGGATTTTTATAAAAGAGTAAAAAATATAAAGAAGTAATATATATATATATATATATATATATATATATATATATATATATATAAACCTGCAGAAAGAGATAGAGAAAGGGAGAGTGAAAGAGAGAGAGAGAGAGATCGAGAGGAGAGAGAGAGGGAGAGAGAAAGAGAGAGATCGAGAGGAGAGAGAAAGTTGTTTGTATTAGGATTTTAAAATCTTTAAAAATATACTTTAGGTATAAAGAAATTTTAAACGTATATATAAAATTAATAACAGTTAGAAATATATTAAATATAATATTAGTTAATTTTGAGTTTTTGGCTAATACAAAAATAGTCCAAAACACGCCCGGGTCGGGTCTAAAAATCCAGTTTTAAAATACGAAAAATATATGCGACGACCAAAATTCAAAATGAATGTCCGGGTAACGAAAATGCATACCCCTAAGAATGGATGCACGTACGTGCGCGTAGCCATCCAAACAAGTCCGTTTTACTGAACGGGACGAAAACAAGATGCGCAGATGCTACCACAGGGTTAGGGGTATCGTGCAGGCTATGCAATGTAATTTTAAAATATTTTATGTGACTTAAAATGTTATATTAAAATGCAGATGCTAGATAAAATGCGAGTATGTAATGTACAAATAAATAAAAGTGTACGAGTCCATGTGACAGGTCAGGATAAATCATGAACATGAATCAAGACGGGTTTCAAGCAAGCGGGTCGGTTCGGATGCATTACAATGTCAAAAACACTATTCGCACCCAAAACACAGTAAATCGGGAAAATACCATAAATAAAGAAATACTTGACTAGAACTGGTATAAATGAACTAGGGTGTTACATTATACTCAACTACAAAATGAATTTCGTCCTCGAAATTCCTAAGACAAGAAAAATAAACAATCATGAATCTATAAGAATAGGTGTGGAAACTTCTGTCGAATCTCGTCTTCTCCTTCCCAAGTCGATTCTCCATGCGAGCGATTTCCCCAAGAAACAAGTACGAGAGGGATAACCTTGTTCTTAAGGACCTTTTCTCTTCGATCGACTATCGACATCGGTCGTTCCTCAAAGGTCAAATCCTCTCTTATAGTCAGCTCCGAATGATCCAGCACGTGTGTTTCATTTCGAACATACCTACGGAGTTGAGATACATGAAACACGTCATGAACATTCGCCAAAGATTGTGGTAATGTCAATCGATAAGCCACTTCTCCAACACGCTCCAAAATCTCGAAAGGCCCCACGAATCGAGGACTAAGCTTGCCTCGACTCCCAAAATGAATCACTTCTCTAGTCGGTGATATCTTTAAGAATACCAGATCACCAACAGCGAACTCTAGAGGTCTTCTCGATATATCGGCCCAACTCTTCTACCGATCTTGTGCTGCCTTCATGTGATTCCGGATAGTGTTAACTTTCTCTACTGTTTGCATGATCAAATCGGGTCCCAACAATCTTCGTTCTCCAATATCGTCCCAACAAACGGGTGAAATACACTTGCGACCATACAATACTTCGAATGGAGCCATCTGAATAATCGCCTGAAAACTATTGTTGTACGAAAACTCCACCAAGTGTAGATGATCCTCCCATGAACCCTTGAAGTCCAACATGCAAGCTCTCAACATATATTCAAGAGTTTGGATCGTTCTCTCCGACTGGCCATCTGTCTGAGGATGATAAGCTGTGCTAAACTTCACTCGAGTCCCCAAACTTTCCTGTAAACTCCTCCAGTAGTGCGATAAGAATCGGGTGTCACGATCGGACATGATGCTCACAGGTACTCCATGCAATCTCACAGTCTCCTGCATTGCCAATGCTTCCGTTGATTGACCAACTCGAAATGGTATGAAATGAGCTACCTTGGTCAAGCGATCAACAATCACCCAAACTGCATTGTTGCCCTTTGGACTCTGCGGTAAAGCTGTCACGAAATCCATGGTTATATGTTCCCACTTCCATTGAGGAATCGGAAGTGATTGCAATAAACCAGCAACCCTTTGATGTTCAGCCTTAACTTGCTGACACACCAAGCACTTCGCCACAAAATGAGCAATCTCCCTTTTCATACCTTCCCACCAGAAATGATGTCTTAGATCGCGGTACATCTTCGTGCCTCCTGGATGTACGGAATACGCAGAATTGTGTGCCTCCTTCATAACTTCTTCGCGAATATCTCCTTTTGGCACACACAAACGGCTACCATATCGCAACGAACCATCTTCATGAATCAATAAGTCCGTTCGAAGTCCAGCTTCAACCCCTTCAAAACACAACACTGCACATTGAGTTCGCATGACCAGTTTAACCCGTTAATCGGAGGTTCTCTCGCTCCAAAAGCGAGAGGTAATTAATGGCAGATTAGTCCACGGCTGCCGGAGATTCGGATCCCTACAATCAATAAACCCCAGCGTACCCTAGACAGGGGAAATCTGTAATGCGCCTGACAAGCGCGCGTATATTCCCATCTCAATGGGGTCACAAAAAACACCCTACCGATTCTGGCACGTCTGGTGGGACCTATCTTTCCTCCCATATTTCAGATTAAGCTTTCATGCGAACTCAATTAATATGCATATCAATTGCCTATACTAATATCATGTTTTTTTGTGCAGGTGAACGTTCTCCAATTGCAATCTTCGGACGCAGCAAAGATGTCTCCAAGGATCAGCTCAGCTCTCAACATAGCTCCCATCTCCTACACGATGAAGATGGACGCCAGGACGGTCCTCCCGGTCAGTCTCGGGCGACAATGGGAGGAGCCGCCGCTACCATTTGGCTCTATTATATTCGTGTCAGCTAACGCCGTCCCAGCTCCTCAAGCTCCGATAACAGACAAACCGGTCTCAAAAGGGAAAAGGCCGAATATCATGGTTACGAGGGCACCTCTACCCAAGCACAAATCCGTTTCCAAACGACCCTCTATCGCTCCAGCTGGGGGCAAGGCCATCAACGTCAATGAAGCAACGGGGCATCCCGGGCAAGCTCCAACGGTACCCCCGACAACTGCTCGATCGGGTATCTTCCTTAAGCTCCCTATCAATCGCCTCACGGTGGCATCATGGAAAACGGATGCCCGCCAAGCCTTCAAAATCAAGAAGCTAAGGCAGAAAAGGCTCAGATACAGAGCCAACAAAAGGGCTAGGGCTTATACTAGGCTGAGCTTCATGAGTCTCCAAGAATGGGGTTACCCCGCCAAAGATAAAGAGACGGCTGGATATGTGGTCCACACTGTCTACATGGTTGGACATGAAGAAATGAACCCTCCTATGCTTCACAGTCAGGGCGATGATACGGTGGACGCTACCCAACGTCAACTCGGTCTAAATGACGAAGAGCTCGCTCAGGCCGATAAGCCAAAAGAGCTTGGGGTTCCTGCGGAATTGAGCTCAGGCAATAAGGATGACCCGGTTGTCATAACCGGAACTACAGAACAAGCATTATTCTGATGGCTTCAGAGGCAGCTTCAGAAAAGGGATGAGAAGTTAGCCAAGGTACAGTCTAAGGTCGACGAATTGGCAAATATCGCGGCAGATCTCGCGACCCAAGTCGTCCGATTGCAATTAAAATAGAATTAAATTTTAGTTCATGAGCCAGGGATTGATACCCGGAGGCAGCCAACTGATACCCCTTCAACCTAAGAGCAGAGCGCCTTTGCGAAAAACGGCCGCGATCAGCCTCCAGTCCCTCCGATACATACACCGGAGGGGAATCACCTCTGAAAGAGAAACTGGATAAGGTCTATTCCTTCAAAATAGACAAAGTCCACAAGATATTCATGGACGCCCTAAGAAACGGTCTACAACTGCCAGAATCAAAGAGACCGTAAGAAGCGAATATGACTGACGACCCAAAATATTTCCCCTATCACAGAGTGATAGGTCATGCCATTGAGAACTTCTTCGTCTTCTAAGATTGGATCGAAAGGCCATACAAGACGGGAGAGATAGAGCTGTCTAAAAGCGTGTTAGCAAACAGTCAAGCTACGACCGCCGATTTCATAAAAATGGAGACCGAAGCCTTTCGGGAACCTAATCCTCCTAGACATGTGCCATTATCTGAAAAGGGTGGACCAAAGACTGATCAGCCTTAAGGACCAGCATCAGTAAGGGCACCTACTCTAATGGAGAGAAAGAAGAAGGTGTATTTCTTCAGGAGGGATGAGGTCCGCAATATATTCGAGGAAGTCTTGAACAACGGTCTGCAATTGCCTATTCCGAAGAGGCCACATGAAATGAATATGACCGGCAATCCCGTATACTGCCCATACCATAGGGTGGTGAGTCATACCATTGAAGACTGTTGTGTTTTCAAAGATTGGGCAGAGGACCATTACAAGCTTGGAAAAACCTCACAGTCCTCGGATGTATCGGTAAGCCACAGAGCTACGATCATCAACACAGCTCCGCCAAGATCAAAATTCAAGAAGCTGGGATAAGCAAAGAGGACCACCACGTCGTTAAACTGGGAACACCAGTTGACCACCATGTCATTAAACTGGGGATGTAAAAATGTGTAAATAATATATATATATATATATATATATATATATATATATATATATATATATATATATATATAAAGCCGAAATGATGGGGCAACTCGCAATAAAAATTAGCGAGTAAAAATAGAAATAAAGCCGAAATGATGGGGTAACTCGCAATAAAAATCAGCGAGTAAAAATAAAAATGCAAATAAAGCCGAAATGATGGAGCAACTCGCAATAAAAATCAGCGAGTAAAAATAAAAATGAAAATAAAGCCAAAATGATGGGGCAACCGCGAATAAATAGCCGAAATGATAGGGCAATTGCGACCTTCGCGATAAGAAAAACTGAAATGATAGAGCAATCATGGTAAAAAAAAAGGCGAATGATGAGTTGCTCCTGGTACCATATTCCAGTGCAGCGATGCAGACGCCAACCAAAATTCAAATTCCCAACGGCGAATGATGAGTTGCTCCTAGTACCATATTCCAGTACAGCGATGCAGACACCAACCAAAATTCAAATTCCCAACGGCGAATGATGAGTTGCTCCTGGTACCATATTCCAGTGCAGCGATGCAGACGCCAACCAAAATCCAATTTTCCAAAATTCCCCAACGGCCCTACGGTTAGTCCCTAAATTGACTACCGTATACAATTCACGGGCTCAAATAATTCTCGCATACCCATGCCCCACCGTAATTACCAGTTACCTAGAAAAATAGGGTAAGGGGGGCCGCTGCTGCAGAGGCAGTTCCCATGTCGGCTGGTCTCCGCCCTTGGAATTATGCTCCATTGGGAAAACCCACTCATGTGTCCTCACGATACATGAGGAGAACAAACTTTCATAGGATCCTTACGACTCACAAAGGAAAAACACACTTGGGGGTCCTCACGACTCCTAAGAAGAAAATGCACCTACGGGATACTTACGACTAGTAGGGAGAAAATGCTTTTATGGGACCCTTACGGCCCATAATTGAAAGGCCTTAGGTGATAGGGATCTAAACCTGTCTCCTAAGCCATCGCTTCCCAATAGGCAATGGCGAATGATGAGTCGCTCCTGGTACCATATTCCAGTACAGCGAAGCAGACGCCGTCCAAAACTCAAATTTCCAATGGCGAATGATGAGTCGCTCCTAGTACCATATTCCAGTGCAGCGATGCAAATGCCGTCCAAAACTTAAATTCCCAATGGAGAATGATGAGTCGCTCCTAGTACCATATTCCAGTATAGCGATGCAGACGCCAACCAAATTCCAAACCCCATACCCCAAGTGGCGAATGATGAGTCGCTCCTGGTACCATATTCTAGTGCAGCGATGCAGACGCTAACCAAATTCCAAATCCCATACCCCAACGGTGAATGATGAGTCGCTCCTGGTACCATATACCAGTGTAGCGATGCAGATGCCGTCCAAAACTCAAATTCCCAATGGCGAATGATGATTCGCTCCTGATACCATATTCCAGTGCAGCGATGCAGACGCCAACCAAATTCCAAACCCCATACCCTAAGTGGCGAATGATGAGTCGCTCCTGGTACCATATTCCAGTGCAGCGATGCAGACGCTAACAAAATTCTAAATCCCATACCCCAACGGCGAATGATAAGTCACTCCTGGTACCATATTCCAGTGCAGCGATGTAGACGCTAACAAAGTTCCAAAATTTTTCCGGCCCTACGGTCTGGATCATACATCCTGCAAAACCGTATACAATCCATGGGCGTAAAACGATCCTAATCTCTCCCAAGTCCTACCGGCGAGACCACATTCAAAGTCCCACCGGTGGTGGAGATTCAAAAAAAAAGGAGGTATGTCCACAAGCAAAATGGGCACAGATGAAAACCCGAAAGGGCTCCATGAGTAAAATCAGCAAGACTGCCGGCGAGTTTTTGAAAACCCGAAAGAGCGCAAACTAGTGAAAAAGAGATGAAATGCACTTGCAGAGTCCTCTCGACTTTGTGAGGAGAAAAATCCCCCGTGAGATCCTTACGACTCACAAAGGAGCAACACACTTGGGATTCCCCACGACTCCTAAGGAGAAAATACACCTACAGGATCCTTACGAACCATAGGGAGAAAATGCTTTGTGAGACCCTTACGGCTCACAAAATTGAAAAGTCTTAGGTGATAGGGACCTAAAACCTGTCTCCTAAGCCATCGCTTTCTAATAAGCAAACGCAAATGATGATTCACTCCTGGTACCATATTCCAGTGTTGCGATACTGATGCCAAACAAAAACCAAAATCCCCAAATCCTCTCAAAGACAGATGATGATTCGCTCCTGGTACCATATTTCAGTGTAGCAATGCTGATGTCAACCCAAATCACAATCAACAAGTCAACTTCAACCCCGACACCGCAGAAAGCGGAGCAAGTCAGAATCCAATCTCGACACCGCAAGAAGCGGAGCAAGTCAAGATCACCCCTGACACTGCAAGAGGCAGAGCAAGTCAAATCGGGCGTCGACCGTCCGTGTCGTAAAAAGGGCAGTGCAGGCTTCCTACAAATAGGAAACCAAATCGCTCTGGGCCAGGGAAAAGTCTACCACGGATACTCCGTCTCGGAGACGCGCCAAGCGTCGACCGTCCATGTCGTAAAAAGGGAAGTGCAGGCTTCCCACAAATAGGGAACCAAATCACTCCGGGCCAGGGAAAAATCTACTACGGACACTCCGTCTCGGAGACGCGCCAAGCATCGACTGTCCATGTCGTAAAAAAGGCAGTGCAGGCTTCCCACAAATCGGGAACTAAATCGCTCCGTGTCAAGCGTCGACCGTCCATGTCGTAAAAAGGGCAGTGCAGGTTTCCTACAAATCGGGAACCAAATCACTCCGGGTTAGGGAAAAGTCTACCACGGACACTCCGTCTCGGAGATGCGCCAGGGCGTCGACCGTCCATATCATAAAAAGGGCAGTGCAGGCTTCCCACAAATCGGGAACCAAATCGCTCCGGGTCAGGGCGTCGACCGTCCATGTCGTAAAAAGGGCAGTGCAGGCTTCCCACAAATCGGGAACCAAATCGCTCCGGGCCAGGGCGTCGACCGTCCATGTCGTAAAAGGGGCAGTGCAGGCTTCCCACAAATCGGGAACCAAATCGCTCCGGTCAGGGCGTTGACCGTCCATGTCGTAAAAAGGGCAGTGCAGGCTTCCCACAAATCGGGAACCAAATCGCTCTGGGTCAGGGCAGCGACCGTCCATGTCGTAAAAAGGGCAGTGCGGCTTCCTACAAATCGGGAACCAAATCGATCCGGGTCAGGGCGTCGACCGTCTATGTCGTAAAAAGGGCAGTGCAGGCTTCCCACAAATAGGGAACCAAATCGCTGCGGGCCAGAGAAAAGTCTACCACAGACACTCCGTCTCGGATACGCGCCAAACGTCGACCGTCCATGTCGTAAAAAGGGCAGTGCAGGTTTCCCACAAATCGGGAACCAAATCGCTCCGGGCCAAGGAAAAGTCTACCATGGACACTCCGCCTCGGAGACGCGTCAAGCATCGACCGTCCATGTCGTAAAAAGGGCGGTACATCCCAAAAAGTGGGAACCAAAGCAAGTCTCCTTCATGCGAAAGAAGATTCATCAATTTCATGCACACGACCCACATATGTGGTGTGCATTTATTGATGGGGGCACTTTGTTGGGGTCGAAAATTGCACCCCGGTTGACCAAGGCAAAGTCAAGGTCAACCCCAAGCCAGGTGGGCCCAAGCCCATGTCAAGTGGATCATGCCCGAGTCGAGCCCGAACATGAAGCGGCCGACCTCCCCCATGCTGAAATAAAAAAAATCATGTAATAAATAATTTTGATGTAATTTTTTTATGCATGAATGGGCATAAAGCCAAATTTTTGTAAAGCCAATAGCTTATGTGCAAAAAGAAATAGCACATGAGCCATGAGATGGGCAAAGTGCTATTTTTGTAAAGCCCAAGGGGCTATATGTAAAGTGTATAGCCTATAAAGGCAAACATAATGAAAATATCTCAGAATTTTTTCTCTCTCCAAAAAAAAGAATTAAGATCTGTGATCTTCTCCTTCCTCAAGGTTCTAAAGCCCTCTTCTTTCTTTTGAATTAAATCAAGAGTTTTAATCTTCCTTTTTCAAAACTGAATAGTTTTTCACCACAAAACCCGCAAAGGGGAGCTTGGATCTTCCATCAGATCTTAAAAAGGAGAGATTTTGCGTTCAAGCGCCCGAGCGCCCAGCGCCCAGTGCCCACGTGTCGGGCACGTGAGGCGCTGGCGCTTGAGCGCCCAGCGCCCATGTGCCGGGCACGTGACGTGCTAGCGCTTGAACGCCCAGCGCTCACGTGCCGGGCACGTAATGCGCTAGCGCCTAAGCGCAAAGTGCTCAAGCGTACAGCGCTCGCGTGCTAGGCACGCGAGGCGCTGGCCCCATGCGTCCTTTGGACGCTTTTCCCCTTTTTATATACATGTATATGTACATACACATACACACACATACTCTACAACACCGTCCCCCGTTAGAAAAAATTTCTAACGGAGCGCTGTCTCGCACCCCGCAAGGGGGATGCTAGCCCCCTGGACCCCCAGCCCGCTATCCGTGTTGCAGGACCCCCGTAAAACTCTGCGGGGCCCCCGATATATCCAAAACCCCTTCAAAACACAACACTACACATTGAGTTCACTTGACCAGTTTAACCCGTTAATCGGAGGTTCTCTCGCTCCAAAGACGAGGGGTAATTAACGGCAGCTTAGTCCGCGGCTGCCGGAGATTTGGATCCCCAGAATCAATAAACCCCAGCCTACCCTAGGCAGGGGGAATCTGCAATGCGCCTGACAAGCGCGCGCGTATTCCCATCTCAATGGAGTGACGAAAAACACCCTACAATTTGTAAACTCTGATCATCTCCAGTAAGTGTCTGCATTGATGGACGGACCGAGAACACTGCGTTGACTTCGTCTTCAGAGTCACAGCCAAAGACCAGGATAGGGATAGATGGTCCCGGCCTGTTGCATTGGGGCAGCCCCGAATAGACTATCTCTTCTTCCTCCTCGGTATCGCTCCCGAAGACCGGGATAATGGTGATAATTTTTTGCTTATTCTCCGGTTTATGGCATCTTTCTGTGTCTTCAAATTCTGGTAAGAAATACTTAGCATCTTCATACTTGTGGACTTCATTTACGGAGAATGGGTTTAGTTTCCCCGTCACGGTATACTCGAGACCATCTTTGAAATATTTCATACACGGATGTTGTGTAGAAGGGATGATGTTGTACTCGTGTAACCAAGGTCTGCCAATCAAAGCGTTGTAGTAGGTCTTGGCATCAATGACATGGAATTTGATGTCAGTGACGAACAGCCCAAAGCGTAATGTCAGTATTACGGACCCGAGCATACGTGATGACTGGGAGTCAAATCCGAAGATGGTGATTTTATCCCGAGCGAGGTGCTGAACGCTCATGCAGATTTATTTTAGCACCCTCATATTTAGGAGGTTGACAGAGGACCCGTTGTCAACTAAGATCTTCCCTATCTTGATGTCATGGTAGTACCCGGTGACATACAGGGGACGATTGTCCTCGCATGTCCCGAAGAGGAAATCTTCATCGCCGAAAGTGATGTCAGCTGTGTGCACTTCTTCCAGATCGTCCTTCATCTTTTCTTTGGTAAGGAAAGCTTGAAACTGTTCGGGCTCTTGTAATGCCTTGATCAGAGAATCTCGTGCCTCTTTAGACAACAGAAGGGCATCCAAAATGCTTAATTGTGTGGGTATCTTCCTCAGGTGTGCCAGAACATTGTAATCTACTTTGTCTTTCTTAGGCGGGTCCTTGGCTGCAAGTTCTTCGACGACTCGATCATCGAGGGCGATATCCTCAGGGACTTTTTCCTTTCCCTTATCTTTTTTGTTCGATCCCTTGTTTTTAGGTCCGAGATTCTTTTCGGGCAACGTACGGTTGAGCAGCAGAATGTTTTCACAGTCTTTATCTCCTCCCCTTTTCCTGAGGTGGATTCCTTAAAGAGAGGGCCGAGGGCTATTTCTTCATCAGAATCGCTTTCGAAAGTGAGAACTTGCGATCCGCCGGAATCAACCATGTGATAGTTGCCGGCAGCTCTTTTGTGCTCATTTATTATGCTTCTCTGTTCCCAACGAGTTTTTCGCTTCATCCGCTTGAAATGTTGTCGTTGAGCAACGTATCCTTACCACAACTTTTTAAAGGCCATGCATTCTTCGGTAGGGTGTGCAATCCTTTGATGGTATAAACAGTAGTTAGGATGTGCATCTGCTTCGTCAAGGTGTATACCGCCAGGAGTATTTCCTTTGAAAGATGGCAGGTTCATTCCCATTGACAAGGATTTAGCGAACCGTTTCCCTGTCTTAAGCCTGTTTTTGTCTGCCGCGTGCGTGCTTCGATCTAGTTGGAGTGCTTTGCGACTCATCCCTACCATGGGTTCTTCAACTTGATGCCGATGCCTGTCCCTTTTGAATATGGTCATTTCACACTCTTGATCAGCTTTGCTCTTCTGATAGGCTTCGTTCAGCAGCATGTCGATCATCTCGTCTGACGGTTCTAAGGATTTTGGCACCGATCCTGGCCCCAGCTCCTCTATATTATCTTCCGATGCTGAGTGAGCTTCTTCATCATTTATTAGCGAATGAGAGATCATGTGACAACTTGCCACATAATCCTCGGGTTCTTCTGACGAGTCGTTCCCGTCGTCATTGTCATTATCTTCACTTTCAAGGATATGGTTGAGAAACTCTTGGAGTGTGTGGTTATATTCCTCCAGTGCGTCAATATGCCTTTGCAAATCTGTGCGTTTGTAATCAGACTGCGCGGGCTTTTTGGTCCTCTTCTTCTTCTTCGAAGACTTCGATGGCTGGGCCTGGGTATTTTGCCCATCGCTAACAACTCCCGATGTTGGGCCCGGTTTCAGCATCCCCTCAATAATCTCTGGCTCTAGCGGGCTTTTCCACCTGATCGCCAGACATTCTTAAAGATTCTTCAGCATTTTTTTAGTTTTAAACGACAGGACAACTACCCACGAAGCTTCCTCTATAAATGAGCATGATGCCCCCTGTGTGTCCATCTTTTTAGGAGCGTGCGGTTATGGTGGGTTCACCCTCCAGTTTTCAGACAGCGCGAATTTGCCTTGCTGGTACTGGTCCTCAATCCAGTTTTTGAAGACGTAGCAATTTTCGATTGGGTGACCCACCACTCTGTGGTAGGGACAGTAATTGGGATTGTTGACGTTGCCTGGTTGTAATGGACGTCTTGGATTGAGCAGAGTGATAGGCCTGTTGCGCACCGCCAGTTCGAACAGTCTTCTCGTTTTATCCCGAGGGAATGAGTAAGGACGTCTCAGTTTTTCTCCAAGTGATCGCTGTTTATCGTTTTGGCGAGCAGCTGGATTCGGATCACTCAGCTGCTGTTGAGCGTTGGCGACGAAGGTAGCTTTCCCTTTGCCTTTTTCATTTCGAAGCTCCGTTTTCGAGTAGGGCGGTCTATGGCCCATCTGGTCCATTTGGGCCAGCTTGTCGATCAAGGCTTGGAAAGTGGTCAGCTTGAAAAACATCATAAACTGGGATATAGTTGCCTGTGGATCTAGGGTCCCCACGAACATGCCGACGGCAGGAGCTTCTTCTATGCGTTGTTCGCATCTCGACCATAAGTTCTGCCACCGAATTGCATATTGAACCCATGTCTCTCCTGGCTTCACTCTGGCATTGATCAACGCCGTAATTGGGGTGCGTTCGCTGGCGCTTGCAAAACGCTGGGTGAATAGCAACTCCATTTCCGTGAATGTTTTGATGGAGTTGTTCAGTTGATAAAACTGCACTTTTAATATGATATTTTCCTTACTATTTATATATAATAAAAGATGTTTATTATAAATATAACACATATAAGGGTTTATCCGTAAAAATACTATTTTCATGTGTTTATATATTATAATTAACATTATGAAGGAAAAATGTAAGCATATAATATTCATATAATATTTGGACTATTTTAATATGCTTACTTTATTAAATATCTTTGACCAATTCTCTTAAAACTAAAATATCATGACAAATGGTTAAGATAATATCTCAATAAAAACAAATTCTACTAATATCATTATTTATTGAGTTATTGTGCAGAATTTATATCAGGACTGAAATCAAGGAAAATCCGAGTTGGCAAGAACAAACCTGCCTAAATAGGAAAGTAAACTGAAGAAATCAATTCTGGCAGAGACGTAGAGAAGATTTTCAGTTTCTAGATATTCAAAAGATTACCAAGTGCTACAGAAATGAAGCACCAGAAATTGGAGCCTAAGATCCCACCAACAAGCGGCGGATCCACGGCCAAAACCCACTATTGGCGGTGGATCCGCGGCCTGTTTGGGAAGTTAGGATGTGAGATTTTTATGTTGGGATCCTAACAGCTAGTTGCCTTATTAGGAAACTAAAAATTCTGGGTATGCGACTATAAATAAGGACCGAGAGCCTCTTGGAAAAATCATCAAACCGACGCGATCACGAAGTCCACGACGGCTCAAGAATCCTGGTTGATCATCGACAGTTCATCTACCTCCTTAGAAGAGATCGAGAAGCAAACTAGGGTTTTTGTAATTATTTTCTAAAGGAACAAAGTGTACTTGATCTTGTTAATTAATAAAGGTAGTTGTTTTCTTATATCATTTTATTTTTCTGCATTTTACATTATGTTTTCCCTCTCTATCTTTTCTTTTCCCAACACGCGCGAGTAATTCTCCGCTTGTTAGGGTTCATAGGATTAGGGTAGATTAATGGAAGATGAAGATCATTAAACTCTTTTTAAATCCTATAAAGCTTATAAACTTCATCAAAAGAATAGTTAATATCCTACTAGGGCGCGCTATCAATTCATTGATGGTCACAACCATGATTAGAGATTAGATTAACAATTGTTTTGGTAAAAGTTAGACATGAACGGAGATCCATGGCAAGATAGGGGTTAAGAGTGGGAACCCTATTCCCTCCTTAAACCTTAATCTACATGCATCACTGTCAATCTAGTTTTAAATCTATTAAAAGATAAAAAGAGTAATCTTTAATTAATCATCCATGACTACTAAATCTTAATGAACCCTACAAGCCCCCTTCTACTATAAAACTTACATCCGTAGTTAATCTAGATTATCCTGCATCCGTGTTTGACGTAGATGCAACAACCCTAAATTTCATATACAAGTTTTTATAAAAAAAATTCAAAAATCCATAAGGGGGTATTTATTGCCTGAGCACAAGACTTAAGTAATTAATTAGCAATTTAATTACAAGAAAGAGCTTGTAGCTCATTGGTAATACCTTGCACTGCTGAACCAAGCCACCAGAGTTCAAATCCCATACCCCACATTATTTTTAATATTTATTTGTTTTAAATTTTATAGAAGCCCAACAGTCTACACGTGATAACTCCAGATTTTCCCACTACACCCAAAAAGTTAACAGTACCAGAGGCTAGATGAACCGACAGCGCACACTCCGACCATCGAACTCGGCCCGGATCGGCCAACTCGGCCGGCGGACCGGCGGACTCGGCCCGCCGCCGCCGGCCGGAGTTGCCGATTCCGGCGAGTTGTCAACAACAAAGTCATGTCTCTTCCTCTCCCCTACCCCCTGCACATTTTAAATCTTCAGATCGGTTCCAGAGAAGTCAGAAAGCCCCATTTACTCCAATTTTTAATATATTTTTATATATTTTTACATTTTTTTCAATTAAACCCTTCATTTACCCTAACCCTCGCCTAACCCTATAAATACCACCCCTACCCTCTACCCTCTCACCCCTAACCCTGAGCCAACTCTCAAAAATTCTCAAGAAATCTTGTGTACTTTGAAATCGAGCACGAAGCGAAACTACGGCGAATTTTCCGGCGAACTTCCGGCGATCGTTCTAGGAGCTCTCGGCGACGAAGCGACGTACCGGCGATTCCTCTTCTTTCATCGCTTTCTCCTAGTTGTCCAAAATCCGTAAGTTCCATTTTCTATCTATCTCTTCTATCTAAAAATACGGATTTACAAAACCCGACGGAATCGGAACAAATCTGATTTCCGATTCGGTTTCTTCATAAAACTCCAATTCTCGTTAATACAATTATGCTTAAACTCCTTTATGTTGACCATTAAACACTAATCAACCAAATTGATCAAGTTTCATTTTATAAAATGATGGCTATTTCAATTTATCGTATTTTTCACTTAAATACCACATTGTTTCAATTCTACATTTAACCCCATTAAACTTACTATACCTTTAAGTAGATCACGAGGTAACGACCTACCTCCTCACACACTCATATACAACCTAACACGATACCCTCGAGAACTCAGAATACGGGAAAACGAACATTTTCATTTAAATACCCTTTACTAAATAAAGCCATTTCTAAAAGATTTGGTATTGATACACTTTTTAAATAAATACCACTTATTATAAAAATAGGATAAGTTGTGGACATCAGTCGTTTATCTAAACCTGACTTTGTGGTGTCTAGGCTAGACAAGTGAGAAAGGTAACTTTAAAAGACCCGTCTCACGGTGATTCGTGAGCGGATCCCTCCTTTCTTCACTTGTACTTACCTCACCATAATTGGTGGTGAAGAGGCGATTTGAGATATCTCACAACTTGTCCCTTTGGACCAGTTAGGAGCAGTCTAGTTGACTTAGGAGACCCTAGAACATAGAATACGGGAAAACAACACTTTTTCATTTAAATACCATAATTAATAAAACCGTTTTCTTTAATAATTAGTATTTATACAAATCTTTGTAAAGCGCCGCTACAACCCATTTGGGGAACCCATTCGGGATGGTGCGGATTATCGCACATCCTCGGGCTTAGTAGTGTGAGATTCAGAGCTCCACAAGGAGCATTCGGTCTCGAAAGATTTAAAATAAGACATCTTAAGAAAATGAGATTTTTAGAATATAAAATATATATTAGAATTAGTTTTGTATAAATATATGTATATTTCTCATTAAAATACCTATTTTGTTATGATATAAATATTCCATCATTTTTTAAAAATCACAAGAATCAATTTACCTTAAAATACCCTGAATTCCATACAAAACCAATATTACAAATAAATACCTTTATTTATGAAATTAGGATATGTTCACTAGAAATATCACAATGTAAAATCTATATTCACTACAACTCTAAAAACGAATAATAAATACTTGGGTGTATTTTGAAAAGTATATAAAAGTATTTTTTCATAAAACCCCCTCACGTTCTATAAATTACTCTAAGGACCCTAGTAAACATAGGTTTAAGCGGGACCAATCTCTTGATCCTCAGGGAGCCGGAGAAGTGGGTGCTTGCCTATCTAAGTTAAACAAATTAATAAAACAATTAGGACTTCAATTTACCTTACCGATTGTATGACTCAGTTTGAATCTCAGTATAATCTGACTTGAATATGATTCAAGTACAATCTACAATTTTCAATATTACAATTCAACACGAATCCAATTATCAATCTATACAACTTGACTGAACCGAACCATGGATATACATTCCATTTACATGGTTCTCCAGTCATTCCATTTACATGATTCTACGGTTACATCCGTTTTACTGATATCATGGTTTCGGTCAGTCATCCAATTATACAATTTATACAGTTACAATACAAGACAATACAATACAATCAAGATAACACTACGGGGTTTAAGGGGTAGACTAGTACGGAATATGTTAAAGGTGGCACGAGGTGGTCACTTAAGACATAATTACATCCATGCTGTTGTTCCGTGGTATTATCGACGGAGCCTTGTACTACAAGTTACCAAAGTCCTCGATGTAAGTGGGACTCCTCTCGTATACACTGGCATTTTCTGTACCAAGCTACAAACAACAGCGTTAACACTAAATACAACAATATAACAACATAATACAGCTGTAAAAGCTAATCTCTCTCTCTCTCTCTCTCTTACTCTCTGTCTAATCAATTTCTTCTCTTATCTTTGGGACTTACCGAGCGACCTGTTCGCTGACGACATTCTCTTTCTTTCTTCTTTAAATGTCGTCAGGTGATCTGGACACGTCAGAGATCGAGCCGACTGCTGAAGACTTGGATCGGTTTGCTGAAGACCCTGAGCTCTAGACATTGTACATTTTCCATTCAGTACTTTTTCATTTCCTGTTATGCCATTGTTTAGGCATCGCTTTTATTTCAGTTGTATTTCCTTTTCATGTATTGTACAAAAGAATGTTAATAAATAAAGTTGATGTTTTTATTATATCTTGTCTCTTGTGCATTTACTTTTTATATTACTTAGTTACGCTTAGCGTATTTGCTTCTGAGTAAATACGTAGCGGATCAGTCGCATCCCCTTTGCTGTATACCGGGAAGCGGGGCGTGACAGTAGATCTAGAACCTACAACCATTCTTTATTCTTTCTCCTTTCTTTCTCAACACGTTTAAAGTAAGATTAAAATATTCAACATTTCCCTGAGGACGACCCGTACTCATCTCGGTCTTGCTACACGTGACACCGTTATTGATTGCGGTTAACTATTACAAATTAAAAAAAACATATCAATCTGGAGTCATTCGGAACTCCGAGTACCATTCAAATGCCGTCTCCGCTAAGCTGCCGACGAACTAGCGAAGTAGCAATTTGTCGTCACCTCCAGTATTGCCGCAGAGAGCCCTGAACTGAGCGACGTGCTGATGGGGGTTGCCTGTCCCCTTATACACATGAAATTTAGGGATCGTATATCTAGGCGGGTACTTAATTTGATCATACCAGCTTGGATAGGGTCGCCCAGTCCTGACGACTTGACCAGTAGCTTCATTTGCCTGATGAGCTCATATTTGTTGAGCTATATAGTCATCAAGCGCAGCTTTCGAGATCATTTCCTCCCTGGCTGCTGATAAAGACGGAAGTGGGTTTGATGTCACCCCTCTATCGTCTTCAATGATTATTGGGGGATCTTCGGCTGGAGGGTCCGGCTGGATCATCATCCACACCATATCTTGGAACAGGAGCGCCATTTGTTTTATGTTAGCTGCTTGTTCCGTGGCCTCTTTATCTTTTTTCTCGAGCATCCTTCGTAGGAACTCAGCGTCGGTTTCCTGCTCCTGGCGTTGATCTGACGATACTTTCGGGCTTTCTTTCTGCCTAGTAAGTGCGGCCATCTTCATCAGCATCTCTTGGAGTTTCTGCTGTTGCTCTTGGGCCTTAGTTACTGATCGTGTAAGTGGTCGATGACCCCCAGAAACACGGCTTTCCTCTTCTCCGGAAGCCATGTAAATGGTGTGCACTATCATGCCCCCAGACTTGGGGCGTTTAGGTTCAGTGCCCTTGAGATTTGTCGTAGACACGAGGATCTTCTCCGGTCTTCTCCTTTTATGGGCTGTCGGAGTTGAGGGGGCTGTAATAGGCACCTCTGCAGACGACACCTTCCGTAGCATAGCGGCGGGATGGTCCTCCTCCTGCCCAACTTTCATTTTCTTCTGTCAGCGGGAGTAGTCTTTATCGATCACAAAGTCTTGAACTCTTCGCCAGACCCTGTGGATTTTGGAGGACAGCCGCTGAGGGGGCTGCTCCGGCTTCGCTTTTGTGATGTTTTCAGCAGGTGGAGGAGACCTTTTTAGCACGGCAATTGGAGAATTCTTGCGCACCATCCTGAGTGGTTCAAAGTTGTTCCCAGTTGGAATAGCAGTATCAACTTCCACCATTGGAGCTGGTGGGATAAGTCTAGAAGAGGGACTGCCCCAGCTTTCCTCACTCGGCGCCAGTGACGATGTTGAGCATGTCGTGTAGTCGGGATCACCTCCATCGTTGGAATAGCTTCGTCATGCCCCCTGCTTTGAGGAGAATCTGTTATTGGCGCCAGCCTGTCAAATACTGACATCCGCTGGGAAGGAATGGTCAACCTGTCGAAGACCGACTTTCGAGTAGGGGAAGTAGTTTGGACGAATTCACCCGTAGCAGGAGTTGGGATAGCCTTCTCCGGTATTGCGAGCCTCTTCACGGGTCTATTTGAGCTTAGGCTTAGCCTGTCAAAGACTGAGGCAGTAGACTTGGACGACCCGCTGAGAGGGGCAGCGGTAGTTGCAAGCCGATCGAAGACAAACTTCTTTAGAGCTTCCTGTGATGGCATCGGGAGGCTGAAGCTTGTTGGCGGGATCATGGTCCCAAAGAACAACCCAGTGGTGGCCTGCGTCATCTGTTCCAGTGGCATTGCGAAGATGGAGGCCGCTTGGGGCCCGTAAGTTACTCCTCCAGATGGGACGGAGCGGGAGTTGTTGTTGCAGTTGGTGTAGCTGGAAGCTATTGATCTTCTTTTCTCTGCACGGGAGTAAGACACCAAGTCTTAGTATCTCGAATCCACAGGCAACCATAGCAGACCGTGATTTGTTCGTGAAACACGACATACGAAGTGTGGAGTGGAACGAGAAAAAGGTCCCACCGGGCGTGCCAGAATCTGTTCACCGCCAAAAGACGCGACCGGAACGTTGGGACGTCTGGCCCGAATTTGGGGGTAGATGCTATTTGGTTTTATCCGTCCACCTCTCCGAAGATCCCAAGTTGATTTATGGAACCGTGTAGCGGAGGTTTGGACGGATGCGGCCGCTGTAGCAGACTTCGTCAGATTCTCCCTCGTTTGCGAGGGGTTTTTGATTGTGGGGACGCTCTTCCCTGTAGGCGCAAGCCCCTGCAGTTAATTATGTTACCGCGTAGCGATAACCACTTTCTCCTGCTCCAGATGTTCACTTCATGTCGTATGTGTTTGTTTTATTTTTGGTTGCCCGTGGATTGTATACGAAGACTAATTTATGTTGTCGTCTGTAGAGCGGGGATTAGTCCAAATCCGTATTTTCTTAGATTTGGGTTTGGTTGATTTAAGGCTCGTTAACATTGTTTGAGATTAAGATCAACTTAAATGTTTGTTAAGGATACGTTAGTCTAATTTTAGACTAAGATCTACTTAATAAGGTTTTAGAATCATTTAGATCCAATGAAAGAGCATTTGGGCCCTATCTATTTAGTATAAGGACGTTACGGTCCATTGGGTTTAAGGACATCATGCCCATGGAGTTTAGTTTAAGGACGTTGTGGTCCATTGGGTTTAAGGACATCATAATCCATAGAGTTTAGTTTAGGAACATTACGGTCCGTCATTAGTTTAAGGACGTTGCGGTCCATCATTAGTTTAAGGACGTTGCGATCCATTATTAGTTTAGAATTTAGTTTAGGGACGTTACGGTCCGTAGAATTTAGTTTTTAGGGACGTTACGGTCCGAAGGGTTTATGGTGTAACAACCGAGTTCAATTATACCAATTTCTGTTGCCGTATGTGTTGTTTGTAGTATTTATTTCATTTACCATGTTTGGTTGTGAATGGTAGTTTACTTTATATTCGACCCGCTTGCTTGAACTTGTTGTTTCATAGTTATAGAATACCCTAACATCACATATTTTGCATATAACAATTTAAGTCACTTAAAATAATTTAAAAATACATGACATGGCCTGCATGATACCCCTAACCCCGTGGTAGCGTTCTTGCATCGTGTTCTCGTCCCGTTCGGTAAAACGGACGTGTTTGGATGGCTACGCGCACGTACGTGCGTCCGTTCTTGGGGGTATGTATTTCTGTTACATAATCCTTCATTTTAAATTTTGGAACTTACAAATAATTTTCGTGTTTCAAATCCAAAATTTTGAACCCGACCCGAGCGCATTTCTGAAATATTTTGTAGTCCGCCTAAATTCAAATTGATTATTTTATTTTATTTATTTTAGATTTTCTGTTAAAAAGTTGAGGAACTGAATGAATCTTTTAGTTTTAAAGTGTAAAAATCTTTTATAAAATTTTATCAATTATTTTTCCCCCACGAGCCAATGAGATTTTGGCTACTGCGCTTGGGCCTCACCACCGAGCCATCTCTCTCTCTTCTCTCTCTCTTTTATTTTTCCCTCCACCAATCAGAATCCTTCTCTCCTATTCGCTGGGCCCCACGCAAATTCTCTCTCTTCTTTCCCTTTCTCTTTCTCTCTCTTCTACGCGGCTCTCTCTCTCTCTCTCTTCTCTCTCTCTCTTTTATTTTTCCCTCCACCAATCAGAATCCTTCTCTCCTATTCGCTGGGCCCCATGCAAATCCTCTCTCTTCTTTCCCTTTCTTTTTCTCTCTCTTCTACGCAGCTCTCTCTCTCTTCTCTTTCTCTCTCCTCTTTCTCTCTCCTCTCGCGCCCTCTCTCTCTCTTCTCGCGATTACTGTGCTCTTCTCGACTCCCGTCACCGTCTTCCCCTTAGCGTCACCTCTCTTCTTTCTTCTTCTTCTTCTGTTTAAAATCCCATGCATCCCTCGCCACGAGAACCCACCAGAGAAAACCCTAACCCTTACTCCTCTGCCTCCTCCTCCCTCGACCTCGCTCCTCAGCCCTCATCATCACCTTCTTCCTCGACCTCATCTCCTTCCTCTCCTCTGCTTCCCCTCCAAACCCAGAAACCCTACAACAAAACCCCAGTAACCTAAACCCTAACTCCTCGACTCAACTCACCGCCGATCACCACCCCGATCTCATCCCACTCTCCTCTCCTCCTCATCTTCCTTCTCTTCTTCTCCTTCATTTTTCTCTTCTTCTGTTAAACCCTGCACACTCCACAACAACCGCGACCCATCACCTGAGCCCCCTGCACCCTCGCCAGAGCTTCGCCGACCATCACCATCGACGCCATCGCCCCTCTGAAAATCCAGTGGGTAAGCCTCCTCTTCTCAAACTTCTCTATCCTCCTTCCATGCTTCTCTTTTCTTTTCCATACATTTCTCTTTGTTGTTATTCAGTGTTGTTTCTTGGTTGCCGGAATTCGACCGTGCCGGCGACGATCCCGACGTCCCAGCGAGGACATCTGACCCGTGTGATTCCATCGTGCGTTGTTTGGACTCATTCCGTGTACCGTGCGCGCGACGCGACTTTTCTCGCCGACGTGAGACGTTTCGTTTACCGTATCGCGATCCATCGAGGCAAGTAAAACTTTCTACATGCTATCTATATGATTTTATAACTATTTATTTGAATATTAAACTTATAGATCGAATCTAAAGTCACATGTTCCAATTTAACAGTGCGATGTTCCGTTTATATCTTTTAGATTCAGAACTTGAAACATACCCGTTGCATTTTAGTTTACTATACCTAGTAACCATATCTGTATTTTAAATCACATAATAACTATTTACATAGTCTATGGTACCCTTTTATAGTTTTACCCTATTGGACACCCGTGTGCATCTTTAATCTGTTTTAGATACATTTGCATCTCTAGATCTTTTAACCCATAATAACAAGATTTTAACAATCCATATTTGTTTAAGTGTATGATACTTAATGTTGGAACCATAACCCTAACTCTAATCGATAACCGTACATCTATATAGTTTATTCTATACCTATTTGCATATCATATTACATGTTCCAGTTTATTGTTCTGTTAGTACCCATGCTTGATTATCTATACCCATGCTTATGTTAGTTTGATTATGAGCACCCACATGACATCTTGTACATCCTGACATGACTTGTTACATTTCCTACTCGACACGACATGGTACCATGCACCTCTAGACATGACATGATATCTATTTACTACCTGGCTTGACCTGATGTACCATGGCGTTACCTGTTACTTGATCTTGTGTCTAATGCCAACAAACCTGACCTGTTGTCCTTACGGACAGTTTCTGTTATCTATCCAGACAAACCTATACCTACCTGATCCTGTGTTGGCATTAGCTCTTGATTACTTAATACCTGACTTGAATACATATAACTTGGGGGTATGGGAAAATCAATGATGAAACCTGACTTGTAACTCGACAGTTCTATACCTGTTCTGATCAGTCTTACGGGCTAGGCCAGCCCCGGAGTGATGCTACTGACATCACTCGTCATTACCTACCATCCTTTACTGCCTTGCGGCACGTCTCGGGTTCAGCCCGAGAGTCATAGACCGTGATCCCGAGCACGCACGGGATACTATTGAGTTACATCGATGATTCATCAAATTGATTTCAAAGACTTGAGAGTAGTTAACACAATAGACCCGTTTAGATTACTCACTGCACACTACCTTTCACTGCCCCGATTTATATTGCTGTTACACCCGCTTTACCAGTTATGATCATACTTGCATGTCTTGCTACCCTGTTTATATGTTATTGCTTGATGATATGACGCGCTGACGTCTGGGTTTTGCATGGCTCGGATTCCGTACCTTTGCTGCAGTCCGAGCAAGAGTACTTCAGTCAGCAGGCTGAGCAGTGAGGACTCATTAGTAGTTAGTTCTTTTACTTTTTTAGTATTTTATTCCTGATGTGAGCCCGCATTATGGGACATACATTCCAGTTATTCTTGTATTGCATCTTTTGCTTCCGCATTATTTATTCTTGACTCATTTTATTTTGGCTTATGGACATGTGCTAGATAGTTTTATTATTGTTCTTGATATCTCTACAGCCGTAATGTGACTGTGGAAGGATAATTCATATCCACAGGTAGCATGGTTGGCTATGTCACGCGCCTACCTTAGCGTACTCTGGGAAGTGGGGCGTGACAATGGTTTGTTGGTTTGGGGGTATACCAAGAGTTATTGGTTATTGGGACCTTCCACCTCTCTGAAGACCTTGAAGAATTACAGTGACATGTATCAGAGGTGTGGAGAGATATACTCTTGAACCAATGGATATTCGTCAAAAGATTGGTGGTCTTGTTTGGAACTAAGACCAGTTTGGAAAAATAAAGAGCACATGGGCTCGGTTAATTAGGAGTTTAGCCAACTTGGGCTCATCCCACTTAGTCTTTGTCGTTTCTTTTTGAATAAAGTGTTAAACACTTGCTAGTACACAGTCCTTTCTCTGTGCACACAATGCTAAGCATTTATGTGGGTTCTGACGCTCACACTTTACTTATTTTTCTTTTTTTTGTGAGTGTTGAACACTCTTTATGGTGCTGGGCGCTGTGTGATGAGTGTAGAGCACTCTATGTCAAGTAGCGCCCACGTGAGGGTTACGTGTAGCGCTTGGCGCTGAGCGCCAACCATTGAGTGCTAAGCGCTTTTTATTGAGCAGCACCCACGTGAGGAGCACGTGAAGCGCTTGACACTGAGTGCCAACCATTGAGTGCTAAGAACTCTTTATAAAATAGCGCCCACATGAGCAGCATGTGGAGCGCTCGGCGCTGAGCACTAGACTTGGAGTGCTAAGCGCTTCTTATAAAATAGTGCCCACATGAGGCGCATGTGGAGCGCTCGGCGCTGAGCGCCAGACTTGGAGTGCTAAGCACTTTTTTATTGAGCAGCGCCCATATGAGGAGTACGTGAAGCGCTTGGCGCTGAGCGCCAACCATTGAGTGCTAAGTACTCTTTTATTGTGTAGCGCTTGGCGCTGGGTTTTTCTTGTATATTATTTTCTGAAGGGTTCAATTCTCTGTTCTTCTTTGGATCTTTGATCCCTAAGAACAAATTCATCCCCGTAAGAATTAAATTCTCATTTGGGGTAGACTTGTCTCATGGATCTCAGATCCGAGGAAAAACTATGTTCTTTTTATGAGGGTTAAACCTTTGAGATGCTCTGATCTCTATTTTATTTACCTTGAAGAAAATTCTTCTTCTTAAAGCTTTTTCTTTTGTTTGCTCTTCTCTTTGAGATCGAAGTTTATGGGGGGTTCTTCTGTACAAGACTTTAAGTCTTGGGTCCTTTATATATGGGAAGCTGATTTGTTGATTCAGTTAAGGAAATATCTCATTAAGAGATTTCTTAATTGATTTGAGAAATTTATCCACCGTCGGATTTTTGATCCAAGGACTTCTGTTTTACAGAAAACATTTTTCTTATTTTTAACAAGATTGGGAAAATATTTTCCCATACAGAGCTTATTCTGTATCTTGGTGATTTTTTTAATCACCATTGGATCTTTGATCCAATGGTTGCTATGATTTACAGAGCACAATCTTTCTTATTTAGAAAGATTTGAGGAGTATTTCCTCAATCAGAATTTAATTCTGTATCTTGGTGATTTTTAATCACCATTGGATCTTTGAACCAACGGCGCTCTAATTTACAAAGCACAATCTTTCTTGTTTAAAAAGATTTGAGGAGTATTTCCTCAATCAAAATTTGATCCAAGGGTGGAGAACTTTTAGTTCTGGCGCTGGCGCTCTCGTGCTTTGCACGTGAGGCGCTGCCTCAAAGTTTTTAACTCTTGGCGTTGTCTCAGAGTTTTTAACTCTGGGCGCTGGCGCTTTCGTGCTTTGCACGTGAGGCGCTGCCTCGGTTAAAATTTTGAACAGAGCCTTGCTCTCTTATTGGGGGGAAACATGGTGTATAGATGGTAAGAAGTAAAGTCATATAAAAGGATTGGAGTAAAGGCAAGGGAAATTTTAACTAATGTCATGAGTCTGGTATTGGAAGAGGTATTACTAGGAATACCCGGCCGCCCCTCTCGAAATATTTTCATGTTTTAGTTTTACTGTGCGGTGTTAATTGAAAACTGCTTTCCTAATTAAATTCTGACTCCAGCATATGTATTTACTGGACTTGATTCTCACATCTGTATGGCGTTATAAATACTGAGTGAGAGTAGAATATTAGGAATTGGGTGATTAGATCCTCAATTTCATAATTCTTTGTAATTGGTAAATTTTAAGGAAATCGCCTGGGTTTTGCCTAACGGCAAATATTTGGTTTTGAATATTTGTTATTATGCACCAATTTCAAACTGATATATCTGTACGTTTATTTTATGAAGTGAGATATTACCTTTTGAAATTTTGTTTATAACATTACCTTAATCAGTTGATGATTAGGTAATGTGCATTCAATAACAGTGTAATTCTTCTTAACCATAATACAGTTTTCAACCTACAACACATAAGGTTTGAATTATTAAACCCAGAGAACTTATACATAATATTGTATGTTGTCCGATACCTATTAGGACAAGGGGTTGGTACTCGTACTATATTCCGTTTACTTATGACTTCTCTTGCATTAGACACGCATTTCTTTGAAATACAAGGTCCAAATGATGAGAGGTTATATATATAAAAATAAAGTAGAGAACCATACGTTGTAAGTGTCACGCCTCGCTTCCCAAAATACATGAATACGGCACGTGACGGAGCCAACCATACTACCTATGCTTAGGAAAAATCCCTCCACAGTTACATTATTGCTGTTAATCAGATATCATGAACAATAAATGAAATTTAACTAATACATATCCATCTGCCATAGTAAATAAAAGTCAAGAAATATATATAGCGGAAACGAATAAAAGATTCAATAAAGAATAATATCTGAATCACATCCCTTATAGAATCACATCGATAAAATAAAACTACGGAAATAAAATAAACTAAGAATCTCTAAAACTATTCATCAAGCTTCTCATTGCTCGGCTTTCTTGTTAAAATATTCCAAATCTTCCTACGACAAGGTCAATGGAACTGGGCCATGCAAAATCCAGACATCAGTGCGTCATAAATATCAAAATAATAGTAATAACCAAATTAGGATGGTATGATTAAATATGAGTGTAAATAATAAACACGGATATACAACAGTGAGGTATAGGTATGTGATGTGTATCTTAAAGTCTGTGCTTTTAGGTTATCTATTCTACAAGTCTTTGAAATCAATTAATGGAATCGTCGATATAACTCAATAGTATCCCATGCGTACCCAGGACCACGGTCAAGACCCTAGGGGCTGAATCCAAGACGTGCCGCTAAGCAGTAAAAACAGGGTATCATGTACAGACGAATGATGTCAGCATCATCATTCCGGGGCCGAAGCCCGTATCGACTGATCAGTCTCTGGAAAGTATCGAACTGTTGAGTTACAAGTCAGGTTTCATTATTGATTTCCCTTTACCTCCAGGTTTTGTGTTCAAGTTAGGTATTAATAATATCAATCTAATACCAACACAGGATCAAGCAGGTACACGTCTTGTCTATGTAGACAAAAAGTCACATCCGTCAGGATTGTCGGCATTAGTAATAATCCAAGTAACAGGTCTAGTAATGTCTTGTGAACATGTCAGGCAAAGTATATTAAACAAAAATAGATATTAGATGGAAAACCGTAACCAATAATCTAAATACGGTAAACATGTCTAATGCCCAGGATATATATATATCTATCTGTAATAACCGTTTTACGTCTGCTACCAGGTATATTGCAATCTAGATAAGAATGCTGAACTGATACAACCTTATAACAGTATTATGAGGAACCGACATGCAACTAGATAAAACCGTTATTGGTACGAATACAGACTGATGTTATAAAACTGTAGATTGATAATACTTGCTGAATATTAAAATACATGTAATATAATTAATCATATAACTATTGATATAAGCAAAGTAGCATGTTGCAAGTTTAAAACTTGCCTGATCGAGATCTCATGACGAAAATACGGATATCACGTCCGAACACCGAATAACGTCACAATGCAAAACCCAACGTACTTAAAACTGAGCCTGAACTGAGCAACTACGCGAAGTGGCGACTGGAGTAGACGACAACGGTGACTGGGGTCATCGAGGTCGTGCTCGTTGGCGGTAACCAACTCCGGCGAAGCCGAAAAAGAAAAGAAGAATATGAAAGAAAAGAGAAAAGGATGGGCTGTTGGGTTCTGGGGTTTTTAGCGTGGACAGGGAAGAAGAGGAAGTTGGTCGGCGACGAGGTGATGGGGACCGAGGTCGACAGAGAGTTGCCGTGGGCGGTGATGGGTTGGCTGGTGATCGGGAAAACGAGAAGGAGAAGAAGAAGTCGAGGATGAGGGCTCTGGGCTTGACGAAGAGAAGGAGAAGGTGACAGAGGGTGGTGGTGGTGGTCGGTTCCGGCGGGGAGGTCGACGAGGGAGAAGGAGGTGGGTTCTCGGGCGTGGAGTCGTCTCGGGTAAGCCTTCGGGGAAGGAGGAGGAAGAAGATGTTGACGGTGGTGGTGATGAGGAGGTGAGGGTGGAAGGGTGGTGTCGGCGGCGAGAAGGGACGGACCCTAGCGCTGTTCTCTAACAAAAACCTAAAAATATGCAGGATAAAATTGATGCTTTAAATTAACAAATACTTGATTTGCAATTGAAATTAAATTTATAAGAAACATGTTATTAGAAAAAAAGCACAACAAACCAAAACAAAGACTTAAACTTAAAATGATTGTATAATAAAAAGTTAAAATAAGAAGCAGACGAAGAGTTACAGACTACTATATATTTGAAGCCGATAAACAATGGAACAAACTAACTAAGCCGAAATGAGAACTTCAATTTAAATATAAACTTCATGTTTTATAACAACAAGCATTCATTCGAAGTTTAACAAAATTGAACACTTCTAATACAAAATTTTAGCATATGCTTTCAACAACAGTTTATAAAAAAATCATTTAAACAGTTTAAGAGTACTCCAACGATTAAGCTTGTTTTCTTCTTTGTTTCAACTCTCGATTCATTCCATCTTTAAGCAAATAATAGCGGCTCCTGAAACATGCAACAAGAAAGATATTAAAAGACATTAAAAATCAGGGTAGAACTGATTTTTGCATTCAACAAGAACTCAAATACCTCCTTAGTAAAAACAAAACGATAATCCCAATGATATTTACTCTGTAACACCTGAAATAGAATTATCCTACAATAAAACTAGGCATGTTAACAAACTTAGGATTAAATTAATATAGATATGACTTTATCACTGAAATTAAACTATTACCTCATTATTCACACAAGTTCTCATGTCATGTCCCTTTTCATGACATGTGCTACAAGTCCGGCTTGTTGATTGTGCTCGTGCTTATGACATGTGAATTCTTGCCGGAATTCTCGATGTCTTTGGTTGACGCCCTCTACGAGACACTTTCTTAAGGTCTTTAATAGTTATATGGGCCGATATAGCACCGCTATAGCCCATTTGGTTGGATGGTGTATTAGCTGGATTTGTATTTGTTGTACTAATCTTTTCACATTCTTTCCAAAATTATCCACCAATTTAATAGCAATATTATAAATCTTCGATCTTGTGACACCTTCTTAATAACTTTGTCGAAGCCACCATTTCCACCATTCCTTATGTTTCTTGAACTACTTATACCATGTGTTATGCTATGTCTAGCCTTAAGTGTACATCTTGAAAGAATATAGAATTGTGGAATCTTTTCCATATCATACTTTTGCATCATGATATGCAATATATGCTTACAAATCAATCCTTCTGTCTTGAACTTTACGCAAGAACATAAGAAAGTATGACATTCCGTATTACACTTCACATAACGGTACTCGTCTTTCCTTTAACTTTAAAAGTCACATTATAAGATGTGATCTGCTATTCTATAAGATCTTCAGCATGACGACAAAACAACACACTTTTGAACTCTTATTGGAAGATACGAAATATATTTCTTGTGTATACCTCATCCGCATGCGCTTCCATTTCACGCATATGTTTAGCTTCCGGCACTGTCCTTAAGTGCCAAGTGTCTTCTTGTTCTTCTTTTGCTCGACGAGATGCTAAAGCATCATTGTATTGTCAAACAAACTGATATAAAGGAGTCATATAATTGACAAAGCTTTCAAAAAATGCATCTATACTCTTATTACTTTGGCTAGACAGCATGCATGTAAAGAAGGCGTCATGTAAATATGCTTCGACCCAATGATGTCGTTGGTCATACATGCTTTGCAACCTCTTCCACGCTTTCAACTCACTTTCTTTTTTTATCGGGTGTTAAATCTTCTCCCTCGAGCGTCAAATCTTAAAAATTATTTTTATATTTATTATTTAAAATCAACCAAAAAATTTCAATTTTTTCAATTGTTTGCCTTCTTCTAAACCAATTAATGTAGTCCTTATTAAAATCAGTACCATATGAACATCGCAAAGACCGGAGATGTTCATCCTCATGCAACCCGATATGCCAAATGCAATATTGATGATGGGTATTTGGGAACACTTTTTTAATTGCATTACGAATTGTCGGGCTTGATCAGTGATGATTGCATTTGGAGCTTTACCCCCACATACATTTCAACCAATTTTGAAACATCCATACAAAGGTTTCCTCCTCCTCATCGGCTAAAAGAGCTCATCTAAAAGGAGTGGATTGTCTATGATGTTTAACGCCTGTAAAAGGAGCAAATGGCAACAAAAACTTATCGGTCTTGCATGAGGCATCAAAGACTAGCACATTACTAAATTACAAATAAGATGTTCGCACCCTCCAATCAACCCAAAAAATGCTCCTACAAATGTTTTCCTCATCCATATCTACAGCATAATAAAATTGATAATCTGCAGCTTGACTTTAAACAAATTGTTGAATCACAGACATACATTTGTGGCCTATATTGCTCTTTCTTTTAATTCTTAAGATATCGATGATTTGTTACGCGGTGATATTTGTAAGATTACCCCCACCTGTATTATTTAATATCTTTGAAATCCCTGATGGTCCACAACCGGAATGATGGATCTGCTCCACTAAAGTGAGATTTGGCTTTTCACGAAGAGAACACATATTAGCAATCTTAGAGGGTGTAGATATCAGTGTGTGGTTGTGTTCATCATTACAGGCTTTAACGATGTAACCGCCCTTGTTGCATAGGTTAATTTTCATTTTTGCCATGCAACCTCCTCTTTCACATCTGGGATATTTCACATCTCTTCCAAATTGTCTCTTATCATTCATGCTCTTGTGTCCTTCTTGACTGCAAACATATAGCCTCTTTATGTTTTCATCATCATCCCCCTTAATAATCGTTGATTTGCGAACTTAAAATCTCCTACTTTTGGCAAATGCATTATAAAATGAATATGCTTTATCTTCAGCTGCAAACAACATACCAACGTATGAAATTCCTTTCACCATATCATCATGTATTCGCTCTGGTTCCTCCTGTTGGATATAGCGCCCTCAAGGCAATTATTTTAATTACAGGGAAGAGATTACGATGATTGAGGGAGGACTGATACAGGTAGATCAGTCTTACTCGAGATGATAGTTTACTATCTGGTTTGACTTTATCATCATGTACATGTATAATGTGGTATTACGGATCACTGTTACATATTGATAGAGCTCATAAGATTCTTTCTTGACTACTAGGGTTATTGTGGCGATCACACTTTCGAGAACTAGGTAGTCTATAAGCAAATCCTTAAATTTTTCTAGTCGTGGGAATATCGAGACCGGGTATCGATATTCCAAAGTAGACTAGTGTATACGTTTCTTGACCCTGACGAAGGGCGATGGTCGGTCTCACAGCCATTGGTGTTAGTTAGTCACCAAAGATTGAATGCAAGTGTTCCTTAGGTTATGAGTTACACTGGACAGACTTGCCGGGAACATGATAGATAGTATTATACATATTGTCAAATAGCAGTTCTCTGGTGACATGAGTACAATGTAGTCTATTGACCTGAGATTTTCATTTCTCTCGTGTGAGTTCCCACTGTGCTTTGATTACTACTCTACCACGGCTATACTGAGTCGTGCAAATAGGTTTTAGTTGGGTACAGTCCCGAGCCACATGGAGGCAGCGAGCGGATCATCGGGGATTCGTCTATGCTGGTATTGGGGATAGATATCGCGCAGTGCACGGGTGGCCATCACCAGAAATCCTTGGCAAAGGTGGACGAGATTTACTGATTTAGATCAGTAGTTTCTCTGTAGGTGATGAGCTTCACACCGACACGACTTAACGTGTTATTAGGGGTCTAACGTTTTCCACCCCTAGATCTGGTATGCGACACTCTCAGACAAAAAGACCAGACTGTACGGAGATTGTCACTTTCAGTCTCAGTAGGGATACAGATAAGTTTACTTGTCGGCCTTCCTTTTATTCAATACCTGGATAGCCGTTACGTACAGCTAGTGCCGCTGACGTGGTTGTGGTTAAACCCACTGCCAGCGTATTATCGAGTCTTTAGAGTCCCACACAGAGGATTCCCAGCTCAAGTGAAACGATGTAATGTACGTATTTTGATAAGTACTTAGTTTCGATTAAATATATGTTTTTGTACACGTACTTTTAATCGGATATTTTGTTGATATTAGTTGGTTTGAAAGATAGCTAGATTATCACATTTGGATAAAATGTGAGGTAGTATTATATATCACTTTTTGGTATCTATCTTTTTGGTATTTGTATTTTGACAGAATACAGTATTTAAACAAATACGGGTATTTGTATCTTAATACGAATACGGGTATTCTTATTTTATACGAATATGGTATTCATATTTTGATACGAATATGGGTGTATGTATTTGTAGTATATACTTGTATTAGTGTATGTATGTATATATATTTATATGTGTATGTGCGCGCGCATGTGTACAAAGAAGTGGCATTCTCTTCTCTTCTCTTCTCTTCTCTTCTCTTCAAGTTCATTTTAGAATATTGTGGAGTTGTGTCTCACCATTGTGAGCCACAATTCCACTCATTATTCAAAAGAGAAAAGAAGAAAAGGAAAGAGTGAGATTTTTAGTGGCCATGCTTGCATGCTTGCTCAATTTTGAGCGATCTTCACCTTTTGCTTCTTCTCCCTCTTCACTTGAGACTTTAGAAGTTGAGAAAGGAAAAAAAAGAGAGAAAACATAGAGATTAGCTACTATTATATTCTAGTGATCAATTCTTAGCAAGTTTTGTTCATTAGTTACTTCACATAGTTTTTATTGTGAAGCTAGAGCCTAAGTTAGGGTTTCTTCGGATAGATCATTTTTGACAAGGAAGACCGACTCCCGAGCTCGTTTTCAGTGGACCTAGGAGCTTAAAAAGAAGAAAGAAGACGAAGGACATGAAAATAAAGGTAGCTAACATCTAACCGAGTAGACTAACTCATTTTAGTTTTCTAGTTTAGTGTTTGGATTCGATTCCGGGTCGTAGTACTTCGTGCTCCTGTTTTGAAAATTTTTGTTTTGTATTCCGTATTGGCCACCAGTTTGCGGCACGAGCATGAGCGTCTATTAACATGGTATCAGAACCACCCAAACACGTAAACTAGTTTAGACAATGCTTAAGTTTTGAAACCGATAAATTTCCCTTTTTTCAAAACCCATGATCTCAAGTTTCTGTTGGAAATTTTTCGGTCTCTAAATTTTTTTTGGAGTATTGCAGAAGGATGATATTTGTATGTATATGACACTGTATAAAGACAAGCCCAATCTGAAACTGTTTGGCCGCCAAAAAATTCAAAATGGCTTCAATTAGCGGCCTGTTTATCTCTGTTTGGCCTCGTCTTCCTAGCATGTCTTGGGTTTTGGAAATTGGGATTTTTGTTAAACTTCTTTTTTGCCCAAATTTCATTTACTGTTATCTTTGTATACGTGCAACACGAAAAGTTTTAAACTCGAAACCTTAGCATCGTTGATTATCTTTGTGTTCGTATATGTGTTTATAAATGCCGTCTGATTGCTATAGGTCGATTAGACGGGGTTGCAAATACTTGCTTGTATTGTGATGATATATATCTTGCGATGGTTTAGACGGGTAGTCATTGTGGATAACCCCTCATCGTAGAATGTTTGTATATTCGTTTATTCGGGAATAGTGGCCGGATTGTGGCCGTCATTACTGCTTGATATATATTCTTTTATTGGAACATGACCGGGTTGAGGTTGATATTACCATTGTATATTCATTCATTCTTGTATTAGGATAACCCACGGAGAAGTGCTCGAGTAGCTGGGTTCAAGAGTGTGTCAGGAGGTCGTCTCATAGTGATGAGTTTGAGCCGACTCGCTTTACAATTGGCAGGTTATTCGCCGCACTTGTAGGGGTTTAGGATAGACCCATGGTAGAGTGCTCAAGTTACCAGATTCCATAAAGTGCCAAGTGGCCCACCCATGTCATTGAGTGATGGTTGCCTCACTTTTAGAATTGACGGGTAGCTTGCCGTGCTGGTAGGGGTGTTTGTTTAGGTGGTGTTCGAGTTATCCACACGATTGGGGAACGTTGGTTTTCATTTGCGGCTCAAACGAAACACGGGGCTCCTAGTTTATCCGCTATTCCATTTTGATTATCGCTTGCTTGTGATATTTATTACCTGCCTGTGATGATATATATATATATATATATATATATATATATATATATATATATATAAATGGTGTATATGTTTTGCACCCGCGCTAGCCCTGCCCATGCACTGTCGTAAGTTAAGTAACCTTACGGGTGAAGTCCCCGGACCCCGTTGCGGATGCGGATGGTATATACGTACATTCTATTTTGGTTGTTTCTGTGATGCTTAGAAACATAAATTGATGGGATCGCATTATAAGATTAATGCAAGGAAAACAAATCTAAATGATATTGTTAGAACCAAATTTTAAAACTACTCAGTTTTCTTCAAAACCGCCGTTTTAAAAGCGGAGTATAAACCACTCCATTTCAAAGCCACTCGAGTTCGTTCAACAATATCAAGTTCATTACGTTAAAGGTTTTTTGCCAAAAACCAGTCATCGCCCTCCGGCATTTCAGATTAGTATTGCTTAGTATTCGTGCTAGGTTTATTGACCTTGTTAAGGCGTAGTGTTCGGAGGAAACTGTACCCGACCAGGGATGGGCGTAAACTCCTAAGCTCTGTAGTACTTTTCTGCTTCATGGTGATGCGATTAGTTAGGACAGTCGAACGACTTTGATGGCCTTGTTAAGAGTCGTGCGGGTGGGTCTAATTAATCTAGAATAATGACGGGTTTAACTTAATTAGCAGTTTATGACTTGTTGACCATGTTAAGGTCATAGGACGTTAGGGGTAAAAACCATATCGGGAGTTTCAAACATAAAAGAAAGTTACCTAGTATGTGTGGTAATTTTGGTCGGTGTCCGTCCAAGTTATCACACAATGATAATTAGGTCCCGATTCCCATTAATGAGTAGGTATTACTCCTCGGGAGAATTTCACTTCACAATTAACCAACATATTAAGTGTCTGAAAAGTGTTAACGAGATTATGCTTCTGCTGAAATGGGGTTTTTGAATTAGGTCCGTGCGAAAGCACAGCAAGCCTCTATCGGAGTGCCAACATTGGCATGGCTGAACGTTTAGCGAACTTATAAGGTGTAAATGATCACGACTAGTTCTTCTTTTAGGATTTGAAGGAGAATTCGAGGAAACAGTGGAAGCCATCCTGATTAGATAAAGTGATTAACCAATCTAATCTTGATAGAGTGCACGCTGAGTGTTTATTTTCTCTCCCTCTCTCTCTCTTTGGCAGCAACCATGACCCGTCTTAAACTAAAATTCGTAAACTAAGTTTACCGAACCTTTTTACAAACCTTGTTTTGTTTTGTCACGATTCATGAAAAAATCACATATATCCATGCCACTCCTGCTTTACCCTTTGCTTTCTTCAGAATATTCTGTATCACTACGAAGGTTCATATAGAATGGATAAAACCATCTTGTATAGTTACATACGAACTTGCAGAAATTTATTTCAATTCAATGATGGATTCCGGTTCTGAAGAAATTAAATAAGATTATTCAGTTATTTTTCTCTTTACGTTCTCTCATGTTGCGAGGGCTCCTAGTATTAAGAGAGTACACCTATTACGCTTATTGGAAAGTTTTCTTCCAAATCTTAGGATGGAGTCGAAAGATAGGGAAAGAAGAAAAATAATTAGCCTAAATATGGTGTATAGAAGGTAAGAAGTACAGACATATAAAGCGGTTGGAGTAAAGGCAATCGAAATGTTAACTAATGTCATGAGCCTGGTATTGGAAGAGGCATTACTAGAAATACCCGGCCGCCCCTCTTGAAATATTTTTATGTTTCGGTTTTACTGTACGGTGTTAATTGAAAACTGCTTTCCCAATTAGATTCTGACTTCAGGGTATGTATTTACTGGACTTGATTCTCACATATCTTGAGCGAAACCATAGATTGAAAATTGTGAAGAATGAAATCGAGTAAGTCAAGTAGAATGCGAGTCATGTCAGTTGCAATCCTAGGTCGAGTCAAGTTAAGTGTTTAAGTTCAAGATCAAGTCATTTCTAGCATATAATGGTTTGATCATAAGTTATTTAGATAAAAATAAATAAGCAATCACAGAACATGATATGAGATAAGTATATAAATAACGTCTAAAACAATGTTGTAGGTTATGATATAAGTATATAAGTAACTTACGGGTTGTGTGAGTCGGTATAACAACCAGCTCACCCATTCGATTTCTAGCGGCAAAAACAAGTCTAGGTGGCCTATGCTCGAGCAACCAAGACAAGGACCAAGTTAGCTTCTAAAATTATTCTCTATGAAGATTTTGAAAGGAAAGAAAAGAAAAGTAAAATAACACTTATGAAGTTTGTGAATGGTACAATACTTCGGTCTTGAATTCCTAGGGACGAAGTGAGCTCCGGTGATGCCGAAACTTTGAGAGCTCTAAGAATGAAAAATTGAAATATTTTTTGAAGGAGGATGAATAATGAAGGAGAGAACATACAAAAGAATATTAATATGGTCATTATAATAATTCATAACCATAACCATACTAATTATTATATGCATTCATTTTGAGAGTTAAAAAGAAGATGAAATGAAAGGTCGCATTTGTAGATTATGAGAGGCTTTAAAAAAAAAAAAAAAGTAATTGCAAGTCCCAAAATTCAAACTTGTGGCCTATGGAATAATAATGTAAGGATTTAACCAATGAGCTACAAGGTTGTTCATGCATATATTTAACAAGAATTAAATATATTATGTTGCTTGAAAAGAAAGTGGGCTTTTGGGTTTACAGTTTTATAAAAGAAAATTAAAATGAAATTGGATTTGGGTTATGAGCTGGGTTAGATCTTGTGTTTAATTTGAAATAGATTAAGATTTAGTTTAAAGAAATGGGTTTGGGAAAAATAGATGGAATAATAAAATAATATATTTAATAGAAAACAAAATATACGGAAAATACTAAGAATAAATAAATGCAATATTTTACTAAAGAAAGAAAATATGAAGATATAGTAATATTGGGATCGTTACATCCTACCCTCCTTAAAATAATTTCGTCCTCGGAATTACTCAAGAAGGATGTTGTAACAAAGTAAGGAAACAAGATTAGGATGATGTCGTCGCATTTCGTCGTCGCACTCCATCAATCGATACCCTAAGTAATTTGTTATAAGACAAGAAGAAAGACGAGAAAATGCTGTTAGGATAATTCAAGGGTTGTTTACAAGAAAGCTGGAAGCAAGGACTTGAATAGAAGAAAAATAATTAAGGATTGATTTCAAGAATGGTAAAAGATAAAAATGAAAAATCGAATTTAAAAATTAGGAAAAGATATAAATTAACAAAGAAGATGGGATTCGATAGTCAAGAATAAGGATACGCAATAGAACATAGCTAAATCAATGCAGAACTCAAAGTCACTCAACTAGAGTACCGCGATGTAAATATGTTGCAGTTCATAGTTACAATTACATAACTCCATTTAAGTCACTCAAATCCTACTATCAGAGTCAATGGAAGAAAACAATAAGAAATTAAGAAGATTACCAAAATAAGATCAACCGGAGATGAATGGTTCGCGGTTTCGTTTTATTTGCGTCGAGATACGATTATCGGGGGAACAAGAAAATGATTCAAAGGGATGAAATTATGGTGCAGCCATTACAGTCTACCCTCCTTAAAAACAATTCCATCCCCGAAATTCCCATAAAAAGTACGTCACAACGAGGTATTGGAAAGCTAAGGATGATGCCGTCTTCGAGTTTCGTCGATCGATACTCTAACCAATTGAGCTAATAGACTTACGGGATACAAATAGAAAGGGTGAACAAGTGTTAAGGATTCAAAAGTTGAGAGACGGTATTCAAGGAAGCCGATGGTGGATTCTAGATGGATTCAAGAAATAAGGTAGGATTCAAAAGAAAATTCGAATGTAATAACTGGATTTCATAAATTTTGTATTATATTGCTTACGATGTTCATGCATAATTGACCTACATGGACCACCAATAAAACCTATCATGCTCCGCTTCTTAAAAGACGGGAGCAGAAAACGTGACGAGACCCGCGACGTATTAATTCCGAGAGGGTCATTTCCCACAATAAATATGCTAAGAGTTTATAAGCAACATAAAATAATAAGAATAAACAAAAAATAAAATCCAACTCCGATTTATTACATTCAAAATTCACAGTTGATAAAATATCTGAATACAAGATATGATAACATGATAATCCACAAGGAGACATAAATAAATAAGCTGAAATGAAATAAAAAACTGATTGGAACTAAACGTCCAGTTGTGATGCGAACCGGTTGTACTCCTTTTCTACCGCTTCTATCTTCTCTGTCTAAATGCTACCTGACGAACATTCTAAGGATAGGAAAAAGTGGGTGGAATGCCCGTCAGCGAACTTTCGCTCGGTAAGTCCTCCAGAAAGATGGGATATGAATGTATATAAATGAATATGCAAGGTGACATGTGATATAGTATGAAAAGAAATAAAACATGAACAACTATAACATGGTAATGTTAATGACAACTATGTAAGTATGGCAATATAACATGAGCATAGCAAACAAGTATAGCATGGTCGTGTAGTGTAGGTATAGAAAATATGAAGTAATGTAATGACAAGTAAAAAGTATGTGGAGCTGAACATGGGTATATGTCCTATGGGTCTCTAAATGGCCACTATGTTAACGTTAAGTTCCAAGTGTGAATATCAACACAATCGTAGAAGTATTCACGAGCTCAAGAGTGGGGCCCCAGGAACAAAGAAACACGAGCTCATTTCATGTGTTAGCATCGGGACTCCAAGCAATGGAGAAGTCAACCCGACTGGGATTCAAGTAAATAGAAAAAAATAGGTTAATACGGGACTCCTGAAACTCCGTTGGATTCACACAAGAAACTATCCCAAACACCCCGAGTATAATAGATTATAACTGTTGTATCGATTTTAGTTGATTTGATTGGTTGATTATAACATGTCTTGACTAAATCATAGATTGCAAAAGGTGAAGAATGAAGTCAAGTAAGTCAAGTAGAATGTGAGTTATGTCAGTAGCAATCCTGGATCGAGTCAAGTTAAGTGTTCAAGTTCAATATCAAGTCAATTCTAGCATTTAATGATTTAATCGCATGTCACGCCCCGCTTCCCAGTAGACGTAAACAGTGACGTGGCACGCCTGCAACGTATTTACTATAAGAATACGTTAAGCGTTTATAAGCAACATAAACTAACAAGAATAAGCAAAAGAATGAAATCCATCTTTGATTTATTACATTCAAGATTCACAATTGATAAAATATCTGAATACAAGATACGATAACATGATAAACCTTAACAAGGAGACATACATAAATAAGCTGAAATGAAATGAAAATCTGAATGAAACTATGCGTCCGGTTATGATGCGAACTGGTTGTACTTCTTTTCGACCGCTTCTATCTCCTCTGTCTCAATACCACCTGATGAACATTCCAAAAAAGAAAGATGGATAGATGGAATGCCCATCAGCGAACTAACACTCGGTAAGTCCCCAAAAGGATGGTGAGATGTATATAAATGAAATGCAGGGTGTAATATGATATATAGTATAGTATGGATATAAATCATGAATATATAAACAAGTATAGTAGCGTGCATGGTAATGCGTATGTCAACTATATCAGTATGACAAACAAGTATAACATGGCCGTGGAGTATAGGTATAGTGAACATGAAGTGAATGTAAGTGTCCTAAAAGGTCTCTAAAAGGGTAAAATTGACTAACGTGAGTTAAAATGTGAATGTCAACCAATCTCAAGAGTATTCCCGAACCCAAGTCTATCGTCCAGGGGCAAGGAATCACGGGCCTAAAATAGCAGGACTTCAATTGTTATTGAAGTATTCCAAACATAACGGGCTATCACTCAGGGGCTTGGAAACACGGGCCCTCATTCATGAATTCATGATGTACCATTTCAGCCTGGTACCACAGTAACATTATTTATACCATTTTAGCCCGATACCCACAGCAACATTATTTTAGTAATGAGACTCCTGAGATTCCGTTGGATTCATACTCAAACTACCCCAACACCCCGCGTATATTAGTGTATGATTAAAGTTACAGGTCTTGCCCAAATCCATGAATACATAAGAGAGTACAATTCAAGTATCAAGTCGGGTTCAGGTATTCAAGTCAATTGTTCATGTATTCATGTCAAGTGTTCATGTCAAGTCATTACGTATTCATGGTTCGGGTCAAGTCGAGTCAAGTGTGCATATTGGGTTTAAGTATTCATGATTGAATTGTATCAAGATCAAATCAATTTTAGCATGTAATGGTTTAATCACAAGTCATATAGATAAAAATAAATAAGCAATCACAGAACATGGTATAAGTATACAAGTAACGTCCAAAAACAATATTGTAAATAAGCGTTGTGTACGACTAATCAATCAAGTCAATTGAAGTCAGAAATATAAACGAAAACATGGCCTTAAGTGTTATGCACATGTGAGTTCCAGTCTCGTCTAAATGCGACTACCGGTTTGGAAGATATACTTATTTTCATATCGTCGCGCAAAACAGATCAGAATCTGTTCAGCACCGTCACACATTTTTAAAACGCGGTTTGAGTTAATTTCTGTCAGGTTTCAGATTACAAAAATTATTAGAAAATTGTATGTATTTCGGAGTAATTATCTAAAACACTAAGATTCACGCGATTTGAATTTATGAAGCTCTAGTTATGATCGTTTTAATATCAGCGTTTAAAATAGAAATTCAAATTTCTGGACAGCAACTATATGTTATATTACAAAGTCTGTATCGACTTGTTTCATATGTTTATAAGTAATATAATATACATGAAAATATAGTTCTATCGATTTTGCATCTATACATCTAAAGTTTGTCATGAACGGACATCGGGAGTTCGAGTTATGTCCTATTTAAAAACAGTGTGTGAATCAGGACAGATTCTGTCCAGATTCGTCGTTTAATATTGTAACGCGGTTTTCTATATTTTACGTTAATTTTCAGTAAAAACTTAAAACGAAGAAAATCTAAATCTTTCGATATAAATATCCAAAACACCCCTGAGTTTTCTCAATTTGGATATCGGTTGACCAAGATATGTGTCTTAGAAGTTGATCGATTAAATTTTTTTTCAGATTTCAGAAAAAAAACAGTGACTAAAAGTGTCATAAGTTCAAAACCGTTCTTCGGTTCAATATAAAAAAAATTCATTGTAGACATGAAATTCTATCTATTATTTATTCTAATTTTCCTAGGATTTCCAGATGTGAAAATTAATTTTTAAAAATTATTTTAAGGACAAAAATTATATAGGACCGTATTTAAAGGTGACAAAACTACTGGATTTATTTGCGGCTTCGTTTTTCTCTTTTATATAAAAAATTTAAACAATTATAAAATAAATGGAACATGCAATATATATTTCAAATTGGATCCCCTAATGTCAATATATGGATCATGAATTTCGACTAGGTCCTATACCAGGAAAGTCTTGATTTCAAGAGAGCTTATGTAAGGTTGTGTTATTGCGCATCGTTTATTTATATTCAGTCCATTATGTTCCTAGTTAACTTAAAAGTAAATCTATAACATGGAGGTATTTTTATTCTATAAGAAAATAATGAATAAACATGAATATTAAGTATAAACAAACAATATTTTAAAATATATATATATATGCAACTATATATATATATATATATATATATGTTTATGCACTCGATTAGGTACCACGGTCAAGAAAATGAAATCATGGAGAAGACACAATAATAGAGTGAAAGAGATGGAGAGGAAGAAAAAGGGACTTACATATGTTTCCCCCAATCAGAGCAAAGCTCTGTTTCAAAAATGGAAATGAAGCGACACTTCTGTTTCCCCCAATCATAGCAAAGCTCTGTTTTGAAATTCAAAACTTTTAAATAAATAAAGTAACGCTTCAGATCACTTGCGCTCTGCGCTGCGCGCCACGTGTCAAGCACAGGCGCGCTAGCGCAGTTGCGCTGCGCGACACGTGTCAAGAGCAGGCGCGCCAGCGCCAATTGCGCCAGCACTGGAATTTAAATAATAAATTATTTAATTAATCAGAATTAAAATTCTAGAAAGATCTTTCCAATCTTATTAAAATAAGAAGATTGTCTTCTGTAAAACAGAGGCCTTAGAATCAAAGATCCAACGGTGGGGAAATATCCCCAGATCAATCAGAGAAAGATCTTTGTAACTAACTTAACAAACTAATTGGCCCTATATAAAGGCCCCTAGACTCCAAATCTCACACACATAGAGAGATACAGGAAAGAGAGAACCCTCTGAAAAATTTGAAAGGCAAGCCCTTGAAGAAAGAAGATCATCTTCTTCATCTTGAAAGGTAAAGAATTCAATTCTTGAAAAACAGAGATGAAATTATCTTATTAAAAAGAAGAATCTCTTCTAAAAAGATCAAAGATCTGAGAACAAGATTAAGATCTTCAATAAAAAGAAAAGATCAGAAAGATCCAATCATAAAAGATTTAAAGAAGTAATTTACTTCATTCTTAGATCATTTGATCTATATAAAGGCATAGCCTTTTGATGAACCGTTGGTTCTTGAATCTTGAGGTAGAACCTCTTTTGAGAGAACAAACAATTTGTTCTTTGGTCTAAATTTGATCAAGATGCGCTCTGCGCTATTGGACAGTGCCTTGCACTTTTGAAATACGCCTTTTCGCTTATTGGATTGGCGCACTGTGCCAGAGCGCGCCACATGTCAACCACAGAACAATTTGCGCTTTGCGCTTCTAAAACAGAGCGTTGCCCTCTTGGAATGGCGCACTGCACCAGAGCGCGCCACGTGTCAGCAGCGCACTGGCGCAGCGCACTGCACTAACAGACTTGCGCTTAGCGCAGAGCGTGACACGTGTCACTTTCGCATGCGCTAGCGCATTGCGCTCTTTTATTGGCGCAAAGCGCCTGACAAGCCACGTGGTGCACTGTCAGACCACTAAAATGCTATGCATTATTAAAAAATGGCAGAGCCCAAGTAAAGGCCTAATAGGCCAAATATAAATGCTATGCATTATTTAAAAGGGCAGAGCCCAAGTAAAGGTCTAACAGGCCTAATATAAATGCTATGCATTATTAAAAGGGCCGAGCCCAAATAAAGGCTCAACAGCCAGAACAATAAAATGTTCAACTCATATCAACTGAGCCCATATGCTCATAAACCTTCAAACAGACTTTAGTCCCAAATTGGACTATAGATCTCCCAACCAACATTGGTTCAAGGGTACATCTCTGAACTCCTCTGATATTTATCGTTGTAATCCTTCAACGTCTTCAGAGAGGTGATGGGTCCCGACAGCCACACATTCCACGGACTACAATGGACCACCATGTCCTTAAACTGGCAATCGACCGAAATGTCCCTAAACTAAACAATAGAGCCCAAATGCTCTCTTGTTGGATCTAAATGATCCCGTTAAGTTGATCTTAGTCTGGAAATTAGACTAACGTAACCTTAACAAACGTTTAAGTTGATCTTAGTCCAAAATGAGACTAACGTATCCTTAAACCAAAACCCCAAACCTAAATCTAAGAAAATACGGATTTGGACTGATCCACGTCCTACGGGCGACAACATAAATTAGTCTCCATATACAATCCACGGGCAACCATAAACAAAACAAACACCCACGACACGAAGTGACCATCTGGAGAAGGAGAAAGTTGTTACCGCGATGCGGTAGCGTAATTAACTGCATGGGCTTGCGCCTGTAGGGAAGAGCGTCCCCACAATCAAAAACCCCTCAAACGAGAGAGAATCTGACGAAGTCTGCTACATCGGCCGCATCCGTTTAAACCTTCGATACACGGTGCCATAAATCAACTTGGCATCTTCGGAGATGTGGGCGGATAGCACCAATTAGCATCTGCCCCTAGATTCAGTCAAGACAGTCCGTCTTCCCGTGTTTCCGGCGGTAAACAACATACATAAGCCGGTATTGTCACCGGGCTTATCTATCCGCCAATAACCTCGCGTATTTAGCGTGACCTTCTTGAGAACTTTTTCATGTTCTTCTTCGAGAAATGTATATGAAGAGAAAGATGGAAAATGATAGAAATGTGTGATGAAGTAGAGAAAGAAGAGTGACATATAAAAAAAGGTTTATGACCACCATAATTCTATAAATTATAGCTCATAACCATTCTAATTATTTTGGGAGTTAAAAGGAAGATAAAATGAAAGGTATCATTTGTAGGTTATGAGAAAGATAAAAATTGTTAAAAAAATAATTGCAAGAATGTGGATTTGAACATGTGACCTTCTAGGAATTAACCAATGAGCTACAAGTTTGTTCATGCACATATTTAATAAGAATTAAATATATGTTGTTACTTGAAAAGAAAGTGGGGTTAGAAAAAGAAAAGAAAGAAATCAAATGGAATTGTTTTGGCATGGGTTTTGGGCTTTGAAAAATTATAGAATGGATAAATTAGATGAAGTGATAAAATAATATATTTACTGGAAAATAAAATATACCAAAAATAAATAGTTGTAATATTTTTTTAAAGAAATGATACGCGAAGGTATAACAATTTTAGGGTCTTTACAAATCACATGTCATATAGATAAAAATAAATAAGCAATCACAGAACATGATATGAGATAAGTATACAAGTAACGTATAAAAACATATTATAAATATGTGATATGTACGACTAGTTAATCAAATCAATTGAAGAAAGAACATAAACAAAAATATAGCCTTAAGTGTTATGCACATGTGAGTTCCAATCTCTTCAAAATACGACTACCGGTTTAGGAGATATACATATTTTCGTATCGTCGCGCAAAACAGATCAGAATTTGTTCGGTACCGTCACATATTTTTAAAACATAATTTGGGTAAATTTCCTTTAGGTTTCATGTTATGAAGATATTCAAAAATTGTAGGTCTTTCTATGTACATATCCAAACAACTAAGGATCGCACGATTTGGATTTCTGAAGCTCTAGTTATGATCATTTTAATATTAGCGTTTAAAACAGAAATTCAGATTTCTGAACAGCAACTATATGCTATATTGTAAAGCCTATATCGGATTATTTTATGCATTTCTAAGTAATATAATATATAGGAAATTATAGTTCTATCAATTGCGTATCTACATATCTAAAGTTTGTCATGAACGGATATCGGAAGTTCGAGTTATGACCTATTTAAAAACAGTGTGCGAATCAGGACAGATTCTGTCCGGATCCGTCACTAAATATTGTAACGCGGTTTTCTTTCGATGTAGATATCCAAAACACTTAAGTTTGCTCAATTTGGATATCTATAGACCAAGTTATGCATCTTAAAAGTTGACCGATAAATGCGGTTTTCTGTTTTTATGAATATTAAATAAAAACGATGTAATTCCTAAACCGTTATGCGGTTTGATCTAAAATTTTTATAGTACATACAAAAATATATGTTCTATCATACGTAAATTTCCTGAAATTTCCACAAGTGGAATTAATTTCTAAAAATTATTTTAACGATAAATGTATTTTAATGTCGTATTTGAGAATGACAAAACTATGGGTTTTTTTATTAAATAATTACAAGATCTTGGGTTTCGAACATGTGATCTATGGAATAGCAGTGGAATATATGAATAATATGCTAATATCAATAGTCTACACTAATCAATAAATTAACATCATTATGACATAAACAACAACACAAAAATATGAAAAGAACATATAACTAATTGCTACATGTACAACTATAATTAATGAAATACATATATAAATATATATTTAATTAAGGACTACGACAATGCAAGGTGATGGGTCCAAGGAAAAGAAAACTAGAAATGAAAGAGAGAGAAGGGACTTACGGGTTGTGTGAGTCGGTATAACAACCGGCTTATCCATTCGATTTCTAGCGGCAAAAGCAAGTCTCGGTGTCCTATGCTCGAGCAACCAAGACAAGAATCAAGTTAGTTTTTAAAAGTATTCTCTATGGAGATTTTGAGAGAAAAGAAAAGAAAAGTAAAACTACACTTACGAAGTTTGTGAATGGTACAATACTTCGGTCTTGAATTCCTAGGGACGAAGTGAGCTCCGGTGACACCGAAACTTCGAGAGCTCTAAGAATGAAAATTTAAAATAATTTTTTGAAGGAGGACGAACAATGAAGGAGAGAACATATAAAAGAATATTAATATGGTCATTATAATAATTCATAACTATAACCATACTAATTATTATATGCATTCATTTTGAAAGTTAAAAGGAAAATGAAATGAAAGGTCTCATTTATAACTTATGAGAGGGTTTAAAAAAGTAATAATAATTGCAAGACCCGAGAATCGAACTTGTGGCCTATGAAATAATAATGTAAGGACTTAACCAATGAGCTAAAAAACCGTTCATGCACATATTTAACAAGAATTAATTATATGATATTGCTTGAAAAGAAAATGAGCTTTTGGGCTCATAATTCTATAAAAGAAAATAAAAACGAAATTGGGTTTGGGTTATGAGCTAGGTTAGATGTGTTTAATTTGAAATAGTTAAAATTTAGTTTAAAGAAATGGGTTTGGAAAAAATATATGGAATAATAAAATAATATATTTAATAGAAAACAAAATATACGGAGAATACTGAGAATAAATAAATACAATATTTTACTAAAGAAAGAAAACACGAAGGTATAGTAATAATGGGGTCGTTACAAAAGACTTATAAATGGATTAGAGTAAAGGCAATGGAAATTTTAACTAATGTCATGAGTCTGGTATTGAAAGAGTCATTATTAGGAATATCCGGCCATCCCTCTCGAAACATTTTCATGTTTCAGTTTTACTGTGCGGTGTTAATTGAAAATTGCTTTCCCATTTATACTTACTGGACTTGATTCTCACATCTGTATGGCGTTACAGATGCTGAGTAGGAGTAGAATATTGGGAATTGGGTGATTAGATCCTCAATTTCAGAATTCTTTGTAATTGGTAAATTTTGAGGAAATCACCTGTGTTTTGCCAAACGACAAATATTTGGTTTTGAATATCCGTTGTTATGCATCAATTTCAAACTGATATATCAGTACGTTTATTTTATGAAGTGAGATATAACTTTTTGAAATTATGTTTATAATATTTACCTTTATCAGTTGATGATTAGGTAAGGTGTATTCAATAACGGTGTAATTCTTCTTAACCATAATACAGTTTTCAACCTACGACACACAGGGTTTGAATTATTAAACTCAAAGTAGTTATACAAAATATTGTATGTTGTCCGATGTCCATTAGGACAAGGGGTTGGTACTCGTAATAGATTCCGTTCACTTATGACTTCTCTGGTTTTAGACACGCATTTCTTTGAAATACAAGGTCCAAATGATGAGAAGTTATAAGTATAAGAATAAAGTAGAGAATCATACGTTGGAAGTATCAGGATTCTTCGAGGTGATCGAAAATGTAGATACTTATGCTAGATATTCTGTCGTAAGTAATATTTTTTAGAACTTGCTTCTCTCTCAATTTACGCATCCGTGTGTGCGCTCCTTGACGAGTAATGCTGCATGACGTTTTTTCATTTAGTCGATATGCACTAGAAACAAATGCATAATCTTTTGAATCTGGTTCAAATTAAATTAATACCTTTCTTTCTGTATTAGATATAGAATGGATTCATATCTTAACGATGTTAAGATATATGGAGCTGTCCAGCTTATACTTAAAACCATAATCCAGATAAACTCAAGGCACGTTTCAATGATGACAGTTTATGGGTTATCCCGAGTTTTGACGAGGGTCAACATTGTACCATTTGCAGGATCAATAGTTATATTATTCTTGACTCGCCATCTTTTTAGTAAAATAAATTCTTTTCAGAAAAAATTAATGGGAGTATGGTAGAACTGGAAGTGATTTCAGAACCACAAACAGTTACTGAATATTTAATAGAACCTAAACATTCAATTGGATTCGAAAATCCATTAGCCACTCCGCAAATTTAGTAGGTAACCTCAGCAACCCAAGAAGTTCTTCAGTTTCCTCAAAGCCAGTGACAAAGAACTTTTGATGACCTAAGCTTATCACTATCGCTGTCCTTGACAATGAAATCTGACAGGTGGATGACTATAACGTCATTCTAAATTGAATTGAAAAGTGTATCTGTATATGACTCTACCAAAGGGTTGTTGTAGTCAGTAGAAGCGGCGGAAGCATGGTGGACAGGATGCTTATGTCTATTTATAGACTAAAAGAGGGAGAGCGGAGATGGATCATCTATTCTTGATTTGACAGTCATGATGTTTGACTTCATCAAGAATAACAGATAGACCTGATAAGAAGGTTGAGTAAAAAGTATTGTCCTGGATTTTAGATGACATACTCCTGATAAGAAGTGTTGTTCCAATACTACAATCGGTTAAACTCTGGTTGTCCCAAATGTTTCTTCACCATGAATCTGGATAAAATATCAGATATTCTGATGACTAAATCTATGGTTTTAGATCTAGATTTAGGAAATGTCCCAATTTGGATACTTTGACATTCTAAGTGTTTTAAAATGGATGAATCCTAGCGTGGTGGTATACCCGCAGGTGATGGGGCCATCCTCTTTAAAAAGATATCTTCTGGACAGATGAGGAGAGAGATTTGTATGATTGGCATATCACTTGCTTAGGCAATTGAATCAATCATGAAATATAAAGTACCACACCAAATATTGCTTTTGCATTAGCTGCAATAAACATATATTAATCCAATCCTGAAGAAATATTGGGAAGCAGTTATAAGAATGAGAGAAAGTTCTTGGTATATGGTAACGACAGTGTCCTTCAGGAGGTGGTTATCATTTTAGGCTTTCAAGATAACCTGGATGATAGTGTGGCTGTCAAAATTAAAGTTTACCCTCTTCTGAAGGACAGTCTGTTGGAAAACGATCTAAACGGATACCGAGGTAGGCATGGCACATGATACTGATTAAATTCAGCAGAAAATACAGTTTAAGAAGTTTATTGGATTTGGAGTTCATTTATGAACTTGGTCGCATCAGATATCCAAATAAGTTCTAAGACATGTATCGCTTATATCGGGAGATAGGCGTTCTCCGAGATATAGAGAGATAAAGATAGAAAAATTGAAGTGGATTCACTCACAGATGCTATTTTTTGAACACGAATGTTTCGCAAATATGATCTACGAAACTGATTAGTAGAGAAGTTGGGTGTTCAGCATCACACGCCCTGTATGCGACACCGCAATAATTAGCCTTGAGTGAAAATAGGAGATTGTTGACTATAGTGCTCTCAAGGTAATTATTGTAATCGCAGCCAGGAGATTATGATGATTGAAGGAGGACATATACAGGTAGAACAGTCTTATTCGAGATGATAGTATGCTATCTGGTTTGATTTTATCATCATATACATGTATAATATAGTATTACGGATCACTATTACTTGTTGATAGAGCCCATAGAATTCTTGCTTAACTATCAGGGTTATTGTGGCGACCACACTTGTGAGAACTGGGGCAGTTTATAAGCGAATCCTTAAATGTCCCTAGTCATAGGAATATCGAGACCGGGTATCGATATTCCAGAGTAGACTAGTGTATACTTTTCTTGACCCTGACAAGGGGCGATGGCCGATTTCACAACCATTGGTGTTAGTTAGTCAACAAAGATTGTATACTGATGCTCATTGGGTTATGACTTACACTGGACAGACTCGCCGGTAACATGCTAGATGGTATTATGCCTATTGTCAGATAGCAGTTCTCTGGTGACATGAGTACAGCATAGTATGTCGACCTGAGATCGTCATTTGTCTCGTGTGAGTTCCCATTGTGCTTTGATTACTACCCTACCACGGCTCTACTGAGTCATGCAAACAGGTTTTAGTTGGGTACAGTCCCGAGCCACATGGATGCAGTGAGCAGATCGTCGGGGATTCGTCTCTTCCAGTATTGGGGGTAGATATAGCGCAATGCACAGATAACCATCACCAGAAATTCTTGGCCAAGGTGGACGAGATTTACTGATTTGGATCAGTAGTTTCTCTATAGGAGATGGGCTTCACACCGACACGAATTATCGCGTTATTAGGGGGTCTGACGTTTTCCACCCCCTAGACCCGATATGCGACACTCTCAGATGAAAAGACCAGACTGTACGGAGATTTCAATTTCAGGCTCAGTAGAGATACGGATGAGTTTGCTTATTGACCTTCCTTTCATTCAATACATGGATAGCCGTTACGTACAGCCAGTGCCGCTGACGTGCTTGTGGTTAAACCCACTGCCAGCGTATTGTCGAGTTTTTAGAGTCACACACAGAGGGTTTCCCAGCTCAAGCGAAATGATGTGGTGTATGTATTTTGATGCGTACTTAGGTTAGATTAAATACGTGTTCTTATACACGTACTTTTAATCGGACATTTTATTAATACTAGCGTGTTTGAAAAATAGCCAGATTATCACATTTGGATAAAATGTGAGCCAGTATTATATATCTTTTTTTGGTATCTCTCTTTTTGGTATTTGTATTTTGACAGAATACGGTATTTATACGAATATGGGTATTTGTATAAATACGTGTATTTGTGTCTTAATACGAATACGGTATTCGTATTTTGTATAAATACGGTATTCGTATTTTGATACAAATACGGGTGTATGTATTTGTATCATATACTTGTATTAGTGTATGTTTGTGTACACACACACACATACACATATACACAAAGAGATGGCATTCTATTCTCTTTTCTTTTCTTCAAGTTCCTTTTAGAATATTGTGGACTTGTGACTCACCATTTTGAGTCATAATTCCACTCATTATTCAAAAGAGAAAAGAAGAGAGGAGATTTTTAGTTGCCGTGCTTGCATGCTTGCTCAATTTTGAGTGATCCTCACCCTTTGCTTCTTCTTTCTCTTCTTTTGAGATTTTAGAAGTTGAGAAAGGAAAAAAAATTTGAGAAAACATCGAGATTAGCCACTGCTATATTCTAATGATCAATTCTTAGTAAGTTTTGTTTACTAGTCACTTCATTTAGTTTTTATTGTGAAGCTAGAGCCTAGGTTAGGATTCTTTTGGATGGATCATTTTCGATAAGGAAGACCGACTCCCAAGCTCGTTCCCGGTAGACCTAACAATATGTATGCCTTAGAGATCATTATTGTATGATATAATGGATGCTTGAACATATATATAGAGGACTTTCTTGCTCGACATGATAGTATGCTATCTGGTTGCTCTTTATCTTAACATGTACACTTGTTTTAGTTTACTGTCTCATAGATACATATTGATAAAGCTCTTAGTATGTTGGCTTGACTACCAGGACTATGATGCAGATCATACTAGTGGAGCTTGTATAGTCCGCAAGCACATCATTTAACAGTTCCTAGTCGAGAGAGTATCGAGACAGGGTATCGATATTCCAGAGTAGACTAGTGTGTACGTTTCTGGACCCTTAATGAGACGATGGTTGATCCCATAACCATGGTGTTTGACATCAAAGATTGTACACATGTGCTCATTGGAGAATGGGTACAATGAACAGGACTCGCCAAGAACTCCTAGATGGTACCATACCTATCGTCAGATAGCGGTTCTCTGGTAACACTTGTATAGGTTAGTCTGTAGACCTGAGATCGTCATAGTGTCTTGTGTGGTTCCCACTGTGCTTTGATTTCCTCGCTACCACGGCTATAACAACCCTAAAACTTTTGTACAAATTTTTTTTTGTAAAGTACAGAAATGAATTCCTTAGCCTGAGCACAAGTTATAAATTTAAATTGCTTTTGAATAGCAAGAAAACACTTGTAGCTCATTGGTAAAGCCTTGCACTGCTGTGACGTAGCCCTTGTGTTCAAATCCCCCAGCCACATAATATTTTTATTGATTTTTCTTTTAAACTTTTAGAAACCCAACAGTTTACACGTGCACTACACGTAAAATGAAAAGTCACTGAAAAATCAAACATATGCAAAATAATATTTATACAGCCATGAACACGTGGCTTCAATCCAGACCCCAATCCCCTCACCTTGGCCGGTGAGATCAAGCATGGGGCCGGCACCGCCGGCCCCCCCTCCCCCCGTTACAAATGCTCCTAATTTTTTTCCCTAACACCCCTTGGCCTACCTCACTACCCCCATATTGTTTGATTTCCCTGCATTTATCCAGAGAGTGATAATTCACATCTTTAATCCATTTTAATGCATATTTTAATTTCCTTCTTCACTCAAAAAAACCATAATTTCTACTATAAATACAACCCTACACTCTAACCCTCCTCATTCAGAAATCCATTTCCAAAACTCTCTAAATTTTCCAAGTCCAAATGTTGTACAAGTGGAGTTAGCCCAAGGCCATGTTCCGGCGACTACTCGGGGCAAATCCGGAGACACTGTGACTCCACCCCGCTTTCAAAAGTTTCCTCTACCTCCTCTCTCTTCTCCAAATCAGTAAGTCCGCTCTTCTCTCCTCTCATTCTAATCTAAAACACTCTCATTTCAAAACTCATCGGAAGCGGAGTTATTCCGACTTCCGATTCTCTTTTCTTTAAAATCCCAAATTTTCTTAATAACAAACCTACCAATTCTTCATATATTGTTTAGCAATCATAACCAAACACTTTAGAACAAGTTTTATCTCAAAATAACATGTTATGCAACTTTTATCACATTTTTAGGATTAAATACAACAAACTTTACATTCTACATATTTTATCATATTCCTTTGTATTACGCTTAGAAAACTCACGAAGTAATAACCTATCTCATCACAATGCTCATTCTTGATATAGCACGATAGCTTTTGGAACATTAGTTTGTGGGATAATTACAAGTTTACAATAAAATACCCTAAACTATTACAAAACCGTATTCTTTAAATTGTCTTACTTAAATTCCATACGATTAAGTCCTTACAACCCATTTTGGGGAATCCGACTTGGTTGGTGTGGGTTATCGCACATCTATCGGACTAGTAGGGCGAGATGCAGACCTCCTCACGGAGCATACGATCTCGATGAAATTTGTATAACAATTTTAAGAAAAACGTGATTTCTATTAATAAATAAATTCTAATTTTTATAAATATATATATATATATATATATATATATATATTATCAAAACATCTACTTTAAATATATTATATATATTCCATGTTTTCTAATCAAAAGAAAAATAATCAGAAAAGTTCATGAAAATACCATCAAGAATCAATACAAGTTAAATTACATGAAAATACCATATACTATTCAAGTTAGGTTTATATCCACTAGACTATCTCACCACTCTTAAAAATTGTATCTATAAAAACCCTAAAGACGATGATTAAATACTTGAGATGTATTTTGAAAATATGTCAAAACTATTTTTCATCAAACCCTCTCAAGTTATAATAAATTACAATAAGGACCCTAGTAAATATAGGTTTAAGCGGGACCAGTTCTCTTGAGCCTCAGAGAGCCGAAGAATTTGGGTGCTTGCCTATTTAAGGTAGACAAACTAAAAATGGGGTTATTAACACGGTAATTGTCTTGAAAAAAGACACAAATCCTGTCGTCCATGTGCAGCAGTTACCGATAACATCAAAACTAATTCAGGACTTCAATTCGTTTTAAAGCGTCTGACTCAGACAGAGTCTCAGTCTAATCTGAAATCAATCCATCCTTGAATACAATTCAAGTACAACTAAAATTCAATATGAATCCATTTATACCAGATATAATCAATATCAACATGACTCGACTGAACCGAACCATGGATATACTCTATTTACATGACTAGCCATTTATATCCTTTCCGTTTCCATGAATTACTGATATCATGGTTTCGGTAATTCTTAAATCTATAATTTACTTCGATACAATCAATACAAAATACATTACAGGGTTTTAAAGGGGTAGACTGCCACAGAATGTGTTAAAAGTGGCACAAGATGGTCATTAAAAGACGCAACTATACATCCATTACCGTTGTTCCGTGGTTTTATCGACAGAGCCTTGTATTACGGGTTACCATAGTCCACGGTGTAAGTTGGACTCCTCTCGTATACACTGGAATATTCTGTACCAGACTATAAACAACTGCGTTAAAATAACAATCAAACATTATACCAGTTACATCCTCTTATCTGTCTATTCTATTTCTATTTCTTTGGGATTTACTGAGCGATTGTTCGCTGACGACATTCCTATTTCTCTTCTTTCTTTAGAATGTTGTTAGGAGGACCCGACTCCAAGGAGTTCGAGACCAGCCATGAGCAATTGGAGCAGACCACTGAGCAGCACGACCACTAGGCTTCACTTGTACTCACTTTTACTTTCAGTACATGCCATTATTTAGGCATCGCTTTCCAGTATTGTATTTTACTTTCCAGATGTATTGTAAAGAATGTTTAATCAATAAAAGTTGATGTTCAATTATATCTCTTGTCATTTTTCTTGTGTACTTTATCATATTGCTTATTTACGCTTAGCGTGTTTGCTTCTGAGTAAATGCGTAGCGGGACAGTCACGTCTCTTTACCGTACACCGGGAAGCGGGGCGTGACAACGGCTCAAAGGAGTCATGCAAACTGGTGGATTTTGGGTACAGTCCCGAGTCATATGGAGGCAGTGAGCGATAGGAGGGGTTTCGTCCCTTCCAGTATTGGGAGTTGATGTTGCACTATACTCGATTGGCTATAACAGCAAGTCCCTGGCCAGGGCTGATGAGATTTACTGGTAAGTGTTATCAGTAGTTTCTTGAAACGTTATAGGCCACACATCGGCATGACTTATCAAATGGGTCTGACGATTCTACCCCCAGACTCGATATGCGACATATCAGACGAAGAGACTGGACTGTATGGTAAGTGTTGCTTATACGCTTTATGGGAGTTTGGACAATTCTGCTTGTTGATCTTCTATTCGTTCAATACTTGGGTAGCCGTTACGTCGAGCTAGTACCGCTGACGGCTTGTGGGTTTCTGATGTGATCATTACCTACTGCTGGCGTATTAACGAGTCTTTAGAGTCTCACACAGAGGTTTCCTAGCTCAAGCGAAACGAAATAGGGCACATAAGGAGATATGTACGGGAGCTTAATTAAATACGAGTATGTGATACCGTATTCTAATCTAGCGATATTTGATATCAGTTAAGTTATATATGATATAACTGGATTATTGAATCAAGTGTTGATTCAATGATTTGATTTATGTATATATATTTGATATTGGACGGTTATATATGATATGACCGGATTATTGAATCAAATGTTGATTTAATATCTAATATTGAATATTAGCCGGTTATATGTGATATAACCGGATAATTGAATCAAGTGTTGATTTAATATTTTGATATACATATACATATGATATTAGTCGGTTATATATGATATAACCGGATTATTGAATCAAGTGTTGATTTAATAATTTGATATATATTTATATATTTGATATATATATATATATTAACTAATATTAGCTCACTAAAGATTTTATTTTCTAGATATATATTTATATATATATATATATATGTGATATATATGTATATATATTTATTATTGTATCATGGTTGATGATACATAGAAGTAGGATGTATGAGAATCATATATAAGAAAAAGAAAATAGAAATGATATATATTTTTTAAGACGAGACAAGAAAAGAAGTGAGTCATGGCTTTGGATGCTTGGAGAAGCATTGAGAAGCCATGACTCATCTCTAGTTCTTGTTTTATTCTTAGATATTTTAATCATCTCTATATTATTCTTATCTCATGAGTGACATGGTTCATTCCACCTCATAACTCATCCAAGTTCATCTCCTTCTTCTACGCCTCTTTAAAGTTTTCTTGAGTTGATGAAAAGAAAAGAGAAATATATTTCTAGTGAGCAAATCTCCTACTTCATCAACCTACACTAATCTAGCCCATTAGTTTAAGTTGTTTGCTTCACTAATACTTTGATTAGTGAAGCTTGAGTGAGAGAGACTTCAAGGTGGATCATCTTCGGTATCGAAGACTACAAGCAAAGCTCGTTCCTTTCTTCAAGTGGAGTCAAGAAAGAGTTCTAGGGACTATTACTTGGAGCTTTAGAAGTGAAGGACCATTCTACAAAGGTTGTGAACCCATTTCATTTAGTGTAGAACTTGTTTGCTTTACTCAAAAACCCAAATTCTCTAGTTCGATTCTTGTTTAGTATAACTTAGTACTCTAGATTTTTTAAAATTTCATATTTTATGCTTGTATAAATCTAGTAGTGGTGTTAAGACATACTTTCAACTTAGGAGCTTAAGAAGTGGAAAAAAGATGAAGGACACGACCACAAAGATACCTAACACCTAACCAAGTAGTCTAACTCCTTCTACCTTGCTAGTTTAGTGTTTGGATTCAATTCTAGGTCGTAGTAGTTCATGCTCTTGTTTTGAAAATTTTCGTTTTGTATTCCGCATTGACTGCTAATTTGCGGCACGAGCACGAGCGTCTACTAACACCTCCATATTTTCAAGGTCATCATTCTTATTGTGTTCCAATAAGTTAATATTGTCGAAATCATCTATTAATCCAACACTAATTTGTGATTGCAAATCATAAGCAAAGTCAAGATCGCTTTCCATTCTTATGACATAATTAAGAAAAATATTAGGTTCATTCAAGCAATTAACATGATTGAAAAATGTATCGTAAGAAAAAATCCCTAAATCATGCAAAAAAATATCAATAAAATTTATACCTTAACAGAAAGTAACTCAATTGATTTCTAATTGCAGAAACCCAAATACCCAATTGTCTGAGAATGGAGAGGAGTGAGGAAGACGAAGAAAAGTGGTTGAGTCGGAGAACTGAGAGAGATTTCTCGCTATCAAACCATGGATTGCGATGGGGAGAGCAGTCGTAGCAGATCTCGCTTCTAGGTTTTTCCATTGTAATTCGTGAACATGTCAAGCAGTGTGTTAACAAGATAAATACTTGACGAAAAACAGTAACCAGTTATCTAAATACTGTAACAAAAACTAAGGTGTATTATTTAAAATGTAAAATTAATTAATTAACTAATTTATATACATAAACTTGTGTGTAGTAATATTTACATCTGCAACTAAATATATTGTCAAATAGGTAAAGGATCACGAATTATAATGGAATTATATTGAAACTATAACGAACTAGCATGCAACCAGATAAACTTGTTATTGGTAAAATATGAATTAATGCTATAATATTGTAAAATGATATTACTTGCTAAACAATATAATACGTACACTTTAAATAATTATATAAAAATTGGTATAGGTAAAATCACATGTTGCAAGGTTAGGAACTTGCCTCGATTGATATACTCATGAAGAAATACGGATTTTCAGAACGATGGCAATGTTCGAAATCACGACATATACACGAACTAGGCCACAAACGATTGTGTAATGCTCTGAGATACTCGCCGGTGCTCTGTGGAATTCTTAGAGGCTGGTACTTAGGTCGAAAGCGACGACGACGAGTCGGGGTTTGCCGGCGACGAGATAAAATCGGGTTTCGAACATGGAAAAGAAGAAGAGAGAGAGAAAGAAATGAAAGGGGTCTGGGTTGAGGAGGTGTTAACTGGAGATGGGGTTTGGGATGTGTTCATCTTGTAATAACCGTAATTTTTCCATACAAATTTTTGTACAATTTTTTTCAAAATTGTTTAAAGGGGTATTTATTGCCTGAGCACAAGATAAGTAATTAATTAGCAATTTAATTACAAGAAGGAGCTTGTAGCTCATTGGTAATACATTGCACTGCTGAACCAAGCCACCAGAGTTCAAATCTCATACCCCACATTATTTTTAATACTCATTTTTTAAACCTTTAGAATACTAAGGGTTTACACGTGCATATCTCACAAAAACCCTACTACACCCAAAAAATGTAACATTGCCGGAGAATAGATGAACCGTCGGGGGGGATTCCGGCCACCTAACTCTGCCGGAAATTGGCCAACTCGGCCTCGACTCGGGCGACTCAGGCCTCCAGCCGAGTCACGGCCGAGTCGGCCGATTCCGGCGACGACCCCAACATGAAAATTGTGTCTTTTCACATTCGCTACACACATGTATAATTTATTTCCTCAGACCATTTCCAGAGCTCTTTTAAAGCCTCATTTACTCCATTTTTTAAATACATTTTAATATATTTTTACATTTTTTTCAATTAAACTCTTCATCTACCCTAACCCTAGCCTAACCCTAAAATTACCACCCCTAAACACTACCCCCTCACCCAAAAATTCTGAGCCAACCCTCAAGAAATTCCTAGAAACCCTAGTGTGCATTTGAAGTGAGCAAAGGGGCGAAATTCCGGCGAACTTCCGACGGCGATACGAGGAGTTTCCGGCGACGAAACGACGCACCGGCGATTCCTTTCTCTACCTCTATCCTCCCTCTTTCTTGTTAACCCGTAAGTCCTACCTTTCCCCTTCTCTACTCTTTCTGAAAATACGAAATTCTAAAACCCGACGGAATCGGAACAAATCCGATTTTCGATTCGGTTCTTTATAAAACCTAACTCTTTCTTTAATACAATCATGCTGCAACCACTACATGTTGACTATTAAACACTAACTAATCATATTGAACAAGTTCCATATCAAAAGTAATTGTTATTTCCATTTTACCGTACTTTTTCATTAAAATACCATATAGTTTCATTTCTATATTTAAACCATCAAAACCTTGCTATACCTTTAAATAGATCACGAGGTAATGACCTACTTCCTTACACACTCATATGCAACATAGCACAATACCCTCGGGAACATAGAATACGGGAAAACGACATCTTGTCAAATAAATACCATTACTTATAAAACCATTTTTTTCTTAATGATTTAGTATTTATACAAATCTTTGCAAAGCACCACTACAACCCATTTGGGGAACCCGTTCGGGATGGTACAGATTATCGCACATCCTCGGGCTTAGTAGTGCGAGATGCAGACCTCCGCAAGGAGCATTCGGTCTCGAAAGATATAAAATACGACATCTTAAGAAAAACGAGATTTCTAGAATATAATATATATATTAAATTTATTTTAATATAAATATATGTATATATAACATTAAAATATCTATTTTGTAATAATATAAATATTCCAACTCTTTTCAAAAATCAAAAGAATCATTTTACACTAAAATACCATGAAATCCATACAAGTTAATATTACAAATAAATACCCTTTATTATGAAATTAGGATATTTTCACTAGAAATATCACAACATAAAATCTACATTCATTACAACTCTAAAGACGATTAATAAATACTTGGGGTGTATTTTGAAAACTATACAAAAGTATTTTTACAAAAAAAAACCCTCAAGTTCTGTAAATTACACGAAGGACCCTAGTAAATATAGGTTTAAGCAGGATCAATCACTTGAGTCTCAGGGAGCCGGAGAAGTGGGTGCTTGCCTATTTAAGATAGACAACTTAACAACGGTGTTATCAACACGGTAATCGTCTTTGAAAAAGACACAAATCCTGCCGCCCATGTGCAGCGGTTACCGATAACATCAAAACAATCAGGACTTCAATTTACTTTTCTAATTATCTGACTCAGATGAGTCACTTTATAATCTGACTTGAATATGATTCAAGTATAATCTACTATCTACAATCTACAATCTACAATATTACAATTCAACATGAATCCATTATTCCATATATTCAATCTATCAATCTATACAACTTGACCGAACCGAACCACGGATATACATTCCGTTTATATGATTCTCCAGTTACATCCATTAACATGATTATACAATTACATCTGTTTACTGATATCATGGTTTCGGCAAGTCATCCAATTATACAATCTATATTACAAGACAATTCAAGTTGCAATACAATACAACAATACAGTCAAGATAACACGGGGTTTAAGGGGTAGACTGGTACGGAAGGTGTTAAAAGTGGCACGGGACTGCAAGATTTAAAACACCTAACCGTATCCAATTGCCATTGTTCCGGGCTTTCTAACGGAGCCTTGTACTCTATTCCGTTTGCCCTGGTCTCTAGCATATAGAGACCTCTCTCGTATACACTGGCATCCTTCTATACCAAGCTACAAACTACAGCGTTAACACAATATTATAACAACATACTACAACTTTAAAAGCTACCTTCTTATTATGTCTATTCTACTTCTCCCTTATTTTTGGGACTTACCAAGCGATCTGTTCGCTGACGACATTCTCTTTCTTCTTCTTTGAATGTCGTCAGGTGATCTGGACACGTCAGAGATCGAGCCCAGCGCTGAAGATTTGGACCAATTCAGTGAAGACCCCGAGCTCTAGTTTATTGTACACTTTCCATTTCAGTACTTTTCATTTCTTCCATTGTTTAGGTATTGCTTTATTTCAGTTGTATTTACTTTCCATGTATTATACAGAAAGAATGTGAATAAATAAAGTTGTTGTTTTATTATATCTTGTCTCTTGTGATTTTACTTTTATACTGCTTAGATACGCTTAGCGTATTTACTTCACAGTAAATACGTAGCGGCCTCGTCGCGTCCTCCGTCCGTATACTGGGAAGCGGGGTGTGACAGGTTTTGTTGGTGGCCCATGCAGGTCAGGGCTGTATAGAACAATACTATGCAGTTCTGTTCTGCGTGAACAACCTAAACAATATAACACAAGAACCAACAACTAAAACATTATTTATAATTCATGTTCCTTAAATCTTACAATTTCATATTTCTTGAATCTTATCATTTCATGTACTTGAATCTGTCCTAACATAAATTTTTCTTCAAGGTTATGGATTTCCCAAACAACACCAGCACCAATTTCAACAACACTCCACCTCCACTACCAATCACACCTGCCGTTCCTGCTCCACCCAACGAGCAGATGGTTCTGCTTGAGAAAATCCGAAGTATCCTGATTGGACTGCAGCAGCAGACTGCTGTATTAGTGAACCGATCAGAAGCAGAAGCACACGGTGTAAAACGCTCTGCCACCCAGATGGCAAGAGGAGCCTACACTACCCAACATGAAAAACCCAAGAGACAGAAGGAAATAATTAACCAGTTGAGTCCACACTTCTACCACTACTGCCAGAGAAAGGGACACTTGTGGAAGGACTGTAGGCGCGCAAAAGGCTTGTGCCTAGTTTGTGGCGCATCCGATCATAGAATTGGAAACTGTCCCTATAGACACAAATCAGCTCACACACCCACCATCTACCCGCAGCAGCCAGCTATCCAGACTCCTGCACCTAGTCTTGCACTCCCAGCACCATCTCCACATGGACCACCTCTATCTAGTCAGGCATCAATGTACTGGCATACACAGAAAAATGTGCCGAGAAGCCAGGCCTCCACTTTAGCAGCCGTAGAAGCCGAGACTGTAGGTCAAGATAATACCGGTAAGCCTTTTTCATATTTTTAAAACCCTTCCACCACCTTGTTATTTTTCATACACTATCAGTACTTCAGTCACCAAACTTTCCCTTAAATCTGTTACACTTTTCTTTTACAAATTTCGAGAACGAAATTTTTATAAGGAGGGTAGAATGTAACAACCCTAATTTTCCATACAAATTTTTTTACCATTTTTTTCAAAATTGTTTAAAGGGTTATTTATTGCCTGAGCACAAGATAAGAAATTAATTAGCAATTTAATTACAAGAAGGAGCTTGTAGCTCATTGGTAATACCTTGCACTGCTGAACCAAGCCACCAGAGTTCAAATCCCATACCCCACATTTATTGATTTTTTTAAACCTTTAGAATACCAAGGGTTTACACGTCCATGTCTCACAAAAACCCCACTAAACCCAAAAATGTAACATTGCCAGAGAATAGATGAACCGTCGGGGGGATTCCGGCCGCCTGACTCGGCCGGAAATCGGCCCACTCGGCCTCGACTCGGGCGACTCGGGCCTCCGACCGAGTCACGGCCGAGTCACGGCCGAGTCGTCCGATTCCGGTGACGACCTGTATAATTTATTTCCTCAGACCATTTCCAGAGCTCTTTTAAAGCCCCATTTACTCCATTTTTTAATACATTTTAATATATTTTTACATTTTTCTTCAATTAAACTCTTCATCTACCCTAACTCTAGCCTAACCCTATAAATACCACCCCTAAACACTACCCCCTCACCCCAAAATTCTGAGCCAACTCTCAAGAAATTCCTAGAAACCCTAGTGTGCATTTGAAGTGAGCAAAGGGGCGAAATTCTGGCGAACTTCCGACAGCGATACGAGGAGTTTCCGGTAACGAAACGACACACCGGCGATTCCCCTCTCTACCTCTATCCTCCCTCTTTCTTGTTAACCCATAAGTCCCACCTTTCCCCTTCTCTACTCTTTCTGAAAATACGAAATTCTAAAACCCGACGGAATCGGAACAAATCCGATTTCCGATTCGGTTCTTTATAAAACCTAACTCTTTCTTTAATACAATCATGCTACAACCACTACATGTTGACTATTAAACACTAACTAATCATATTAAACAAGTTCCATATCAAAAGTAATTGCTATTTCCATTTTACCGTATTTTTCATTAAAATACCATATAGTTTTATTTCTACATTTAAACCATCAAAACCTTGCTATACCTTTAAGTAGATCACGAGGTAATGACCTACCTCCTTACACGCTCATATGCAACATAGCACAATACCCTCGGAAATAGAGAATACAGGAAAACGACATCTTGTCAAATAAATACCATTACGTATAAAACCATTTTTTTCTTAATGATTTAGTATTTATACAAATCTTTGCAAAGCACCGCTACAACCCATTTAGGGAATCCGTTCGGGATGGTGCGGATTATCGCACATCCTCGGGCTTAGTAGTGCGAGATACAGACCTCCGCAAGGAGCATTCGGTCTCGAAACATTTAAAATACGATATCTTATAAAAAACGAGATTTCTAGAATATAATATATATATTAAATTTATTTTCATATAAATATATGTGTATATAATATTAAAATATCTATTTTGTAATAATACAAATATTCCAACTGTTTTCAAAAATCACAAGAATTATTTTACACTAAAATACCATGAAATGCATACAAGTCAATATTACAAATAAATACCCTTTATTATGAAATTAGGATATTTTCACTAGAAATATCACAACATAAAATCTACATTCATTACAACTCTAAAGACGATTAATAAATACTTGGGGTGTATTTTGAAAACTATACAAAAGTATTTTTACATAAAACCCTCCTCAAGTTCTATAAATTACATTAAGGACCCTAGTAAACATAGGTTTAAGCGGGACCAATCTCTTGAGCCTCAGAGAGCCGGAAAAGTGGGTGCTTGCCTATTTAAGATAGACAACTTAACAACGGTGTTATCAACACGGTAATCGTCTTTGAAAAAGACACAAATTCTGCCGCCCATGTGCAGCGGTTACCGATAACATCAAAACAATCAGGACTTCAATTTACTTTTTTAATTGTCTAACTCAGATGAGTCTCTTTATAATCTGACTTGAATATGATTCAAGTACAATTTACAATCTACAATCTATAATATTACAATTCAACATGAATCCGTGAATCCATTATTCCATATATTTAATCTATCAATCTATACAACTTGACTGAACCGAATCATGGATATACATTCCATTTATATGATTCTCCAGTTACATCCATTTACATGATTATACAGTTACATCCGTTTACTGATATCATGGTTTCGGCAAGTCATCCAATTATACAATTTATATTACAATACAATTCAAGTTGCAATACAATACAACAATACAGTCAAGATAACACGGGGTTTAAGGGGTAGACTGGTACGGAAGGTGTTAAAAGTGGCACGAGACTGCAAGATTTAAAACACCTAACCGTGTCCAATTGCCATTGTTCCGGGCTTTCTAACGGAGCCTTGTACTCTATATTCCGTTTGCCCTGGTCTCTAGCATATAGAGACCCCTCTCGTATACACTGGCATCCTTCTATACCAAGCTACAAACAACAGCGTTAACACAATATTATAACAATATACTACAACTTTAAAAGATACCTTCTTACTATGTCTATTCTATTTCTCTCTTATTTTTGGGACTTACCGAGCGATCTGTTCGCTGACGACATTCTCTTTCTTCTTCTTTGAATGTCGTCAGGTGATCTGGACACGTCAGAGATCGAGCCTAGCGCTGAAGATTTGGACCAATTCAGTGAAGACCCTGAGCTCTAGTTCATTGTACACTTTCCATTTCAGTACTTTTCATTTCTGCCATTGTTTAGGCATTGCTTTATTTCAGTATTTACTTTCCATGTATTGTACAGAAATAATGTGAATAAATAAAGTTGTTGTTTTATTATATCTTGTCTCTTGTGATTTTACTTTTATATTGCTTAGATAAGCTTAGCGTATTTACTTCACAGTAAATACGTAGCGGCCTCGTCGCGTCCTCCGCCCGTATACTGGAAAGCGGGGCGTGACAGATTTTGTTGGTGGCCCCATGCAGGTCAGAGCTGTATAGAACCATACTATGCAGTTCTGTTCCGCGTGAACAACCTAAGCAATATAACATAAGAACCAGCAACTAAAACATTCTTTATAATTCATGTTCCTTGAATCTTACAATTTCATATTCCTTGAATCTTATCATTTCATGTACTTGAATCTGTCCTAACCTAAATTTTTCTTCAAGGTTATGGATTTCCCAAACAACGCCAGCACCAACTTCAACAACACTCCACCTCCACTACCAATCACACTTACCGTTCCTGCTCCACCCAAAGAGCAGATGGTTCTGCTTGAGAAAATCCGAAGTATCCTGATTGGACTACAGCAGCAGACTGCTATATTAGTGAACCGATCAGAAGCAGAAGCACACGGTGTAAAGCGCTATACCACCCAGATGGCAATAGGAGCCTACACTACCCAACCTGCAAAACCCAAGACACAGAAGGAAACAATTAACCGGTTGAGTCCACACTTCTGCCACTACAGCCAGAGAAAAGGACACTTGTGGAAGGACTGTAGGCGCGCAAAAGATTTGTGCCTAGTTTGTGGCGCATCCGATCATAGAATTGGAAACTGTCCCTATAGACACAAATCAGCTCACACACCCACCATCTACCCGCAGTAGCCAGCTATCCAGACTCCTGCACCTAATCTTGCACTCCCAGCACCATCTCCACATGGACCACCTCTACCTAGTTAGGCATCAATGTACTGGCATACACAGAAAAATATTCCGAGACGCCAAGCCTCCTCCGTAGCAGCCGTAGAAGCTGAGACTATAGGTTAAAGTAACACCGGTAAGCCTTTTTCACATTTTTAAAAGCCTTGCACCACCTTATTATTTTTCATACACTATCAGTACTTCAGTCACTAAACTTTCCCTTAAATCTTTTACACTTTTCTTTTATAAATTTCGAGGATGAAATTTTTATAAGAAGGGTAAAATGTAACAACCCTAATTTTTCCATACAAATTTTTGTACAATTTTTTTCAAAATTGTTTAAAGGGGTATTTATTGCCTGAGCACAAGATAAGTAATTAATTAGCAATTTAATTACAAGAAGGAGCTTGTAGCTCATTGGTAATAGCTTACACTGCTGAACCAAGCCACCAGAGTTCAAATCTCATACCCCACATTATTTTTAATATTAATTTTTTTAAACCTTTAGAATACCAAGGGTTTACACGTGCATGTCTCACAAAAACCCCACTACACCCAAAAATGTAACATTGCCAAAGAATAGATGAATCGTCGGGGGGGATTTCGGCCCCCTGACTCGGCCGGAAATTGGCCAACTCGGCCTCGACTCGGGCGACTCAGGCCGCCGACCGAGTCACGGCATAGTCGGCCGATTCCGGCGATGACCCCAACATGAAAATTGTGTCTTTTCACATTCCCTACACACCTGTATAATTTATTTCCTCAGACCATTTCCAGAGCTCTTTTAAAGCCTCATTTACTCCATTTTTTAATACATTTTAATATATTTTTACATTTTTTTTCAATTAAACTCTTCATCTACCCTAACCCTAACCTAACCCTATAAATACCATCCCTAAACACTACCCCCTCACCCCAAAATTCTGAGCCAACTCTTAAGAAATTCCTAGAAACCCTAGTGTGCATTTGAAGTGAGCAAAGGGGCGAAATTCCGGCGAAATTCCGACGGCGATACAAGGAGTTTCCGGCGACGAAACGACGCACCGGCGATTCCCCTATCTACCTCTATCCTCCCTCTTTCTTGTTAACCCGTAAATCCCACCTTTCCCCTTCTCTACTCTTTCTGAAAATATGAAATTCTAAAACCCGACAGAATCGGAACAAATCCGATTTCCGATTCGGTTCTTTATAAAACCTAACTCTTTCTTTAATACAATCATGCTACAACCACTACATGTTGACTATTAAATACTAACTAATCATATTGAACAAGTTCCATATCAAAAGTAATTGCTGTTTCCATTTTACCGTATTTTTTCATTAAAATACCATATAGTTTCATTTCTACATTTAAACCATCAAAACCTTGCTATACCTTTAAGTAGATCACGAGGTAATGACCTACCTCCTCACACACTCATATGCAACATACCACAATACCCTTGGGAACATAGAATACGGGAAAACGACATCTTGTCAAATAAATACCATTACTTATAAAACCATTTTTTTCTTAATGATTTAGTATTTATACAAATCTTTGCAAAGCACCGCTACAACCCATTTGGAGAACCCGTTCATGATGGTGCGGATTATCGCACATCCTCAGGCTTAGTAGTGCGAGATGCAGACCTCCGCAAGGAGCATTCGATCTCGAAAGATTTAAAATACGATATCTTAAGAAAAACGAGATTTCTAGAATATAATATATATATTAAATTTATTTTCATATAAATATATGTATATATAATATTAAAATATATATTTTTTAATAATATAAATATTCCAACTCTTTTCAAAAATCATAAGAATCATTTTACACTAAAATACCATGAAATCCATACAAGTCAATATTACAAATAAATACCCTTATTATGAAATTAAGATATTTTCACTAGAAATATCACAACATAAAATCTACATTCATTACAACTCTAAAGACGATTAATAAATACTTGGGGTGTATTTTGAAAACTATACAAAAGTATTTTTACATAAAAAAACCCCTCAAGTTCTATAAATTACACTAAGGACCCTAGTAAACATAGATTTAAGCGGGACCAATCTCTTAAGCCTCAGGGAGCCGGAGATGTGGGTGCTTGCCTATTTTAGGTAGACAACTTAACAACGGTGTTATCAACACGGTAATCGTCTTTGAAAAAGACACAAATCCTGCCGCCCATGTGCAACGGTTACCGATAACATCAAAACAATCAGGACTTCAATTTACTTTTATAATTGTCTGACTCAGATGAGTCTCTTTATAATCTGACTTGAATATGATTCAAGTACAATCTACAATCTACGATCTATAATATTACAATTCAACATGAATCCATGAATCCATTATTCCATATATTCAATCTATCAATCTATACAACTTGACTGAACCGAACCATGGATATACATTCCATTTATATGATTCTCCAGTTACATCCATTTACATGATTATACAGTTACATCTGTTTACTGATATCATGGTTTCGGCAAGTCATCCAATTATACAATCTATATTACAAGACAATTCAAGTTGCAATACAATACAACAATACAATTAAGATAACACGGGGTTTAAGGGGTAGACTGGTACGGAAGGTGTTAAAAGTGGCATGAGACTGCAAGATTTAAGACACCTAACCGTATCTAATTGCCTTTGTTCCGGGCTTTCTAACGGAGCCTTGTACTCTATATTCCGTTTGTCCTGATCTCTAGCATATAGAGACCCCTCTCGTATACACTGGCATCCTTCTGTACCAAGCTACAAAATACAGTGTTAACACAATATTATAACAATATACTACAACTTTAAAAGCTACCTTCTTATTATGTCTATTCTACTTCTCCCTTATCTTTGGGACTTACCGAGCGATCTGTTCGCTGACGACATTCTCTTTCTTCTTCTTTGAATGTCGTCAGGTGATCTAGACACGTCAAAGATCGAGCCCAGCGCTGAAGACTTGGACAAATTCAGTGAAGACCCCGAGCTCTAATTCATTGTACACTTTCCATTTCAGTACTTTTCATTTCTACCATTGTTTAGGCATTGCTTTATTTCAGTTGTATTTACTTTCCATGTATTGTACAGAAAGAATGTGAATAAATAAAGTTGTTGTTTTATTATATCTTGTCTCTTGTGATTTTACTTTTATATTACTTAGATACGCTTAGCGTATTTACTTCACAGTAAATACGTGGCGGCCTCGTCGCGTTCTCCGCCCGTATACTTGAAAGCGGGGCGTGACACATCGGCGGGGAGCTATGGTGGCGACGGCGGTCGGCTCCGGCGAAGCACGACAGAGAACAGAAGAAGAAGAAGAAGAAGAAGATGTTGCTGGCAGTGATGGTGTGGGTGGTGCTCTGGTGTTGGCGTGAAGGAGGAGAAGATGACTGGGATGGTGACGACGGCGATTGGGTTCAGGTGTCGGCGACAGAAAAAGAGAACAGAATGAGTTCTGAGTTGTGGTGGTCGGGGTTGGAGCTCCGGTGAAATCACGAGAAAGGGAGGAGGTGGCGATGAGGAAGAAGAGGAAATGACAGAGTGGTGACGACGACGATGAGGGGACGGCGACGAGGTGAATGGCTCGGGTGAGAATGAGATAGGAAAGAGAAAGAGAACGAGACAAGGGGGAGTGTTTCAGTAATAATAAAATATAATAGTTATATTAATATATATATATATATATATATATAGTATATATATAATATTAGGGTAACTAGAAAATAATAAATGCTACCAATCTTTTACTCGAATCTTTCTAAAAAATATATTTTTTGAGAATAATACCTGTACGTAAAATCTTAAACCATAATATGATAATCTAATGTAAAATATATATACCCCCAAATAAGATTCAAATAAATATATATAAAGATTAATAAATATTTTGTTATCTTATATTTTAGGATTTGCACATGATAGATAAGAGCGAAATAAGATATGAGGTGATATACCATGCAATGTCAGTTAGCAAAAATATCATTTATACATAACTTGTGGCTCTAAATAGATATATTAATATTTAAACATATATAATGTATATATAGTACAAGATTCACATAGATACACTGTACTGGTAAATATTAGATATAATCTTGTGCCATATAGGGTTCTAAACATGCGAGTCGGGCCGGATAACGACTACTACAATTCGAATCACTCGCAACCCAAATAAATAAACAAAAGAATTATAACTAAAACTTAAAATACCAAGTTATACTGTATAAACGTACTAGGGTGTTACATTATACCCAACTACAAAAGAATTTTGTCCTCGAAATTCACTGAACAGGAAAAGACAAGAAAATACAAATCTAAGGAAAAAGATGTGGAAACTTTTGTCGAATATCGTTTTCACGTTCCCAAGTAGATTCTCCATGCGAACGATTTTCCCACGAAATGAATACTATAGGGATTACTTTATTCTTGAGAACCTTTTTTTGTCGATCCACAATAGTCATTGGTCACTTTTAATAGGTTAAATCTTCTATTACTGTCAGTTCTGAGTGATCAAGGTTAAATCTTCGCTTTATCATTTTCACTTGTTTTCAAAATTTTCACGTTCCTAGATCACTTGGAACTGACCATAAGAGAAGATTTAACTTATGAAGAGCGATCAATGCCTATTGTGTATCGACGAGAAAAGTTCTCAAGAATAAAGTAATCCCACTAGTACTCGTTTCATGTGGGAATCGTTCGTACGGAGAATCTAGTTGGGAACGTGAAGACGAGATTCGATAAACTTTCCACACCTCTTTTCTGTTCCGTGAATTCCGAGGATGAAATTCTTTCGTAGTTGGGTATCATGTAACACCCTTGTATGTTTATACAATATAATTTGGTATTTTAAATCTTGCTTTAAAATTCTTTCATTCTTTTTGATATTGGATTGCGAATGATTCAAGTAGTGGTTGTCGTTATCCGACCCGACCCGAATATTTGAAACCCGATATGGTGCGAGATTATATTAAATATTTACTAGTACGGTGTATCTCCGTGAATCGAGCACTATATATATTTTATATATATTTAAATCTTTATATATCTATCAATAGTACAAGATATAAATAAATAATATTTTTCTAATTGATTTTGCATGGCATATCACCCCATATCTTATTATTGCTCTTATCTATTATATTCATATCCTAAAATATAGATAACAAAAAATTTATTAAATCTTTATGAATATTTACCTAAATTTTATTTGGGGGTATATGTATTTAACACTAGATTATCGCATTATGGCTAAAATCTTTACGTATGTATTTTATTTTTAAAACTATATTTTTTGACTAGATTTGGGTAATATTTAGAGTGATCTGATAATATCTGTAAGATCCTACATAATGTATAAAATATATTTCTATACCCTTTATATATATAACTATTATATATATATATATGTATATATGTATATATATATATTAATTACTAATAAATTTATTTTCAAATAAACTCTTTCTCTCTCTCCCCCCGTCTCTCTTTCACTTTCTCTCTCCTCTCGTTCTCTTTCTTTCTCTCGCCCGAGCCCTAACTCACGCCGATGCTACCCCCGATCTCGCCGTTCCCTCATCGTTGAAGCCAATCCTCCTCCTTCGTCCTCACCGCACCCATCACCTCACCATCATCCTGGCTTTCTCTCTCGACCAGCCCGCCTCCCTCGTTGTCTCCCCCGATCTCGTCGCCGTCTCGCCGAAACCTCACCAGCACCTCACTGCCATCAAGCCATCATCTTCGACAACCCCGACCTCGTCTTCTTCTTCTTCTCTTCTCTGTTCTTGTTTCGCCGGAGTTGGTCACCATCGCCGACGACCCAGACGACCCTAGTTACCATCCTCATTTTCTCAAGTCACCACTTCTCGCAGTTGCTAATTTCAACCCGAGATTTTGCTTGCGTCAGGTCTGCGTCGTGTCTTTATTCGGTGTTCGAAACGTAATATCCGTATTTTCGTCGTGAGTTTTCAATCAGGCAAGTTTCTAAACTTGTGACATGCTACATTACATATTCCAATATATACTTATTTATTAGTATGCGTATATTAATAGTTAGCAAGTTATTTTCAATATACAATTTTACAGCATTAATCCGTATTTATATCAATAACAGGTTTATCCCGTTACATGCTAATTCATTATAATTTTATTATAATTTTCACTGTTGTTTCATTATCCTTTACCTAGACTACAGTATACCTAGTAGCAAACGTAAAACGTTATTACAAATATATATATATATATATATATATATATATATATGAATAGATTAATTATACCTTACAAAATAGATAATATACATTACTTATTTCTACAGTGTTTTAATAAACTGGTTATTGTTTTCAGTTAAGTATTTATTCTGATAACACTACCTGATATGTTCACGACATGTTACTGGACCTGTTACTCGGATCATTTACTAATGCCGACAATCCTGACTTGTTGTCCTGATAGACATGATTTGTTGTCTAGATAGACAAGAGTTGTACCTGCTTGATTCTGTGTTGGTATTAGGTAGATATCATCAATACCTGACTTAAACACAAAACCTGGATAAAAATGGGGAAATCAATAATGAAACCTAATTTGTAACTCAACAGTTCGATACTTTCCAGACATTGATCAGTCGATACAGGCTTCGGGCCCCGGAATGATGATACTGACATCATTCATCTGTACATGATACCATGTTTTTACTGTTTAGCGACACGTCTCGGATTCAACCCCGAGGATCTTGACCGTGGTCCCGGGCACGCACGGGATACTATTGAGTTACATCGACGATTCCATTAATTGATTTCAAAGACTTGTAAAATAGATAATCTAGAAACACAGACTTTAGGATACATGCGACACGTCTATATCTCACTGTTTTACACCTGTATTTATTATTTATACTCATGTTTTCTTTATAGTATTCTATTCTAGTTATTACTATTGTTATTGATATTTATGACGCATTAACGTCTGGCTTTCGCATGACCCAGATCTTTTGACCTTGTCGCGGGAAGATCAGGAGTATTTTAACAAGCAAGCCGAGTTGTGAGGAGCTTGATGGTTAGTTTTAGAGATGCTTAGTTATTTTATTTCCGTAGTTTAAATTTATCGATGTGATCCCATAAGGGACGTGATTCAGATATTATTCTTATTAGAACTTTTTTTTCGTTTCCGCTATATACATTTCTTGATTTTTTATCTACTGCGGCAGATGGACATGTGTTGGTTAGATTTTATTTACTGTTCATGATATCTGATTGACAGCCGTAATGTGACTATTGAGGAATCTTTTCTAGCCATAGGTAACATGATTGGCTCTGTTACGTGTCGTATTTACGTATTTTGGGAAGCGGGCATGACACGCATACATGAATTCACGTGCCGTTGTCCCGTGGATTATGGCGGGATCTTGTACTACATGTTACCATAGTCCACAGGGTAAGATGGACTCCTCTCGCATACATGAATACCTTTTTATCAAACTACAAACAACCATGTTAAAATAGTAAATCTTATACCTATAAATGATCATGCTTAGATACTCGCTTATACAATCTTACATGTTCACATTACTTGGTTTTTATTCACTTTATATACCATTCAGTCATTTTCTTTTACTTCTTTTAGAGACTTACCGAGCGCTAATTCGCTAACGACATTTCTCTCTGTTTCTTTTCTTTGGAATGTTCATCAGGAGGACCGGACTCTGAGGAAATAGAATCGAGTCAAGAGGACTTAGACCGGTTCATTACTGTCACGACCCAATTTAGGAATACAACCGGCACTTAAATCACGTAACGTCTAAAGGCGTAGCGAAATTCAAGTAACGCGAAAACCGAAAAATCTAAACCATGAATAGAAATAGAGTGGTAAAACATTTGTTTCAAAATATCGCATCTCTTTTTAAAATCTCAAGTTATTACAAAAAAATTCGGCAGTATCTCCTTTGTAAAAACTGGTCCAAAAAGGATACAAAACAATCTCACACCTAAAAGCGGAACACAGCCATAACATAAATATACGACGCCATAGGCGAAGAAATAAGCAAATAAGAAGTAAAACAATATCGCAACATAATACAAAAGTCGGCTCACACGAGCACAACACCCAGAGTCACATATAATACAAATATCGAATCTCTCAGTCTCGTCTCTAAGTCAAATACATACAGGTGGTAGATGGAAAGTACTGGATATAAAATAAGATATACAAGTAGAAACATATGGATATTCGCACAAAACCCACTTACAGAATATCTCACGCCCAAAAGTAGCGATATCCACAGAAATAAATGCAATAGAGTGCCCTACCGCGACTACACTAAAGATCAGTCCTGCAAGATACTGTAGCACAACGGGGGTGAGTTGCCAGCTCATGAATAACAAATAACATCATACGGGTAATCGTAAGCATGCACGAAAAGCAACAAATCCTAAGTATGCAGTCATGATGGCATATGTAATAATAGTGTAGAATGCAACATAATCCTGATCAAGGTACAATATCGATATAAGAGAGCATGTCATAATAAGTCCAATATGTGGGATAAAACAGAGTCATCATCAATAAATCATCATAAAACCGGTGTCTATCAACGATACCCAAATCCCAATGTCTCAAGCGCCGTCACTCTGATCAGCCCTCATGTCTATCTCATCATATAACTCCGAACGGTATCCTCCGGATATCCGCCGAGTTTTCATACAATCACCGGTAGGTAGTGCTTCCCTGTCAGGCTCATCGTCTACTCCACGATTTTCTTTCTCCGGGGTACCTTACCGGGCCCATCATGTACCCGCAGACGGTTCCTCCTCACTCCTCGAATCGGGTATACTCATCATTCAGAACCGAGAAACCCATGGTGGACACGAAATATCATGCTAAGAAAACCGCAAATATCATGAAAACATCATATGAGAACATGGTGCTAATAGCAATGTATGTATGATCCTGACATGATGTGTACTAGTACAATAACGAAAGTATAAGTATCATTTATGAATGTAATACAATATAGTTATTCATGGCAAATTCTATAGTGTGCGTGATATGGCAATTACCAATGGTGTGGGGGGGCATATGAATCAATGCTCGTGCAACATGAACCGTTAGTAATAGTGCAGTGCCCCTATTAATAATATGTCAATGTACAACAGGTAATAGGATGCATAATATGATACGCATATACAGGTCACAACATATAAACATATAGTACAAGGTATAGTCATTTGAATCTAGCCATCGGCACTTAATGCCATACAGGCGATTCCCCCGTAGATGTTAAATCTTCTCACCGGACGGTTTCGAGCTATGTGAATTCGATCACCTCCTTCCTCTTTCTAGCTGCATCCGAAGTCCCCGCAAGTGATCCTAGTATCACACAAAACCATAACACTTGAAATTAATAAACTTTCCGATAAGAGACGAACACACACACTAAGCTAACGAACAAACTCCCACAAGCTATCAAGTGTTAGCCTAGCGAGCTAATCGTGTGCAGCGACATCCTAGATCACCCCTAAGGCTGGTAATCGCACTAAACAGGTCAACGAGAGTCGAATAAATCCGCATCGCACTATATCGAAACACTTAATATATAGCAATTCAATCCAAGATTTTCCTACAAAAGGAATTAAGGAAAGTTGCACATACCATAAACCTACATATAGTTGCAGAGAGCCCATGACCAAGACTCACAAATAGACCCCTTACTCTGGCCGCAATTTGTGGCCAGAAAGATTAAATTTGCGGCCTCGTAGTGAAGGGGAGGGCTCAGGTTTTAGGGGTAGGTCCCGGGCCTCTAGACTACCTTTCTGTAGTGACAACTTCTCAAAAGGGTCTCGGGTTTGATAGCAGATTCAACCAAAACACTAAGTCTTAACAAAATACGATATTAACCGCTAAACCACAATATTAAGGTATTTTAGTGGAAGTAGAAAACATAGAAATTTCCCTTGGAGCCTAATTATGGGTTTTAGATCATTACCTCACCAAAACTTGGATGAAACCCTAGTCATGGAAGCTCCAAGACTTCAAGAGAGATTAAACATGTTTAAAGAAGGGTTTAGTGAGATTTTGGTGTTGATTTAGGCTCAAGTGTAAGGTGGAAAAATTTCCAAAAGGAGGATTGTGTAAGAGGAAGAGGAAGAGAATGAGAGAATGAGAGATGGGAGATGAGAGATGGCTCTTGAGAGCCATGCTCTCTCTCTCTCTTCATTTAATACCCCCTCACTCCCGTGTCTCCCCCATGCCTCCATTCTTTATTCTTTTCTTTTTCTTTTAAAATAAAATCTTTTGTTACTTAAAATAAATACATAATATAACATAATGCTAGGGTTAATGTGCCATGGCAAGAAAAACATGATTATCACATCTTTAACCCTAGATTAGCATGCACATGTGTGTGCATAACTACAACAAGTATATAAATAATTAAATAAAATATTAATTAATTATAATAAAACATGTGAAAAATAATTATTAGTTAAATTTATTAAAAACCCAAATTATGTCGCTTAATTAACTCTAATAACGTTTTAAGGTGTTACAGTTACTCAGCCAGACTACTAGTTTCTTTCTGCTTTTACTTCTGTATGCTACTGTTTATGCATTTGTTTTTATCTTTGTATCTTTTAATTTTAGACAGTTGTATTTAAAGTTGAATGTAAATAAAGTTGTTGTTTTATTTTATTACTCTTGTTATTCTTGCACCTTATTATATTGCTTGCTTAAGCTTAACGTATTTTCATAATTAATACGTTGCAGACTTATCATGTCGCCGTTTCTATTTACTGGGAAGCGGGGCGTGACAGTACTCACCTGTACTCTACGAACCCTTCTCTGTCTCGAGAGATGTGGTCTGTAGCTCCTAAATCTACAATCCACAAATTTGTAGAGTCGGCCATCATCACTGTACTAGCAACAAATGTTCTATAGTGAAAAGAGTGAGATTAGGCCTCTCGCAGTCGTGAGTGAAGTGGCCTGGCTGTCTACAGTTGAAGCAAGTATCTCTCTTGCCTAACCTTTTCCTGCACCTCACAGGTTTCTTGGGCTTCGCCTTTTCATCCTTCATCTCTATATTTAATCCCTTATAAGACCCCTTGCGTCTAAGCTCTTGGCCTTGCGATTGGAGTCTTCAGCTGCCATAGCTGTGGATGATGGCCTCTTAGTCTTAAGAGTGTCCCCGCGCTCGACTTCAAACTAAACTTTAGCTCTCACATCCTCAAACATTTTCACGTTATCAGAATGGGATAATAGGAGTTAGAGATCATCCTCGAACCTTTTGGCCCATTTACGACCTTTTGCCCCCCTCCCCTACTCTCACATCTCGTTAGGTGCTAGGGATGGTAATTAAACGAGCCAGCTCGGGTTCGATCAGTGTTCATCTCAGTTTTAACTCGTTCAAACTCAGTTTATTTATTAATAAGTCGAACATAAGCCTGAAAGCCTGGATCGTTTTTTAAACGAGCCGAACTCGAGCTCAGCCAGGCTCGTTCGGTATTTATTCGAGTTCGGCTCGGTTAAATAGTTTGAAAAAAAATATTAATATATAATATAGAACAGATTCTATACAACTCTCATGACACTTAATTCAATTAAGGGGCATTATATAAAGTGTAACTGAGATGAATATAAAACCTAGCACTTGGACACATTCCATGTTCTTGATGTTAATTTTTTTAATCTTTCCATATCTCAAAACACTGGGTCTTAGACTTTATAATTGTTGTTCCCGTCTCAGCCTCTTACAAAATACTTTTATGTTTTCTTCTGGAACTCCTATAATGGCCATTGATCTATTTTTAGTCTCCACCAAACGTCTCTTTGTCATTTCCATTCAGAGATTGCCTAATAGAACCTGAGCTCGACTTTGGCTCATTTAAAGCTCGGTAAGCTAACAAGCCGAACATGAGCCAGACCTCCTCAGCTTAAGACGAACTCGAACCGAGTTTGAGCTCGCATAAACTAAGCCGAGCCGAGCTGAGCTTGGACAAGGGTCGGCTCCTTCAAACTCGGCTCGATTACTCCCCTACTAAGTACGCACCTCACTGGACCTTTTGGTCCATTTGGAACCCTTTGGCTTTCCACTCTCGCACTTCGCTAGGTGTGCACCTTCTTAAGTGTGTATCTCACTGGACCCTTGGGCCCATTCAGGACCCTTTGGCCCCTACCTCTCTTGCACCTTGCCAGTAAGCACCTTGCTAGGTGTTCATCTTACCACATACTCACTTTGCTAAGTATGCATATAATACACGCGCATCTCTTGCTTCTGTCTTTCTTGTAAATATTTTACCAAATAAATAAATGAATAAAATAGACATGCCCCACACTCAAATCGACGACCCATGGAGCAACATCAAATGGAAGCTGTGGTAATGATGTACATGAACCTAAAATTATTTGGAGATTTCCACAGAACAAGTCGGTTAATGAAAAGGCTGTTAAAAGTAAATTTGGGCTCTTAGAAGACTTCTTGACAACGACACACTGATATTTTAGTATCTATTGTTGGTTTGTGCGATCGATGTCATCTGCCGATAATTGCGTCCCAACCTACCTGCTGTTTTATTTGCGTCTTGTCTGGTTGAGTGATCTGTAATATATAATCTCTACTCTAGACTATTAACCAATTCGTAATGATGTAGATGTCTAGTGCTAGCTCTTAAATTTCATGGCTAATTTTCATGTTGACGGTGTTGATGAGGTTGAGGAATAAAAAGAGAAAAGCGGTCAAATCGAGGATTTGTTGCAGCCTACGAGCTTGTTCTTTTTTGGTGATTATCAAATTAAGTATTTGCTTTAAAATTTGTTTATTTAAATTTCACTTAAAGATAAATTGGTAGATATAGTATTCTTAACCCTTTGATATTTGATAGAACACAAACTTTGTAATTAAATATTGTTATTATTATTATTATTATTCTTTTTTTGTGAAAGCACAAAATTTTGATGAAAAAACTATCATGCAAAAACTTACAAGGTGCAAGCCCTTACATAACCTTTTTATATTATTTGTTAAAAAAAAATAGCTAAAGATTAAATCACAGATCAAGAGATCCAAAGAGAAACCACGAAGTTTCCTTTCCATAAACATAAACCCATCAAATTACACGGCAAACTTTCCACAAACCATCAAATAAAACCCTAGACACATGAAACCACAACCAGTTGACGAAAGCAAACCCTAAGCCCTTTCGCCTCGGATCCTCCTCGCTAGCTGGATGTCCTTGGGCATGATCGTCACCCGCTTCGCATGAATCGCGCAGAGGTTGGTGTCCTCGAACAGCCCGACGAGGTAAGCCTCCGCCGCCTCCTGCAGCGCAGCCACCGCCGAGCTCTGGAACCTGAGATCGGTCTTGAAATCTTGGGCGATCTCGCGGACCAGTCGCTGGAAGGGGAGCTTGCGGATCAAGAGCTCCGTGCTCTTCTGATACTTGCGGATCTCCCTCAAGGCGACGGTGCCGGGGCGGAAGCGGTGGGGCTTCTTCACGCCGCCGGTGGCGGGGGCGGACTTGCGGGCGGCCTTGGTCGCCAGCTGCTTCCGCGGGGCCTTGCCGCCGGTGGACTTGCGGGCTGTCTGCTTGGTTCGCGCCATCGGATTAGGTTTATAGGGTTTTGGGGGATTTTTTTCAGTGATGTTTGGAGATTCGGGGGAGATTGGGGGATTATAAAGGGAGGGGGGGAGGGTTTGGAAATTTGGGAATTTTGGCGGTAGTGGATTTGGAGCGTTGGATTGGGTTTTGAATGGACGGTGGGTGTTTTGTTTGGAAGGACCACGCGGATCGCCATCCGCGGCACTTGCTTGTTTTCGCTTGGTTTGTGTTTTTTTGTTGAGCCATTATTTTACCCTTTTTTTTTGACCGTTTGAATTAGTATGGACCTGACCATGGTTGATGGTTAGAGCTGGGTTTCAAAGCCATACTCCTCTACATTCAATTGGAAAGAGACGTTGCTACCATATTTCCCTAGCACGGTATGTTTGTCTTGTTTGAGCTAGCTTATATTGATGTGTCGGATTTTATGTAGACATGTAAATGAATATCTTTACAAGCGTTTTTACTGTTTACAATAAAACAAAAGTAAAGAATTTGAATAAATGAATGGTATTATTATCGTTGTTGTTAAGAAAAAATATCGTGAATGATCGTCACTGAGTAACGGTAGATTAATATGAAATTTGGTGCAACTACATCTTAGAAAGCAAAAATCAAGCTAGACGGTGCCGATCGTTTAAAAAACGATGTGTAGAACTTTTTCGACTCCATAAGAGAGTTTTCTTCCTAAGGCCTTTATCCTTCATTATTCTCTCTCTCTCTCTCTCTCTCTCTCTCACACACACACACACACATATATATATATATATATATATATATATATATATATATACATACAGAGAGATCGTGTAAAATGTGTCTGTCTTGAAAAAGATTGTGACCTGTGTTCCCCCGTTTAATCACATGAGCCGCCTCATTTTCATCTAAGCCTAAGAGGGGAAAAAGAAAAAAGCTCAGCATCTAAGCCCATGGGGGAAAGGGAAAAAAACAATAGCAGCATTATTTTCTCATTCACTAAACAATGGAAAAGCCTTAGAAGCAAGATCATCAACTTCTGCTCTCCCCATCTCAATTCAGGGCTGGATGGAGAGAAATCTGTCTCAATTCTTGGAATTAACCGTTTGCCCTCGGCTTCCTCGCTCCTCCTTTCATGTGACTCGCCTAGTGTTTCTCTATTGCATCCCCCCAACATCATACGCGGCTCTCTCATCTTACTTGAGATTGGATTAATTTTGGTCTCAATCATTTTATATCGCAGCCTACAATCTCTTAGCTGTGATAATAATTAATTATCTCAAATTATTTTCCAGCAAATTATATAAATTTTGAGTTTCTTGGCTAAATTTTTGTAACCTTACATCCTGATTTGGTTTCGGTAATAAGAGATTTGTCTGGTTTGGATTTAAAAATTGGGATTTTTCACAATTTTGCTTCAGAGTTGAAGGAATTAGTTTTGATTTGTTCAAGCGAAAAATGTCGGATTGTCTTTGATGTTGTTCAAACATGGCAATTAGAAATTTTATAATTTTGTGAGAAGATGTAGGTTTTGCTTCAATTTTTGGGAATTTTTGTTTTTTGATTTTGGGATTGGTTGTAAGGTAATCATTTTAAACAAATGCTGGTTTGGTTGAAATTGTGGATTTTCCTTTTTCCATTTGGGTTAGAAATAATTATGAGTTCATGACGAACTATAAATTTGGGCGACAATGATGATAAGTAGTCTATCTAGATTACATTGTTTGAGCTTCAAATTTGGTATTTGGAGACCGATGTCGATTGAATAAATAGAGGGTCATTATTTTGTATAGGCTACTTTGAGCCGTGTATTTTTTGCCTTTATCTTTTCTGTCCATGAATTTATTCTATGGACTTGTTAACTCCACTATTGCATGAAAATACAAACTTTTGAATGAATTTTCCTTGAATCTATCTATTTATTTTCTTACAAAGGATGCACTCGATCGAACGATTGTCGATGTCAAGTTTGTCAAAGGATTCTATTCTCCTGCATCCTTCTAAGTGTTGGCAAAGCGCAATAAATTTGTAATGAGTTTAGATTGTTTCGATCTATCATAGGATTGTAAAGCTAATATAAAATTTGTACGGGTTGGAAGTATTGTTAGATGAATGTTATTTGTATGAAATGAATATATATTTTGTAATCATGAGCTTGATAAGTGTATGTGATACATGTTGGGTATATGTATTGGATACATATGTATCCTCTAATTCTGTATGTGTGTGTGTAAGATATATATATATATATATATATATATATATATATATATATATATATATATATATATATATATATATATATATATATATATATATGAGAATAATGGAGGAAAGAGGCCATAGGAGGGAATTTTCTCCTATGGCGACGAAAAAATACGCCCCCCCACCGTGTTTATCGACGATCGGAATCCATCATCTTCACCGTTATCATCTAAGATGTGGGTAAGCCAAATTTCATGTGATTCTATAACTTTTTCACAGTTGATTTAGCAATATAAAAAGCTCTATTGTCGGTAAACCGTTAATTTTGAACCCACTAATTCAACGGTGAAAAAGTTGTAGAATCACATGAAATTTGGTATATCCACATCTTAGATGATAAAGATGAACATGATGGGTTCCGATCGTCGGAAAACACGACGGAGGGCGTATTTTTTCGACGCCATAGGAGGAAATTCCCTCCTATGGCATCTTTTCTCCATTATTCTCATATATATATATATATATATATATAGCTATAAATAAATGTGTGTGTGTGTGTTTCATTTGATGGCATAAGATAACCATATATAATGAAGGTGGGGCCCTCTCTTTCTCTTTATGACAACAAAGAGGAGAGAGAGAAAAGAGGTGAGATGCTTCATACTAATTTATGAGATGAAAAAAGAAAAGGTAAGAAAACTCCATTTACAAGCCATCCATTTAATCTTCCTCCTCCTTTAAGTCCTTGAGCTTGCTCACTTGAAAATGGCAAGTCTCCCATGAGTGGAAGGAATTGAAAAGGACAGAGCATTTATTGATCACATCACCTCTCTCCACACCAAGCAAGTCACTAGATGGAGTTTCTCCACTTGAATGATAGAGATGGAGTTTCGGGTATGCAACTTTCACCGTGGTTCATTTACGGCGAGGCGGCCGGCTTGTACACTTTCCGGGAGCTCGCAAAGTTTAGGATGGGTCTTCCGATGGAGATTGGACACGCTATAAAAATTGTAGCCCCTCTACTCTTCTTGTCTAGCTCTCTTGAGATTTTTATTTTGCAATTAGATATTTAAATGATATGATCTTGATATTTGGAATGGTAGCTATGTTAGAAAATTGTTGTTTTCACATTCCACTGGGTCCGTGAATGTTATGACCCTAACGTCGTTCCCTAACAAAAACCCAAAAATATGCAGGATAAAATTGATGCTTTAAATTAACAAATACTTGATTTGCAATTGAAATTAAATTTATAACCAATATGTTATTAGAAAAAAAGCACAACAAACCGAAACAAAGACTTAAACTTAAAATGACTGTATAATATAAAGTTAAAATAAGAAGCAGACGAGAGTTACAAGCTACTATATATTTGAAGCTGATAAACAATGGAACAAACTAACTAAGCTGAAATGAGAACTTCAATTTAAATACAAAATTTCAGCATATGCTTTCAGCGATAGTTTATAACAAAAACATTTAAACAGTTTCAAGAGTACTCTAACGATTAAGCTTGTTTTCTGCTTTGTTTCAACTCTCGATTCATTCCATCTTTAAGCAACTCCTGAAACATGCAACAAGAAAGACATTAAAAGACGTTAAAAATCTGAGTAGAACCGATTTTTGCATTCAAGAAAAACTCAAATACCTCCTTAGTAAAAGCAAAACGATAATCCCAATGATATTTACTCTGTAACACCTGAAATAGAATTATCCTTCAATAAAATTAGGCATGTTAACAAACTTAAGATTAAATTAGTATAGATATGACTTTATCACTGAAATTAAACTATTACCTCATTCTTCATACAAGTTCTCTTAACGTGCCCCTTTTTATGACATGCGCTACAAGTCCGGCTTGTTGATTGTGCTCGTGCTTGTGACACGTGAATTCCAGATGGAATCCTCGATGTCTTTGCTGGACGCCCTTTACAAGACACTTTCTTAGGGTCTTTAATAGTTATATGGGCCGATATAGCACCGCTAGAGCCCACTTGGCTGGATGGTGCATTAACTGGATTTGTATTTGTTGTACTAATCTTGTCACATTCTTTCTTAAATTATTCACCAATTTAATAGCAATGTTATAAAATCTTCGATCTTGTGACACCTTCTCAATAACTTTGTCAAAACCACCATTTCCTCCATTACCTATGTTTCTTGAACTACTTATACCATGTGTTGTGCTATGTCTAGCCTTAAGTCTACATCTTGAAAGAATATAGAATTCCAGAATCTTTTCCATATCATACTTTTGCATCATGATATGCAATATATGCTTACAAAGCAATCCTTCCATCTTGAACTTTGCATAAGAACATAAGAAAGTATGATATTCCATATTACACTTCACATAACGAGTACTCATCTTTCCTTTAACTTTAAAAGTCATATTATAAGATACAGGTAGAACAGTCTTACTCGAGATAATAGTATGCTATTTGGTTTGACTTTATCATCATGTATATGTATAATGTGGTATTACGGATCACTATTACATGTTGGTAGAGCTCATTGGATGCTTTCTTGACTACCAGGGTTATTGTGGCGATCATACTTGTGAGAATTGGGTAGTCTATAAGAAAATCCTTAAATTTTCCTAGTCATAGGAATATCGAGACTGGGCATCGATATTATAGAGTAGACTAGTGTATACATTTCTTGATCTTGATGAGGTGCGATGGCCGGTCTCATAGCCATTGGTGTTAGTTAGTCACCAAAGATTGTATGTAGGTGCTCATTGGGTTATGAGTTACACTAAACAGACTCGCCGGGAATATGCTAGATGGTATTATATATATTTTCAGATAGTAGTTCTCGAGTGACATGAGTACAACGTAGTCTGTTGACCTGAGATCGTCATTTGTCTCATGTGAGTTCCCATTGTACTTTGATTACTACCCTATCACGGTTTTATTGAGTCGTGCAAACAGATTTTAGTTGAGTACATTCCCGAGCCACATAGAGGCAATGAGCGGATCGTCGAAGATTCGTCTCTGCCAGTATTAGGGGTAGATATCATGCAGTGCACTGGTGGCCATCACCAGAAATCCTTGGGCAAGGTGGACGAGATTTACTGATTTAGATCAGTAGTTTCTGTATAGGTAATGAGCTTCACACCGACATGACTTATCACGTTATTAAGGGTCTGACGTTTTCCACCCCTAGACCGGTATGCGACACTCTCAATGAGAAGACCGGCCTGTACGGAGTTTGTCACTTTCAGGCTCAGTATGGATACATACGAGTTTGCTTGTCGACCTTACTTTCATTTAATACCTGGATAGCCGTTACGTACAGCTAGTGTCGCCGACATGCTTGTGGTTAAATTTACTGCCAGCGTATTGCCGAGTCTTTAGAGTCCCACATAGAGGATTTCTCAGCTTCTGTTGGAAATTTTTTGGTCTCTAAATTTTTTTTGAAGTATTGCAGAAAGATGATATTTGTATGTATATGACACTGTACGAAGACAAGCCCAATCTGAAACTATTTGGCCGCCAAAAAATTCTAAATGGCCTCAATTTGCGGCCTGTTTATCTCTGTATAGCCTCATCTTCGTTGCATGTCTTAGGTTTTAGAAATTGGGAATTTTGTTAAACTTCTTTTTTCCCAGATTTCATATACTGTTATCTTTGTATACGGGCAACGCAAAAATTTTTAAACTCGAAACATTAGCATCGTTGATTATCTTTGTGTTCGTATATGTGTTTGTAAATGTCGTCTAATTGATATAGGTCAATTAGACGGGGTTGCAAATACTTGCTTGTGTTGTGATGATATATATTTTGTGATGGTTTAGCCGGATAGTTGTTGTGGATAGCCCCTCATTATAGAATATTTGTATATTCGTTTATTCGGGAATATCGGCCGGACTGTGGCCATCGTTACCGCTTGATATATATTCTTATCGGAACACGACCGGGTTGAGGTCGATATTACCATTGTATATTCATTCATTCTTGTATTAAGATAACCCTCGGAGAAGTGCTCGAGTAGCAGGGTTCAAGAGTGTGTCAGGTGGTCGTCACATGGTGATGAGTTTGAGCCGCCTCGCTTTAGAATTGGCAAGCAATTCGCCGCACTTGTTATGGTTAAGGATAGACCCACGGTAGAGTGCTCAAGTTACCGGATTTCATGAAGTGCCGGGTGGCCCACTCATATCATTGAGTGATGGTTGCCTTACTTCTAGAATTGATGGGTATCTTGTCGTGCTGGTCGGGGTGTTTGTTCAGGTAATGTTCGAGTTATCCACACGACCGGGGAACGTTGGTTTTCATTTGCGGCTCAAATGAAACACGAGGCTCCTAATTTATCCACTATTCCATTTTGATTACCGCATGCTTGTGATATTTATTACCTACCTGTGATGATGATATATATAAATGTTATATATATTTTGTACCTACGCTAGCCTTGTCCATGCACTGTCATAAGTTAAGTAACCTTACGGTGAAGTCTTCGGACCCCATGGCGAATGTGGGTGGCATATATGTACCTTCTATTTTGGTTGTTTCTGTGATGCTTAGAAACATAAATTGAAGGGATCCCATTATAGAATTAATGTAAGGAAAACAAATTTAAATGATGTTGTCGGGACCAATTTTTAAAACTACTCGGATTTCTTCAAAACCGCTCAAGTTCGTTCAATAATATCAAGTTCATTATGTTAAAGGTTTTTTACCAAAAACCAACCCTCCGTTATTTCAGATTAATATTGGTTAGTATTCGTGCTATATTTGTTGACATTGTTAAGGCGTAGTGTTCGGTAGTGTTGGGGTCAAAAATTACACCCCGGTTGACCAAGTCAAAGTCAACCCCAAGCCAGATGGGCCCAAACCCAGGCCAAGTGGGCCTATGCCCAAGTCGAGCCCCACGGCCAGCTTCCCCCATGCCAAAATGAAAATTATGTAATAAATAATTTTGGTGTAATTTTCATACATGAATGTAAGAAAAATTGGAATAAAGACAAATTTTTGTAATGCCCATGGCTCATGTGCAAAAGAAATGAACACATGAGGCATGAGATGGGCAAAATGCCATTTTGTAAAGCCTAAGGAGCTATATGTAAATTTGTAAGCCTATAAAAGGCAACATGATAATGAAATGAAAGAATAATTCATTCTCCCCAAAAATTAGATTTTCTGTGCCTCCTTCTCTTTGCTCAAGGTTCTAAACCTTCTTCATTTTTTGAATTAAATCAAGAGTTACACTCTTCCTCTTTCAAAAAGAAATAGTTTTTCACCACAAAACTCTTGAAGGGGAACGTGGATCTTCCATCAAATCTTCAAAAGGAGAGATTTTTAAAATCTCACCCTCTTTTCTCCAAGATCCAACCAATAGAGATGAGAAAGAAGGAGACCCACCTCCAAAAACCCCACTTTGGAGAAGATCCAGGGTACAAGGGAGAAGAAAGGGGTCCCCTTTCATTAACTCCGAAAATATCTTAGGAGTTTAACTCCTTCAATATACATACATACATACATATATATATATATATAAATTAATAAATCTTTCTTTTTGGGAGTACAACTTCTAGTGTAGGGGCCAAGCCCCTTTGTCCTCTTTGTCAAGAGTACAACTCCAAAAGTCAACCGGGAGTACAACTCCCAGTGCAGGGGCTAAGCTCCTTTTCCTGCTGACACCTAGCGCCCGCGTGCAGCCCGCGTGCCAGGCACGTGGGGCACTGGCGCTCACGCGTCCTTTGGACGCTATTTTCCATTTTTTTTTTATATACATACACACTTCCCTTGTTAGAAAAAATTTCTAACGGGATGCTACCCCGCATCCTGTAAGGGGGTTGCTAGCCCCCTTGACCTCAACCCGCTATCCGGATAGCGGGACCCCCGTAAACTCTGCAAAGCCCCCGATATATCCAAAACCCCTCACTGCACAACACATGCACACTGCACATTGAGTTCGCATGATCAGTTTGACCCGTCAATCGGAGGTTCCTTCGCTCCGAAGGTGAGGGGTAATTAACGACAGCTTAGTCCGCAGCTGCGGAGATTCGGATCCCCACAATCAATAATCCCCTGCCTACCCTAAGCAGGGGGAATTTGTTGTACGCCTGACAAGCGATGCGTATTCCCATCTCAATGGGGTGACGAAAAACACCCTACAGGTAGCTTGTAGTACTTTTCTGCTTTATGGTGATATGATTGGTTAGGACAGTCAAACGACTTCGTTGACCTTGTTAAGAGTCGTGCGGGTAGGCCTAATTAATTCAGGATAATGATGGGTTGAACTTAACTAGCGGTTTATGACTTGTTGACCATGTTAAGGCCATAGGCCATTAGAGCTAAAAATCATATCGGAAGTTTCAAACATAAAGGAAACTTGCCTAATATGCGCACACCTTCTGGATTGTGATAATTTTGGTCGGCTTCCGTCAAAGTTATCACACAATGATAATTGGGTCCCGATTCCCACTGATGAGTAGGTATTACTCCTCGGGAGATTTTCACTTCACAATTAGTTAACATATTAGGTGTTTAGAAAGTGTTAACGAAGTTATGCCTCTACGAAAACAGAGTTATTTAATTAGGTCTGTGCGAAAACACAGAGAGCCTCTCTCGAAGTGCCAACATTGGCATGGCTGAACGTTTAGCGAACTTATAAGGTGTAAATGATCCCGACTAGTTCTCTTTTTAGGGTATGAAGGAGAAATCGAGGAAACAGTGGGAGCCATCCTGATTAGATAAAGTAATTAACCAATTTAATCTTGATAGGGTGCACGCTGAGTGTTTTTTTTCTCTTTTTCTCTCTGGCAGCAACCATGACCCGCCTTAAACTAAAACTCATAAACCAAGTTTACCGAACCTTTTTACAAACCTGGTTTTGTTTTGTCATGATTCACGAAAAAATCACATATATCCATGTCACTCCTGCTTTACCCTTTGCTTTCTCCAGAATATCCCGTATCACTATGAAGGTCCATATAGAATGGATAAAACCGTCTCGTATAATTACATACGAACTTGCAGAAATTTATTTCAATTCAATGATGGATTCCGGTTTTGAAGAAATTGAATAGGATTATTCGGTTGTCTTTTCTCTTTGCTTTCTCTCCGGTTGCGAGAGCTCCTAGTATTAGAAGAGTACACTTATTACGCTTTTTGGATAGCCTTCTTCCAAACTTTAGGCTAGTGTCGAAAGGTAAGGAAAGAAGAAAAACAATTAGCCTAAATATGGTGTATAGAGGGTAAGAAGTAAAGACATATAAAGGGATTGGAGTAAAGACAATGGAAATTTTAACTAATGTCACGAGTCTGGTATTGGAAGAGGTATTACTAGGAATACCCGGCCGCCCCTCTCGAAAATTTTCATGTTTTAGTTTTACTGTGCGGTGTTAATTGAAAACCGCTTTCCTAATTAAATTCTGACTCCAGAGTATATATTACTGGACTTGATTCTCACATCTGTATGGCGTTACAAATACCGAGTGAGAGTAGAATATTAGGAATTGGGTGATTAGATCCTCAATTTCAGAATTCTTTGTAATTGGTAAATTTTAAGGAAATCACCTGGGTTTTGCCTAACGGCAAATATTTGGTTTTGAATATCCGTTGTTATGCACCAATTTCAAACTGATATATCTGTACGTTTATTTTATGAAGTGGGATATTACCTTTTGAAATTATGTTTATAACATTAACTTAATCAGTTGATGATTAGGTAATGTGCATTCAATAACGGTGTAATTCTTCTTAACCATAATACAGTTTTCAACCTACGACACACAAGATTTGAGTTATTAAACCCAGAGAACTTATACATAATATTGTATGTTGTCCGATACCCATTAGGACAAGGGGTTGGTACTCGTACTATATTCCGTTTACTTATGACTTCTTTTGTTTTAGACACGCATTTCTTTGAAATACAAGGTCCAAATGATAAGAAGTTATAGGTAGAAGAATAAAGTAGAGAACCATACGTTGTAAGTGTCACGTCTTGCTTCCCAAAATACATGAATACGGCACGTGACAGAGCCAACCATGCTACCTATGGTTAGGAAAAATCCCTCCACAGTCACATTACTGCTGTCAATCAGATATCAAGAACAGTAAATAAAATTTAACTAACACATATCCATCTTCCATAGTAGATAAAAGTCAAGAAATGTATATAGCGGAAACGAATAAAAGATTCAATAAAGAATAATATCTGAATCACATCCCTTATAGAAACACATCGATAAAATAAAACTACGGAAATAAAATAAACTAAGAATCTCTAAAACTGATCATCAAGCTCCTCATTGCTCGGCTTTCTTGTTAAAATATTCCCAATCTTCCTGCGACAAGGTCAAAAGAACTGGGCCATGCAAAATCCAGACATCAGTGCGTCATAAATATCAAAATAATAGTAATAACCAAAATAGGATGCTATGATTAAATATGAGTGTAAATAATAAACACGGATATAGAAAAGTGAGGTATAGGTATGTGATGTGTATCTTAAAGTCTATGATTTTAGGTTATCTATTCTACAAGTCTTTGAAATCAATTAATGGAATCGTCGATATAACTCAATAGTATCCCGTGCGTGCCCAGGACCACGATCAAGACCCTCGGGGATGAATCCGAGACGTGTCGCTAAGCAGTAAAAACAGGGTATTATGTACAGACGAATGATGTCAACATCATCATTCCGGGGCCGAAGCCCGTATCGACTGATCAGTCTCTGGAAAGTATCGAACTGTTGAGTTACAAGTCAGGTTTCATTATTGATTTCCCTTTACCTCCAGGTTTTGTGTTCAAGTTAGGTATTAATAATATCAATTTAATACCAACACAGGATCAAGCAGGTACAAGTCTTGTCTATGTAGACAAAAAGTCACATCCGTCAGGACAAGTCAGGATTGTCGGCATTAGTAATAATCCAAGTAACAGGTCTAGTAATGTTTTGTGAACATGTCAGGCAAAGTATATTAAACAAAATAGATATTAGATGGAAAACCGTAACTAATAATCTAATTACGGTAAACATGTCTAATTCCCAGGATGTATATATATCTATCTGTAATAACCGTTTTACATCTGCTACCAGGTATATTGCAATCTAGAAAGAATGCTGAACTAATATAACCTTATAACAATATTATGAGGAACCGGCATGCAACTAGATAAAACCGTTATTGGTACGAATACAGACTGATGTTATAAAACCGTAGATTGATAATACTTGCTGAATATTAAAATACATGTACTATAATTAATCATATAACTATTGATATAAGCAAAGTAGTATGTTGCAAGTTTAAAACTTGCCTGATCGAGATCTCACGACGAAAATACGGATATCACGTCCGAACACCGAATAACGTCACGATGCAAAACCCAACGTACTTAAAACTTAGCCAGAACTGAGCAACTACGTGAAGTGGCGATTGGAGTAGATGACAACGGTGACCGGGGTCGTCGGGGTCATGCTCGTCAGCGGTAACCAACTCCGGTGAAGCCGGAAAAGAAAAGAAGAATATGAAAGAAAAGAGAAGAGGATGGGCTGTTAGGTTCTGGGGGTTTTAGCGTGGACAGGGAAGAAGAGGAAGTTGGTCGGCGACGAGGTGATGGGGACCGAGGTCGACGACGAGTTGCCGTGGGCGGTGATGGGTTGGCTGGAGATCGGGAAACGAGAAAGAGAAGAAGAAGTTGTGGATGAGGGCTCTGGGCTTGATGAAGAGAAGGAGAAGGTGACAGAGGGTGATGGTGGTGGTCGGTTCCGGTGGCAAGGTCGACGAGGGAGAAGGAGGTGGGTTCTTGGGCGTGGGGTCGGCTCGGGTAAACCTTCGGGGAAGGAGGAGGAAGAAGATGTTGACGGTGGTGGTGATGAGGAGGTGAGGGTGGAAAGGTGGCGTCGGCGACGAGAGGGGATGGCGACGAGGGTCCGTGAATGTTACGACCCTAGCGCTGTTCCCTAACAAAAACCCAAAAATATGCAGGATAAAATTGATGCTTTAAATTAACAAATACTTGATTTGCAATTGAAATTAAATTTATAGCCAATATGTTATTAGAAAATGACATTCCGTATTACACTTCACATAACGAGTACTCGTCTTTCCTTTAACTTTAAAAGTCATATTATAAGATGTGATTTGCTATTCTATAAGATCTTCAGCATGACGACAAAACAACACACTTTTGAACTCTTATTGGAAGATACGAAATATATTTCTTGTGTATACCTCATCCGCATGCGCTTCCATTTCACGCATATGTTTAGCTTCCGGCACTGTCCTTAAGTGCCAAGTGTCTTCTTGTTCATCTTTTGCTCGACGAGATGCTAAAGCATCATTGTATTGTCCAACAAACTAATATAAAGGAGTCATATAATTGACAAAGCTATCAAATACTCTTATTACTTTGGCTAGATAGCATGCCTGTAAAGAAGGTGTCATGTAAATATGCTTCGATCCAATGATGTCGTTGGTCATACATGCTTTGCAACCACTTCCATGCTTTCAACTCACTTTCTTTTTTTATCGGGTGTTAAATCTTCTCCCTCGAGCGTCAAATCTTGAAAATTCTTTTTATATTTATTATTTAAAATCAACCAAAAATTTTCAACTTTTTCAGTTGTTTGCCTTCTTCTAAACCAATTAGTGTAGTCCTTATTAAAATTGGTACCATATAAACATCGCAAAGACCGGAGATGTTCATCCTCATGCAACCCGATATGCCAAATGCAATATCGATGATGGGTATTTGGGAACACTTTTTTAATTGCATTACGAATTGTCGGGTCTTGATCAGTGATGATTGCATTTGGAGCTTTACCCCACATACATTTCAACCAATTTTGAAACATCCATACAAAGGTTTCCTCCTCCTCATCGGCCAAAAGAGCGCATCTAAAATGAGTGGATTGTCTATGATGTTTAACGCCTGTAAAAGGAGCAAACGGAAACAAAAACTTATTGGTCTTGTATGAGGCATCAAAGACTAGCACATTACTAAATTGCAAATAAGATGTTCGCACCCTCCAATCAACCCAAAAAATGCTCCTACAAATGTTTTCCTCATCCATCTCTACAACATAATAAAATTGATAATCTGCTGCTTGACTTTAAACAAATTGTTGAATCATAGACATACATTCGTGGCCTATATTGCTCTTTCTTTTAATTCTTAAGATATCGATGATTTGTTACGCGGTGATATTTGTAAGATTACTCCTACCTGTATTATTTAATATCTTTGAAATCCCCGATAGTCAACAGCCGGAATTATGGATCTGCTCCACCAAAGTGAGATTTGGCTTTTCACGATGAGAACACATATTAGCAATCTTAGAGGGTGTAGATATCAGTGTGTGGTTGTGTTCATCATTACAGGCTTTACGATGTAACCGCCCTTGTCGCATAGGTTAATTTTCAGTTTTGCCACGCAACCTCCTCTTTCACATCTGGGACATTTCACATCTCTTCCAAATTGTCTCTTATCATTCATGCTCTTGTGTCCTTCTTGACTGCAAACATATAGCCTCTTTATGTTTTCATCATCATCCCCCTTAATAACCGTTGATTTGCGAACATAAAATCTCTTACTTTTTGCAAATGCATTATAAAATGAATATGCTTTTTCTTCAGCTACAAACAACATACCAACGTATGGAATTCCTTTCACCATATCATCATGTATTCGCTCTGGTTCCTCCTGTTGGATATAGCGCCCTCAAGGCAATTATTTTAATTGCAGGGAAGAGATTATGATGATTGAAAGAGGACCGATACAGGTAGATCAGTCTTACTCGAGATGATAGTATGTTATTGTTCCCCTCCGAAAGACGGCGCGACATGGGCTGTCTCGCCTGAGGTTCGGGGCAGATGCTAATTGGTGCTATCCGTCCACCTCTCCGAAGATGCCAAGTTGATTTATGGCACCATGTATCGAAGGTTTAAACGGATGCGGCCGATGTAGCAGACTTCGTCAGATTCCCCCTCGCTTGAGGGGTTTTTGATTGTAGGGACGCTCTTCCCTGCAGGCGCAAGTCCCTGCAGTTAATTACGCTACCGCATTGCGGTAACAACTTTCTCCTTCTCCAGATGGTCACTTCGTGTCGTGTGTGTTTGTTTTGTTTGTGGTTGCCCGTGGATTTATACGGAGACCAATTTATGTCGTCGCCCGTAGGACGTGGATTAGTCCAAATCCGTGTTTTCTTATATTTGGGTTTGTTGTTTTGGTTTGAGGATACGTTAGCCATATTTGAGGCTAAGATCAACTCAAACGTTTGTTAAGGATACGTTAGTCCAGTTTGAGACTAAGATCAACTTAACGGGATCGTTTAGATCCGACAAAAGAGCAATTGGCTCTATTGTTCCAGTTTAGGGACATAGTGGTCCATTAAATGTATGGCCGTCGGGACCCATCACCTCTCTGACGACGTTGAAGGATTACAACGACAGATGTCAGAGGAGTTCAGAGATGTACCCTTGAACCAAAGTTGATTGGGGGGTTTATAGTCCAATTTGGGACTAAAGTCTGTTTGAAGGTTTAAGGATACGTTAGCCATATTTGAGGCTAAGATCAACTTAAACGGTTGTTAAGGATACGTTAGTCCAGTTTGGGACTAAGATCGACTTAACGGTTGTTAAGGATACGTTAGTCCAGTTTGGGACTAAGATCGACTTAACGGGATCGTTTAGATCCGATAAAGGAGTGTTTGAACTCCATTGTTCCAGTTTAGGGACCTAGAGATCCAACGTATGTATGGCCGTCAGGACCCGTCACCTCTCTGACGACGTTGAAGAATTACAACGACGGATGACAGAGGAGTTCAGAGATGTACCCTCAAGCCAGAGTCAATTGGGGGGATTTATAGTCCACTCTGTTTGAAGGTTTAAGGATACGTTAGCCATCTTTGAGGCTAAGATCAACTTAAACGGGACCGTTTAGATCCGACAAAAGAGCATGCGGGGCCCTATTGTTCTAGTTTAAGGACATTGCGGTCCATGGGTAGTTTAAGGACATTGCGGTCCATGGGTAGTTTAAGGACATTGCGGTCCACTGTTAGTTTTAAGACATCTCGGTCAAGGTTAAGGACGTCGTAGTCCATGGGTTTAAGGACCCCACAGTCCGTTGTTAGTTTTAAGACATCTCGGTCAAGGTTAAGGACGTCGTAGTCCATGGGTTTAAGGACCCCACAGTCCGTTGTTAGTTTTAAGACATCTCGGTCAAGGTTAAGGACGTCGTAGTCCATGGGTTTAAGGACCCCACAGTCCGGTATGTGCTCTGGATGCTTCACACGGGTTCACTGCCGTGTTCTGCGAGGACCAGGCTCCGCTCTGGACGTTTTCCACGGGGTCAAAGAGTGACATTATCCGCGTTCCACGTAACCAGGAATTTGCATTAAACACGGGTTTAAGGACCCCGCAGTCCGTATCAATGTGTGGTCGTCGGGACCCGTCACCTCTTTGAAGACATTGAGGGATTACAATGCCAAGTATCAAAGGAGTGAAGAGATGTACCCTAGAACCGGAGTGGATTAAATAGTCCTTGGCCCAATTTGGGGTCAAGACGAATTAATTGTGTTATGAGTCTATTGGCCCAGTTAATCACAAATTGAGGACTTATGGCTATCTTGGGCTAAGTCCAATCAGGAGAGGCTTTGCCTCCATCCATTTAGTCAATTGGGTCAAAGCCTAGTGTTAAACACTACAGAGCAATCAGTGTCGAACACTGGGAATGAGGTTGACAAGTTAGTGTTTAACACCAAGAGATGATTGGTGTTAAACACCACCAACAAGGCTTTTCAAATTAGTGTTAAACACTAAAACAGATCAGTGTTGAACACTGCAAATGAAGATCTCAGATTAGTGTTAAACACTAAGGCAATCAGTGTTGAACACTGCAGATAAAGCTTTTTAATTAGTGTTGAACACTAAGGCCCAACAGTATTTTAACACTGGGTTCGAGAGTTTCAATTTAGTGCTAAACACTAAGACAAGAGGGGTCACGTGGCAGCACGTGAGAGCGCCCTCCCTTCATTTATTCTGAGATTATTGTGTCTTTTAGAGCGTCACGTGCCATCACGTGATGGGCATTCAAATGCCTATGTATTAAAGCTTCTGCCGAGGGTCACGTGGGTCACGTGGGGTGCTGCCTCAAAGGGGCTTTCTGTAGATCTCTTGGGGGGTCACGTGATGACACGTGACCCTGCCTCCATGTATTTTGTTTAAAGGCTTTGTTAATCTTTTTTCAGGAATTAAATTCCTCAAGCTTTAAATTTCAGAGGAATTAAATTCCTACTTCCTTTCGAAGACTTATATTCTGGGATAGGGTTTAACTCTGAATTTTTGTAGGAATTACATTCCTCATATATGTGAAGGGCTGAATAGGGTTAAACCCTAATAAAAGTTTTTAAGGAATTGAATTCCCATTCCCTGTTAAATGATGATTAAGGGAATTAAATTCCCGTTGTTTCAACAGAATTAAGTTCTTAATTAGGGTTAAACCCTGTTTCTTTTTATTCTGAAGGAATTAAATTCCCATGATACAGGGTCAAGCCCTAATTTTATTTTAAAGGAATTAAATTCCTATAGTTCTGTGAGAATTAAATTCTCATGCTTGCATTCCCTCTCTATGTTTTGGATCTGCATGGCAGGATCTCGACCCATTGAGAATTAAATTCTCAACCTTAAGGGGAGATGTGCACTTTGCAGATCCTCTATCAAAGAGAGAAGAAATATATTCTTCTGTTTTTATGTATCAGAGTTAAACTCTGTTGAGAATTAAATTCTCTTTTTCTTTCAAGGAGCTTCTCCCTTTCTTACCTAGGGTTTTTGCAGAAGATCCAAGTTTTCCAAGTATCGAAGCTCTCTTCTCCTTCTTTTTTTTTCTCTGCGTATATGTATGCATGTATGTCTCTTGGCTCCTATTTATAGGAGAAGCAGCCGAATCAATCAGTTTTTGACGAATCTTCGTGAAAGATTTGATTTGCATCCATCATTCATTTTGGACCTTTGGATTATTAGGTGAATTTTATTCACCATTGGATTTTAAATCCAGAGATTCTCCTTTGTTATTTTGGTTAGATTTAAAGGGGAAATCTTTCCAAACCCGAGATTTTCCCATAGATAGATCACCTCTGAATCTTTAATTCGATTGGTTCCAGATAGTTGCTTTCCTTTGGAAAGATTCGAATTTCTCTCAGAATTTAATTCTGTTAACACAGTGGGCTTTGAAATCCGGTCACGTGTGACCACGTGACTCATGGTCACGTGTGGGCACGTGACCCCCTTTGGAATGAGCCTTTTCCTTTCTTTTGCGCTCTGTCTTCTGATTGCTGCTTAAACGTCACGTGCTGCCACGTGACTCCTGGTCACGTGTGAGCACGTGATCCTTGTTTGAACCCTCTCTTTCCTTGGTTCAACTGGAGAACGAGTCTGCTGTCTTGAACGTCACGTGGCAACACGTGACCCTGGTCACGTGGAAGCACGTGACCTCTTCTGAAGCCTTTTTCTTGACTTGATCAGGGAACTGGTGTGCCTTTTGACGCTTGCATTTAAATGTCACGTGTCGCCACGTGACCCTGGTCACGTGGGAGCACGTGACTCTTTCTGAAGCCCATTTTCTTCAGCGTAGTCAGGAAACTGAACTTGACTTGATGATGCTTTTTAGGTGTCACGTGCCAACACGTGACCCTTTTCTGAAGCTTTTCCCAGAAGCTTTCCTGATTTTAAATCAGGAAACAGTTATCTGGTTTGACTTTATCATCATGTACATGTATAATGTGGTATTACAGATCACTATTACATATTGATAGAGCTCATAAGATTCTTTCTTGACTACCAGGGTTATGGTGACGATCACACTTGTGAGAACTAGGTAGTCTGTGCAAATCCTTAAATTTTCCTAGTCGTGGGAATATCGAGACTGCGCATCGATATTCTAAAGTAGACTAGTGTATACGTTTCTTGACCCTGACGAGGGGCGATGGCCAGTTTCACAGCCATTGGTGTTAGTTAGTCACCAAATATTGTATGCAAGTGTTCATTAGGTTATGAGTTACACTGGACGGACTCGCCGGGACCATGCTAGATGGTATTATACATATTGTCAAATAGCAGTTCTCTGGTGACATGAGTACAACGTAGTCTGTTGACCTAAGATTGTCATTTCTCTCGTGTGAGTTCCCACTGTGCTTTAATTAATACTCTACCACGGCTCTACTGAGGCGTGCAAATAGGTTTTAGTTGGGTACAGTCCCGAGCCACATGAAGGCAGTGAGCGGATCGTCGGGGATTCGTCTATGCCGGTATTGGGGGGTAGATATCGCACAGTGCATGGGTGGCCATCACCAAAAATCCTTGGAAAAGGTGGACGAGATTTACTGATATAGATCGGTAGTTTCTCTGTAGGTGATGAGCTTCACACCGACACGACTTAACGCGTTATTAGGGGTCTAACGTTTTTCACCCCTAGATCCGGTATGCGACACTCTCAGACGAAAAGACCGGACTGTACGGAGATTGTCACTTTCAGTCTCAGTAGGGATACAAATGAGTTTACTTGTCGACCTTACTTTCATTCAATACCTGGATAGCCATTACGTACAGCCAGTGCCGCTGACGTGCTTGTGGTTAAGCCCACTGCCAGCGTATTATCGAGTCTTTAGAGTCCCACACAGAGGATTTCCCAGCTCAAGTGAAACGATGTAATGCACGTATTTTGATAAGTACTTAGTTTCGATTAAATATGTGTTTTTGTACACGTACTTTTAATCAGATATTTTGTTAATACTAGCTGGTTTGAAAGATAGCTAGATTATCATATTTGGATAAAATGTGAGCTAGTATTATATATCACTTTTTGGTATCTCTCTTTTTGGTTTTTGTATTTTGACAGAATACGGTATTTATACGAATACGGGTATTTGTATCTTAATACGAATATGGGTATTCTTATTTTATACGAATATGGTATTCATATTTTGATACGAATATAGATGTATGTATTTGTAGTATATACTTGTACTAGTGTATGTATATATATATTTAGATGTGTATGTGCGCGCGCACGCATGTGTACAAAGAAGTGGCATTCTCTTCTCTTCTCTTCCCTTATCTTCAAGTTCATTTTAGAATATTGTGGAATTGTGTCTCACCATTGTGCGCCACAATTCCACTCATTATTCAAAAGAGAAAAGAAGAAAAGGAAAGAGTGATATTTTTAGTGGCCATGCTTGCATACTTGCTCAATTTTGAGCGATCTTCACCCTTTGCTTCTTCTCCCTCTTCTCTTGAGACTTTAGAAGTTGAGAAAGGAAAAAAAAGAGAGAGAAAACATAGAGATTAGCCACTATTATATTCTAGTGATCAATTCTTAGCAAGTTTTGTTCATTGGTTACTTCACTTAGTTTTTATTGTGAAGCTAGATCCTAAATTAGGGTTCCTTCGGATAAATTATTTTTGACAAGGAAGACCGACTCCCGAACTCGTTTTAGTGGACCTAGGAGCTTAAAAAGAAGAAAGATGACGAAGGACATGAAAACAAAGGTAGCTAACACCTAACTGAGTAGACTAACTCCTTTTAGTTTGCTAGTTTAGTGTTTGGATTCGATTCTGGGTCGTAGTACTTCGTGCTCCTGTTTTGAAAATTTTCGTTTTGTATTCCGTATTGGCCGCTAGTTTGCGGCACGAGCATGAGCGTCTATTAACATGGTATCAGAACCACCCAAACACGTAAACTAGTTTAGACAATGCTTAAGTTTCGAAACCGTCAAATTTCCGTTCTTTCAAAACCCATAAACTCAAGTTTCTGTTGGAATTTTTTTGGTCTCTAAATTTTTTTTGGTGTATTGCAGAAGGATGATATTTGTATGTATATGACACTGTACGAAGAAAAGCCCAATATGAAACTATTTGCCCGCCAAAAAATTCAAAACGGCCTCAATTAGCGACCAGTTTATCTCTGTTTGGCCCCGTCTTCGTAGCATGGCTTGGGTTTTGGAAATTGGGATTTTTGTTAAACTTCTTTTTTGCCCAAATATCATTTACTGTTATCTTTGTATACGGGCAACACGAAAAGTTTTAAACTCGAAACTTTAGCATCGTTGATTATCTTTGTGTTCGTATATGTGTTTATATATTTCTATAGGTCGATTAAACGGGGTTGTAAATACTTGCTTGTGTTGTGATGCTATATATCTTGTGATGGTTTAGCCGGATAGTCGTTGTGGATAGCCCCTCATCGTAGAATGTTTGTATATTCATTTATTCGGGAATAGTGGCCGGATTGTGGCCGTCATTACCGCTTGACATATATTCTTTTATTGGAACACGATCGGGTTGATGTTGATATTACCATTGTATATTCATTCATTCTTGTATTAGGATAACCCACGGAGAAGTTCTCGAGTAGCCGGGTTCAAGAGTGTGTCAGGTGGTCGTCTCATGGTGATGAGTTTGAGCCGACTCGCTTTACAATTGGCGGGCTATTCGCCGCACTTTTAGGGGTTTAGGATAGACCCACGGTAGAGTGCTCAAGTTACCAGATTCCATGAAGTGCCAGGTGGCCCACCTATGTCATTGAGTAATGGTTGCTTCACTTCTAGAATTGACGGGTAGCTTGCCGTGCTGGTAGGGGTATTTGTTTAGGTGGTATTCGAGTTATCCACACGATCGTGGAACGTTGGTTTTCATTTGCGGCTCAAACGAAATTTGGGGCTCCTAATTTATCCGCTATTCTATTTTGATTATCGCATGCCTGTGATATTTATTACCTGCCTGTGATGATGATATATATATAAATGGTGTATATGTTTTGCACCCACGCTAGCCCTGCCTATGCATTGTCGTAAGTTAAGTAACCTTACGGGTGAAGTCCCCGGACCCTGTGGCGAATGCGGGTGGTATATACATACATTCTATTTTGGTTGTTTCTGTGATGCTTAGAAACATAAATTGATGGGATCGCATTATAAGATTAACGCAAGGAAAAAAATCTAAATGATATTGTCAGAACCAAATTTTAAAACTACTCAGTTTTCTTCAAAACGCTGTTTTAAAAGCGGAGTATAAACCACTCCATTTCAAAGCCATTCGAGTTCGTTCAACAATATCAAGTTCATTACGTTAAAGGTTTTTCGCCAAAAACCAGCCACCGCCCTCCGTCATTTCAGATTAATATTACTTAGTATTCGTGCTAGGTTTGTTGACCTTGTTAAGGCGTAGTGTTCGGTAGCTCTGTAGTACTTTTCTGCTTCATGGTGATGCGATTAGTTAGGATAGTCGAACGACTTTGTTGGCCTTGTTAAGAGTCGTGCGGGTGGGTCTAATTAATCTAGAATAATAACGGGTTGAACTTAACTAGCGGTTTATGACTTGTTGACCATGTTATGGTCATAGGCCGTTAGAGTTAAAAACCATATCGGGAGTTTCAAACATAAAAGAATGTTGCCTAGTATGTGTGGTAATTTTGGTCGGTTTCCATCAAAGTTTTCAGACAATGATAATTGGGTCCGATTCCCACTGATGAGTAGGTATTACTCCTCGAGAGATTTTCACTTCACAATTAACCAACATATTAAGTGTCTGGAAAGTTTTAACAAGGTTATGCCTCTGCTGAAACGGGGTTATTGAATTAGGTCCCTGCGAAAGCACAGGGAGCCTCTATCGGAGTGCCAACATTGGCATGACTGAACGTTTAGCGAACTTATAAAGTGTAAATGATCCCGACTAGTTATCCTTTTAGGGTTTAAAGGAGAATTCGAGGAAACAGTGCAAGCCATCCTGATTAGATAAAGTGATTAACCAATCTAATCTTGATATAGTGCACGCTGAGTGTTTATTTTCTCTCTTTCTTTGGCAGCAACCATGACCCGTCTTAAACTTCATAAACTAAGTTTACCGAACCTTTTTACAAACCTGGTTTTGTTTTGTCACGATTCACGAAAAAATCACATATATCCATGCTACTCCTGCTTTACCCTGTGCTTTCTCCAGAATATTCCGTATCACTATGAAGGTTCATATAGAATGGATAAAACCATCTCGTATAATTACATATGAACTTGCAGAAATTTATTTCAATTCAATGATGGATTCCGGTTCTGAAGAAATTAAATAAGATTATTCAGTTGTTTTTTTCTCTTTACCTTCTCTCAGATTGCGAGGGCTCCTAGTATTAAGAGAGTACACCTATTACGCTTATTGGAAAGTTTTCTTCCAAATCTTAGGCTGGTGTCGAAAGATAGGGAAAGAAGAAAAACAATTAGCCTAAATATGTTGTATAGAAGGTTAGAAGTATAGACATATAAAGCGATTGGTGTAAAGGCAATCGAAATTTTAACTAATGTCATGAGCCTGGTATTGGAAGAGGCATTAATAGGAATACCCGGCCACCCCTCTTGAAATATTTTTATGTTTCGGTTTTACTGTACGGTGTTAATTGAAAACTGCTTTCCCAATTAGATTCTGACTCCAGGGTATGTATTTACTGGACTTGATTCTCACATATCTTGATCGAAACCATAGATTGCAAATTGTGAAGAATGAAATCGAGTAAGTCAAGTAGAATGCGAGTCATGTCAGTTGCAATGCTAGGTCGAGTCAAGTTAAGTGTTCAAGTTCAAGATCAAGTCAATTCTAGCATATAATGGTTTAATCACAAGTTATATAAATAAAAATAAATAAGCAATCACAGAACATGATATGAGATAAGTATACAAGTAACGTCAAAAACAATGTTGTAGGTTATGAGATAAGTATATAAGTAACTTACGGATTGTGTGAGTCGGTATAACAACTGGCTCACCCATTCGAATTCTAGCGGCAAAAACAAGTCTAGGTGACCTATGCTCGAGCAACTAAGACAAGGATCAAGTTAGCTTCTAAAAGTATTCTCTATGAAGATTTTGAAAGGAAAGGAAAGTAAAGTAAAATAACACTTATGAAGTTTGTGAATGGTACACTACTTCGGTCTTGAATTCCTAGGGACGAAGTGAGCTCCGGTGACGCCGAAACTTTGAGAGCTCTAAGGACGAAAAATTGAAATATTTTTTGAAGGAGGATGAATAATGAAGGAGAGAACATACAAAAGAATATTAATATTATAACCATACTAATTATTATATGCATTCATTTTGAGAGTTAAAAAGAAGATGAAATGAAAGGTCTCATTTGTTGGTTATGAGAGGGTTTAAAAAAATAAATAAAAGTAATTGCAAGTCCCAAAATTCGAACTTGTGGCCTATGGAATAATAATGTAAGGACTTAACCAATAAGCTAAAAGATTATTCATGCATATATTTAATAAGAATTAAATATATTATGTTGCTTGAAAAGAATTTGGGCTTTTGGGTTCACAGTTTTATAAAAGAAAATTAAAACGAAATTGGATTTGGGTTATGAGATGGGTTAGATCTTGTGTTTAATTTGAAATAGATTAAGATTTAGTTTAAAGAAATGGGTTTGTGAAAAATAGATGGAATAATAAATAATATATTTAATAGAGAACAAAATATATGGAAAATACTAAGAATAAATAAATACAATATTTTACTAAAGAAAGAAAATACGAAGGTATAGTAATATTGGGGTCGTTACATCCTACTCTCCTTAAAATAATTTTGTCCTCGGAATTACTCAAGAAGGATGTTGTAAAAAAGTAAGGAAACAAGATTAGGATGATGTTGTCGCGTTTCGTCGTCACGCTCCATCAATCGGTACCCTAAGTAATTTGTTATAAGACAATCAGAAAGACGAGAAAATGCTGTTAGGATAATTCAAGAGTTGTTTACAAAAAAGCTGCAAGCAAGCACTCGAATAGAAGGAAACTAATTAGGGATTGAATTCAAGAATGGTACAAAGATAAAAATGAAAAATCGAATTTAAAAATTAGGAAAAGATATAAATTAACAAAGAAGATAGGATTCGATAATCAAGAATAAGGATACGCAATAGAACATAGCTAAATCAATGCAGAACTCCAAGTCATTCAAGTAGAGTAACACGTTGTAAATATGTTGTAGTTCATAGTTACAATCACATAACTCCATTTAAATCACTCAAATCCTACTATCAGAGTCAATGGAAGAAAACAATAAGAAATTAAGAAGATTACCAAAATAAGATCAATCGGGGATGAATGGTTCGCAGTTTTGTTTCATTTGCGTCGAGATACGATTATCGGGGGAACAAGAAAATGATTCAAACGGATGAAATTATGGTGCAGCCGTTACAGTCTACCCTCCTTAAAAATAATTCCATCCCTGAAATTCCCATAAAAAGTACGTCGCAACGAGGTATTGGAAAGCTAAGAATGATGTCGTTTTCGAGTTTCGCCGATCGATACTCTAACCAATTGAGCTAATAGACCTACGGGATACAAATAGAAATGGTGAACAAGTGTTAAGTATTCAAAAGTTGAGAGACGGTATTCAAGGAAGCCGATGGTTGAGTTCTAGATGGATTCAAGGAATAAGGTGGGATTCAAAAGAAAAGTCTAATGTAATAACTGGATTTCATAAATATTGTATTATATTGGTTACGATGTTCATGCATAACTGACCTGCATGGACCACCAATAAAACCTATCATGCCCCGCTTCCCAAAAGACGGGAGCAGGAAACGTGACGAGGCCTGCGACGTATTAATTCCGAGAGGGTCATTTCCCACAATAAATACGCTAAGAGTTTATAAGCAATATAAAATAATAAGAATAAACAAAAAATAAAATCCAACTCCGATTTATTACATTCAAAATTCACAGTTGATAAAATATCTAAATACAAGATACGATAACATGATAATCCTTAACAAGGAAAGACACATAAATAAGCTGAAATGAAATAAAAAACTGAATGGAACTAGACGTCCAGTTGTGATGCGAACCGGTTGTACTCCTTTTCGACCGCTTCTATTTTCTCTGTCTAAATGCTACTGTTTACCCCAATCAGAGCAAAGCTCTGTTCAAATTCCAAGGCATGAAACGAAGCAACGCTTCTGTTTCCCCCAATCAGAGCAAAGCTCTGTTTTGAAAATTAAAATTAAAATAAATGAAGCAACGTTTCAGATCCCCTACGCTGCGCGCAGAGCGCCACGTGTCAAAATCAGACACGCCAGCGCAGGGAGCGCAGCGCCCAAGACAGCGCACTCAATCAAGAACAAGGCTCTATTAAATGAAGCAACGCTTCAGCTGACTTGCGCTCTGCGTTGCGCGCCACGTGGCGGCGCAGATGCGCTAGCGCAGTTGCGTTGCGCTTCGCGCTGCGCGCCACGTGGCGGCGCAGATGCGCTAGCGCAGTTGCGCTGCGCTCCGCGCTGTGCGACACGTGTCAAGCGCAGTTGCGCTGCGCTCTACGCTGCGCGACACGTGTCAAGCGTAGGTGCGCTTGCGCCAAACAGAAAAATTCTGGAAAGATGTTTCTCAATCTTGTTAAAAACAAGAAGATTGTCTTCTGTAAAACAGAAGCCCTTAGATCAAAGATCCAACGTTGGGGAAAAATCCCCAAATCACTCAGAGAAAGATCTCTTTAACTAATTGAACAAACCAAATGGCACTATAAAAAGGCCCCTAGACCCCAACTCAAAAAAATAAACAACACAGAGAGAACTCCTCTAAAGAAAATTTTGAGAAGAACTAAAACAGAGAAAAAGGTAAACCCTTTGAATAAAAAAAAAGAAGAATTTCTTCTGAAAAGATCATTGATCTAAGAACAAGATCAAGGATCTTCAATAAAAAATATAATAAACAACAAAGGCATTGCCTTTTGATGAACCACTGGTTCTTTGAAAACAAGAAAATTTGTTTTCTTTGATCTAAAATTGATCAAAGTAATAAAACGGTGCCCTGCACTTGTAAATCTGCACTGTTGCGCTCCTGGGTTGGCGCAAGCCACCAGGGAGTGCCACGTGTCAGCTCCAGAGTGATCTGCGCTATGCGTTGTTAAAATAGAGCACCGCTCTCATGAATTGGCGCAACCCACCAGAGCGCGCCACGTGTCAGAAGCGCAGCAGCGCAGCGCACTGCGCTTGCGCTCACCACGGCATGACACGTGTCACCTCCATATGGACTTGCGCCTTGCGCTCCTCAATCAGCGCAAAGCGCCTGACAAGCCACGTGGCGCTCTGTCAGATTAATTAATGCAGCGCATTATTAAAAGGCAGAGCCCATTTAAAAGGCCCAATAGACCAAAACAAATGCTCTGCATTATAAAAAGGGGACAGAGCCCAACTTAAAAGGCCTAAAGGGGCCAGAATAAAATACAGTGTAGGGGCAGAGCCCTAATTAAGGTTTAATAGGCTTAATGCAAATAAAAATGTTGAACATCTTCAACTGGACTTAGCCCAATTATGGTCGTAAGTCCTCAAATTAAATCGACTGAGCACAGCTGCTCTCTTAAATCAATTTACATCCAGTTCGAGGGTACATCTCCGAACTCCTTTGACTCCTATCGTTGTAATCCTTCAACGACGTCAGAGAGGTGACGGGTCCTGACAACCACACATCAATACGGACTGTGGGGTCCTTAAACCCACGGACTTAAGCGTCCTTAAACTAAGATACGGACTGTGGGGTCCTTAAACCCGCAGACTTATGCGTTCTTAAACTAACGGACTAATGCGTCCTTAAACACACCCATATGGACCGCAATGTCCTTAAACTACCAATGGACCGCAATGTTCCTAAACTACCTATGGACCACTACGTCCCTAAACTGGAATAATAGAGCCCCCTAAACGGTCTTTTGTTGGATCTAAACGATCCCGTTTAAGTTGATCTTAGCCTCAAATATGGCTAACGTATCCTTAAACATTCAAACAGACTTTAGTCCCAAATTGGACTATAAGACCCCCAATCAACTTTGGTTCAAGGGTACATCTCTGAATTCCTCTGACACCTATCGTTGTAATCCTTCAACGACGTCAGAGAGGTGACGAGTCCCGACGGCCATATATTAAATGGATCACCACGTTAAGTAGATCTTAGTCTCAAACAGGACTAACGTATCCTTAACGAACGTTTAAGTTGATCTTAGCCTCAACACGGCTAACGTATCCTTAGACTAAAACACTAAACCCAAATCTAAGTAAATACGGATTTGGACTAATCCACGTCCTACGGGCGACGACATAACTTAGTCTCCGTATACAATCCACGGGCAATCACAAAAAAAACAAACACACACTACACGAAGTGAAATTCTGGAGAAGGAGAAAGTGGCTATCGCGATGTGGTAGCGTAATTAACTGCAGGGGCTTGCGCCTGTAGGGAAGAGCGTCCCCACAATCAAAAAACCCCTCTAGCAAGGGGGAATCTGACGAAGTCTGCTACATCGGCCGCATCCGTCTAAACCTCCGATACACGGTGCCATAAATCAACTTGGCATCTTCGGAGAGGTGGACGGATAAAACCATATAGCATCTGCCCCGAATCTCAGGCAAGACGTCCTCACGTCGCGCCGTCTTTCGGAGGGGAATAGCTACTTGACGAACATTCTAAGGATAGAAAGAAGTGGGTGGAATGCCCGTCGGCAAACTTTCGCTCTGTAAGTCCCTAAGAAAGGTGGGTTATGAATGTATATAAATGAATATGTAAGGTGACATGTGATATAGTATGAAAAGAAATAAAACATGAACAAGTATAACATGGTAATGTTAATGACAACTATGTAAACATGGCAATGTAACATGAGCATAGCAAACGAGTATAGCATGGCCGTGTAGAGTATGTATAATGAATATGAAGTAATGTAATGACAAGTAAAAAGTATGTGGAGCTGAACATAGGTATATGTCCTATGGGTCTCTAAATGGCCACCATGTTAACGTTAAGTTCCAAGTGTGAATATCAACACAACCGTAGAAGTATTCAGGAGCTCAAGAGTGGGGCCCCAGGAACAAGAAACACGGGCCCATTTCATGTGTTAGCATCGGGACTCCAAGCTATGGAGAAGTCGACCCGACTGGGATTCGAGTAAATAGAAAAAAATAGGTTAATACGGGACTCTTGAAACTCTGTTGGAATCACACAAGAAACTATCCCAAACACCCCGAGTATAATAAATTAAACTATTTTATCGATTTTAGTTGATTTGATTGGTTGATTATAACATATCTTGACCAAATCATAGATTGCAAAAGGTGAAGAATGAAGTCAAGTAAGTCAAGTAGAATGTGAGTTATGTCAGTAGCAATCCTGGGTCGAGTCAAGTTAAGTGTTCAAGTTCAATATCAAGTCAATTCTAGCATATAACGATTTAATCACATGTCACGCCCCGCTTCCCAGTAGACGGAAACGGTGACGTGGCAAGCCCGCAACGTATTTATTATAAAATACGTTAAGCGTTTATAAGCAACATAAACTAACAAGAATAAGCAAAAAAATGAAATCCAACTTTGATTTATTACATTCAAGATTCACAATTGACAAAATATCTGAATACAAGATACGATAACATGATAAGCCTTAACAAGGAGACGTACATAAATAAGCTGAAGTGAAATGAAAATCCGAATGAAACTATATATCCGGTTATGATGCGAACTGGTTGTACTTTTTTTCGACCACTTCTATCTCCTCTGTCTCAATACCACCTGACGAACATTCTAAAAAAGAAAGAAAGATGGATGGAATGCCTATCAGCGAACTAACGCTCGGTAAGTCCCCAAAAGGATGGTGAGATATATATATAAATGAAATGCAGGGTGTAATATGATATATGGTATAGCATGGATATAAATCATGAATATGTAAACAAGTATAGTTGCGTGCATGGTAATGTGTATGTCATCTATATCAGTATGGCAAACAAGTATAACATGGCAGTGGAGTATAGGTATAGTGAACATGAAGTGAATGTAAGTGTCCTAAAAGGTCTCTAAAAGGGTAAAATTAACTAACGTGAGTTCAAGTGTGAATGTCAACCAATCTCAAGAGTATTCTCGAACCCAAGACTATCGTCCAGGGGCAAGGAATCACGGGCCCAAAATAGCGGGACTTCAATTGTTATCGAAGTATTCCAAACCCAACATGCTATCATCCAGGGGCTTGGAAATATGGGCCCTGGTACCGTTTTAGCCCGGTACCACAACAACATTATTTATACCGTTTTAGCCCGATACCACAGCAATATTATTTTAGTAACGGGACTCCTGAGATTCCGTTGGATTCATACTCAAACTACCCCAACACCCCGCGTATATTAGTCTATGATTAAAGTTACAGGTCTTGCCCAAATCCATGAATACATAAGAGAGTGCAATTCAAGTATCAAGTCGAGTTCAGGTATTCAAGTCAATTGTTCATATATTCATGTCAAGTGTTCATGTCAAGTTATTACATATTCATGGTTAGGGTCAAGTCGAGTCAAGTGTACATATTGGGTTTAAATATTTATGATTGAGTCATGTCAAGATCAAGTCAATTCTAGCATGTAATGGTTTAATCACAAATCATATAGATAAAAATAAATAAGCAATCACAGAACACGATATAAGTATACAAGTAACATTAAAAAATAATGTTGTAAATAAGTGTTGTGTACGACTACTCAATCAAGTCAATTGAAGCCGGAAATATAAACAAAAACATGGCCTTAAGTGTTATGCACACGTGAGTTCCAGTCTCGTCTAAATACGACTACCGGTTTGGGAGATATACATGTTTTCGTATCGTCACGCAAAACAGATCAGAATCTGTTCAGCACCATCACACATTTTTAAAACGCAGTTTGAGTTAATTTCTATCAGGTTTCAGATGACAAAAATTATTAGAAAATTGTATGTCTTTCGGAGTACTTATCCAAAACACTAAGATTCGTGTGATTTGAATTTATGAAGCTCTACTTATGATCGTTTTAATATCAGTGTTTAAAATAGAAATTCAAATTTCTGGACAACAACTATATGTTATATTGCAAAGCCTGTATCGAGTTATTTCATACGTTTATTGTAAGTCCATGTCACGCATCCCACGAACTTGCGGGGAGGCAAAATATATGAAAAACGATTATCAAAGCTTTGTAACACGGACTTGAGCGCATGAATTGTTATCTAAACCATTGCTAACATGTAACGTGAGGTATAACTTCGAATCCGAGTAGTTAAACCTCTAGTTGATAGTTAGCAATGGTTTAAATAACGATTCATGCGCTCAAGTCCGTGTTACGAAGCTTTGATAATTGTTTTTCATATATTCCGCCTCCACGCAAGTTCGTGGGGTGCGTGACATGGACTTACAGTGGTATCAGAGCCAACTAAATCATTACTAGCTTGTTAGCAACTGATTAGAAGTTCGATCGACGGAAAACACGAAAACAAAAAATTGAAAACCCTAAGTTTCTGTTAATTTTAAAAGTGTTTGAAAAATAATTTGACATACCTTAAAATTCACAGCAGGGAATTATAAGAATACTGGAAAAATACGATGACCCAACTCGACTTGACGACCGCGGAACCGCGGCCAAAGTGTGCTTTTGGCCGCGGATCCGCGGCCGAGTCAACTCCGAGTTGACTCGGATTTTCACAGTAATTCATATTTTGGTGTTTTTTGTTTTCCTGTATGTTCTGTTTTTACCCAGGTTACTTCAGTGCAGGTTTGCTTTTGGGGTAGACACGGAATATGGTATTCGATCGATGTTCTAAGATATTTGCTAATTGGGTTTTTATCTGTAATGTTTAATGTATTCGTAAACCTCCCCTAACTGCTAGTATGTCGGTTGGCAGGGGGTTGCACATTTCTGAAATGTTTACTGCTTGTGTATATGAACTGTGTTGGACTGTTGTGATGATTAGCCGGGGTTTGAGATGTATTTAATATTCATTCATTCAATGTACATGTAATTTGATGTAATATTTTTTTGCGGGGCACATCCAGGTTGCGGTTGTAGCCACCGTTGTATTATTTCTTTTTACTGTTTTTGCTCCTAGGATAGACCCAAGGTGGGGTACACAAACTACCGGGTATGTCAAAGTGTTTAGTGGCCTACTCACGTTGTTGAGGGAGACCGCTTCACTTCGGATACTTGGCGGGTAGTTTGCCGTACCCGTAGGGGTCTAGGGTGGGGTAATGGCTATTCATTACAACTGTGTAATCCGTCTTTTATTACAGGCTCAAAGCAAATGCGGATTGCTAGTATATCCAATAAAGTTCATCTGTGATCTGGAATGCTTATTATTGCATCTGACGAATGTACAATATCTATATATGATAGCTATTAGACGTCACTTATGTTTTACACCCACGCTAGTCCAGCCCCCGCTCTGTCGTTAGTTAAGTAACCTAACGGGTGATGACGGGACCCAGTGGCGAATGCAGATGGCATAAGAGGACGTGGTATTTTCGTTGTTTTCTGCAATGATAGGATAAAAGATGGGACGCATTATTATAATGCAAAGAAAATAAACCAAAGTTGAATCGTTGGAACAAATTTAAAAGAAACCACTCGGTTATTTTAAAAGAGCAGAATTTTTAATTGCGGAGCTTTAACCACTCCTTTTAAAAAAGTATCAGGTTCCTTCGATTATATCAAGTTCACTACGTTCACGGTTTTGCCAAAACCATTCGCAGCCCTCCGTCATTTCTTATGGATGGTCAGTAGTATTCAAGCTATGTTTGTTGGCCCTTAGTCAAGGCATAGTGTTTGGTAGCTGCTGGGGTATTCATTTGTTGCATAGATAGATGCGTTGGTTTGGGACAGTCGTATTACTTTGTTGGCCCTTAGTCAAGAGTATGTACGGGTGGGTTCAAATTAACCTGGACAATGACGGGTAGAACTTGACATGTGACTTATGATTTGTTGGCCCTTAGTCAAGGTCATAAGAGCATGGGGCAAAAATCCACATCGGGAATTTCTAAAGAAACTGAAATTTGCAGAGAGATGCATACCATTTTGGAGTTTGATGAATGTTGGTAGGATTCCTTCAACATTATCATACGATGATATTTTGGATCCCGATCCTACTGTGAGTACAAGCTAGTTATCAGGAGATTCGTCACTTAACGATCAATGCTATAAACTAAGTAGGTGCCTAGAAAGGTGTCAGCGGGGCTACGCCCCCAGAGAAAAGAGGTTATTTAATTAAGGAACTTCGCGAAAGCGTTGGAAAACCTCCTTCGAAGTATCGACACTGGCCTGGCTGAACGGTTAAGCAAGTATTGTAAGGTGAGAATTGTCCTGACTAATTCTTCTTTTATGGTTTGAGGAAGGATTCGAGAAACAGTGGGAGCCATCCTGTTTAGATAAACTTAAAACTAATCTAAATTTGCAACAGCATCATGCTAAAATGTTTTCTTCTCTCTCTCTTAATTGCAGCGACCTTGTGACCACACCTAGGTTACATCTAGATAACAAATTGACTAAATCTGACTTATATGACTGGCAAAGGTCTGTCCAGATGTCCATTGGCTATAACAAGCTGGACCACCCTATTACTACTCAAGATCCCGCCGTCCCAGGTCTAGTTTCCACTGTCGCGGATATGGATATCCGTCAGACAAGGGAAAAAGATAAAGCGAAAACTAAGTGTCTCGTGTTAGCTTCAGTTGATGGTGTATACCAGAAGCAGCACGAGAAGATGGACTTAGTTTCCATCTTTCTCCATAATAAAGATTTATATGGAGAGCAATCTCATATCACTAGATATGAAACCTCGAACGAATTGATTCAAGCGAGGATGGCTGACGGGTCATCTGTAGGGGACAACGTCCTTACAATGACTAGATGTATTGATGAGCTCCAGGACCTGGAGACCGCGTTGGGAAATAAGTCAAATACTGACTTGATTCTACAGTCTCTGCCTCCTACCCTGAAGGAAACCAGGGAAGGAGAAGGAAAGAGAAAGGCAAAAGTTTCGGGACTAGATATAGTAAAAGAGGGACGTTCCTATTGTTACAGGAATGAACATTGGCAGAATGATTACAGGGCTTTAGAAGCCAGTAGCCAGGATATGAAGCATGTTGTGGCTTCAGCCTCAAGTGTGTTTGTAATAGAGAACTGTATGTCAGTTAACCCTACTTCCTGGGTATTGGATACCGGGTCAGGATCTCACATCTGTAATTCATTACAGGCTCTGAGAAACCGTAGGGTTATCGGGATACGTGATATGACCCTCACGGTTGCTAACGGAATGAGCATGGACGCTGAATCCGTAGGGGAATATCATCTTGGACTGACAACTGGGCAGATATTGATTCTGCGTAACTTTTTTATGTACCAGGAACAACTTGTAATATCATATCTGTATCCTTACTTTCTAAGGAAGGATATGATTTTACTTTTGTAAGTGATGTGGTTCACATCCACCTAAATCAAGTTCTGATTGGGTCAGGTACATTACAAAACGGAATATACGTGTTAAATCAAGCTCAGATTTTCAGTGTCCAGAACACACTTAAAAGAAAGTCTCCAGATATAAATCAGGCTTTCTTATGGCACTGTAGACTAGGTCACATCAATGAGACAAGGTTGACTAAGTTACATAGAGAAGGATATTTGAATCCGTTCGAATATCAATCTTATACTACTTGTGAATCTTGTCTCATGGGAAAGATGACAAAGACTCCGTTCACTGGACACGGAGTAAGAGCAAGCGAGCTCTTAGGACTCGTACACAGTGACGTGTGCGGTCCAATGTCTACACATGCGCGAGGTGGTTATTCCTACTTCATTACTTTTACAGATGATTTCTGTAGGTATGGATATGTCTTCTTAATGAAGCATAAATCCGAGGCTTTTGAGAAATTCCAAGAATACAAGAATGAAGTGGGAAAACAAACAGGCAAGAGTATAAAGATACTGAGATCTGATCGAAGTGGTGAATACTTAAGTGCCGAGTTCCTGGGTTACTTAAAAGAGAATGGAATTCTCTCTCAGCTTACTCCTCTATACATGCCACAACATAACGGTGTATCGGAAAGGAGGAATCGAACCCTATTGGATATGGTTCGTTTCATGATGAGTAACGCTGAGTTACCACGATCATTCTGGGGATATGCACTAGAATCAGCTGCATATCTTTTGAACCAGGTTCCTACCAAAACTGTGCCTACCACACCATATCAGATGTGGAGTGGGAAGAAACCATGTCTAAAACATTTTAAGACATGGGGATGTCCAGCTTTTGTAAAAAAGCAGCATGCTGACAAGCTCGAGGCATGCTCAGTAAAGTGTAAGTTTGTGGGATATCCAAAGAACTCCAAGGGATATTATTTCTATTATGCAGAGGAACAAAAGGTTTTTGTTTCTCGTCATGCCTGCTTCTTGGAAACTGAATTTTTGAAAAATCAGAAGAGTGGGAGCGCAATAGAACTGGAAGAAATTCCAGAACCACAAACTACTACTGAAAGTATGGTAGAACCAGAAGTTCAAGAAAAACAGGACATCCCGACGCCACTCCGTAGGAGTAGTAGGCAATCTCATCCGCCCGAGAGATACTACGGTTTTCTCATAGACGGGGATAGAGAGGATTGCACCATTGACTATGATGAGCCTACTAGCTTCCAGCAAGCCATTCAGAGCGGTGACTCAGTAAAATGGCTGGATGCAATGCGGACCGAAATGGAGTCCATGTACACTAACAAAGTATGGACTTTGGACGTTGCTCCAGATGGGCTAAAACCCGTAGGATGCAAATGGATCTTCAAAAAGAAGATTGGTGTAGATAGACAGGTTGAAACCTATAAGGCTAGACTTGTTGCAAAGGGTTTCCGTCAAAGACCTGGTTTGGATTATGACGAAACCTTTTCTCCAGTGGCTATGCTTAAATCTATTCGGGCCCTTCTTGCTATTGCTGCCTTCCACGATTATGAGATCTGGCAGATGGACGTAAAGACGGCCTTTCTAAATGGTAATTTGGAAGAAAGCGTCTATATGGATCAGCCAGAGGGATTCATTCAGAGTGGGAGCAGCGGTAAAGTATGCAAGTTGCTTAAGTCCATTTATGGACTAAAGCAGGCATCGCGGAGTTGGAACATCTGTTTTGATGATGCTGTCAAAGAATTCGACTTTATCAAAAACCCAGATGAACCATGCATATACAGTAAGATTGTAGGGAGAGCTGTAGTATTCCTCGTCTTGTACGTGGATGACATTCTCCTAATAGGAAATGATATTCCTTTGTTACAGTCAGTCAAAAGATTCTTGTCACATAAATTCTCCATGAAAGACCTGGGTGATACCACCTTCATTCTGGGGATCCGGATCTATCGTGATAGATCAAAAAGGATGTTGGGACTTTCACAGTCCAGGTACATAGACACCATAGTGAAGAGATTCAAAATGGATGATTCTAAGAGCGGTAACCTACGGCTTGTCACGGAATCACCCTCTCCAAAGAGATGTCTCCCAAAACTGATTTGGAAAGGGATCGCATGTCGATTATACCCTACGCTTCTGCGGTAGGCTCTATAATGTATGCGATGTTATGTACCAGACCAGATGTAGCATACGCATTGAGCGTAGTAAGCCGGTATCAAGCAAACCCAGGGGAGAATCACTGGATAGCAGTAAAGAACATTCTCAAGTACCTGAGGAGGACTAAGGAGATGTTCTTGGTGTATGGCGGAAAAGACCTCCAGTTGGAGGCCTTTGCCGACTCCGGCTTCCAAAGTGACAAAGATGACTCCAAGTCCATGTCGGGTTATGTCTTTACCCTCAATGGAGGGGCGGTATGTTGGAAGAGTTCCAAGCAGGAGACCGTTGCTGACTCAACAATGGAAGCGGAGTACATAGCTGCTTGCGATGCCGCAAAAGAAGCTATCTGGATGAAGAAGTTCCTCACAGAACTTCAGGTGGTTCCTTCCAGTGTTGGTTCAATACCTCTGTATTGTGATAACAACGGCGCTATAGCTTTAGCAAAGGAACCCAGGTCCCATCAGAAATTCAGACACATCTTAAGGCGGTATCACCTGATCAGGGAGATCGTAGATCGCCGGGAGATCGAGGTGAAAAGAGTAGAGACGGAGAATAACATTGCTGATCCATTCACGAAGGCCATTCCTCAGACGCAGTTCGAGAGGCTATTCGAGATGATAGGTTTACGATATGCCAGCTCATGGCCCTAGTGCAAGTGGGAGATTGTTAGTGTATATGCCCTAGGGGCCATTATTGTATCATACTAGATTGTATATTACTTAATGGAAGCTTGGGATATTCACAGTTGTATATACAGTCTTGCTAAAAATGGTAGTATGCTACTTAGTTTGTGTCTACTTTAATATGTGCATATGTTTCTTGTAACGTATCACTTATACATATTAGTAGAGCCCATAGGATCTTTGCTTGATTACCAGCGTTGTGATGGCAGTCACACTAGTGGGGGCTGGGTAGTCTATAAGCAACATCCTATACAGGTCCCTGGTCGTTGGATTATCGAGATAGGGCATCGATATTCCGGAGTAGACTAAGTGTGTACGCTTCTCATCCCAGTTGCGGAGATGGTCTGTCCCACAGCCATCAGTACGTCGTACTGGAGATAGTATACAGGTGCTCATTAGGTTACGGGTACACCAGACATGACTCGCAGGGGAACTGATTGGTTGGTATTATACCTGTCGTCAGTTAACAGTTCCCAGATGACATGAGTATAGCATAGTCCGCAGACTTGACACTGCTACTTCGCCTCGAGTGTGTCCCACTGTTCTTAGATTGCTACCCTACCACGGCTCAAAGGAGTCGTGCAAACAGGTAGCAGTTGGGTGCAGTCCCGAGCACTTGGAGGCAGTAGTGGTTAGATAGGATTCGTCTCTCCCGGTATTGGGAGATGATATCGCGCTGTGTCAGAGAGCCATTACGCAAAGTCCCTGGCCAGGGCAAGCGAGATATACTGGTAGGTTCCAGTAGCTTCTCAGGGTGTAATGGGCTTCGCTCCGACACGACTTATACAGCTATTAGGGGACTGCCGCTTGCCGCCCCCTAGGCTTGATATGCGATAGTCTTAGACGAACAGACCGGACTGTACGGAGATTGTCACATCAGGCTCAGTGGGAATTCGGATGAGTTTCCTCATCGGCCTTCTTATCGACATCTACCTGGGGACCGTTACGTACAGCTAGTGCCGCTTGCGGTCTGTGGTTAAACCCACTGCCAGCGTAGTGTCGAGTCTTTAGAGTTCCACACAGAGAGTTTCCCTACTCCAGGCGAAACGATATAGAGGTCGTACAGTTTTACGACAAGGGTTCGGACGCATACGTGTGTTTACGCACGTACGACTTTTCGGACAGTTTTTACTAGCCGGCTTTGGTTTAAGCCAGATTCTAGTATCGGCTTATTGGATTTATACAGTCTAATGTTTTTCCGTGTTTTCACGGAAACAGGGGCGTTCTCGTAATTTGTCGGGAAGCTTCTAGAAGAGTGGTGACTAAGGGGGTAAGGTGGCATTGCATTAAATGAGATTAGTGACTCATTTGTGTGATTCATCCATGTCATTAATACATCATAAATGCGTAATGACTCATGGAGATGAATCACTCATAGATATTTATGAAGCATGGTTGTAAATTCTATTATTTCATTTTTGGATAAATAAATAATGCTTCATATATATTATGATACATCATTATCTCATTTCATTATCATCTTCACCTTCTCTCTCCTCAAGCTCACTCTCTCTTCAAACCCTAACCCTAGCCTCTCATGTGTTGAGATCAAGGGTTAGCTAGACTAATACATCCATAACCTCACTCTATATCCCCTAGGTAGCTTAGATTAGCACTTTAAGCAACCTAGTTATCTCAAGTTTGAGATTAAGCTTGGCGTAGGAGCTTTCGGGTGGATTGTCTTTGATTCGAGGAGGCCGTTGAGGTGCCGATGTTCCAAGGAGCCTACGAGGAGTGGAGGACAGCGATGAAGACCCGAAGGACATATAACGTGAGGTATAATTTCGAATCCCAGTAGTTAAACCTCTAGTTGATAGTTAGCAATGGTTTAGATAACGATTCATGCGCTCAAGTCCGTGTTACGAAGCTTTGATAATCGTTTTTCATATATTCCGCCTCCCCGCAAGTTCGTGGGGTGCGTGACATGGACTTACATTTATAAGTAATATAATATATATGAAATTATACTTCTATCAATTGTGTATCTACACATCTAAAGTTTGTCATGAACGGAAATCGGGAGTTCGAGTTATGTCCTATTTAAAAACAGTGTACGAATCAGGACAGATTCTGTCCAGATTCGTCACTTAATATTGTAACGTAGTTTTCTATATTTTACATTGATTTTCAGTAAAAACTTAAAACGAAAAAAATTCAAAATCTTCGATGTAGACATCCAAAACACCCTTAAGTTTTCTCAATTTGGATATCGGTTGACCAAGTTATATGTCTTAGAAGTTGATCGATTAAAATTGTTTTCAGATTTCAGAAAAAAAAACAGTGACTAAAAGTGTCATAAGTTCAAAGCCGTTTTTCGGTTCAATATAAATTTTTTTCATTATAGACATGAAATTCCATCTATTATTTATTCTAATTTTCCTAGGATTTTCAGATGTGAAAATTAATTTTTTTAAATTATTTTAAGGACAAAAGTTATCTAGGTCCGTATTTAAAGATGACAAAACTACTAGATTTATTTGCAGCTTCGTTTTTCTCTTTTATATAAATTATTTAAACAATTATAAAATAAACGGCACATGCAATATATATTTCAAATTGGATCCCCTGATGTCAATAAATGGATCATGAATTCGACTAGGTCCTATACCAGAAAAATCTTAATTTCAAGAGAGCTTATGTAAAGTTGTGTTATCGCGTATCGTTTATTTATATTCAGTCCATTATGTTTCTAGTTAACTTAAAAGTAAATCTATGACATGGAGGCATTTTTATTCTATAAGAAAATAATGAATAAACATGAAAATTAAGTATAAACAAACAATATTTTAAAATATATATATATGCAACTATATATATATATATATATATATATATATATATATGTTTATGCACTCGATTAGGTACCACGGTCAAGAAAATGAAAGCATGGAGAAGACACAATAACAGAGTGAAAGAAATGGAGATGAAGAAAATGGACTTACATACATAAGCCGGTATTGTCATCATGCTTATCTATCTGCCGATACTCTCGCGTTTCTAGCGAGACCTTCTTGAGATCTTTTTCATGTTCTTCGAGAAATCTAAATGAAGAGAAAGATGAGAAATGATAGAAATGTGTGATGAAGAAAAGAAAGAAGAGTGACATATAAAAAAAGGTTTATGACTATCATAATTCTAATAAATTATAGCTCATAACCATTCTAATTATTTTGGGAGTTAAAAGAAAGATAAAATGAAAAGTCTCATTTGTAGGTTATGAGAAAGATAAAAATTGATAAAAAAATAATTGCAAGAATGGAGATTTGAACATGTGACTTTCTAGGAATTAACTAATGAGCTATAAGGTTGTTCATGTACATATTTAATAAGAATTAAATATATGCAGTTACTTGAAAAGAAAGTGGGATTAGAAAAAGAAAAGAAAGAAATCAAATGGAATTGTCTTGGCTTCGGTTTTGGGCTTTGAAAAATTATAGAATGGATAAAATAGATGAAGTGATAAAATAATATATTCACTGGAAAATAAAATATACCAAAAATAAATAATTGTAATATTTTTTTTAAAGAAATGATACGTGAAGGTATAGCAATTTTAGGGTCGTTACAAATCACAAGTCATATAGATAAAAATAAATAAGCAATGACAGAACATGATATGAGATAAGTATACAAGTAACGTATAAAAAAATATTATAAATATGTGATATGTACGACTAGTTAAACAAATCAATTGAAGAAAGAACATAAAAAAAAATATAGTCTTAAGTGTTATGCACATGTGAGTTCCAATCTCTCCAAAATACGACTACTGGTTTGGGAGATATACATATTTTCGTATCGTCGCGCAAAACAGATCAGAATCTGTTCAGTACCGTCACACATTTTTAAAACATAATTTGGGTCAATTTCCTTCAGGTTTCATGTTATGAAGATATTAGAAAATTGTAGTTCTTTCTATGTACATATCCAAACAACTAAGGATCGCACGATTTGGATTTCTGAAGCTCTGGTTATGATCATTTTAATATCAGCGTTTAAAACAGAAATTCGGATTTCTGAACAACAACTATATGCTATATTGTAAAGCCTATATCGGGTTGTTTTATGCATTTATAAGTAATCTAATATATAGGAAATTATAGTTCTATCAATTGTACATCTACATATCTAAAGTTTATCACGAACGGATATCGGGAGTTCGAGTTATGACCTATTTAAAAACAGTGTGCGAATCAGGACAGATTCTGTCCAGATCCATCACTAAATATTGTAACGCGGTTTTCTATATTTTACGCCGGTTTTCAGTAAAAAATTTAAACTAAGAAAATTTAGATCTTTTGATGTAGATGTTCAAAACACTTGAGTTTGCTCAATTTGGATATCTATAGACCAAGTTATGTGTCTTAAAAGTTGACCGATAAATACAGTTTTCTGTTTTTATGAATATTAAATAAAAACGATGTAATTCCTAAACCGTTATGCGGTTTGATCTAAAATTTTTATAGCACATATAAAAATATATATTATATCATATTTAAATTTCCTGAAATTTTCACAAGTGGAATTAATTTCTAAAAATTATTTTAACGATAAATGTATTTTAATGTCGTATTTGAGAATGACAAAACGATGGGTTTTTTTATTAAATAATTACGAGATCTTGGGTTTCGAACATGTGGTCTATGGAATAGCAGTGGAATATATGAATAATATGATAATATCAATAGTAGACACTAATTAATAAATTAACATGATTATGACATAAACAACAACACAAAAATATGAAAAGAACATATAACTAATTGCTACATGTACAACTATATTTAATGAAATATATATTTAATTAGGGACTACGACAATGCAAGGTGATGGGTCCAAGGAAAAGAAAACTAGAAACGAAAGAGAGAGAAGGGATTTACGGGTTGTGTGAGTCGGTATAACAACCGGCTTATCCATTCGATTTCTAGCGGCAAAAGCAAGTCTGGGTGTCCTATGCTCAAGCAACCAAGACAAGAATCAAGTTAGTTTTTAAAAGTATTCTCTATGGAGCTTTGGAGAGAAAAGAAAAGAAAAGTAAAACGACACTTACGAAGTTTGTGAATGGTATAATACTCCGGTCTTGAATTCGTAGGGATGGAGTGAGCTCCGGTGACGCCGAAACTTTGAGAGCTCTAAGGATGAAAATTTAAAATAATTTTTTGAAGGAGGATGAACAATGAAGGATAGAACATATAAAAGAATATTAATATGGTCATTATAATAATTCATAACCATAACCATACTAATTATTATATGCATTCATTTTGAGAGTTAAAAGGAAGATGAAATGAAAGGTCTCATTTATAACTTATGAGAGGGTTTAAAAAAATAGATAAAAATAATTACAAGACCTGAGAATCGAATTTGTGGCCTATGAAATAATAATGCAAGGACTTAACCAATGAGCTAAAATATTGTTCACGCACATATTTAACAAGAATTAATTATATGATATTGCTTGAAAATAAAATAATCTTTTGGGCTCATAATTTTATAAAAGAAAATAAAAACGAAATTGGATTTAGGTTATGAGCTGAGTTAGATGTATTTAATTTGAAATAGTTTAAGATTTAGTTTTAAGAAATGGGTTTTGAAAAAAAATAGATAGAATAATAAAATAATATATTTAATAGAAAACAAAATATATCGAGAATACTAAGAATAAATAAATACAATATTTACTAAAGAAAGAAAACACGAAGGTATAGTAATATTGGGGTCGTTACAAAAGACATATAAAGGGATTGGAGTAAAGGCAATTGAAAGAGTTACTAGGAATATCCAGCCATCCCTCTCGAAACATTTTCAGGTTTCAGTTTTATTGTGCGGTGTTAATTGAAAACTGCTTTCCCAATTAAATTCTGACTCCAGGGTTTATACTTACTGGACTTGATTCTCATATCTGTATTGCGTTATAGATGCTGAGTAGGAGTAGAATAGTGGGAATTGGGTGATTAGATCCTCAATTTCAGAATTCTTTGTAATTGGTAAATTTTGAGGAAATCACTTATGTTTTGCCAAACGGTAAATATTTGGTTTTGAATATCCGTTGTTATGCACCAATTTCAAACTGATATATCTGTGCGTTTATTTTATGAATTGAGATATAATCTTTTGAAATTATGTTTATAACATTTACCTTTATCAGTTGATAATTAGGTAAGGTGCATTCAATAACGGTGTAATTCTTCTTAACCATAATACAGTTTTCAACCTACGACACACAGGGTTTGAATTATTAAACTCAAAGGATTTATACAAAATATTGTATGTTATTCGATATCCATTAGGACAAGGGGTTGGTACTCGTAATATATTCCGTTTACTTATGACTTCTCTGGTTTTAGACACATATTTCTTTGAAATACAAGGTCCAAATGATGAGAAGTTATAGGTATAAGAATAAAGTAGAGAATCATACGTTGGAAGTATCAGGATTCTTCGAGGTGATCGAAAATGTAGATACTTATGCTAGATATTTCGTCGTAAGTAATATTTTTTAGAACTTTCTTCTCTCTCAATTTACGCATATGTGTGCGTGCTCCTTGATGAGTAATGCTGCATGACGTTTTTCCATTTAGTCGATATGCACTGGAAACAAATGCATAATCTTTTGAATCTGGTTCAAATTAAATTAGTACCTTTCTTTCCGTGTTAGATATAGAATGGATTCATATCTTAACGATGTTAAGATATATGGAGCTGTCCGTCTTATACTTAAAACCATAATCCAGATAAACTCAAGGCACGTTTCAGTGATGAAAGTTTATGGGTTATCTCGAGTTTTGACAAGGGTCAACATTGTACCGTTTGCGGGATCAATAGTTATATTATTCTTGACTCGCCATCTTTTTAGTAAAATGAATTCTTTTCAGAAAATATTAATGGGAGTATGGTAGAACTGGAAGTTATTTCAGAACCACAAACGGTTACTGAATATTTAATAGAACCTAAACATTCAATTGGATTCGAAAATCTACTAGCCACTCCGCAGATTTAGTAGGTAACCTCAGCAACCCAAGAGGTTCTTCAGTTTCCTCAAAGACGGTGACAGGGAAGTTTTGATGATCCAAGCTTATCACTATCGCTGTCCTTGACGATGAGATCTGGCTGGTGGATGACTATAACGTCATTCTAAATTGAATTGAGAAGTGTATGTGTATATGACTCTGCCAAAGGGTTGTTGTAGTCAATAGAAGCGGCGGAAGCATAGTGGACAGGATGCTCATATCTATTTATAGACTAAAACAAAGAAAGCGGAGATGGATCATCTATTCTTGATTTGACAGTCATAGTGTTTGATTTCATCAAGAATAACAGATAGACCTGATAAGAAGGTTGAGTAGAGAGTACTGTCCTGGATTTTAGATGACATACTCCTGATAAGAAGTGTTGTTCCTATACTACAATCGGTTAAACTATAGTTGTCCCAAATGTTTCTTCACAATGAATTTGGATAAAATATCAGATATTCTGATGACTAAATTTATGGTTTTAGATCTAGATTTAGGAAATGTCCCAATTTGGGTACTTTGACATTCTAAGTGTTTTAGAATGGATGAATCCTAGCGTGGTGGTATACCCGCAGGTGATGGGGTCATCCTCTTTAAAAAGATATCTTCTGGACTGTTGAGGAGAGAGATTTGTATGATTGACATATCACTTGCTTAGGTAATTGAATCAATCATGAAATGTAAAGTACTACACCAGATATTGCTTTTGTAATAAACATATATTAATCCAATCCTGAAGAAATATTAGGAAGCAGTTATGAGCATGAGAGAAAGTTCTTGGTATATGGTAACGACAATGTCCTTCAGGAGGCGGTTATCATTCCAGGCTTCCAAGATGATCTGGATGATAGTGTGGTTGTCAAAATTAAAGTTTACCCTCTTCTGAGGGATAGTCTGTTGGACAATGATCTAAACGGATACCGAGGTAGGCATGGCACATGATACCGATTAAATTTAGCAGAAAATACAGTTTAGGAAGTTTGTTGGATTTGGAGTTCATTTATGAACTTGGTCGCATCAGATATCCAAATAAGTTCTAGGACGGGTATCTCTTATTTCGGGAGATAGACGTTCTCTGAGATATAGAGAGATAAAGATAGAAAAATTGAAGCGGATTCACTCACAGGTGTTATTTCTTGAACACGAATGTTTCGCAAACATGATCTACGAACTGATTAGTAGAGAAGTTGGGTGTTCAGTATCACACGTCCTGTATGCAACACCGCAAGAATTAGCCTTGAGTGAAAGTAGGAGATTGATGACTATAGTGCTCTCAAGGTAATTATTGTAATCGCAACCAGGAGATTATGATAATTAAAGGAGGACCTATACAGGTAGAACAGTCTTATTCGAGATGATAGTATGCTATCTGGTTTGACTTTATCATCATGTACATGTATAATATGGTATTACGGATCACTATTACTTGTTGATAGAGCCCATAGAATTCTTGCCTGACTACCAGGGTTATTGTGGCGATCACACATGTGAGAACTGGGTAGTCTATAAGCAAATCCTTAAATGTCCCTAGTCATAGGAATATCGAGACCGGGTATCGATATTCCAGAGTAGACTAGTGTATACTTTTTTTTGACCCCGACGAGGGGCGATGGCCGGTTTCACAGCTATTGGTGTTAGTTAGTCACCATAGATTGTATACTGGTACTTATTGGGTTATGACTTACACTGGATAGACTCGCCGGTAACATGCTAGATGGTGTTATGCCTATTGTTAGATAGCAATTCTCTGGTGACATGAGTACAACATAATATGTCGACCTGAGATTTTCATTTGTCTTGTGTGAGTTCTCACTGTGCTTTGATTACTACCCTACCACGACTCTACTGAGTTGTGCAAACAGGTTTTAGTTAGGTACAGTCCCAAGCCACATGGATGCAGTGAGCGGATCGTCGGGGATTTGTCTCTTCCGGTATTGGGGGTAGATATCGCGCAATGCACAGATAACCATCACCAGAAATTCTTGGCCAAGGTGGACGAGATTTACTGATTTGGATTAGTAGTTTCTCTATAGGTGATGGGCTTCACACCGACACGATTATCGCGTTATTAGGGGGTCTGACGTTTTCCACCCTGTAGACCCGATATGCGACACTCTCAGACGAAAAGACCAGACTGTATGGAGATTGTCAATTTCAGGCTCAGTAGGGATACAGATGAGTTTGCTTATCGACCTTCCTTTCAGTCAATACATGGGTAGCCATTACGTACAGCTAGTGCCGCTGACGTGCTTGTGGTTAAACCCACTGCCAGCATATTGTCGAGTCTTTAGAGTCCCACACAGAGGGTTTCCCAGTTCAAGCGAAATGATGTAGTGTACGTATTTTGATACGTACTTAAATTAGATTAAATACGTGTTTTTATACACGTACTTTTAATCGGACATTTTATTAATACTAGCCTGTTTAAAAAATAGCCAGATTATCACATTTGGATAAAATGTGAGCTAGTATTATATATCTCTTTTTGGTATCTCTGTTTTTGGTATTTGTATTTTAACAGAATACGGTATTTATACGAATACGGGTATTTGTATAAATACGTGTATTTGTGTCTTAATACGAATAAGGTATTCGTATTTTGTACGAATACGGTATTCGTATTTTGCACGAATACGGTATTCGCATTTTGATACAAATACGGGTGTATGTATTTGTATCATATACTTGTATTAGCGTATGTTTGTGCACACACACATACACATATACACAAAGAGGTGGCATTCTCTTCTCTTCTCTTCTCTTTTCTTCAAGTTCCTTTTAGAATATTGTGGACTTGTGACTCACCATTTTGAGTCACAATTCCACTCATTATTCAAAAGAGAAAAGAAGAAATGGAGAGAGGAGATTTTTAGTTGCCGTGCTTGCATGCTTGCTCAATTTTGAGTGATCCTCACCCTTTGCTTCTTCTTCCTCTTCTTTTGAGATTTTAGAAGTTGAGAAAGGAAAAAGAAAATTGAGAAAACATAGAGATTAGCCACCGATATATTCTAATGATCAATTCTTAGTAAGTTTTGTTTATTAGTCACTTCATTTAGTTTTTATTGTGAAGCTAAAGCCTAGGTTAGGATTCTTTTTTATGGATCATTTTCGATAAGGAAGACCGACTCTCAAACTCGTTCCCGGTAGACCTATATTAGGAATATGTATGCTCTAGAGCCCATTATTGTATGATATAGTGGATTCTTGGACACACACACACACACACATAGTACTTTCTTGCTCGACATGATAATATGCTATCTGATTGCTCTTTATCTTAACATGTACACTTGATTTAGTTTACTATCTTATAGATACATGTTGATAAAGCCCTTAGGATGTTGGCTTGACTACCAGGACTATGATGCAGATCATACTAGTGGGGCTTGTGTAGTCTGCAAGCACATCATTTAACAGTTCCCAGTCGAGGGAGTATCGAGACAGAGTATTGATATTCCAGAGTAGACTAGTGTGTGTGTTTCTTGACCCTGTATGAGACGATGGTTGATCCCATAACCATTGGTGTTTGACACTAAAGATTGTACACAGGTGCTCATTGGAGAATGGGTACAACGAACAGGACTCGCCGAGAACTCTTAGATGGTACCATATCTATCGTTAGATAGCAGTTCTCTGGTGACACTTGTACAGGTTAGTCTGTAGACCCGAGATCGTCATAGTGTTTTGTGTGGTTCCCACTGTGCTTTGATTTCCTCCCTACCACGACTGTAACAACCCTTTAACTTCTGTACAAATTTATTTTGGTAAAGTACAGAAATGAATACCTTAGCCCGAGAACAAGTTATAAATTTTAATTGCTTTTGAACAGCAAGAAAACACTTGTAGCTCATTGGTAAAGTCTTGCACTGCTGTGACGTAGCCCTTATGTTCAAATCCCCCCAGCCACATAATATTTTTATTGATTTTTTCTTTTAAACTTTAGAGGCCCAACAGTTTGCACTTTCACTACATGTAAAATGAAAAGTCACTGAAAAATCAAACATGTGCAAAATAGTATTTATACAGCCATGAACACGTGGTTTCAATCCAGACCCCAACCACCTCACCTTGGCCGGAGAGATCTAGCATGAGGCCGGCGCCGCCGGCCCCCCCATTGCAAATGCTCCCAATTTTTTTCCCTAGCACCCCTTGGCCTACCCCACTACCTCCATACTGTTTGATTTCCCTGCATTTATCCAGAGAGTGATAATTCACCTCTTTAATCCATTTTAATACATATTTTAATTTCCCTCTTCACTCAAAAAATCCTAATTTCTCCTATAAATACAACCCTACACCCTAACCCTCCTCATTCAGAAATCCATTGCCAAAACTCTCTAAATTTCCAAGTTCAAAAATTGTACAAGTGGAGTTAGCCCAAGGCCGAGTTCCAGCGACGACTCGGGGCAAATCCGGCTACACTGTGACTCCACACCGCTTTCAAAAGTTCTCTCTACCTCCCCTCTCTTCTCCAAATCAGTAAGTCCCCTCTTCTCTCCTCTTTTTCTAATCTAAAACACTCTCATTTCAAAACTCATCGGAAGCGGAGTTATTCCGACTTCCGATTCTCTTTTCTTTAAAATCCCAAATTTTCTTAATAACAAACCTACCAATTCTTCATATATTGTTTAGCAATCATAACCAAACACTTTAGAATAAGTTTCATCTCAAAATAACATGTTATGCAACTTTTATCACATTTTTACGATTAAATACCACAAACTTTATATTCTGCATATTTTATCATATTCCTTTGTATTACCTTTAGAAAACTCACGAGATAATGACCCACCTCATCACAACACTCATTCTTGATATAGCACGATGGCTTTTGGAATATTAGTTTGTGGGATAATTACAAGTTTACAATAAAATACCCTAAACTATTACAAAACCGTATTTTTTAAATTGTCTTATTTAAATTCCATACAATTAAGTCTTTACAACCCATTTTGGGGAATCCGACTTGGTTGGTGCAGGTTATCGCACATCCATCGGACTAGTAGGGCGAGATGCAGACCTCCTCATGGAGCATACGATCTCGATGGAATTTGTATAACAATTTTAAGAAAAACGTGATTTCTATTAATAAATAAATTCTAATATATATATATATATTATCAAAATATCTACTTTAAATATATTATATATATTCCATGTTTTCTAATCAAAACAAAAAGAATCACAAAAGTTCATGAAAATACTATCAAGAATCAATACAAGTTAAATTACATGAAAATACCATATACTATTCAAGTTAGATTTATATCCACTAGACTATCTCATCACTCTTAAAAATTGCATCTATGAAAACCCTAAAGACGATGATTAAATACTTGAGATGTATTTTGAAAATATGTCAAAACTATTTTTCATAAAACCCCCTCAAGTTATAATAAATTACAATAAGGACCTAGTAAATATAGGTTTAAGCGGGACCAGTTCTCTTGAGCCTTAGGGAGCCGAGGAATTTGGGTGTTTGCCTATTTAAGGTAGACAAACTAAAAAATGGGGTTATCAACACGGTAATTGTCTTAGAAAAAGACACAAATCCTACCGTCCATATGCAGCAGTTACCGATAACATCAAAACTAATTCAGGACTTCAATTCGTTTTAAAGACCCAGACAGAGTCCCAGTCTAATCTAAAATCAATCCATCCTTGAATACAATTCAAGTACAACTCCAATTCAATATGAATCCATTTATACCAGGTACAATCAATATCAACATGACTCGACCGAACCGAACCATGGATATATTCTATTTACATGACTAGCCATTTATATCCTTTCCGTTTACATGAATTACTGATATCATAGTTTTGGTAAGTCTTACATCTATAATTTACTTCAATACAATCGATACAAAATATATTACGGGGTTTTAAAAGGGTTGACTGGCACAGAATATGTTAAAAGTGGCACGAGATGGTCATTAAAAGACGCAACTATACTTCCATTACTGTTGTTCCGTGGTTTTATCGACAGAGCCTTGTATTACGGGTTAGCATAGTCCATGGTGTAAGTTGGACTCTTCTCATATACACTGGCATATTCTGTACTTATCGCACACTTTTGGCATGTTGTGTATTTGAAGTTCTAAAGTTTAACCGCGATCAAGGACGGTGTCGCTTTGCAGCTAGCCGGTTGAGCACGGGTCGTCCGCAGGGAGATGGTAGTATGTCCGTTCGTGTTTTAGACGAGTCAATGAAGAATGTATATGTGTATGTTCAATTCTATCCTAAGTGTTCGTATTTTATGTTCAAGTAAATTTGTTAAGCTTAAGATTGGTTAGTAGAGTTAAGATTAGTCTTGTATTTGTCTTTTGCCATTCTTAAAACGATGTTGGGATAATCGAAAGTAGCGGGGATTATGAGGACATAGGAATGGGATTTGCGAGTTTAAGCAAGCTTTCCAACGCTAAATTCATTCCTAGTGCCCCTTGTCCATCCGCTAAATGCGCTTATTTCCAACCCTCGGCCAAACACCCGCAACCATGTATCCAATTAAGTCATAACTACATGTCATGTTGTAGTGCGCTTAAAGGGCTTCTCGACTTAGGTCGCGGCTATATGTCACGTATAGCGCGCCTAAGTGAGGGGGTTGCATTTATTTGGTCGAGGTTCGTTTCAAGATGTTTGGCGAAGAGAAGTACAAGAGATTTTTCCGTCTCTCATACCACCTTCCTTAGCCTTAACAAGTGTGGAAATTATTCACCCATTATAAAAGAAAATAAAAACAAAATAAGAAGGAAGAAAAGAAGGAAAAGGAAAATATGGTTTTACAAATGTGCAAGCTAACTACTTGGGTCCTCACCTAAGTAAGGAACTCCGTTGAGTATCATCGTTTGGAAATAATACGGATAAGAAGAGAAGGAAAATAAAACAAACAAAGAAATAACAACAACTACTTAACAACAATAATAAAGTTACCCTAGAAATTAAAATACAATGCAAGAATTAAAAGATACAAAATAAAAAACCCTCATCTTCATTTCATCATCCACTCAATACTCTCACTACATTTTAATGGAGGAAGATATGAAGAAGAAGAAGCTAACTAGAACTAAACTAAATCCTAATAAAAAAAAAGCATCCTTGGCTTGGCACAAAACTGGGTTATTTATAGGCTAAGTGCTGAAACCCTAGGGCAAGATTCTGAGCTCATACAAAGTTACCAAACTACCCCAAAAATCCAAGTTGACACTGAGTCAACTCGGCCGCGGAACCGCCGTATAAGTGGCCAATTGGCCGCGGTTCCGCGGTGGGTTTGAGGGATTGGTTTGTCGTTTTTTCTGGGGTTTCTTTTGTTGCTTTGTTCAGTTGTTCTACATGTTCAAAATTGCAAATTGCTTCCACAATTTCTTCAGATCTGCAACAGTCCAAAATGGCTTAAAAAATAATTCTTTTGACCTTATCTCTCTCGAGCTCCGCACACCCATTGAATCATGTGCTGCCCCTCTCCTGCTCTGTGCTTGTCCGAGACACGAATGACCACTGTCATTTGCCTTGTCTCATGAACTGGTAAGCGGCACTGGATGGATACGGATGACCAGAACCTAGCTTTTATCTGTTGGCAACAGATGTTCTGGATTTTGGCGTAACTGTGGAGATTTTGTATGATTTACGTTATTTTGGACTAGGAATCTGTAATCTGTAAATATGTAGCAAACACAGATCAAAAACACCTGCCTATAAACAAATGAGCAGAAGAATGGGCCGTATTAAATGCAATATTCTGGTATGAACAAATACCTCCAAATTTAACTTTTGCTCGTCCCGAGCAAAACCAATTATTCACAAAAATTCCTAACCTCACTTTCACAAGGAACGCGATTGCACTGAGCTCGTGCAACAAGCCGTTAAACCTCTATGTGACCCTAGTAGGAAGAGTGTTGTCTCCTGAAGTTTTTCAGCGGATACTACCCACAAAATCCTATCAAGCTAGTTTCGTAAGTTACGTCGATTCTACTCCTCCAGTTTAGTATCTAAGTTAGAAATTCTATCATCCTAAGTTAGAAATATTCAACCCTTATGTTTCACACCTCCTATTTATTCAACCCCAGATTCTATACGTTTTACATTTTAGAAAAATCTCGGTTTCTCTTGAGTTTTCCTTCTAAAACTCAGTCTCCAATATGGAATTTTTATTATCTTTATGGAAAATATAAGTCTTATTCTTTATTCCTATCTTTCCTCCAAATATCGATTGTATACCCCTACGTGTGTGTAATTTTTCACCCTTACACTCAAGAATTCAATTCAAGCTATAGTACCCTTGCCTTTATACCTAATACTATTTCTTTTCATTAATGATGGACGGTTTTGCTCACACATCTTTCATGCGACTATTAATACTTCTTGAGCCACTAACAGCCGATTACTGAATATGTGAACTTAAATCGTAAATAGCAGTTTCCAGATCTTGACTTTATTTATTTATATTTTTTTCTTTTCTTTATTTTTCTTTTTCAAGAGCGGATATATTTTTCAATGATGCTCTTTTGGTGGTTAGCTTTAAATACCGTTTTTTTCTTTCATACTAGGTTTTCAGGCAAGAGCATTTCTAGGTATGCTCTACTATCCGAAGTTTCAAGGTGCGTGTGTAATACCCAGCCCCTTTTATATCAAAATCTGTATTTTGTTACTTTATAATTCTATTTATAATTTTAGTTATATTATTTATAATTTTAATTGAATTTATACCTCCATTTTCTATTAACAATAAAACCCTTTAAAACCCAAATCCATGATTTAAATCACATTTTCTCTTTAATCCAAAATCCTTCAACCATTTCCAAATTCCAAATTTTTCCCTCAATTCTTTCCCTCAGCCCATTGGTTTTTAATAAAAATCCTTAAACCTAACATTTCATTCCCTTCAGCCCAGCCCTCTCCAAATATTTAATCCTTTTCTTAATTTTGCCGAGCCCACAGAGCCAGCCCACCATCTTAATTCTCCAATTAATTTTTCCTTTATTCTTCCGGCCCGGCCCACTCTTTCTCCTCAGCACCCGCGCCCGCTTCACCCACGACCCGACCCGCCTCTACACCCCCTTCTTCCTCCAACGGCTCTTTTCCCCCTCTTACACGCTCGATCCACTTCCTGCGCCTCCGCCGCACCCCACGCCCGCGCCCACGTCGCCGCTCGTCACGCGCCACGCCCGCGAGCGTTACAATTACGACGCTCACCCCCTCGCCTCCCCATCTTTTCCCCCTCACTTCCAGCACTCCCTCATCCCGCTCCTCTCTCGAACCCGCACTCACACTCACCATCGCCCTCGTCTTCACGTTGAACCCATCATCACTCGCCGCTCGCACTGACGGCGATGACCACGACCTATTACCTTCCTCCCTCGTTCACTACCTCACACCCACAGAACTCCCTCGCTACCTCACCCCTCCATTCTGCTCGAGCTCTGCATGCCCCCGCCACCGAGCCTCGCCTGCAACCTCCAACGATCGTCGGTCATCCCCAATCACCACCACCACCTCCACCCTCGATCACAAGCACCCCGAGCTCCTCCTCCTCACACAAACCCACTCCTCTCTCTCCACGCACCCGAGCTCGACCACTGTTTGCCGTCGACGGGGGTGAGTTTCTCGCCTCATCGTCGTCGCCCTTGAACTCTCTCATCGTCATCGTCGTCGTCATCATTCGTCGTCATTCGTCGTCACTCTCTCTACACACCTCTCTACCTCCCCAGTTCTCTCACTGCACTCTCTCCCTTCCTCTGTTTTCTTCTTTCTAACTCCCTCTCTCTCTGGTTCCCTTTCATCTCTCTCACTGCTTACTCTCTCCCTCTCTCTCTCTGATTCCCTCTCATCTCTCTCATTGTACTCTCTCTCTCTCTGCCTACTCTCTCTCTCTCTCTCATCTCTCTCTCTCTCTCTCTCTCTCTCTAGCACTCTCTCTCTACCTCTCTAAACCTCACCCGTCTTTCCATTCTCTATCAACCTACTACCACCACACGACATTGCCCGAGCCCGCAACAGCCCATTCCCAAGCTCGAGCCAAGCCCAAGCCTAGCCGAGACTCGTCGCGTGGTTGCTACCCCGTGCCCGGGACGTGTCACTACTGCCTTCGCTGCCGCGCCGTCGGTTCACCGTGTGCAGGCAAGTATTTTACTTGCTTACATGCTATTTACTTAATTTACAGTCGTTAATTACATAGATATTAAAGTTACAAGTCTAGACCAATTATGTGCCATACCTGTTCGACGCGTGTTCCCAAAGAAAATACTTTTCTAAATTGACGGAACTTGATTAATTACTTTGGCCCTTGTAGGGATGGATAACGTGTGCAAATATCGCTGGAAAATATGACCGTTAATGACTAAAACAACTACCCCCAAGTTTAACCGTAAAACTGGAATTTTATTGTACCTGAAAACCGTTAAATTCACCATAAATCATATACATACTGGAATGGTGCGTTCGAGGGCTCAAATCAAAGCCGACTCGACGAATCTTAACCCTATACTGGTTTCCGGGTATTCCTGTACTTAAATTATGATGATATTTGGATCGGAGTGCGACTCTAGACTGCAGTCCGGAGCGACTCCAGTTGTTGCTTGCTGTTCCGTAATGGGTACCACAAGATCTCCTTAACTCGTAGATTGCGGAACTCCACTGTGTATTATAGGTAAATCTGTTATCTATACAAAACAATTAGTTTCATTCTGTTTCGTTACCGTTTGACATTTAATCTGTAATTTAATAGATCGGGACGCATAACAGTCCCAACAGAATCAGAATTGACATACTAGGACTAAACAGTGTGTAGCTCCTGACGTACATACGCGATCGAAGATCCGTCTATTACGTTAAAAACCTTACTGAAAACCCTAGAATTAATCCAACTGTAGCGTCGCTAAAATCTGATCCCAATTGGGATTAAAATGCGTTACGAAACGGACTTCCGATTCTGAAACCGGATTTCCAGCCGCGAACGTTTAAAATGAAATGGCCATAATTAATGATCCTGGAACCCGATTGGCATGAAACTAAATTCGATGGATAGATAACTGAACATACTAATTATTACCTGTTCATCGTTTCACTAAATGGTAACCTTATTAGTTATGATAAATTATGTAAGTGGTAGATTATCGATTCATGACACCCTAATCATTCTTTATGTATTGTTTACGCATCATATCATATACATATCATTGCAGTGATAACCTAGTGATATCGTGCATTTACCCAGTGTTAGATTTTAGTGATGATTGTGGCAAGTACGTCAGTGATCGTGTATCCGTGAATAAGTGAAAGTGATACGTACTTGTACACAATCAGTGACCTTATTATTAGATTGCATTGTCGACGTCTGTGGGACACGTGTACGTGTGACTATAAGTGGTATGGGACACTTATGGAAGCGCTTGCACGGTGTCACAGATAAGGCACCAGACACTGCCATTTATCTTAGGTATTAGTCGGGACGTGCTTGATGGAGGTCCTGCCTCCAGTTCTCGCGCAGACTTGTCACGGATTGATTAGTATTTAGAGTTATGGTTAGCGTTTGATATAGACCACGGGGTGTGGGGTAGTTTAAGTGTGAGTTCAACAGAATATCGGGAGTCCCATGCCGGCTTATATATTTAGGGAGATATATGGAGATTTACAGGGTATGTGATTATCACCGTGATATACATGTTGGGCCCGTGGTCCCTTGCCCTTGGGTTCTACCCTTGGGTGGAGGACACTCGCGAGTGGTTGACTCTCACACTTGGACTGACGATAGGCTTAGTGACCTGTACAGTGAGACTTAGAGACTGATAGGGATACTGGCATTGAGATATCTTATTTACCGTGTTTACATACGTGGCATATCGTTCTACTGCTTTTACTGTTCCGCTGCATTGATTACTGCACATTCATATTCATGTTGTCATTGATTTACTGTTATACATATCTATTACTACTGTTAGAACTGTCACCTGATTTTTATATATATTATATTGCTATTGTGTCGCTCTGACGACCTGAGTATGCATGCTCAGTGTGAGGAGAAGATTTAGCCTGGACCAGGACTAGACGTACATCATAGACATCTCGACTTGCTATCTAGAGTTATACCTCTTGTTTTCCCATCAGGTCAGTTCATTTTACAGTGTTTTGTTCCAGTTACTGCATTTCTCATTACCTGCGCATTATTTACTGTTTACCATGAAAAACCAGAAGCCGAAGTGTGACTACGGCAGGACATTTCCTTGACCGTAGGAGCATGGCTGGCCTTGTCTACCCCTCGTATTCCGTATTTTGGGAAGCGGGGCGTGACAGCGTGTAAGTGCGATTTGTAGGGTATATACTTTCTGAATTTGGACTTACGAATATGAACTATTTTTCAGACTTATCCTTCAGTAAAACTTTCAATAGTTTCCCTTCATCTCGACTTAACTCAAGAACTGAACTCAAGATTACCTACCTGTATAAAAAAAACTGTAAGGACGTATAACTACCAAGATTAAACAGAATGAGGGTTAATTTTAGGGTTTTCAATTCCTAAGCTTAGGATTTAGTTATTTCTAACGTATCAACTAAACTTTCGGAATAAAATCTAAGTTACCTTATTAGCTAACTTGACGACAAAGTTTTTATATTTTTTGGAATTTTTTTTATTTTTTATGGATTTTTTAATAAGTATGCAAATGCAAAATATACACATGAATGCGAAGGTAGAAAGCTTACCGAGCACACCCCCAAACTTAAACTTGACAGTGCCTTCACTGTCAGGCTGTATCAAGAGGGGCAAAATTGTCGGCGCTCCCCTGTTTTTTTTATTTTTTTATTTTATATATATATATATATATATATATATATATATTTATACAAAAGAAAACGCAAACCAAAAAATATACACACACAAAAAGGTCCCCCCAAACTTAAGTGAAACAGTGTTTCCACTGTTTAAGCGTTAAAGTTCAGAATTAGGGGGGGGGGGGGAAATAACAATATTAATCTATACAAGGCCTTACACAGGCCAAAAGTTAGCACCAACCATTCAAAATTTTTATCACGATAATGTACAGGTTGGTGAAAGAACGCGGAGAGGAAAGAAATGGCGAATACGCGAGACCGTATGGGGATGGAAGCGGGATACGGTCTTGGTATATGAGGAGAAGAATGGCGGAAGGGAAAAAGAAATGGAATACAAACTTGAGGGTGGAAATGGAGTGAATAAATTAGCACAATTTATGATGACCGATGTGTAAAAAGCGATTGTACTAATCTATCAACCCGCTGAGAAATGGGGTCAAACCTCTCAAGATTCGTAAGAAAACATGGGTAGACCGAACTTGGTAAACCAGACATAGGAAATGAATGTGTTACGGTGGCTTGCGAAGTTGGAATGATGGAAATGATGGAGGGAAGAGATTGAGGAATAATAACGGTTAAACGATTAGGAGGGTGTGCACAGTCGGTGGAAGGGACATGATGAATTGGAAAATCTGACTCATCAAGTAGAACTGTTTCATCCTCAATACTATCCTCAAAATTCTCCTCAAAATTTAGCTCATCCATGCATTTATCATCCATTTCCAGATGCATATGAAGTTCGGGAAAAATAATTAATGGTTCGGGATGATGCCCACACGGAAGTGAAAGGACTTAAAGAATTGGTGAGAAAAACTCATCCAAAACTGTGGGTTCATCATAAAAATATTCCCAGCGTCGATATCCTCAATCAAGTGAAAATCACATTTCTCAGACACCTCATCAAAAGCATGGATTTCAATTAATTCTGGTTCTAGAGTGGAGGTGTAGAGATCAACATGATTGGGTGTGGTTTCACTCGAAAGGGACCCTTCACAATCGGGCAAATCAAACACTACAAAGTCGCACAACTCATCAAATGGTTTATCGTCAATTAGTGAATCATTTGGGACACTCAATAGATATTCAAAACCGGAGTTGTGGAATTCAATTTGCAATGGGTAGGTTTGATTTGGAAGGGTGTACTGCTCATTCTCACTGTTCAAATTCTCAAACTGTCCTATTGCCTCATCATACATTGGAAAATTAGGAGTTAGTTGGAAACTAGCTACCGATTCGTTAAGTTGTATGAGGGCGGCCATGGACGCATTCACTTCCTCCATTTGGCATGACGCTACCCGAAAATCTTCTAATGCCTGTTCCAAACTAGACATGGGTTGTGAAGGGATTTCAGTAAAAAATTCAAAGTTATCTGGATATGTGAAACTCCCAAATGGCTGTGTAGAAGCAATGTCTAGGGAGGGTGCAAAAGTTGGGTATGAATGATAGGAATCGAATGGTTGGACAGGATGATGATCAATGTTATGATAAGAAGGTGGTTGAAACCGCTGATCAAAAGAATTCGAAGTGGTGAAAGGAGTGAAAGATCGGCTGCGAGATTGTTCAATATGTTCAGCAATGGACATGGGTGTCAGAGTCGTAACATGACTCTCAGATGGGGTATCAACATGAGAAGGGGTGAAAGTTTGAAATGATTGATACAAAGTGGGTTGCGATGTCCAATTGCTAGCCCTAAACGCATCTATCCGATCTCTCAAAGAAATTACGGGCATGGATGGATCGTTCGAAGTTCGGCCAAAGCAAGAACCGTATGAAGTAATGTCTGGTTGTGAGTACCAAAGTTCGGCAAGAGTTTTTCGAGATGGGGTACCCATGTTATGAAAAGGTAGGGAGGGTGGAAGTGGAATTTTTTTTTATTTTTTTTATTTTTTTTATGGAGTTTTAGAAATTGTTTGTTTGGAAAGAATACGGAATTATGGGACTAAACTTTACATAAGCACAATCACAATCACAATATGTATAAACAATCACCTAAAGCTAGGGTCTTTAAAGTCCAACTAGACCACTCCTAGACTTCCAAGCAACAAGTTGCAGGATAACCCTCGAATCGCCTCTTCACTGCCAATTGTGGCCAGGTAAGCACAAGTGATGCACCTTTTAAAATTACCTCCTCACTTGTCTAGCCTAGGCACCACAAAATCAAGTTTAGATAAACGGCTGATTCCTCGCAACCTTCACTTGTCCTAAATGAGCGCGACAAGTCCTTATAGGTTTGATCTAGATATTTTTTATTAACTCCAGGTAATGCGTATGCTTTTTGTAGTTTGTGGGGTCTTAGGAAGGGTGATGAAATCCCCACCTAATCTTAATTGGTGTTTAAGCCTCTTAACGTCCGTATTAGCATATGCAAAGCGTATAAACAAACAAAATCTAAAACAACAAAAATTTTATTTGGTGGCGGCGCAATCTGTGCAAAAAAACCTGCAGAAAATACAGTTTAGTGGAATTCACAGAGAAGAATAGAGGGAAGAGAAGGGGTGGAAAAAAATTGGGGTCAAAAACCCACAATAAAACCGCGGAACCGCCGCACAACCCAAGCTTTGACCGCGGTTCCGCGGTCAAAATGTGGACTTGGGGTCTGAAACTTTGGTCCCTGCACTCCTCTTTCTCTGTAAGGTAGAATAAAAACCTCTATCTCTTGATTTGAATACTGTACTTGCTCCAGATAACTTGCATACTTGCACACAAAAATTATCAAAAATAACAAAATGGTTTTTATTATATTTATTATTATTTTTATATATATACAAAAAAAATTAACCCGAATAACAAGAAAGAATACGTTACCGTCTCCCTGACAACGGCGCAATTTGATCGCACGCTTTTGGCGTGTCATGTTTTTGAAGTTCTAAAGTTTAATCGCGATCAAGGATGGTGTCGCTTTGCAGCTAGCCGGTTGAGCATGGGTCGTCCGCAGGGAGATGGTAGTATGTCCGTTCGTGTTTTAGACGAGTCAATGAAGAATGTATATGTGTATATTCAATTCTATCCTAAGTGTTCGTATTTTATGTTCAAGTAAACTTGTTAAGCTTAAGATTGGTTAGTAGAGTTAAGATTAGTCTTGTACTTGTCTTTTGCCATTCTTAAAACGATATTGGGATAATCGAAAGTAGCGGGGATTATGAGGACATAGGAATGGGATTTGCGAGTTTAAGCAAGCTTTCTAATGCTAAATCTATTCCTAGTGCCCCTTGTTCGTCCACTAAATGCGCTTATTTCCAACCCTCGGCCAAACACCTGCAACCATGTATCCAATTAAGTCATAACTACATGTCACGTTGTAGTGCGCTTAAAGGGCTTCTCGACTTAGGTTGCGGCTATATGTCACGTATAGCGCGCCTAAGTGAGGGGGTTGCGTTTGTTTGGTCGAGATTCGTTTCAAGATGTTTGGCGAAGAGAAGCACAAGGGATTTTTCTGTCCCTCATACCACCTTCCTTAGCCTTAACAAGTGTGGAAATTATTCACACATTATAAAAGAAAATAAAAACAAAATAAGAAGGAAGAAAAGAAGGAAAAGGAAAATACGATTTTACAAATGTGCAAGCTAACTACTTGGGTCCTCACTTAAGCAAGGAACTCCGTTGAGTATCATCGCTTGGAAATAATACAGATAAGAAGAGAAGGAAAATAAAACAAGCAAAGAAATAACAATAACTACTTAACAACAATAATAAAGTTACACTAGAAATTAAAATACAATGCAAGAATTAAAAGATACAAAATAAAAAACCCTCATCTTCATTTCATCATCCACTTAATACTCTCACTACATTTTAATGGAGGAAGACATAAAGAAGAAGAAGCTAACTAGAACTAAACTAAATCCTAACAAAAAAAAGTATCCTTAGCTTGGCACAAAACCGGGTTATTTATAGGCTGAGTGCTGAAACCCTAGGGCAAGATTATGAGCCCATACAAAGTTACCAAACTATCCCAAAAATCCGAGTTGACACTGAGTCAACTCGGCCGCGAAACCGCCGCATAAGTGGCCAATTGGCCGCGATTCCGTGGTGGGTTTGAGGGATTGGTTTGTCATTTTTTCTGGGGTTTCTTTTGTTGCTTTGTTCAGTTGTTCTACATGTTCCAAATTGCAAATTGCTTCCACAATTTCTTCAGATCTGCAACAGTCCAAAATGGCTTCAAAAATAATTCTTTTGACCTTATCTTCCTCGAGTTCCGCGCACCCATTGAATCTTGTGCTGCTCCTCTCATGCTCTGTGCTTGTCCGAGACACAAATGACCACTGTCATTTGCCTCGTCTCATGAACTGGTAAGCGGCACTGGACGAATACGGATGACTGGAACCCGGCTTTTATCTGTTGGCAACAGATGTTCTGGATTTTGGCGTAACCGTGGAGATTTTGTATGATTTGCGTTATTTTGGAATAGGAAACTGTAACCTGTAAATATGTAGCAAACACGGATCAAAAGTGCCCGCCTATAAACAAATGAGCAGAAGAATGTGCCGTATTAAATGCAATATTTTGGTATGAATATGTATCAGGCTACAAACAACTGATTTAACATAACAATCAAACATTATACCAGTTACATCCTCTAATCTGTCTATTCTATTTCTATCTCTTTGGGATTTACCGAGCGATTGTTCGCTGACGACATTCCTATTTTTCTTCTTTCTTTGGAATGTTGTCAGGAGGACCCAACTCCAAGGTGTTCGAGACCAGCTAGGAGCAATTGGAGCAGACCACTGAGCAGCACGACCACTAGGCTTCACTTGTACTCACTTTTACTTTCAGTACATGCCATTGTTTAGGCATCGCTTTCCAGTATTGTATTTTACTTTCCAGTTGTATTGTAAAGAATGTTTAATCAATAAAAGTTGATGTTCAATTATATCTCTTGTCATTTTTCATATGTACTTTATCATATTTCTTATTTATGCTTAGTGTGTTTGCTTCTAAGTAAATGCGTAGCAGGCCAGTCACGTCTCCTTACCGTACACCGGAAAGTGGGGTGTGACAACGGCTCAGAGGAATCTTGCAAACTGGTGGATTTTAGGTGCAGTCCCGAGTCACATGGAGGCAGTGAGCGATAGGAGGGGTTTCGACCCTCCCGGTATTGGGAGTTGATTTTGCGCTATACTCGATTGGTTATAACAATAAGTCCCTGGCCAAGGCTGATGAGATTTGCTGGTAAGTGTTATCAGTAGTTTCTCGAAAGGTTATAGGCCACACATCGGCATGACTTATCAAGTGGGTCTGACGATTCCACCCCCAGACTCGATATGCGACATATCAGACGAAAAGACCGGACTGTATAGTAAGTGTTGCTTATAGCCTTTATGGGAGTTTGGACAAGTTTGCTTGTTGATCTTCTATTCGTTCAATACCTGGGTAGCCGTTACGTCCACGTAGTACCGCTGACGGCTTGTGGGTATCTAATGTGATCATTACCTACTGCTGACGTATTAACGAGTCTTTAGAGTCCCACACAGAGGTTTCCTAGCTCAAGCGAAACGAAGTAGGGCACATATGGAGATATGTGCGGGAGCTTGATTAAATACGAGTATGTGATACCGTATTCTAATCTAGCGATATTTGATATCAGTTAAGTTATATATGATATAATCGGATTATTGAATCAAGTGTTGATTCAATGATTTGATTTATGTATATATATTTGATATTGGCCGGTTATATATGATATAACCGGATTATTGAGTCAAGGTTGATTTAATATCTAATACTGAATATTAGCCGGTTATATGTGATATAACCGGATAATTGAATCAAGTGTTGATTTAATACTTTGATATACATATACATATGATATTAGTCGGTTATATATGATATAACCGGATTATTGAATCAAGTGTTGATTTAATAATTTGATATATATTTATATATTTGATATATATATATATATATATATATATATATATATATATAAACTAATATTAGCTCACTAAAAATTTTATTCTCTTGATATATATATTTATATATATGTGATATATATGTATATATATTTATTATTGTATCATGGTTGATGATACATAGAACTAAGATGTATGAGAATCACACATAAGAAAAAGAAAATAGAAATGATATATATTTTTTAAGACGAGACAAGAAAAGGAGTAAGTCATGGCTTTGGATACTTGGAGAAGTATTGAGAAGCGATGACTCATCTCTAGTTCTTGTTTTATTCTTAGATATTTTAATCATCTCTATATTATTCTTATCTCATGAGTGACATGGTTCATTCCTCCTCATAACTCATCCAAGTTCATCTCCATCCTCTTCTCCTCTCTAGGTTTTCTTGAGTTGAAGAAAAGAAAAGAGAAATATATTTCTAGTGAGCAAATCTCCTACTTCATCAAGCTACACTAATCTAGCCCATTAGTTTAGGTTGTTTGCTTCACTAATATTTTGATTAGTGAAGAGTGAGCTTGAGTGAGAGAGACTTCAAGGTGGATCATCTTCGGTATCGAAGACTACAAGCAAAGCTCGTTCTTTTCTTCCAGTGGAGTCAAGAAAGAGTTCTAAGGACTATTATTTGGAGCTTTAGAAGTGAAGGACCATTCTACAAAGGTTGTGAACCCTCTTCATTTAGTGTAGAACTTGTTTGCTTTACTCAAAAACCTAAATTCTCTAGTTTGATTCTTATTTAGTATAACTTAGTACTCTAGATTTTTTAAAATTTCATATTTTATGCTTGTATAAACCTAGCAGTGGTGCTAAGACATACTTTCTACTTAGAAGCTTAAGAAGTGGAAAGAAAATGAAGGACACGACCACAAAGGTACCTAACACCTAACCAAGTAGTCTAACTCCTTCTACCTTGCTTGTTCAGTGTTTGGATTCAATTCTAGGTTGTAGTAGTTCATACTCTTGTTTTGAAAATTTTCGTTTTGTATTCCTCATTGACCGCTAGTTTGCAGCACAAGCACGAGCGTCTGCTAACACCTCCATATTTTCAAGGTTATCATTCTTATTGTGTTCAAATAGGTTAATATTGTCGAAATCATCTATTAATCCAACACTAATTTGTGATTGCGAATCATAAGCAAAGTCAAGATCGCTTTCCATTCCTATAACATAATTAAGAAAAATATTAGGTTCATTCAAGCAATTAACATGATTGAAAAATGTATTGTAAGAAAAAATCCCTAAATCATGCAAAAAAATATCAATAAAATTTATACCTTGACAGAAAGTAACTCAATTGATTTCTAATTGCAGAAACCCAAATACGAAATTGTCTGAGAATGGAGAGGAGTGAGGAAGACGAAGGAAAGTGGTTGAGTCGGAGAACTGAGAGAGATTTCTCGCTATCAAGCCATGGATTGTGATGGGGAGAGCAGTAGTAGCAAATCTCGCTTCTAGGTTTTTCCATTGTAATTCGTGAACATGTCAAACAACGTGTTAACAAGATAAATACTTGACGGAAAATAGTAACCAGTTATCTAAATACTGTAACAAAAATTAAGGTAAATTATTTAAAATGTAAAATTAATTAATTAACTAATTTATGTACATAAATTTGTGTGTAGTAATATTTACATCTGCAACTAAACATACTGTCATATAGGTAAAGGATCACGAATTACAATGGAATTATATTGAAACTATAACGAACTAACATGCAACCAGATAAACTTGTTATTGGTAAAATAAGAATTAATACTATAATATTGTAAAATGATATTACTTGCTAAACAATATAATGCGTACACTTTAAATAATTATATAAAATTTGGTATAGGTAAAATCGCATGTTGCAAGGTTAGGAACTTGCATCGATTGATATACTCATGACGAAATACGGATTTTCCGAACGATGGCGACGTTCCAAATCACGACATATACACGAACTTGGCCACAAACGATTGTGTAATGCTCTAAGGTACTCGCTGGTGCTCTGTGCAATTCCTAGAGGCTGGTACTTGGGTCGAAAGCGACGACAACGAGTCGGGGTTTGTCGGCGACGAGATGAAATCGGGTTTCAAACTTGGAAAAGAAGAAGAGAGAGAGAAAGAAATGAAGGGGGTCTGGGTTTGAGGAGGTGTCGACTGGAGATAGGGTTTGGGTCGTGTTCATCGGCGGGGAGCTCGGTGATTGGTAGAGATTTTACGATCAAAAACTGTAATTACCGCAATCAGAAACGGCGTCGCTTCGCAGCTAGCCGGTGAGTGCGGGTCGATCCACAGAGACGGGTAAATTCCTTTTATGTGTTTTAACGAGTTGATTCTATTTGTCGTTTTGGTTTTATAAAAATCTAGATCTAAAACTTAATTAATCTAATTTAAATTCTTGCTAGGGTTAGGCTTAGAGGAAGTTTTGGAGATTGATGTTTCCTTCACCGCTTTCAATGCCGTATTATAGATCCATTAGGTGTTATAGTAATTATCGATAAAGTGGATACGACTCTTTTGGGAAGATGTTTTCTTCCTCTAGATTCGTATCCTTCCTTTATCGTTAATTACCCTAACCCCCATGGAAAACGCGCGCAACCGGCCCTTTATACTGCGGTTCACCGTTACCTCGAGGGGTAGGGTGCCGCAGGGAGCGGTTGTGCGCGCATGCATGGAGTTCTTAATGGGTTAATTTAATATGGCATTGAAAGGGGTGAGAGATCTCATCTCTCAACCCTTTTCCTAAGGCTAACCCTAACAAGCGAGGAGACTACTCGCTCATTAGGGGATGAGAAGACATTATAATTAAAAGAATAAAATACTTACTAATGGTGATGGCTCCCTCCAAGCGATAAAGAACAGATCTGAATGTCACTTCCAGAATTTCTGAATTTTATTTATTGAAAAGAGGCATACAATTTTTAGATCTAAGATTACAATTTATAGGAAAATAGGAAACCTAGGGTTACAGACTCTCGCACATGCAAAATTACAGATTTGCCCACATAAAATCCTCACATCTGCACCGACGCGCCGCCTCAGAAAAACTCCACCGACACGTGTATTAGATGGCCGCGGATCCGCGGCATTGGTAGGCTTGGGCCGCGGATCCGCGGCCCTTTAGTGGTCTTGGGCCATGAAACTTCAGGTCTTTATTCAGGGCTTCTTGGGCTTTGTCTTTTTATATTTCTTTCCTCTGTTGGACTTCTGAATCTTCTCCAGATTTTCAGTGAAGATTTATATTGGTCTTTTAACCGTTTCACCTTGACTTGCGTTGTCTTGTACCCATATGAACTGGGCTTGACTGAGATCCGTCTAATTGTTGGTCAAAAGTCCATTTTTCTGTTGTTTTGTGTCTTTTTCACTGTATTCGCATCCAAGCCCTGTATCCTGTAACATGTAACAAAAGTGCGTCAAGAGTACCTGTTTATTTATAAAACGGATAAGAATAGAGGAATGATAAATGCAATATTATGGTCTGAACAAATACCCCCAAACTTACCTTTTGCTCGTCCTCGAGCAAACTTATTATTTATTCACTAAAATCCTAACCGCACTTTCGCAGGGAAACGCGATTGCACTGAGCACGTGCAACAAGCCGTTAAACCTCTAGGTGTCCCTAGTAGGAGGAGTGTTGTCTCCTGAGGATTTTCAGCGGATTACACCCACAAAATCCTATCAACTCGGCCCATTGACTTTTGTTCTCCAATTAGGTCTTCTAATAAGGAATTCTATTATCTTATACTTGTAAATTATCCACCCATATTCTTCACACTTCCTCATTATTTAACTTAAGATTATATATGTTATGTAGACTTACTTAGCTTTCGGCATTTCTTAAGTTTTCCTTCTAGGGTTACATCTCCACTCAGGAATTTCTATCAACTCTATTAAAGATACAAATTTTATCTTTCATTCCTCTCTCTTATCTAAATTCCAATCACGTACCCCTACGTGTGTGTATAGATCACCCCTACACTTGGAGATTCAAATCAAGCAATCATGCCCTTGTCCGTTGTCCAAAGTACTAATTAGTTGGTGAATGAAATTTGCTTACACATCCTTCATGCGACCGTTAATACTTCTTGAGGTACCAACGACCGATTACAAAATGCGCTTGCACTTTAAAGCGTACTTCCTAGTCTTTGCAACACCCAAGGCTTTAGCAGTGACTCCCAAACCAGTTGGTCTAAGGCACTAGGTGATGAAGCACCCTTGCTAAATATTTTTCTATTTTTACAGCCTTAAATAATCACAAAAACCAGTGTCCATTTTTTTTCTTTATTCACTTTTTTTTTCTTTTTATTTTCATTGTACTAAGGACTTTAGACAAGAGCATTTCAAGGTCTCTTCTACTATTCCAAGTTTCAAGGTGCGTGAATGTGCAAATTGTAGGGTATACATTTTCAGAATTTAGACTTAAGCTAGGAACTATTTTTCAAACTTATACTCTAATAAGAATATCAATACTCTTCCTTTGTTTCGACTTAGCCCAAGAAGTGAACCCAAAATTTGCCTATTTCTAAATAAACTACAAGGCATATACTTTCTACCGTTAAACTTTAAGAAATGTTATCTTTAGGGTTTTTAATTCACTAAGTCTAAGATCTAGTTGTTCCTAACCAGTTAACCTATTAGTCAAACTCAAGTCAATTAGCCAAAATTGAATACAAATATTTTTATAATTTTTGAAATTTTTCAATTTTTATGGGTTTTCAAATAAATATGCAAATGCAAAAATATGTACAAATGAATGCGAAGGAAGAAGACGTACCGAGCATACCCCCAAACTTGAACTTGACAGTGTCCTCACTGTCATGCTAAACCAAGAGGGTCAAAATACCGATACTCCCCTGTTTATTTATTTATAATTTTTTTTTATTGTTAAGAAAAACAAACATATATACAAAAAGACCCTCCCCCAAACTTCATTTAAACTATGTTAGACAATACTGCCAAACCTTGCATCGGCCAAAAGTCAACACCAACCATTTGAAAAATTTATCAGTAAAGAATATTGGTTGGTGGAAAATTAAGTTGTGGTGGTCCGCAAAGAATTGGGGAAGATAGAAGTAGTGGAATGGGAGGTGTGGAGGTGAATATACAGGTGATGGTGATGCATCGAAACGAGAATGTAAATGATCAGCAATCAGTGGAGTGTTAGCATTCTCGTACCTTATTAAAAGAAATGGGGGTATTTCAACTTCTAAGGGAGGAAGTTGACTCACCACAATACCCCCAAGATGTTCCTGTGGGTCCTCTATTGACATGGCATCATTCATCGATTATGTATGATATTTAATTATGAGGGAACTTATCTCCTCGATGTCCGCCATAGTCCAACTGGAAACTTGCCGCCTATCTTGTTGTTAGTGTTTATGCCCTAGAAGGCCATTACTGTATCATACTAGTTTGTATATTACTTAATGGAAGCTTGGGATATTCACATGTATATAACAGTCTTGCTAAACATGGTAGTATGCTACTTGGTTTTTCTATCTTAATATGTGAGTGTACGTATTGATAGAGCTCTAAGGATCTTGCTTGTCTACCAGCGTTGTGATGGCAGTCACACTAGTGGGGGCTGGGTAGTCTACAAGCACATCCTTATTCAGGTCCCTGGTCGTTGGATTATCGAGACAGAGCATCGATATCCGGAGTAGACTAGTGTGTACGCTTCTCATCCCAGTTGGGGAGATGGTCTGTCCCACAGCCGTCAGTACGTCGTACTGGAGATAGTATGCAGGTGCTCGTTAGGTTACGGGTACACCGGACAGGACTCACAGGGAACTGTTGGTTGGTTTGATACCAGTCGTCAGTGAGCAGTTCCCAGGTGACATGAGTACAGCGTAGTCCGCAGACTTGACACTGCTACTTCGCCTCGAGTGTGTCCCACTGTTCTTAGATTGCTACCCTACCACGGCTCAAAGGAGTCGTGCAAACAGGTAGCAGTTGGGTGCAGTCCCGAGCACTTGGAGGCAGTGGCGGTTAGACAGGATTCGTCCCTCCCGGTATTGGGAGTAGATATCGTGTTGTGTCAGAGAGCCATTGCGCAAAGTCCCTGGCCAGGGCAAGCGAGATTTACTGGTAGGTTCCAGTAGTTTCTCAGGGTGTAATGGGCTTCACTCCGACACGACTTATACCGCTATTAGGGGACTGACGCTTGCCGCCCCCCTAGGCCCGATATGCGATAGTCTTGGACGAACGGACCGGACTGTATGGAGATTGTCACATCAGACTCAGTAGGAGTTCGGATGGGTTTACTCATCGGCCTTCTTATCGACAACTACCTGGGGACCGTTACGTACAGCTAGTGCCGCTTGCGGTCTGTGGTTAAACCCACTGCCAGCGTAGTAGTCGAGTCTCTAGAGTCCCACACAGAGAGTTTCCTACTCCAGGCGAAATGATATAGAGGTCGCATGGTTTTGCGACAAAGGGTTCGGACGCATACGTGCGTTTACGCACGTACGACTTTCGGACAGTTTTTACCAGTCGGCTTTGGTTTAAGCCAGTTACTGGTATCCGGTTATTGGATTTTTACAGTCTAAAGTTTTTCCGTATTTTTGCGGATCGGAGGGGCGTTCTCGTAATTGTGCGAGAAGCTTCTAGAAGATGTGACTAAGGAGGTTACTTTGGATAAGATTGTGAGTCATGAGAGTGATTCATCATTATCATTATTGCACCATAAATGATAATGACACATGCTTAATGAATCACCATTTTGCATTTATGAAGCATGCTTATTCATTTCTATTATTCATTATTCTAAAAATAAGAATGCTTCATAATATATTATGATACACTCTCTCTCATCTCATTATCTTATCTCACACTCTCTCTCCTCAAGCTCTCATCTTCAAGAGACTAATCCTTAATCCTCATGTGTTGAGATCAAAGGTTTAGTTAGACTTAAACATCCATTACCTTCACTCTATATCATCCTTTCTTCTTTGATTAGCAATCAAAGTAGATTAGTTACCTCAAGATAGAGGTTTAGCTTGGTGTTTTGCTCTCGGGTGGATCGTCTACTACCTAGAGAAGGTCGAGGAGAACCAAGGAGGACACAAAGACGAAGGACAGGTTTCATTAGGTATAATCCCTAAACACAATAGATAAGAAACTCTTTGTGTACGGTTATTTATAGTTTAGCTTCGATTCAAGCGGTTAGTCGATGTTCGTTCTTTAAACTTGATCGTTTTTGAAAATTCCGCCTCCCCATAAGTATTGGAGTGTACTACATCGACTTACAGTGGTATCAGAGCCTCGCTAAACACTAAATAACTTGATTGCAAATTTGTACGAATTTCGAACGGAAAAACGAAGCCGGAAAACCCTAAATCTGTCAAGTTTCTGTCGAAGTTAAAATGATGTCCTAAAATTTTTCAGGTGAGTGCAGAGAGCTTGTAAAGAGTCCAGAAGAACACCCAAGAAATTCGAGCCCATGAATCGGCTAAAGCGCCGCGGAAGCGCGGCGGATCCCACCGATCCGCCGCGGTTCCGCGGCCGAGTTGCCGAGTCATGGACTCGTATTTCGTGGGTGGGTCCTCTCTGGTATTTGGGGTTTTCTGGAATATTTAATATTTGCTCAGGTTACTGTTTAACAGAGCAGATTTTGGAGCAATATTGATGTTGTTTAATCGATCGAAATTGTACAGTATTTGCATGTTGGATTATATCTGTGATTGTTTAATGTGTTCGTAAACCTCCCCTAACTGCTAGTATGTCGGTTGGCAGGGGGTTGCACATTTCTGTAATGGTTATATCTGTTTGTGCATATAAACTGTATTGGACTGTTGTGGTGTATAGCCGGGGTTTAGCAATGGGTTATTGTTTAATTCATTTGTTGTAAATGTAATTTGTTGTAATATTATTTTGCGGGGCACATCCAGGTTGCGGTTGTAGCCACCGTTGTATTATTTCATTTTGCTGTTTTTGCTCCTAGGACTGACCCAAGTTAGGGTACACAAACTGCCGGGCGGGTAGTTTGCCGTATCCGTAGGGGTCGAGGGTGGGGTAACGGCTATTCATCACAACTGTGTAATCTGTCTTTTCTTGCAGGCTCAAAAGAAATACAGATTGCTTGCAAATCCAATATTGTTTATCTGTGTTCTGGAATGAATATCATTGCGTCAGACGAATGTAAAATATCTATATTTATGATAGCTATTTAGACGTCATTTATGTTTTACACCCGCGCTAGCCCAGCCCCCGCTCTGTCGTTAGTTAAGTAACCTAACGGGTGATGACGGGACCCAGTGGCGAATGCGGATGGCATAAGAGGACGTTGTATTTTCGTTGTTTTCTGCAATGATAGGTTAATGATGGGACGCATTATCTGTAATGCAAAGAAAATAAACCAAGTTTAAATCGTTGGAACAATTTAAAAGAAACCACTCGGTTATTTTTAAAACAGATATTTTTAAATGCGGAGATTTAACCACTCCTTTTAAAAGCTATCAGGTTCCTTCGGTTATATCAAGTTCACTACGTTCACGGTTTCGCCAAAACCAGTCGTAGCCCTCCGTCATTTCTTATGAATGGTCAGTAGTATTCAAGCTATGTTTGTTTGGCCCTTAGTCAAGACATAGTGATTGGTAGCTGCTGGGGTATTCATTTGTTACATAGATAGATGAGTTGGTTTGGGACAGTCGTATTGCTTTGTTGGCCCTTAGTCAAGAGTATATACGGATGGGTTCAAATCAACAGGATAATGATGGGCAGAACTTGACATGTGACTTATGATTTGTTGGCCCTTAGTCAAAATCATAAGAACATGGGGCAAAAACATATATCGGGAATTTCTAAAGAAACTGAAATTTGCAAAGAGATGCATACCATTTGGAGTTTGATGAATGTTGGTAGGATTCCTTCAACATTATCATACGATGATATTTGGATCCCGATCCTACTGTGAGTATATGCTACTTATCAGGATATTCGTCACTTAACGATCAATGCTATAAACCTAGTAGGTGTCCAGAAAGGTGTCAGCGGGGTTACGCCCCCAGAGAAAAGAGGTTATTTAATTAAGGAACTTCGCGAAAGCGTTGGAAAACCTCCCTCGAAGTATCGACACTGGCCTGGCTGAACGGTTAAGCAAGTATTGTACGGTGAGAATAGTCCTGGCTAATTCTTCTTTTATGGTTTGAGGAAGGATTCGAGAAACAGTGGGAGCCATCCAGTTTAGATAAACTAAAAACCACTCTAAACTTGCAAGAGCATCATGCTAAAGTGTTTTCTTCTCTCTCTCCTAATTGCAGCGACCCTGAAAATGACTGGACTTAAGTTACTTTTAGAAAAGAATATACTGACGGGACCAAACTATAAAGATTGGCTGCGGAATGTCAAAATGGCCTTGACCTATGACAAACTGGGGTACGTCCTCACCGCTACGGCACCTGCTGTCCTTGGTCCCAAATCCAGCAATGCGGATAAGGAAATCCGCAAAACCTGGGATTTAGATTGCGCGAGAGCCAAGTGCATCGTGCTTGCCTCTATGAACAATGAACATCAGAGGAGGCACGAGGATATGTCTCTAGATGGCATATTTCTCCATACAAAGGAACTTTATGGAGAGCAATCTCGTATAGCAAGATACGAGACCTCGAAGAAATTGTTTCGAGCGAGGTTGGCTGTCGGGTCATCGGTAGGTGAACATGTCCTACAGATGATCGGCTATATTGAGGAGCTCGCAGACCTTGGGACGACTTTGGATAATGAGCTCTATACAGACCTTATTCTCCAGTCCCTTCCTCCCACCTACGTCCAGTTTATCCTCAACTTCAATCTTCAAGGAAAAGAAGTTGAACTTGCGGAACTCCTGAACATGTTAAGGAGTGCAGAGGGCACCTTGCAGAAGGCAAGGGAAACACCCGCTATGTTTGTTGGCGGTGCATCTTCTTCCGGGTCCAAGGCTAGGGCCAAAGGAAGGAAGAAGAAGGCCGCACCCAAACCTAGAGGAGGTGTTAGTAAGGTGGGAAAGAAGGGAAAGAAAAAGTTTGCAGCACCGATAGTTGGCCAGGATGAGTGCTTCCATTGTCACAGGAAAGGGCACTGGAAGAAGGATTGCAAGGCGTGGAACGCCAAGAACCAGGAACCGAAGCAAGCTGTGGCTTCGACTTTAGGTGTGTTTGTAATTGAGAATTGTCTGTCGATCAACTCTACTTCCTGGGTATTGGATACCGGATCAGGATCTCATATTTGCAATTCATTGCAGGCACTGAGAAACCGTAGAGTGCTGAAGGAAGGTGATATGATCCTCAGGGTTGCTAACGGAGCTAGCGTGGGAGCTGCGTCCGTCGGGGATTATCACCTAGGATTGACGAGTGGACATATTTTGGTTTTACATAACTGTTATTTTGTACCAAGCTTAACGTGTAATATCATATCTGTTTCCTTGTTATCAAATAAAGGTTATGATTTCACGTTTGTAAGAGATGTTGTTAACATCCACCTTAATCATGGTTTGATTGGGTCCGGTACTCTAAATAACGGCATATATGTGTTAAACCAACTCCAAATTTTCAATGTCCAGAACACACTAAAAAGAAAGTCTCCAGATTTAAATAAAGCTTTCTTATGGCATTGTAGACTGGGTCACATCAATGAGAGAAGGTTGACTAAGTTGCATAGAGAAGGATATTTGGACACATTCGAATATCAATCTTATGACACTTGTCAATCTTGTCTCAAAGGAAAGATGACAAAGACTCCATTTACTGGACAAGGAGTAAGAGCGAGCGAGCTCTTAGGACTCATACACAGCGATGTATGCGGTCCAATGTCTACACATGCGAGAGGTGGTTTTTCCTATTTCATTACTTTCACGGATGATTATTCAAGATACGGATTCATTTATCTGATGAAACATAAATCCGAGGCTTTTGAGAAATTCCAAGAGTATAAGAATGAAGTAGAAAACCAAACCGGCAAAAGTATTAAGACACTAAGATCTGATCGAGGTGGTGAATACTTAAGTGCCGAGTTCCTTGGTTACCTAAAAGAGAAAGGAATTCTCTCTCAGCTTACTCCTCCATACACTCCACAGCATAACGGTGTATCGGAGAGACGGAATCGAACCCTATTAGATATGGTACGATCCATGATGAGTAATGCTGAGTTACCGCGATCTTTCTGGGGTTATGCGCTAGAATCAGCGGCATATCTTTTGAACCAGGTTCCAACCAAGACTGTGCCTACCACACCATATCAGATGTGGAGTGGGAAGAAACCCTGTCTAAAACATTTTAGGACATGGGGGTGTCCAGCTTTTGTAAAAAAGCAGCATGTGGACAAGCTCGAGGCACGCTCAGTACTGTGTAAGCTTGTGGGATATCCAAAGAACTCCAAGGGATATTATTTCTATTACGCAGAGGAACAAAAGGTTTTTGTTTCTCGTCATGCCCACTTCTTAGAAACTGGATTTTTAGAAAATCAGAAGAGTGGGAGCGAAGTAGAACTGGAAGAAATTCCAGAACCACAAACTGTTACTGAAAGTTTGGTAGAACCAGAGGTTCAAGAAGAACAGAACATTCCTGCACCCCTCCGCAGGAGTAGTAGGCCGTCTCATCCGCCTGAGAGATACTACGGTTTTCTCATAGACGGGGATAGAGAGGATTGCATCATAGATGATGATGAACCTACTGACTTCTGGCAGGCCATCCAGAGCGGCGACTCGGTACGATGGCTAGATGCAATGCGGACCGAAATGGAGTCCATGTACACCAACAAAGTATGGACTTTGGACTTTGCTCCAGATGGGGTAAAACCCATAGGATGCAAATGGATCTTCAAGAAAAAGATTGGTGTAGATGGACAGGTGGAAACCTATAAGGCTAGACTTGTTGCAAAGGGTTTTCGTCAAAGACCTGGTTTGGACTATGACGAAACTTTTTCTCCAGTGGCTATGCTCAAATCCATTCGGGTCCTTCTTGCTATTGCTACCTTCCATGATTATGAAATCTGGCAGATGGACGTAAAGACGGCTTTTCTGAATGGAAATTTAGAAGAGAGCGTCTATATGGATCAGCCAGAGGGTTTCAATCAGAGTGGGAGCAGCGGGAAAGTATGCAAGCTGCTTAAGTCTATTTATGGACTAAAGCAGGCATCGCGGAGTTGGAACATCTGTTTTGATGAGACAGTCAAAGAGTATGACTTTATCAAAAATCCAGATGAACCGTGCATATATAGTAAAGTTGTGGCCAGAAGTGTCGTATTCCTCGTCTTGTACGTGGATGACATTCTATTGATAGGAAATGACATTCCTATGCTACAATCTGTCAAAGGATTCTTGTCACACAAGTTCTCCATGAAAGACCTGGGTGATGCCTCTTACATTCTGGGGATCCAGATCTATCGTGATAGATCCAAGAGGATGTTGGGACTTTCGCAGTCCAGGTATATCGACACTGTACTGAAAAGATTCAGTATGGAAGATTCTAAGCGCGGTAATCTACCGGCTTGTCACGGAATCACCCTCTCCAAAGAGATGTCTCCCAAGACTGATTTGGAAAGGGAACGCATGTCTATTATACCCTACGCTTCTGCGGTAGGCTCTATAATGTATGCGATGTTGTGTACCAGACCAGATGTAGCTTACGCACTGAGCGTGGTAAGCCGGTATCAGTCAGACCCAGGGGAGAAACACTGGATAGCAGTAAAGAACATTCTCAAGTACCTAAGGAGGACTAAGGAGATGTTCTTGGTTTACGGCGGAAAAGACCTCAGGTTGGAGGCCTTTGCTGATTCCGGCTTCCAGAGTGATAAGGACGATTCCAAGTCCATGTCGGGTTATGTCTTTACCCTCAATGGAGGGGCGGTGTGCTGGAGGAGCTCCAAGCAGGACACCGTTGCTGACTCGACGATGGAAGCGGAGTATATAGCTGCTTGCGATGCCGCAAAAGAAGCAGTCTGGATGAAGAAGTTCCTAACAGAACTTCAGGTGGTTCCTACCATAGTTGATCCAATACCTCTGTATTGCGACAACAACGGAGCTATAGCTTTAGCGAAGGAACCAAGGTCCCATCAGAAGTCCAGACACATCTTGAGGCGGTATCACCTGATCAGGGAGATCATTGATCGTCAGGAGATCGAGGTTCGGAGAGTTGCTTCTGAAGAGAACATTGCTGATCCATTCACGAAGACCCTTCCTCAGATTCAGTTCGAGAGGCTACTCGAGATCATTGGTCTACGATATGCCAGTACATGGCCCTAGTGCAAGTGGGAGATTGTTAGTGTTTATGCCCTAGAAGGCCATTACTGTATCATACTAGTTTGTATATTACTTAATGGAAGCTTGGGATATTCACATGTATATAACAGTCTTGCTAAACATGGTAGTATGCTACTTGGTTTTTCTATCTTAATATGTGAGTGTACGTATTGATAGAGCTCTAAGGATCTTGCTTGTCTACCAGCGTTGTGATGGCAGTCACACTAGTGGGGGCTGGGTAGTCTACAAGCACATCCTTATTCAGGTCCCTGGTCGTTGGATTATCGAGACAGAGCATCGATATCCGGAGTAGACTAGTGTGTACGCTTCTCATCCCAGTTGGGGAGATGGTCTGTCCCACAGCCGTCAGTACGTCGTACTGGAGATAGTATGCAGGTGCTCGTTAGGTTACGGGTACACCGGACAGGACTCATAGGGAACTGTTGGTTGGTTTGATACCAGTCGTCAGTGAGCAGTTCCCAGGTGACATGAGTACAGCGTAGTCCGCAGACTTGACACTGCTACTTCGCCTCGAGTGTGTCCCACTGTTCTTAGATTGCTACCCTACCACGGCTCAAAGGAGTCGTGCAAACAGGTAGCAGTTGGGTGCAGTCCCGAGCACTTGGAGGCAGTGGCGGTTAGACAGGATTCGTCCCTCCCGGTATTGGGAGTAGATATCGTGCTGTGTCAGAGAGCCATTGCGCAAAGTCCCTGGCCAGGGCAAGCGAGATTTACTGGTAGGTTCCAGTAGTTTCTCAGGGTGTAATGGGCTTCACTCCGACACGACTTATACCGCTATTAGGGGACCGACGCTTGCCGCCCCCCTAGGCCCGATATGCGATAGTCTTGGACGAACGGACCGGACTGTATGGAGATTGTCACATCAGACTCAGTAGGAGTTCGGATGGGTTTACTCATCAGCCTTCTTATCGACAACTACCTGGGGACCGTTACGTACAGATAGTGCCGCTTGCGGTCTGTGGTTACACCCACTGCCAGCGTAGTAGTCGAGTCTCTAGAGTCCCACACAGAGAGTTTCCTACTCCAGGCGAAACGATATAGAGGTCGCATGGTTTTGCGACAAAGGGTTCGGACGCATACGTGCGTTTACGCACGTACGACTTTCGGACAGTTTTTACCAGTCGGCTTTGGTTTAAGCCAGTTACTGGTATCCGGTTATTGGATTTTTACAGTCTAAAGTTTTTCCGTATTTTTGCGGATCGGAGGGGCGTTCTCGTAATTGTGCGAGAAGCTTCTAGAAGATGTGACTAAGGAGGTTACTTTGGATAAGATTGTGAGTCATGAGAGTGATTCATCATTATCATTATTGCACCATAAATGATAATGACACATGCTTAATGAATCACCATTTTGCATTTATGAAGCATGCTTATTCATTTCTATTATTCATTATTCTAAAAATAAGAATGCTTCATAATATATTATGATACACTCTCTCTCATCTCATTATCTTATCTCACATTCTCTCTCCTCAAGCTCTCATCTTCAAGAGACTAATCCTTAATCCTCATGTGTTGAGATCAAAGGTTTAGTTAGACTTAAACATCCATTACCTTCACTCTATATCATCCTTTCTTCTTTGATTAGCAATCAAAGTAGATTAGTTACCTCAAGATAGAGGTTTAGCTTGGTGTTTTGCTCTCGGGTGGATCGTCTACTACCTAGAGAAGGTCGAGGAGAACCAAGGAGGACACAAAGACGAAGGACAGGTTTCATTAGGTATAATCCCTAAACACAATAGATAAGAAACTCTTTGTGTACGGTTATTTATAGTTTAGCTTCGATTCAAGCGGTTAGTCGATGTTCGTTCTTTAAACTTGATCGTTTTTGAAAATTCCGCCTTCCCATAAGTACTGGGGTGTACTACATCGACTTACACTTGTAAGACTTTTAAAATAGCGTTCTCTTGCTCGAAGGCTAGAGAGGCTGATATGATAATGGGAAAAGTCTCATTCTCACCTATGTAAGCATATTTAAGGTGAGGCGGTAAGGACATTAGTTCGAGTTTCGGAGGCGTAAGAATCATTGCGGAATCTACCTCGAACTTAAAGGACTCCAACACAGGTTCGAAATCACTGCAAACAACCGATTCGGATGGTTCGACTAACTCATCCACAAATTCAAACGACTCATATTCGGGCTGTGAGTCGTCGTCATCCGAAAAAGTGAAACATTCATAATCAACATCGGTTGTGTCAACGGTAGTAGGCTCTAGGAGGGACGCACTAGTGGCGTCAAAACTGTTTTCATCAAATAGAAATCTTTCAAGCTCACAGTCCTCCTGCGTGATTTCGTGAATAGAGCAAACTTCTCGTGTACTGCTTTTAGGTACGGGGGGCAGACTTCCCATCTTATAAATATTGAACTCACTAGACCTCTTTTCGAAGGATAGGGTCATGGAGCCATTGCGACAATTTATTACGGCATTGGAAGTGGCCAAAAATGGTCGACCGAGAATCACCGGAATTTGGTTTATTGGGTTGGCAACAGGTTGTGTATCCATAACGATAAAATCAATGGGGAATATGAACTTCCCGACTTTGATCAACACATCCTCTAGTTGACCCCTTGGATAGGTGATTGATCGATCAGCCATTTGGAGAGTGCAACGAGTGGGTTTCAACTCTCCAACCCCTAATTGTTCGTACACGGAGTAGGGAATCAGGTTAACACTAGCCCCAAGATCTAAAAGTGCTTGATTAATTTTCTTATCCCCAATTGTAATTGAAATCGTAGGACAGCCGGGGTCCTTTCGTTTTTGGGGTAAGGTTTGATGGTGGTTAATGGCATTGCTCACTGCACTAGCCACTAGCACTTTCTTGGGCACTTGTGATGCCTTTCTCTTCGAGGTGCACAAGCCCTTTAAGATTTTCGCGTATGAAGGGACTTGTTGGATAGCATCCAAGAGAGGTATATTTATGCTAACCTGCTTAAAGATCTCCACAATCTTCTCCACTTGTGTATTTGGTTTATTAGGACTCAACCTGTTTGGAAATGGTGCATTCTGAAAATTTGTTGAGTCAAAAGTTTGTGGAGTAGAATGTGGAATAGGAACGGATCCCAGTGTGGATGTGTTCGTGTTGTTAGAAATGGGTCCGTTCGAGTCAGAAGAAGTAGAGCCGTGTGAAGGGTGGAGAATAGGCTCTAAAGAAAAAGGTGAAGAAGGAAGTGAAGAAAATGAAGAAGGGGAAGAAGAACCACCGGCGGGGATGTCATCACTAGTTTCCACATTATTTTGCAACTCTCTTCCGGATCTCAATGTGGTCACCGCATTTACATTGTGATTGTGATATGCGTTTTGTGGGTGACCGGGATTGGGCAATGGTTGAGATGGAAGCTTTCCCTTTTCTCTCTCGCTCAATGCAGCAGTTAATTGTGAAATTTGTGCCTCAATAGATTTGATACTTTGATCGTGTGAGGCATTGTTATTCATTAAAGATTGCACATAACTTTCAAATCTTGCTGCGGATTCTGTAGTTTGCTTGAGAAATGCTTCAAGACTTTTCTCGAGCGAGCTAACCTTATCATCATTAGGTTGAACCAAATTGTTCGTTTGATTTGTATAAGGTTGTTGTTGGAAAGGTTGCTGGTTTTGAGTTTGTAAGGGTGCTTGTTGTTGCTGTGGAGGAGCTCTTTGAAAATTATTGTTCCCTTGGACTTGTTGATATTGGTTCCAAGCAAAATTCGGGTGACTCCTCCACCCCTGATTGTATGTCGAAGAGTAAGGATCATTTCTTTGTCGTTGCTGAAATGCAGCATTGACTTGATCCTGTCCTTGAATAGGTGCATTATAAGGACACTCTTCGGTTAAGTGCGATGGGTTCGAACAACAAGCACAAACAGTTCGTGTGGGTAGAGTAGGGGCAGGAGAAGACGATGAGATTTTGGTCTCAATGGCTTCTAGCTTTTTCATAAGTGAGGCCATCTCGGCCTTCATAGCTATCGACATATCTATTTGATGTATGCCTGCCCTAGATTGACCACTAGAAGAAGATGATGTGGTCTTGGTAGTCTCCCATTGAATTGTTTGCTCACTTAGGTCCTCAAGAAACTGCCAAGCTTCGTCGCTAGACTTGGAGAGAAAATGACCTTGACATATTGTTTCTAGAAACTGCTTCGTTGCTGCGTTCAATCCCTCGTATAATGTTTGGCAAAGTTACCAATTTTCTATCCCATGATGAGGACATTGAACAAGTAGGTCATTAAATCTCTCGAAGCACTTCCAAAATGGTTCGGACGGAAGCTGTGAAAATTGTATAATCTCGTTTCGGATTCTAGCAGTTTTGTGATGAGGATAGAACTTTTTCAGAAAAGCTCTCACAAACTCGTCCCAATTTCTAATGGAATGTGATGCGGTGCTGTATAGCCACTTCTCGGCTAGGTCACATAAGGTGAAAGGAATGACCCTTAGCCTTATCGCGTCATCACTTAATTGGGTTGTCTTCATCATGGCGTAAACGTTTTGGAATTTATTAATGAAAATATATGCATCTTCGGATTCCAAACCATGAAACTTAGGCAGCATATTGATGAAGTGTGGTTTTATTTCAAAATTATCCCCATTCGCCGGTGGGGGTGAAAGACATGTAGGTAAAGAAGTGCGGACGGGGTAGAAGAGATCCTGGAGCGCGACTCGTGCGGGCGCTACAACAGGCGGAAGATTCGGGTTATTCGCACCTGGCGGAGGTGGAATCATTCCCGTCGGTAAGGTATAGTTGGGGTCGTGTCCCGACATACCTTCGAAAGAAGAATTTGAATGTGGAGGTAAGGAAGTGGACGGAAGGTCGACGAAGGGTTCGTTGGTCGGTACCAACGAAACACGGACTAATCGGGCGTTAGTATCCCTAGTCCAAAATGACATACACTAAAGGGTAGTGCAGTCAGAAAAAAAAAGAAAAACAGAATGTGGGGGTAAGATAACGTCAGTGAGAAGAAGTGGTGGAAGTGAGTTTCAAGCACGAGCGTCTGCTAACACCTCCATATTTTCAAGGTTATCATTCTTATTGTGTTCAAATAGGTTAATATTGTCGAAATCATCTATTAATCCAACACTAATTTGTGATTGCGAATCATAAGCAAAGTCAAGATCGCTTTCCATTCCTATAACATAATTAAGAAAAATATTAGGTTCATTCAAGCAATTAACATGATTGAAAAATGTATCGTAAGAAAAAATCCCTAAATCATGCAAAAAAATATCAATAAAATTTATACCTTGACAGAAAGTAACTCAATTGATTTCTAATTGCAGAAACCCAAATACGAAATTGTCTGAGAATGGAGAGGAGTGAGGAAGACGAAGGAAAGTGGTTGAGTCGGAGAACTGAGAGAGATTTCTCGCTATCAAGCCATGGATTGTGATGGGGAGAGCAGTAGTAGCAAATCTCGCTTCTAGGTTTTTCCATTGTAATTCGTGAACATGTCAAACAACGTGTTAACAAGATAAATACTTGACGGAAAATAGTAACCAGTTATCTAAATACTGTAACAAAAATCAAGGTAAATTATTTAAAATGTAAAATTAATTAATTAACTAATTTATGTACATAAATTTGTGTGTAGTAATATTTACATCTGCAACTAAACATACTGTCATATAGGTAAAGGATCACGAATTACAATGGAATTATATTGAAACTATAACGAACTAACATGCAACCAGATAAACTTGTTATTGGTAAAATAAGAATTAATACTATAATATTGTAAAATGATATTACTTGCTAAACAATATAATGCGTACACTTTAAATAATTATATAAAATTTGGTATAGGTAAAATCGCATGTTGCAAGGTTAGGAACTTGCATCGATTGATATACTCATGACGAAATACGGATTTTCCGAACGATGGCGACGTTCCAAATCACGACATATACACGAACTTGGCCACAAACGATTGTGTAATGCTCTAAGGTACTCGCTGGTGCTCTGTGCAATTCCTAGAGGCTGGTACTTGGGTCGAAAGCGACGACAACGAGTCGGGGTTTGTCGGCGACGAGATGAAATCGGGTTTCAAACTTGGAAAAGAAGAAGAGAGAGAGAAAGAAATGAAGGGGGTCTGGGTTTGAGGAGGTGTCGACTGGAGATAGGGTTTGGGTCGTGTTCATCGGCGGGGAGCTCGGTGATTGGTAGAGATTTTACGATCAAAAACTGTAATTACCGCAATCAGAAACGGCGTCGCTTCGCAGCTAGCCGGTGAGTGCGGGTCGATCCACAGAGACGGGTAAATTCCTTTTATGTGTTTTAACGAGTTGATTCTATTTGTCGTTTTGGTTTTATAAAAATCTAGATCTAAAACTTAATTAATCTAATTTAAATTCTTGCTAGGGTTAGGCTTAGAGGAAGTTTTGGAGATTGATGTTTCCTTCACCGCTTTCAATGCCGTATTATAGATCCATTAGGTGTTATAGTAATTATCGATAAAGTGGATACGACTCTTTTGGGAAGATGTTTTCTTCCTCTAGATTCGTATCCTTCCTTTATCGTTAATTACCCTAACCCCCATGGAAAACGCGCGCAACCGGCCCTTTATACTGCGGTTCACCGTTACCTCGAGGGGTAGGGTGCCGCAGGGAGCGGTTGTGCGCGCATGCATGGAGTTCTTAATGGGTTAATTTAATATGGCATTGAAAGGGGTGAGAGATCTCATCTCTCAACCCTTTCCCTAAGGCTAACCCTAACAAGCGAGGAGACTACTCGCTCATTAGGGGATGAGAAGACATTATAATTAAAAGAATAAAATACTTACTAATGGTGATGGCTCCCTCCAAGCGATAAAGAACAGATCTGAATGTCACTTCCAGAATTTCTGAATTTTATTTATTGAAAAGAGGCATACAATTTTTAGATCTAAGATTACAATTTATAGGAAAATAGGAAACCTAGGGTTACAGACTCTCGCACATGCAAAATTACAGATTTGCCCACATAAAATCCTCACATCTGCACTGACGCGCCGCCTCAGAAAAACTCCACCGACACGTGTATTAGATGGTCGCGGATCCGCGGCATTGGTAGGCTTGGGCCGCGGATCCGCGGCCCTTTAGTGGTCTTGGGCCATGAAACTTCAGGTCTTTATTCAGGGCTTCTTGGGCTTTGTCTTTTTATATTTCTTTCCTCTGTTGGACTTCTGAATCTTCTCCAGATTTTCAGTGAAGATTTATATTGGTCTTTTAACCGTTTCACTTTGACTTGCGTTGTCTTGTACCCATATGAACTGGGCTTGACTGAGATCCGTCTAATTGTTGGTCAAAAGTCCCTTTTTCTGTTGTTTTGTGTCTTTTTCACTGTATTCGCATCCAAGCCCTGTATCCTGTAACATGTAACAAAAGTGCGTCAAGAGTACCTGTTTATTTATAAAACGGATAAGAATAGGGGAATGATAAATGCAATATTATGGTCTGAACACTCGGGTGGCCACCGTGGTCGGCTCTGGCGAAGCATGACAGAGAACAGAGAAGAAGAAGGAGAAGAAGAAGATGTTGCTGGTGTGGGTGGTGTGGGTGGTGCTCTGGTGCTGGCATGAAGGAGGAGGAGATGACTGGGATGGTGACGACGGCAATTGGGTTCAGGTGTCGGCGACAGAAAAAGTGAATGGAGTGAGTTCTGAGTTGTGGTGGTTGGGGTTGGAGATCCGGTGAGATCATGAGAAAGGGAGGAGGTGGCGATGAGGAAGAAGAGGAAATGACAGAGTGGTGACGACGACGATGAGGGGACGGCGACGAGGTGAAGGGCTCGTGTGAGAACAAGGGAGGAAAAAGAAAGAGAACGAGACATGGGGGGAGAGAGTTTTAGTAATAATAAAATATAATAGTTATATTAATATATATATATATATATAATATAGTATATATATAATATTAGGGTAACTGGATAATAATAAATGCTACCAAACTTTTACTCGAATCTTTCTTAAAAAATATATTTTTTGAGAATAATACTTGTACGTAAAATCTTAAACCATAATATGATAATCTAATGTAAAATATATATACCTCCAAATAAGATTTAAATAAATATATATAAAGATTAATAAATATTTTGTTATCTTATATTTTAGGATTTGCACATGATAGATAAGACCGAAATAAGATATGAGGTGATATACCATGCAATGCCAGTTAGCAAAAATATCATTTTTACATAACTTGTGGCTCTAAATAGATATATTAAGATTTAAACATATATAATGTATATATAGTACTAGATTCACATAGATACACTGTAGTAGTAAATATTAGATATAATCTTGTACCATATAGGGTTCTAAACATGCGGGTCGGGCCGGATAACGACTACTACAATTCGAATCACTCGCAACCCAAATAAATAAACAAAAGAATTATAAATAAAACTTAAAATACCAAGTTATACTGTATAAACGTACTAGGTTGTTACATTATACCCAACTACAAAATAATTTTGTCCTCGAAATTCACTGAACAGGAAAAGACAAGAAGATACGAATCTAAGGAAAAAGATGTGGAAACTTTTGTCGAATCTAGTTTTCACGTTCCCAAGTAGATTCTCCATGTGAACGATTTCCCCATGAAATGAATAGAGGGATTAATTTATTCTTGAGAATCTTTTCTCGTCGATCCACAATAGCCATTGGTCGTTTTTCATAGGTTAAATCTTCTCTTACTGTCAATTCCGAGTGATCAAGGATGCGCGTCTTATCTCGAACATACTTACGGAGTTGAGATACATGAAACAAGTCATGAACACCCACCAATGATGATGGTAAAGCCAATCGATAAGCTACCTCTCCAACATACTCGATGATATCGAAAGGCCTCATGAATCGAGGACTAAGCTTGCATCGACTACCAAATCGGATTACACCCCTAATCAGTGATATCTTCAAGAACACAAGATCATCTACAGCAAACTCCAAAGGCCTTCTTCCAGTATCATCCTAATTTTTCTGTCGATCTTATGCCACCTTCATATAATCACGAATCAAGTTAACTTTCTCCACAGTTTGCTCAAAGAGTTCCGGTCCCAACAATCTTCTTTCTCCAATATCGTCCCAGCAAACAAGCGAGCGACACTTACAACCGTACAATACTTCAAATGGAGTCATCTGCATAGTCGCCTGAAAACTGTTATTGTATGAAAACTCCACTAAATGCAAATGAACCTCCCACGAACCCTTGAAATCTAACATGCAAGCTCTCATTATATTTTCTAGAGTTTGAATCGTTCTCTCGGACTGTCTATCTGGCTGAGGATGGTAGGCCATACTAAATTTCCAGCGAGTTCCCAAATTTTTTTGTAGACTTCTCCAAAAGTGTGATAAAAACCAAGTGTCACGATCAGAAATGATACTAACTAGTACTCTATGCAATCTCACAATCTCCTGCATGTACTGCTCTGCCAAAACCTCCGTCGACTGACCAATTCAAAAGGGTATGAAATGTGTTGCCTTGGTCAATCGATCGATTATCACCCAAACTGCGTTATTGCCCTTTAGACTTCGTGGTAAAGCTGTCACGAAATCCATGGTTATATATTCTCACTTCTATTGAGGAATCGGAAGTGGTTCTAATAAACCAGCTACCCTTTGATATTCAGCCTTGACTTGCTAACATACCAAGCATCTCGATACGTAGCGAGCAATCTCTCTTTTCATGATTTCCACCAAAAATATTGTCGCAAATCTCTATACATCTTCGTGCTTTCTGAATGCACTGAAAATGCAGAATTATGAGCCTCTTTCATGACTTCTTCACGAACATCTCCTTTAGTCACACATAAACGGCTTCCATATCGTGACGAACCATCTTCATGAATCAACAAATCTGTTCGTATTCCCGCTTCCACTTATCCTCGAATTTCTGTAATCTAGAATCGTGCGACTGTGCTGCCTAAATACTATCGATCAAGGATAACAGTACTTGCAACTGCATCAACTGTCCCGAATAATCTGGTAGTGCGATCTCCAATTTGAACCTTTGTAGGTCAACTATAATCTCCCTCTATGCAGTCAACATCCGTATCGCTGGTAACCGACTTAAAGCATCCGGCACTACATTAACGTTTCCCGGATGATACTTTAGATCAAGATCGTAGTCAGCCATTAGCTCTAACCATCTCCCCTGCCTCATGTTGAGCTCTTTATATGTGAATACGTATTTTAGGCTCTTGTGATCGGTAAACACTTTAACTCTTTTGCCCAATAAGTAGTGTCTCCAAAATTTCAGCACAAAAATCACTGCTGCTAGCTCCAAGTCAGGAGTTGGATAGTTCTTCTCACGAGTCTTCAATTGCCTCGACGCATACACTATAACCTTCCCAAACTATATCAGAATACATCCCAAACCTTCCCCGATGCATCACTGCGAATAACTAGTCCTTCAGAACCATCTGGTACTGTCATACTAGAAGCGGTTGTCAATCTTTGCTTCAACACTTCAAAAAAAGACGCACACTCCTCAGTCCACACGAACGGTACCTCCTTACGTGTTAGCTTGGTCAATGGTTCTACTATCCTCCACAAACCTTCTATAATATCCAACAAGCCTAAGGAAATTTCTGATCTCCCCCACATTCTTTGGAATTGGCCAATCATGAACAGCCGCAATCTTTTCGAGGTCAACTACAATTCCATTTCTGGATACAACATAACCCAAGAACTTCACTTCTTCGAGCCAAAACTCGCACTTGCTCATCTTAATATATAACTTTTCTTGTCTCAACGTCTGCAGTGCGGTTCTCAAGTGTTCTTCATGCTCTTCTTTGCTCTTTGAATAGACTAGAATATCATCAATAAATACCACTATGAACTGATCCAGATATGGTGAGAAGATTCGGTTCATCAAGTCCATAAATATTGCTGGTGCGTTAGTAACTCCAAATGGCATCACTAAATCATAATGCCCATATCGAGTTTGAAACGCCGTCTTGCAAATGTTTCCTTCTTTCACCCGAACTTGATGATAACCTGATCGTAAATCCAAGTTCGAGAATACTCTCGTGCCACTGAGTTGATCGAATAGTTCACCGATGTGAGGGATTGGGTACTTATTCTTAATAGTCACCCGATTTAACTCTCGATAATCGATGCACATCCTCCGCGAGCCATCTTTCTTCTTGACTAGAAGAACTGAAGCTCCCCATGGTGAACCACTGCTGCGAATCCAGCCCTTCTCTAGTAGTTCGGTAACTTGTTTCTTTACCTCTTCCAGTTCTACCGGTGCCATCGGATAACAGGCCTTTGAAATTAGCACTGCTCCTGGAATAAGATCAATCGCAAACTTCATATCTCATTTTGGCAATAAACCCGAGATGTCCTCGAACACTTCCATGAAATCCCGAACCACTGCCGGCGCTTCTTCTTTGTTTACTTCCATCGACGAAAAAGAGGCACTTGTTGGTCTTGCCTTAAATTTGACTGGCCTGACAGATCTGCTACCTCCCAAGAATACGAACTCCAGATGTCCGGGAATTTGGAAAATCACCTTCTTCGCCCTGCAATCAATGTGAGCATGGAAAATGCCGAGAAAATCCATTCCCAAGACCGTATCGCAGCTGCCAGTATCAATCACCAAGAAATATGTGAATAACTTCCGTCCACAAATAACAATCGAGCAACCCTTGCACTCACTACTAGATATAATTCACCCATTTCCAGTGTGTATGTACCAAGAACTAGATAGAGCCGTGTGTGGGACAGAGTGTGCACTAATAAACTTGGATAACATAAAGCAATAGGATGCACCTAAATCGAATAATACCAATGTGGGAAAATTATAAACAAGTAGGATACCTGAAACAATATCGTATGAAGCCTTGGCCTTCTCGGCCGTCAAGGTGAAGGCCTATCCTTGATTAGGCCTCTGAGTAATCTGCTTCTGCCCATAAGTCTACTCCTGCGGTGGTTTTTGAACACCGTTTCTCAAACGTAGCTTCGAAGGACACATACTAATGGTATGGTCAGCTGATCCACAAACTAAGCAAAGTCCGAGCCTCTTTCGACACTCTCTCTGCGTGTGACCGGGTAGACGACAGAAGTAATAAATCGCAACCTTTTTCTGTTCTGATACAAAAGGCTTCTTCATAGGTAATGTCTTTCGTTTGTTTACCGGAATGCCTCTACATACAGGTGCTCTGGTTGGTGTACATGCAGTCTTTCGTACTACAATCTTTTGCTGTAGATTACCCTTTACCTTCACCGATAAACTCTGTTGTTCCTTAGCCGCCTTGAGAACTTGGGAGAATATGGTCAATTCCGACGATATGATGTGTTTCTGAATCTCCACATCCAGGCTACGCATAAACCGCCTTGCCCTATCTACCTTATTGTCAACCAACGGTCCCGCAAAATGACTGAGTCGGGTCATTCAGCCGCATAAGTATCAACGGATCCGCTATTCTGCTTCAAGCTAATGAACTTCTTTTCTATTTCCTCCTAAGCAGATTACGGAAAGAACTTCTCCGGGAAACCTTGCAAAAAAGTCGCCCAGTTGATCGGCTTGGTCAAACGGGTCTCCTCGACAAGCCACCACTCGTGAGAGTAATCTACTAATTGGATGCGTACTACATTCACCCTTTTCTCATCTGCAATCTGCGTGGCAACAAGCAGGTTCTCTGTATCAATTAGCCACTACTGTGCTGGCAATGGCTTTTTTAATCCTGTAAATATGGACGAACCGAGCTTCCTGAAGTCTGCCACGGTGCCCTCATGCTGTGTTGGTCTGGGAGCTGCTACCCTCTCAGCTGTTGTGACAACAGTCTGCTGGACTGTCCTCAGACCCTCTTGAAAAGGTTCAGCTTGCCGCTGATTCAGCTCAGTTTGACACTTCTGGTTTTCCAACATACCACGTACAACTCCAAATAATGCGGCAGCGTCAACGTGCCTCTGGTATATCCGTAAATCTCTATCTTCCATGATGCTAAACCAAAAACACAGAAAGGGATTAGCAACGTAACATGATTCAATAAATAAGAAGTCAATAACCTATAGAATCAAGACTGGCAAGATGGTAGAGTGGCAGAATATGTTCATAATTCCGGGTTTTCTGGTTAGTGTATTGGGTCAAATACCCAACTACAAAAGAACCAAACCCGACTCATCCTAAATCCTATGTCTCTAATACCAACAGAACCTTGTCACGCCTCGTTTCCTAAAACAAGCAAATACGGTATATGACAAAACTAACCATACTACCTATGGCGAGGAAAAATCCTTCCATAGTCACATTACGGATGTCAATCAGAAATCAAGAACAGAAAAATAAAATCTAACACATGTCCATCTGCCACAATAGATAACAATCAAGAAATGTATAGCGGAAGCGAATAAAGATCCAATAAGGAAATAAAATCCAACGCACGTCCCTATGAAATCACAACGATAAACTTAAACTACGGAAATAAAAATAAACTAAACATCTCAAAACCAATCATCAAGCTCTTGCTCAGCTTACTTGTCAAAATACTATCGATCTTCCTACGACAAGATCAAAGGAACTGAGTCATGCAAAACCCAGACGTCAGTGCGTCATAAATATCAAATTAATAGTAATATTCAGAATAAGATGCGATGAAGAAAACATGAGTGTAAATAATAATCACAGGTGTAAAAACAGTAAGCTATAAGTATTCACGTGTATTCTGTGTTTCTAGGTTATCTATTCTACAAGTCTTTAAAATCAGTTAATAGAATCATCGATATAACTCAGTAGTATCCCATGCAAGCCCAGGACTACGGTCAAGACCCTCGGGGATGAATCCGAGATGTGCCGGTAAGCAGTAAAAACAGGGTATCATGTACAGACGAATGATGTCAGCATCATCATTCCGGGGCCCGAAACCCGTATCGACTGATCAGTCTCTAGAAAGCATCGAACTGTTGAGTTACACGTCGGGTTCCATTATTGATTTCCCTTTTTCCCCCAGGTTTCATGTTCAAGTCAGGTATTAACGATATCTACCTAATGCCAACATAGGATCAAGCAGATATAGGTCTTGTCTAATTAGACAACAAGTCACGTCCATCAAGACAACAAGTCAGGATTGTCGAAATTAGTAATAAACCAAGTAACAAGTCTAGTAATGTATCATGAACATACCAAGCAGTATGTTAATAGGATAAATACTTGACGGAAAACAGTAACCGGTTATCTAAATACTGTAGAAATAACTAAGACACATTATTTAAAATGTAAAATTAATTAATTAACTAATTTATATATATAAACCTGTGTGTAGTAATATTTACATATGCAACTAAATATACTGTTATATAGGTTAAGGATCACGAATTACAATGGAATTATATTGAAACTATAACGAACTAGCATGCAACAAGATAAACATGTTATTGGTAAAATACAGATTAATGCTATAATATTGTAAAATGATATTACTTGCTAAACAATATAATGCGTACACTTTAAATAATTGTATAAAAATTGGTATAGGTAAAATAGCATGTTGCAAGTTTAGGAACATGCCTCGATTAATATACTCACGACGAAATACGGATTTTCCGAACAACGGCGACGTTCGAAATCACGACGTATACATGACCTTGGCCACAAATGACTGTGTAATGCTCTAAGGTACTCGCTGGTGCTCTATGGAATTCCCAGAGGATGATACTTGGGTTGAAGGCGCCGGCGACGAGTCGGGGTTCGCCGGCGACGAGATGAAATCGGGTTTCGAACTTGGAGAAGAAGAAAAGAGAGAGAAAGAGATGAAGGGGGTCTGGGTTTGAGGAGGTGTCGACTGGAGATGGAGTATGGGTCGTGTTCATCGGCGGGAAACTAGGGTGGCGACGACGGTCGGCTCCAGAGAAGCACGACAGAGAACAAAAGAAGAAGAAGAAGATGTTTCCGGCGGTGATGGTATGGGTGGTGCTCTGGTGTTGGCGTGAAGGAGGAGGAGATGACTGGGATGGTGATGACGGCGAATGGGTTCAGGCATTAGTGACAAAAAAAAAGAACGGAGTGAGTTCTAGGTTGTGGTGGTCGGGGTTAGAGCTCCGATGAGGTCACGGGAAAGGGAGGAGGTGGAGACGAGAAAGAAGAGGAGATGATGGGATGGTGACGATGATGAGGAGGGGATAGCGACGAGGTGAAAGGCTCAGGTGAGAACGAGAGAGGAGAGAGAAAGAGAACGAGACGGGGGGAGAGAGAGTTTTATTAATAATAAAATATAATAGTTATATATATATATATAATATTAGGGTAACTAGATAATAACAAATGCTACCAAACTTTTACCCGAATCTTTCTAAAAATTATATTTTTTGAGAATAATACCTGTACGTAAAATCTTAAACCATAATATGATAATCTAATGTTAAATACATATACCCCCAAATAAGATTTAACTAAATATATATAAAGATTAATAAATATTTTGTTATCTTATATTTTAGGATTTACACATGATAGATAAGAGCGAATTAAGATATGAGGTGATATACCATGAAATGCCAGTTAGCAAAAATAACATTTATACATAACTTGTGGCTCTAAATAGATATATTAAGATTTAAACATATATAATGTAGATATATAGATTCACGTAGATACACTGTACTAGTAAATATTAGATATTGCCTTGCACCATATAAGGTTCTAAACATACGGTTCGAGCCGGATAACGACTACTACTATTCGAATCACTCGCAACCCAAATAAATAATCAAAAGAATTATAAGTAAAACTTAAAATACCAAGTTATACTGTATAAATGTACCAGGGTGTTATACTATCTGACTAGGAGTTATAAGTTAATTTTGTTCAATAAATGCAAGAAACAACTTGTAGCGTACTGGTTAAGACTCTCCACTGCTGTTCTTTAGCCTGCGTGTTCGAATCTCATCAGTCCTAATTATTTTTTATTATTTTTTCTTTTTAAATTTTCGGAAGTCCAAAAGTTCCACGTGTAATTCATGGAGAATCGAAAAGTTTCAAAAAAATCAAACGGGATAAATGAGGAGTTAACATAGATTAAAGCACATGGCATGAAATTCGAGACAGGTGGCACCCATCCAACTGCCCATTTTCTTGCTTTGGCCACTACCGGCAGTCTTAATGCCCCCAAATGCATCCGTGCTTTACCCGTGCACCTCTTCAACTCCTATCTACTCCACTTTATTGTTTGATTTCTCTGAATTTTACTAGAGACTCTTCAATTCCCCATCAACACTATTTTAAATATTTTTTAATTCACACGCCTTCATTTCTACACTATAAATACCACCTCACCCCCTTCTCTCACCTATTCGGAAAATTTCTCAAAAAATCTCTAAATTCCTAAGCTCAAGAAAGAGCTTAAGACTAGTCAAGTGGAGTTAGCGATCCAATTTCATTCCGTTGAAGACCGGAGCCATTTCCGACGCTACCCCAACGCCACGAAGACTTCACCTCGCTTTCTTCCTTTTTCCTCAATACTACATGTTCCCGCCAAAATTTTCAGCCAAGAGCTACTTGTTCCCTTGCGAAAAAGGGGGAGAATTCTCAAAAAAGTAGGCATCACGTGCTCACACGTGACCAGGCATCATGTGCAGACACGTGACCTTTTATGAGCAAAATTCTATCTGCGCCTGAAAGCCTAATTGGTGGGATCACGTGCCAACACGTGACCGGGCCTCATGTGCAGACACGTGACCTTTTATGATCAGAGTATATCCGCGCCTGAAAGCCTAATTGATGGGGTCACGTGCCAACACGTGATGGGTTCCCAAGCTCTCTGAAATAATAGAATTAAATTCTAATCAAATGCTTGATCAGTAGGATCACGCGTCAACACGTGATAGGCTCTTAAATGATCTGACCTGAAAGAAGGAAAACCCTAAATGGGGCATCACGTGCCCACACGCGACCAGGGGTCATGTGCCAATACGTGATGGGTTCCCGATCCCTCTGAACTAATAGAATTAAATTCTAATTAAAAAGAATTAAAAGCCTTAATTGGAAAAATATTTCCTTAGATCTTTCCAAACAAAAAATATTGCGCTCTGTAAAGTAGAGCACCGTTGGATTAAAAATCCAATGGTGATTAAAAATCACCAATTTATAGAAAAATTCTATACAAGGAAATATTTTCCTAAAATCTGCCAGGAACAACAAATAAAATATCTTTTGGATTAAAAATCTATTGGTGAATAAAATTCACCGAGTGATCTAAAAGATCATGTTGGTTACAAAATCAATCAAAATCTTTTAATGAAAGATTGACTAAACAAACTGATTCTTTTCTTTCTCCTATAAATAGGAGCCAAGAAGAGAAGAGAAGAAAAAAAAGAGAGGAGAGACAACAACAACAGAGAGAAAAAAAAGAAAAAAAGAAGATTGAGAATGAAACCCTAGATGAGAAAGGGAAAGAGATCATAAGCTCCACAAAACAAAAAGAGAATTTAATTCTCAAACTAAGAGTTTAACTCTTCTGAATAAGAACTTAGTTCTTCCTTTGGTTAAAGGTTTGCAGAAACAGATCTCCCCACAAGTTAGGAATTTAATTCTCATCGGGGAGATTCTTCCATGCAGATCTAAAACCTAAGAGAAGACCTTAGTTCAGAGAATTATATTCTCCCACAAAATACCTAGGAATTTAATTCCTCCAACAGAGACAGGATTTAACCCTTAAAACAAGAACTTAGTTCTTCTTCATGGTTGAAGATCTGCAGAAGCAGATCTCCTCATAAGTTGAGAATTTAATTCTCATCAGGGAGATTCTGCTATGCCGATCCAAAACTTAGAGGAAGAGTTGGGTTTAAAAAATTTAATTCTTCCACATACATAGGAATTTAATTCCTCTAAACAAAATTAGGATTTAACCCTACAAAAGAATTTAATTCTTAAACAAAGAACTTAAAACTCTCCATGCACGTAAAGAAGTCAGTATCCAACCTGATCACGTGGCAATACGTGACTCTCCCTTGAATGATCAGAAAAGAATAAATGAGATCGGGCCACGTGCTCCCACGTGACCCTTGAACAAACTTCTCAAAATAAAGGCAGAACAGGCTTTGGGCGCCTTCGCGTGTCCCCACGTGACCCCTTACAAACACCTCTTTAAAAAAGGAGAAGATGGAAAGAACTGAAGGATTAAAATCCAATGCATGGGTGCCCTCACGTGTCCCCACGTGACCCCGAGCAAATCCCTTTAATATCCAGTGCATGGATACCCATCATGTGCCCACACGTGATGGCCATGAAGACTAAAAAAGTGTATAACACTTATTTGAATATTCTGAGAATAAAATAAAGGAATCTTGGCCCAATCCTAGGGCGCCTCACGTGTCCTCACGTGAGCGTCTTATTTTTCTAGTGTTTAACACTATTTTGAGCATTTCATCCCTAGTGTTTAACACTATTTTAAATGCATCACGTTGGAACATGTGACCGCCAGATATGTGCTAGTGTTTAACATCATTTTCAAACCAGTCTTAGCCTAAATTGGCTAAATCTTCCAAAGGCAAGACTCTCCTTTTTGACTGAGCCTCAAGTACATCCTTATCTTCCAGGATTGATCATCTCATATGGTATATAAGTGCTCAGCACTCAATAAAAGACAAAATACGGTCAGAACCCAGACTCGTGCTTAGCACTGCTAAATAATAGATGGCTGAGCCCAGACAAATGTTCAACAGTCCCAACAAAGGTCCAACATTTCAAACCTAATTGGACTTAGCCCAAGTTGGCCATAAGTCCTCAATTCAGATTTAACTGAGCCCATGTGCTCATAATCTAATAAATTAATCTTAGTCCCAAATTGGACTATAGATTTCCCAATCAATATTGGTTCAAGGGTACATCTCTTCACTCCTTTGATATTTTTCGTTGTAATCCTTCAACGTCTTCAGAGAGGTGATGGGTCCCGATTACTAATCATTCCTTGGATTGTGGGGTCCTTAAGCCTATGGACTATGATGTCCTTAACCTTGGACTGTGGGATCCTTATACCCATGGACTATGATGTCCTTAACCTTGGACCGTAATGTCTTTAAACTAATTATGGACCGCAAAGTCCCTAAACTAAACAATAGAGCCCAAATGCTCTTTTGTTGGATCTAAATGATCCTGTTAAGTTGATCTTAGTCTAAAATTAGACTAACGCATCCTTAACCAACGATTAAGTCGATCTTAGTCTCGAATGAGACTAACGTATCATTAAACCCAACCCAAAACCCAATCTAAGAAAATACGGATTTAGACTAATCCACGCCCTACGGGCGACAACATAAATTAGTCTCCGTATACAATCTACGGGCAACCAAAAACAAAACAAACACAAACGACACGAAGTGACCATATGGAGAAGGAGAATATGGTTACCACGATGCAGTAGCGTAATTAACTGCAGGGGCTTACGTCTGCAGGGAAGAGCGTCCCCACAATCAAAAACCCCTCAACGAGGGGGAATCTGACGAAATCTGCTACATCGGCCGTATCCGTCTAAACCTTCGATATACGGTGCCATAAATCAACTTGGCATCTTCGGAGAGGTGGACGGATAACACCAAATAGCATCTGCCCTCGAAATTCAGGCAAGACGAACCTACGCGGTCTCGTCTCTGTGTTCGGAGGGGAACAGATTCTGGCATGCCCTGTGGGACTTCTTCCTCTTTCTACTCCACTCTTCGTGTGTCGTGTTTCGCGAACAAGTCGCGGTTTGACATGGTTGCCTTTGGATTTGAAGTACTAAGATTTGGTATCTTTCTCCGTGCAGAAAAAAAAGAAGAGCAATGGCTTTCAACTGCACAAGCTGCAACGACGGCAATAACTCTCACTTCATCCCTGTTGGAGGAGTGACATATGGGCCCCAAGCGGCCTCGCTATTCAAGATGCCAGTGGAGCAGGTAACTCAGGCCACCACTGGGCTATTCTTTGGGACCATACTCCCACCGATGAGCTTCAGCGCCCCTGTACCATCACAAGAAGCTCAGAAGAAGTCGGTCTTTGATCGACTCATAACTACTGCGGCCCCTCTCAACGGGTCGCCCAAACCAAGCGCCCCAGTCTTTAACAGATTGGACCGAAGCTCTAATGGGCCTGTGAAGATGTCCGGGATACCGGAAGGGGTTATCCCGAAGAGGATAGCCATCCCTACTCCTGAAGTCACCAAAACGGCTTCCCCTGCTAAGGAGTCGGTCTTTGCAAGACGGACTGTTTCGGCTCCCGCCCCAAATGAAGTCATCAAAACTGCTCCTCATGCGCGAAAGTCTGCTTTTGATAGGTTGGCCATCCCCACTCAACGGACGTCAGTTTTCAAGAGGCTGATACCAGCGAAACTTGACCAAAATAGGGGGTATGATGAGGCCACCCCCGTGATTGAACCAATACCATCTGCGAGACATGCTCGACGTCATCACTGGCGCCGAGTGAGGAAAGCTGGGGGCAGCTCTCCTTCTAGACTAACTCCGCCAGCTCCAACGGTGGAAGTTGATGCTGATGTTCCAACTGGGAACAGCTTTGAACTACTTAACAGGGTGCGCAGGAATTCGCCAATTGCCATGCTGAAAAAGTCTCCTCCACCTATGGAGAACATTAAAAAGGTGAAGCTGGAGCAGCCCCCTCAGTGGCTGTCCTCCAAAATTTACAAGGTTTGGCGTCAAGTCCAAGACTCGGTGATTGATCCAGATTATCCCCGCCGACAGAAAAAGATGAAAGTTCAGCGAGAAGAGGATCATCCTGTCAAGCCACAGAAGGTGACAGCTACTTGGGTGCCCACTGCAACCGCCCCCTCAACCTCGACCGCTCACAAGAGAAGAAAGCTGGAGAAAATCCCGGTGTCTGCGATGAATCGTAAGAACACTGAATCTAAACGCCCCAAGTCTGGGGGCATGGTGGTGCACACCATCTATATGGCATCCGGAAAAGAGGATAGCTGTATCTCCACAGGTCATCGACCGCTTACGCGATCAGTGACTAAGGCTCAGGAGCAACAACAACAAAGCTCAAAGAAATGCTAACAGCTATGGCCGCACTTACGGGACTAAAAGCGAGCCCGGAAACATCCTCGGAGCAGCGCCGTGAGCAGGAAACTGATGCTGAATTCCTTCGGAGAATGCTTGAGAAGAAGGACAAAGAGGCCGCGGAACAAGCAGCCAATATAAAATAAATGACCCTTCTATTCCAAGATATGGTGGGCATGATGATCCAGCCGGACCCTCCAGCCGAAGACCCTCCAGTAATAATTGAAGATGATAGAGGAGAGACATCAAACCCTCTGCCGGCTCTGTCAGCAGCCAAGGAGGAAACCATCTCAAAAGCCGCCCTGAATGATTACATCGCTCAGCAGATACGAGTTCATAAGGTGAATGAAGCGGCTGGGCAAATTGTTAAAACTGGATGACCCTATCCGGGTTGGTATGACCAAATAAAGTACCTTCCGGGATACACGATCCCTAAATTCCACGTATATAAGGGGACTGGAAATCCGCATCAGCATGTCGCTCAATTTAGGGCTCTGTACGGCAACACCGGAGGTGATGATAAGCTACTCCTTCGCCAATTCGTTGGCAGCTTGTCAGAGACGGCATTTGAGTGGTATTCCGAGCTCCCGAATGACTCCGTTAAGACGTTTGCAGAGATGGAGCTGCTATTCACCCAACGTTTTGCGAGCGCTAGCGAACGTACCCCAATCACAGCATTAATCAATGCCAGGATAAAGCCAGGAGAGACATGGGTGGAGTATGCGATACGGTGGCGGAATTTGTGGTCGAAATGCGAGCAGGGCATTGAAGAAGCGCATGCGGTAGGCATGTTCGTGGGTACTCTCGACCCTCAGGCGACCATTTCATAATTCATGATGTTTTTCAAGCCGACCACTTTCCAGGCCTTGATTGACAAACTAGCCTAAGTGGACCAGATGGGTCATAGACCTTCCTCTTCGAAGTCGGAGCCTCAAAGAGAAAAAGGGAAAGGGAAAGCGACCTTCGTCACCAACGCTCAACAACAACCGAGTGGCCCAAGACCGGTTGTTCGCCAAAGCAACAAGCGGCAATCCCTCGATAAGAAATTGAGACGTCCTTACTCGTTTCCCCGTGATAAAACAAGGAGACTGTTCGAACTAGTAGTGCGCAACGGGCTCATCATTCTACCGGAGCCGAGACACCCACTACAACTGAACGATGTCAATGATCCTAATTACTGCCCCTACCACCGAGTATTGGGCCATCCGATCGAAGATTGCTCCGTCTTCAAAAATTGAGTTGAAGACCAGTATCAACAGGGTAAGTTCGCGCTATCCGAAAATTGGAAGATGAACCCGCCACAACCACATGCTCCGAAAAATATGGACACGCCGTGGGCATCATGCTCTTTTATAGAGGAAGCTCTATGGGAAGTCGTTCTCTCAACAAAAACTAAAAGAACGCTGAAAGATCTTCAAATATGTCCGGCGATCAGGTGGAATAGCCCGCTAGAGCCGGAGATCATCGAGGGGATGCTGAAACCACGCCCAACATTGGGAGTTAATAGCGATGGGCAAAACACCCAAGCCCATCCGTCAAAATCTTCAAAGAAAAAGAAGAAGACCAAAAAGCCCGTGCAGTTTGATGCGCACGGATCTGCAAAAGCATATTGACGCGCTGGAGGAATATAACCAGAAGACGCAGACCTCGGTCACACTCCAAGAATTTCTCAACAATATCCTTGAGAGCGGAGATAACGACAATAACGATGGGGATGACTCGTCAGAAGAATCTGAGAACTATGTGGCAAGTTGCCACATGATCTCTCATTTGGCGTTAACTAACGAAGAAGCTCACTCGGCAATAGAAGACAGCATAAAAGAGCTGGGGGCAGGATCGAAGCCAAAACCCTTGGAACCGTCTGACGAGATGATCGACTTGCTACAGAACAAAGCCCGTCAGAAAAGAAAAGCTAATCGAGAGCGCGAACTGGCTATATTAGAAAAAGCCAAACGCCGACGACTGAATGAAAAGGTCAAGGCACCCCAACCGGATCGAAGCATCCCTATCGCCAGCAAAAACAAGGTTAAAGTAAGGAAACGATTCGCTAGGGCCCTGTCAACAGGAATGAAGTTGCCCTCTTTCAGAGGAAATTCTTCTGGCAGTATACGTCTTGATGAAGCGGACATACATCCTAACTTCTGCTTGTACCATCAGAGGGTTGCACACCCTACCGAGGAGTGCATAGCCTTTAAAAACTGGTGGCAGGAATATGTTGCCCACTGAAAACACGTTCAACGAGTGAAGCGCAAGGCTCATCGGGAACAGAAAAGCACGACAGATGAGCGCAAAAGAGATGCTGACAATTGTCACATAGTCGACACCAAGGGATCGCAAGTTATCACCTTTGGAATCAACTCTGACGAAGAAATCGCCCTTGATTTGTCTCAAAAACTATCTATTACCGCAATCAAGAACGGCGTCGCTTGTAGCTAGCCGGTGAGTACGGGTCGGTCCACAGGGATGTTGTGAATCTCCTAATCGCTCAAACGAGTTAATTCCGATTGATTATTAAATCTAAGATCTAAATCTATCTATACTGAGATTATCTAGATCTAAATCTTGCTAGGGTTAGGTTTAGGAATGGTTTGGAAATGTAAATAAATCTCAACGCTTTCTATACCCAAATGAAGATCTATGAGGAGTTATGGTAATTATCAATAAAGGGGATTAGATCCATCCGGGAAGGTATTCCTTCCTCTAGGTTCTTGTCCTTCCTTTAGAGATCCTTACCCTAACCTCCATGGAAAACGCGCGCAACTGGGCCTTTACACTACGGTATCACCGCTACTTCGAGGGATAGGGTGCCGTAGGGCGCGGTGTGTGCGTGTATGCATGGAGTCCTATTGAAAATATATTATGGGCAAGAAAGGGATGAGAGATCTCATCTCTCAAAAGCCTTCCCCAAAGCTAACCCTAACAAGTGAGGAGACTACTCGCTCATTAGGGAATTTAAAAACATTTATCTAGGGCAAAGAATGAAAGATTACCTAAGGAAAGAATTTAAATTAGCTACTTACTTTACAGATGGCTCTCTCCAAAGATCAACGCAGGGTTGTCAGATCTGAATTCATGAATTGAAAAGAGGCATCGATGCTCTCCAAAAGAAATCTGAATTTTATTCATAGAAAGAGGCATATGGAGGCATAGGAAATTACAATGATTTGGGTTCTATTTATAGGATATAGAAACCCTAGGTTTACATTTGATTCGCACGTCTGCAATTACAAATTTGCCCTTAGGAAATCTTTTCTGCGCTGCCAAAAGAACTTGGTAAAAAAAATTCACGAAGCCCGGGCACAAGATGGCCGCGGAACCGTGGCATGGGTAGGCTTGGGCCACGGTTCCGCGGCCCATTAGTTAGCTTGAATGGTGAAACTTTCAGGTCCTGTTCTGGGCTTTCTGGGCTTTAATATTCTGTGGTTCTTTCTCAATTGGGCTTCTAGGTTGGTTCCAGATCTCCAGTGAACACTTTGCAGTGGACTTTTAACCATTCGCTTTGTAATCTTGGACCTTGCGTTGCCTTGTTAATTGTGAACTGTTCTTCGTCTAGGCTTGACTAAGATCCTTCTATTTGTTGGTCAAAAGTCCCTCTATTGTATCGTCTTTTGTCTTTTTCACTGTTTTCGCTCCAAGAACCTGTAACCTGTAATATGTAGCAGACATGCGTCAAAAACACCTGTTTATTTATAAAACGAATAAGAATGGGGAATATAATAATGCAATATTATGGTATGAACAAATACCCCCAAACTTATCTTTTGCTCGTCCTCGAGCAAACTTATTTTTTATTCTTTACAAAAACCTAACCGCACTTTCTCAGGGAAACGCGATTGCACTGAGCACGTGCAACAAGCCGTTAAACCTCTAGGTGTCTCTAGTAGGAGGAGTGTTGTCTCCTGAGGGTTTTTAGCGGATTACACCCACAAAATCCTATCAATTTGGCTTTTCGACTTTAATTCTCCAATTAGGTTTTCTAACAAGGAATTCTATTATCTTCGACTCGTAAATTATCCACCCATATTCTTCACACTTCCTCATCATTTAACTTAAGATTATATATGTTCTATAGACTTACTTAGCTTTCGGTATTTCTTAAGTTTTCCTTCTAGGGTTCCATCTCCACTTAGGAATTTCTATCAATTCTACTAAAGATACAAGTTCTATTCTTCATCCCTCTCTCTTATCTAAATCCCAATCACATACCCCTACGTGTGTGTATGAATCATCCCTACACTTGGAAATTCAAATCAAGCAATCATACTCTTGTCCGTTGTCCAAAGCACTTATTAATTGAATTTTTGCTTACACATCCTTCATGCGACCGTTAATACTTCTTGAGGTACCAACGACCGATTACAAAATGCGTTTGCACATTAAAGTGTAATTCCTAGTTTTGTAACACTCAAGGCTTTAGCAGTGACTCCCAAACCAGTTGGTCTAAGGCACTAGGTGATGAAGCACCCTCGCTAAATTTTTGCAGCCTTAAGTAATCACAAAAACCAGTGTTCATTTTTTTTCTTTATTCACTCTTTTTTTTTCTTTTATTTTCATTGTACCAAGGACTTTAGACAAGAGCATTTCAAGGTCTCTTCTACTATTTCAAGTTTCAAGGTGCGTGATTGTGCAAATTGTAGGATATACATTTTCAGAATCTAGACTTAAGGTAGGAACTATTTTTCAAACTTATACTCTAATAAGAACATCAATACTTTTCCTTCGTTTCGACTTAGCCCAAAAAGTGAACCTAAAATTTGCCTATTTCTAAATAAACTACAAAGGTATATACTATCTACCGTTAAACTTTAAGGAAGGTTATTTTTAGGGTTTTTAATTTACTAAGTCTAAGATCTAGTTGTTCCTAGCTAGTTAGCCTATCTGTCAAACTCAAGTCAAATATGCCAAAATTGAATACAATAATTTTTATAATTTTTGAAAATTTTCAATTTTTATGGATTTTCAAATAAGTATGCAAATGCAAAAATATACACATGAATGCAAAGGAAGAAGACATACCGAGCATACCCCCAAACTTGAACTTGACAGTCAACAAAGCGGAGCCACGGCAAAGTCCTAGTTCCAAGACTCTATGGTTCACAGACAACCTAGAGTCAACCAATGACCTCCCCGCCGGATCAACGCTCCGTCTCGGAAACAAGTCAACCAACCCCAGGGAAATCAGCGTCCTTGGTAAAAAACCTCGATTCAGGGAAATCAGTATCCTTGACGAGAGCATCTCGATTCGTGTCGACCCGCAGAGAAATCAGTGTCTGTGCAGGAATACCTTGACTCGTCTCAACCCCGGGGAAATCAGTGTCCTTGGCAAAACCTCGATTCAGGGAAATCAACGTTCTTGACGAGAGCACTTTGATTCGCATCGACCTACAGAGAAATCAGTGTCTTTGCAGGAATACCTCGATTCGTCTCAAACCCAGGGAAATCAGTGTCCTTGGCAAAACCTCGATTTAGGGAAATCAGCGTCCTTAACGAGAGCACCTTGATTCACGTCGACCCGCAGAGAAATCAATGTCTTTGCAGGAATACCTCGATTCGTTTCAACCCCAGGGAAATCAGTGTCCTTGGCAAAACCTCGATTCAGGGAAATCAGCGTCCTTGATGAGAGCAGATCGATTCGCGTCGACCCGCAGAGAAATCAGTGTTTTTGCAGGAATACCTCGATTCGTCTCAACCCCAGGGAAATTAGTGTCCCTGGCAAAACCTCGACCCAGGGAAATCAGCGTCCTTGGCTCAACATCTCGATTCAGGGAAATCAGCGTCCTTGACGAGAGCATCTCGATTCGCGTCGACCCGCAGAGAAATCAGCGTCTTTGAAGGAATACCTTGATTCGTCTTAACTCCGAGGAAATCAGTGTCCTTGGCAACATCTCGGTTCAGGGAAATCAGTGCCCTTGACGAGAGCATCTTGATTCGCGTCGATCCGTAGAGAAATCAGCGTCTTTGTAGGAATACCTCGATTCGTCTCAACTCCTGGGAAATCAGTGTCCTTGGCTCAACATCTTGATTCAGGGAAATCAACGTCCTTGACGAGAGCATCTCGATTCGCGTCGACCCGTAGAGAAATCAGCGTCTTTGCAGGAATATCTCGATTCGTCTCAACTCCTGGGAAATCGGTGTCCTTGGCTCAACATCTCGATTCAGGGAAATCATCATCCTTGACGAGAGCATCTCGATTCGCGTCGACCCGCAGAGAAATCAGCGTCTTTGCAGGAATACCTTGATTCGTCTCAACCCCCAGGGAGATCAGCGTCCTTGGCAAATACCTTGATTCAGGGAAAGCAGCGTCCTTGACGAGAACATCTCGATTCATGCCGACCCGCAGAGAAATTAGTGTCTCTGCAGGAATATACGACGTCAGCAAAACGGAGCCATGGCAGATTCCCTAGTTCCAAGTCTCGACGGCCAAGTTTACAGCCTGGAGACCCACAACAGCGTTCCTCCACATTCCAGCAGGATTCAGACGCGACAATCAACTTTGGAGCCATGGCAAAGTCCCTGTTCCAAACCTCGACGGTTCACAGACAGCCGAGAGAGCAAATCCTGGTCCCGTAGAACACGGCTAATATCAATTCTGACCCCGTGGGAAACGCCCAGAGCAAATCCTGGTCCCGTGGAACATGGCTAACGTCGATCTTGACCCCGTAGGAAACACCCAGAGCATATCCTGGTCACGTAGAACACGGCTAATGTCAATCCTGACCCCGTGGGAAACGCCCAGAGAAAATCCTGACTCCGTGAAATGCGGATAAAGTCAACCCCCTGACCCCGTGAAAAGCGGATAAGGTCAACCCCTGACTCCGTGAAATGCGGATAAAGTCAACCCTCGACTTCCTCGTCCAAGCAATTCTTTGATTCGGGAGCAAGTGAACTCATCAATCACTTACGGGTCCTCTCGACTTGTAAGGAAGAAAACTCTCTTGTGAGATCCTAACGACTCTCAACAGAAAATACACTTAGGAATCCTCACGATTCTTAAGGAGAAATGACACTTACGAGATCCTTTCGACTCGTAGGGAGAAAAGTCTTTATGAGACCCTCACGGCTCATAAAGTTGGAAAGCCTTAGGCGATAGATCTGAACCTGTCCCCTAAGCCATCGCTACCTTACAAAGAGTCCAAGATGGACAGCTACCTACTATCTATGGGCTACACTTGCCAAAGCTACATGCCACTGAAATGGAGAAGTTACTCATGAGCATATAAACTACTTCACGCCAGAGTAAGACATAAAGAAATAGAAGGGTGCGGTTCATGGGGCTGAGGGTTTGGAACTATATCCCTTAAGAGTCGAGATTTGAGTCAATGATAAATGACGATGCTTGTGTCCGCTCGTTATCTTCTCAGATCAAGATTCTGAAACTTATATACTAACCGAAAAATGGTCATACGTTATGAATTACTTTGCACTACTTCACCCACGTACATGCTTACGTGGGCAAAGTAGTTAGGGTCATTTTTTCCCGCCAAAATTTTCGGCCAAGAGCTACTTGTTCCCTTGCGAAAAGGGGGAGAATTCTTAAAAAAGCATGCATCACATGCTCACACGTGACCAGGCCTCATGTGCAGACATGTGACCTTTTATGAGCAAAAGTCTACCTGCGCCTGAAAGCCTAATTAGTGGGGTCACATGCCAACACGTGACCGGGCCTCACATGCAGACACGTGACCTTTTATGATCAGAGTATATCCGCGCCTGAAAGCCTAATTGATGGGATCACGTGCCAACACGTGATAGGTTCCCAAGCTCTCTGAAATAATAGAATTAAATTCTAATTAAATGCTTCATCAGTAGGTTCACGTGCCAACACGTGATAGGCTCTTAAATCATCTGGCTGAAAGAAGGAAAACCCTAAATAGGGCATCACGTTCCCACACGTGACCAGGGGTCACGTGCCAACATGTGATGGGTTCCTGATCCCTCTGAACCAATAGAATTAAATTCTATTTAAAAGGAATTAAAAGCCTTAATTGGAAAAATATTTTCCTAGATCTTTCCAAACAAAAAAGATTGCGCTCTGTAAAGTGGAGCACCGTTGGATTAAAAATCCAATGGTGATTAAAAATCACCAATTTATAGAAAGATTCTATACAAGGAAATATTTTCCTAAAATCTTCCAGGAACAACAAATAAAATATCTTTTGGATTAAAAATCCAATAGTGAATAAAATTCACCAAGTGATCTAAAAGATCATGTTGGCTACAAAATCAATCAAAATTTTTCAATGAAAGATTGACTAAACAAACTGATTCTTTTCTTTCTTCTATAAATAGGAGCCAAGAAGAGAAGAGAAGAAAAAAAAGAGAGGAGAGACAACAACAACAGAGAGAGAGAAAAGAAGAGAATTTAATTCTCCAGAGAGAAAAGAAGATTTCCTCAGAAGAGAAAGAAACCCTAGGTGAGAAAGGGAAAAAGATCATAAGCTCCACAAAACAAAAAGAGAATTTAATTCTCAAACTAAGAGTTTAACTCTTCTGAATAAGAACTTAGTTCTTCCTTTGGTTGAAGGTCTGCAGAAGAAGATCTCCCCACAAGTTGAGAATTTAATTCTCATCAGGAAGATTCTGCCATGCAGATCTAAAACCTAAGAGAAGAGCTAAGTTCAGAGAATTATATTCTCCCACAAAGTACCTAGGAATTTAATTCCTACAACAGAGATAGGGTTTAACCCTTAAAGCAAAAACTTAGTTCTTCTTCATGGTTGAAGATCTGCAGAAGCAGATCTCCCCATAAGTTGAGTATTTAATTCTCATCAAGGAGATTCTGCTATGCGGATCCAAAACTTAGAGGGAGAGTTGGGTTTAAAGAATTTAATTCTTCCACATACATAGGAATTTAATTCCTCTAAACAAAATTAAGGTTTAACCCTACAAAAGAATTTAATTCTTAAACAAGGGACTTAAAACTCTCCATGCACGTAAAGAAGTCAGTATCCAACCTGATCATGTGGCAACACGTGACCCTCCCTTGAATGATCAGAAAAGAATAAATGAGATCGGGTCACGTGCTCCCACGTGACCCTTGAACAAACTTCTCAAAATAAAGGCAGAACAGACTTTGGGCGCCCTCACGTGTCTCCACGTGACCCCAGACAAACACCTCTTTAAAAAAGGAGAAGATGGAAAGAAGTGAAAGATTAAAATCCAATGCATGGGTGCCCTCACATGTCCCCACGTGACCCCGAGCAAATCCCTTTAATATCCAGTGCATGGATACCCATCACGTGCCCACACGTGATGGCCATGAAGACTAAAAAAGTGTTTAACGCTTATTTGAATATTCTGAGAATAAAATAAAGGAATCTTGGCCCAATCCTAGGGCGCCTCACGTGTCCTCATGTGAGCGTCTCATTTTCTAGTGTTTGACACTATTTTGAGCATTTCATCCCGAGTGTTTAACACTATTTTAAATGCATCACGTGGGAACACGTGACTGCCAGATATGTGATAGTGTTTAACACTATTTTCAAACCAGTCTTAGCCTAAATTGGCTAAATCTTCCAAAGGCAAGACTCCCCTTTTTGAGTGAGCCTCAAGTACATCCTTGTCTTCCAGGATTGATCATCTCATATGGTATATAAGTGCTCAGCACTCAATAAAAGACAAAATAAGGTTAGAACCCGAAAGTGCGGAACATGACCGGCACTTAAACTATGAACGTCTCGAGGCGTACGTAATCTAAGTAAGCCGAAACCCAGAAATCCAAACCAAGAAGAGTACTAGAGTGAAGGAAAAACCAATTTAAATCAATTAGTTTCAACATATGCCGAAATGTGCATTTTTAAAATCACAAGTCTTTTCTAAAAATTTCGGCAGAGTTTCCTTTGTAAAAACTGACCCCAAACGGGTACAAAACCTGATAAAGCATATATAATGAAAAATGCATCGCCAAGCGGGAGCTAGCTCTTCGTCAATCGACGGTCACAACCACGCAAGCAATATAATATACAACGCCGAAAGGCAAGGATTACAACAGAAAAGGAAACTCAAAACAGCATGAAATCCAAAGAAATACAACGCGCGACTTTAAGGTCGAAAGAATAATATCACTGGTCTCTATCTGAAATAAATACATATTTGGTTGATGGAACTTCTAGATACAACTGAATAATAATATACAAAATATACTGATGGTCACGATACAAGTGAACCCACCTACTAGCAAATCACCCGGAAATGGAAGTAATGCCAGCAAAGCCATAATGAAACCTGTACGGCAAAACCTGCAAGAAAATGTGGCACAACGGGGGTGAGTTGCCAACTCGTGAGTAGAAAACATTTACGAACAGAAATCGCATGAACAACGCTATCCTAGGTCATACGATCATAATATATATCCTCAAATATATATAAGATGCAGCCTATAATAATGGCTAGGGTAAATATCTAACCCAAGTGTAATCCCATATACCCGTGTCAGTGCCTCGGGTAGCAATATATCATATGGATGAGGTATGAATGCATGAAAACAGAATACATGTAAATGAAGAAACTGCTTTCATAACTCAGTGAGATTTCTGTATTTTTTTTTAAAACGAGGTATCATAAATGAAATCAGCATTAATAGTGTCTAGCATCGACACAAAACATAAATCCCAATATCTCAGGCTCTGGCTATCCGGACTGACCTGGATCATCAAATCTCAGTATCTCAATATCTCAAAATCTCAATGTCTCAATTTCACTATCTAGGGCGCCGTCAGTCCAGACCGGCCCCTACCATCAATCTCAAGACCATGACGGTATCCTCCGGATATCCGACGCGTCGGGTAAAATCACCGGTAGGTAGTCTTCCCCTGCCAGGCTCATCGTCTACTACTCGAGCTTCTTGCCCCGGGGTACCTTACCGAGTCCACCATGTACCCGAAACGGTTCATCCAACTCCTCGAATCGGGTCTCGAAATCCATCAGCAAACTCATGGTGGACGACTCATACATCATGGGAAAACCGCACTTTTCATTTTAAAAGAGAGAGAAAAGAAGTTTATAAATGTTTTTGCGGTTTTCCCCCAAATCTAGGAAATCTCATGAAAATCTGAATCCAAATCATCAATAGCATGTAAACAGTGAATATAGGCATAAAGATCCATGAATGCGGCATAACAGTGAATAATAACATGCATGAAGTAGTAAGTAGTAACTACAATGTCTAAACTAGCATGTAAGGCAAGTACACTAATATCATGTCTAAACTATTAGCTAACAAACTATGTCAATGAAATGGTATTTTCTAAAGTGTACGTGACATAGCAATTACCGATGAAGATGTGTGTGAGCCGGCAAGTAAGTGTACGTGGAACATACGCATTATCGGTAATGGTGCTGGTGGCCTAACAGTATGTTATCAATAATGGAATATGAATCATAATATAAGTATGCGATGCGGAGCGAACAGCAATAATGAGCGGGAGCTGAATACTAGACACAACGATAACTAATCTGCATTTAATATAAATATAAATCATACAGTAGTGCCTTTTGAAATAATACGAATCACGGTGTTTTGAAAATAAGAGCTACGGTGTTTTTAAGAAAAGATACGTTCTTTGAAATATCCGTAGAATCCCTTGACCTGTCTTTTTAAATACCCACGATTCGTTAGTTTTTGAAATAGGTTGGAAACGAATCTAGTCTAACAACTACACTAAACTATAGGGCTAAGCTAACAGGCTAACTGAAGATAAGGAAACCGCCTAACATCTGAGTCGATATATATATATATATATATATATATATATATATATATATATATATATATATTAGTCGGTGATCCCGCCTCGATAATATCACATCCGATACCATATCTATAATTAGATATTCCCAAGTCAAGAGTGCAGATCAAATATCAATATATAGCTCGTATGTAAATCCGTCGTACGGCATCCCAAATCTGGGTACGGGTCAGTATCACATTCATCACATTATTCATCTGGTATCCTCTTTATCAAAGATCATAATCCGGCGTACTGATCTACGTCTAGTACAATACTAATACCACCTAAGTATGCATGCACGTGTGTGAAACACTACGTCAAAGGACCTGCTACAACGTCGTGTCGTATCTCAAATACGAATCCTGCCAAATCACCGATCTCACGGCCTCAAATCAAATCTCATCGACTCATCTCAAATCCCAAATACTATCCTCAAATCCAGTATATGAACACATAGTCCCATACCCATGTGAACACATAATTATATATTCCCATATACGCACATATGAAAGAAGAATGTATGCAAGTATGGGTGTGTGTATGTGTGGTGCTACCACTACTCTAGGGTTTCGCAACACTAAACCAATCCAATCACACCTAGAATCCATCTTTATCATCAATAATCTCAACCCACATATAAAATCTATATGTGTGTATACGTATACATCACCACGAACTGCGGGGGTGCTATACGCCATCCACCTGACTTCTCCCCGTAGATATAAATCTACTCACCTTGCTTCTTGTGTGCCGATGCCGATGTCGCCATCTTCATCTTCATCGCCTCAACATCACGTAGGGTACCTACAAGTATATCACAAATGCTAAAGCACATGAAAATCACATCGGAAAAACCAAAACGGCATACGCTACGCCCATAGGTAAAAAACCTATAGTCTCGCGTGCAAACACGATCAATAACCATTTGCCGTTGACGTTCAAACGCCACCCGACAGAAACGAATCACCAAATACCAAAATCCATGCTAAAATGAGTCGTAAAACATGAGCCAACACATGAAAATCATCCCAGATTCTATCCTAGATGGAATCAGCCAAAATTGCATATGCCATGGGTCAAGTTTACTGGAGATAGGGCCCTACACCAAAAACAAAGGGGTTCCAACCTGCTCTGACCGCAATTTGCGGCCAGAAGGAATTTATTGGCGGCCTGGGGAAGGAGATAGGGGCTAGGGTTTTGTGTGGTGGTTCCTAGTTGCCTGCACACCTCTATGTCAAACCAAAATTATTCTCAGGTGGCTCGGGTGACAGCAGATCTCGAAAAACACTCTCAGATTTACAGTTTTTCCCGATATCGATTCACTAAATCCGTATTCTAGGTTTTAATTCAGGTTTGGGTCCAAAATAACATCACAACAGGGGTTCTAAGGTCACAACAAGCCTCAATTTCACTTTTGATTTCAGATCAAACCCTAAATCCTAACTTGAAATTTCCAAAGTCCTCAAAACGACACAATATCGACATGAAACAAGTGTAGATGCATAATGAATCGACATACTATGCTAAGGGTGCAGAATTTATCTCCTTTGGCAACTCAAGAAAATTCTTGAGTTGCTCAAAGTCCTCAAAACCATCTCTTTCTTAGTCCAATATGTAGCTAGTGAGCTTGGGAGCAATTTTTGTGAAATGGGAATAGGGTTTTGGGGTTGTATTTATGGTGGATCTAGGCTTGAAGAGGGAGGAGCATGAGCAGCAGCAGCTCAAAGGAAGGGGAGAGAGAAATGAGATGATGAAATGATGGGGGATGGTTCAAAAAAGAAGGGTTGACCTACACCTTTCTCTCTCATCATCATACTTTACTTTTTCTTTTTCTTTTCTTTTCCTTCTCACACAATGGTAACCCTAGGCAACCATACACCCACAATATGCAAGAAAATGTAATAAGTATGGAAAAATGGTATGTGCACATTTTTGCACAAAAATGCTAAAAACCCGATTAGCGATTTTTTAATCGCGATTAGCACTAAAATAGCATATAATTAACCATAAAAACTTTAAAATGGCAAAATCCCATAAAATACCCTATTCTAGAATTTTCCATAATTTTTCCAAAATTTTCCCCATTTATCAGTATTTAATTATACCGAAATATTAAAATATTCATTAAAATTTAATATAAAATTATAAAAATTCCCAAAAATAATATTTTATATTTTTGAAATGTTACACCCCTGACAAACACCTCTTTAAAAAAGGAGAAGATGGAAAGAAGTGAAGGATTAAAATCCAATGCATGGGTGTCCTCACGTGTCCCCACGTGACCCCGAGCAAATCCCTTTAATATCCAGTGCATGGATACCCATCACATGCCCACACGTGATGGCCATGAAGACTAAAAAAGTTTTTAACGCTTATTTGAATATTCTGAGAATAAAATAAAGGAATCTTGGCCCAATCCTAGGGCGCCTCACATGTCCTCACGTGAGCGCCTCATTTTCTAGTGTTTGACACTATTTTGAGCATTTCATCCTGAGTGTTTTAACACTATTTTAAATGCATCACGTGGGAACACGTGACCTCAAGATATGTGATAGTGTTTAACACTATTTTCAAACCAGTCTTAGCCTAAATTGGCTAAATCTTCCAAAGGCAAGATTCCCCTTTTTGACCGAGCCTCAAGTATATCCTTATCTTCCAGGATTGATCATCTCATATGGTATATAAGTGCTCAGCACTTAATAAAAGACAAAATACGGTTGGAACCCAGACTCATGCTTAGCACTGCTAAATAATGGGTGGCTGAGCCCAGACAAATGTTCAACAGTCCCAACAAAGGTCCAACATTTTAAACCTAATTGGACTTAGCCCAAGTTGACCATAAGTCCTTAATACAGATTTAACTGAGCCCATGTGCTCATAATCTAATTAATTAATCTTAGTCCCAAATTGGACTAAAGATTTCCCAATCAACATTGGTTCAAGGGTACATCTCTTCACTCCTTTGATATTTGTCGTTGTAATCCTTCAACGTCTTCAGAGAGGTGATGAGTCCCGATAACCAATCATTCCATGGACTGTGGGGTCCTTAAGCCCATGGACTATGATGTCCTTAACCTTGTACTGTGGGGTCTTTAAGCCCATGGACTATGATGTCCTTAACCTTGGACTGTGGGGTCCTTAAGCCCATGGACTATGATGTCCTTAATCTTGGACTATGGGGTCCTTAAGCCCATGGACTATGATGTCCTTGACCTTGGACCGTAATATCCTTAAACTAATTATGGACCGCAATGTCCCTAAACTAAACAATAGAGTCTAAATGCTCTTTTGTTGGATCTAAATGATCCTGTTAAGTTGATCTTAGTCTAAAATTAGACTAACGCATCCTTAATCAACGTTTAAGTCGATCTTAGTCTCAAATGAGACTAACGTATCCTTAAACCCAACCCCAAACCCAAATCTAAGAAAATACTGATTTGGACTAATCCGCGCCCTACGGGCGACAATATAAATTAGTCTCCGTATACAATCCACGGGCAACCAAAAACAAAACAAACACATACGACACGAAGTGACTATCTGGAGAAGGCGAAAGTGGTTACCGCGATACGTTAGCGTAATTAACTGCAGGGGCTTGCGCCTGCAGGTAAGAGCGTCCCCACAATCAAAAACCCCTCAACGAGGGGGAATCTGACGAAGTCTGCTATATCGGCCGTATCCGTCTAAACCTTCAATACACGGTGCCATAAATCAACTTGGTATCTTCGGAAAGGTGGACGGATAGCACCAAATAGCATCTGCCCTCGAAATTAAGGCAAGACGAACCTACGCGGTCTCATCTCTGTGTTCAGAGGGGAACACTACACAACCTGTAAGTCCCTTCCCATCTCTTTATTTTCAACTCAAAACAATTCTTAAAACATATCAACAAAAGTGGAGTTAACTTATAATCTTTTCTTTTAAACAGCTTTTGTCACATTTGCTATATTAATATTTTACTCTAAATATCTAATATCAGCTTAACATATTATTTACATTAATTATATTTTCATGTAATTAAAATTTCATGTGAAATAACCACATAAATCGAACAATTTCATACAAATACCATGAACTTTAAAAGTATCCTTTTTCTGATAGCAAAAATATATACCATAGAAATTCACGGGGTAACGACCTACCCCACCACGTACACTATGGTTTCATAGCACGATATTTTAGATGTATGTTTAATTTAAAGAATATGATTTACAATAAAATATCATTGCTTTTACAAAAAAAAATGTTTTTATCGATATTTTTACACTTTTTGCAATTACGTCTCTACAACTCTCGTTAGGCGACCTGTTTATGGATGGTGTGGATTATCGTACGTCCTTCGGATAGTAGAGCGATATGCAGAACTTCTCACGAAGAATTCGGTCTAAAAAGGAATAAAAATACGATTTTTAAAGAATACGATTTTTCTTAAACATGTTAAACTTTGGAAAATTATATAAAATTATAAATCCATATTTTCAATAAAAACAAATTGTGAAAATTATATTTTACAATGAAAGATTAAAATTTTAATAAAATACCACCAAGTTCAAAAAGTATAGTTTTCATAAAAATACTATAAACTTTTTAAAAGTTAGATTTCATCACTAAAATATCATCCATATTAAAAATACATTGTTATAAAAAAAATACTATTAATATTATAAATCACCCTCGAGATTATTTTTTAAACAATATTATAATTTTTTTATAAAACCCCCTCGATAAATACAAATAATGTAAATACAATTGAAACAACAAGAATAAATTTTTAAGGACACTAGATTAATATAGGTTTAAGCGGTATCATTTCACTTGAGCCCCACGGAGACGGAAAAAATGAGTGCTTACCTACTCAGGTTAGACAACACTGCAAATTAACGGAGTTATCAATGACAATTGTCTTGGAAAAAGACATAAATGATGCCGTCTATGTGCAGCAGTTGTCCGATTACTCCCGAACTAAAGAATTTCAATAGTTAAATCCATTCACAAGAAATGACTATAGCTTGAATACAAGTTTAAACCAGAGTCCAAACTCAAATCCAAACTTGAACACTTGATCTTGAACTTGAACACCTGATCTTGAACTGGAACATTTGAACTTAAATATTCAAACTTGAACTTGAATACTTGACTTGATATGACCGAACCATGAATATAATTTAACATGAACTTAACATGAATATCTGAATACATGATTACAACTTGAATATGAACTTGCATAATTTTTATATTCATGGATTCAGCCAAGACCTGTTAACTTGAACTATACACTACAATACATGGGGATAAAGGGATAGATTGGTACGGGACATATATCGTGGCATGAGAGATCACTTTAAAAGACACATTGTAATACCCTAGTACGTTTATACAATATAATTTTGTATTTTAAATCTTACTATAAAATTCTTTAATTCTTTTTGCTATTGGGTTGCAAATGATTCAAGTAGTAGTAGTCGTTATTCGACCCGACCCGCATATTTGAAACCCGATATGGTGTGAGATTTTATCAAATATTTACTAGTACGGTGTATCCACGTGAATCGAGTACTATATATACTTTATATATGTTTAAATCTTTACATATCTATCGTTAGTACAAGATATAAATAAATAATATTTTTCTAACTGACTTTGCATGGTATATCACTCCATATCTTATTGTTGCTTTTATCCAATATGTTCATATTCTAAAATATAGACAACAAAATATTTAGTAAATCTTTATGAATATTTACCTGAATTTTATTTGGGGGTATATGTATTTAACACTAGATTATCGCATTATGGCCAAAATCTTGACGTATGTATTTTATTTTTAAAACTATATTTTTTTACTAGATTCGGGTAATATTTTGAGTGATCTAGTATTATCTGTAAAATCCTACATAATATATAAAATATATTCCTTAATATATTTTTATACCCTTTATATATAAAAATGTTATATATATATATAAATGTTATATATATATATATATATATATATATTGTTAGGAATATGTATGCTTTAGAGGCCATTATTGTATATTATAGTGAATGCTTGGACATATATATAGAGGACTTTCTTGCCCGACATGATAGTATACTATCTGGTTGCTCTTTATCTTAACATGTGGACTTATTTTAGTTTACTATCTCATTGATACATATTGATAAAGCCTTTAGGATGTTAGCTTGACTACCAGGACTATAATGCGGATCATACTAGTATGGCTTGTATAGTCTACAAGCACATCGTTTAACAGTGCCTAATCGAGAGAGTATCGATATTCTAGAGTAAACTAGTGTGTACGTTTCTTGACATTATATGGGGCGATGGTTGATTCCATAACCATTGGTGTTTGACATCAATGAGTGTACACAGGTGCTCATTGAAGAATGAGTACACTGAATAGGACTTGTCGAGAACTCCTAGATGGTACCATACCTATCGTCAGATAGCAGTACTCTTGTGACACTTGTACAGGTTAGGCTGTAGACCCGAGATCGTCATAGTGTCTTGTGTGGTTCCCACCGTGCTTTGATTTCCTCCCTACCACGACTCAAATGAGTCGTGCAAACAGGTGGTTTTGAGGTACAGTCCCGAGTCACATGGAGGCAATGAGCGATAGGAGGGATTTCGTCTCTCCTGGTATTGGGAGTTGATATTGCGCTATGCTCGATTGGCTATAATAGCAAGTCTCTGGCCAGGGCTAATGAGATTTACTAATAAGTGTTTTCAGTAGTTTCTCGAAAGGTTATAGGCCACACATCGGCATGACTTATCGAGTTAGTGGGGTCTGACGATTCCACCCCCCAGACTCGATATGCGACATATCAAATGAAGAGACCGGACTGTACGGTAAGTGTTGTTTAAAGGCTCTACGGAAGTTTGGACAAGTTTGCTTGTTGATCTTCTATTCGTTCAATACCTGGGTAGCCGTTACGTCCAGCTAGTACCGCTGATGGCTTGTGGGTATCTGATGTGATCATTACCTACTGCTGGCGTATTGATGAGTCTTTAGAGTCCCGTATAGAGGTTTCCAAGCTCAAGCGAAACAAAGTACGGCACATATGGAGATATGGACGGGAGTTTGATTAAATACGAGTATATGATACCGTATTCTAATCTAGCGATATTAAATATTATCCAGTTATATGTGATATAACCGAATTATTGAATCAAACGTTGATTTAATGATTTGATATATATATATATATATATATATTTGATATTAGCCGGATTATATATGATATAACTGGATTATTGAATTAAGTGTTGATTTAATAATTTGATATATATTTATATTATATAGATATATATTAACTAATATTAAGCTCACTTAAAATTTTCTTCTCTCTCTCTCTCTATATATATATATATGTATTTTGTATCATGGTTTATGATACAAAGAACTAGGATGTGTGAGAATCACATTAGGAAAAAGATGATGAGATAATGTTTTAAATATATGAGATAAAGAAAAGAATAACGAGTCATGGTTCTTGAGGTGCTTGTAGAAACATTGAGGATCCATGACTCATCATCCCTTCTTGTTTTATTTGATATTTATTTATCATTATCTTAATCTCATCCTTATCCTCATGGTTCACAACACTTCCAAGTTCACCTTCTTCATCATCTCTTTACTATGTTTTCTAGGATTGAGAAAAAGAAAAGAAAAGAAATAATTTTTGTGAGCAAAATTCCTACTTCATCAACCTACTCTACTCTAGCCCATTAGTATAGATTGTTAACTTCACTAATACCTTGATTAGTGATGTAAATCGATGTCGCGCACCCCGCGGGTTCGCGGGGAGGCGGAATTTTCAAAAACGATTTTAATGAGCTTCACAACACCGACTAAACTCCAGGATCTGTACGGAACCTTAACTAGCTAAACTAACTAGGAGGTTTAACTACTATGAAGAGTTTTTATACCTCCGTGAACTAGTCATTCCGGTCTTCTTTTCCTCCTCTCCTTGGCTCCTCGAAGAACGGATGAAGGTTGCAACGTTGGCCTCCTCGCATCAAAGATGATCCACCAAGAGTTTGTACTTCAATCTCCTACCTTGAAACCGAGATAATTAGGGTACTTAGTTCGCTAATCTGAGTAGCCTTGGTGATGTAGAGTATCTAGTGGAGTGTTTTATCTTTTGAGATCCTTTGTTTCACAACACATGGGAGGGTGAGGATCTCTTTGAGGAAGAAGGAAACTTGGAAAGAGAAAGCCAAGATGCAAATGAGCAAGTCAAGTGCTAAGTGTAGAATATGGCTCATACTTTCAATAATGAAGAATCTATTATTTTCAAATAGAAAATAATAGCCATACTTCTATAGTGCATCCAAACTAATAAAAAATTGTATATGCCATACTTCACACCCATACCATAAATATCTCCAATTACACCTCATTAATCCATTTTGCAAAAATAGATAAATCAAGCAATGAGGTGTCTCCTTCTAGAAGCATATCTTGTGAAATTATAAGAATGCCCTCACGGTATATACATACCTGTATTCGTATTCCGAAAAATATGAATATAATGAGATGATAACAATCCAATAATATAATACTAGGATCCGGCTTAAACCAAAGCCCATTAGTATTATCCGTCTGAACATCATCCGTGCACAAGTACACGTATGTGATCGAAACCCTGCCGTAAAACCATATGGCCTCTACATCGTTTCTCCCGAAGCAGGGAAACCCACTGTGTGGGACCTTAAAGACTCGACAGTACGCTGACAGTGGATTTAACCACAACCACGTCAGCGGTACTTGCTGCACATAACGGCTACCCAAGTATTTGTCGATAAGAAGGCCGATAAGCAAACTCATCCGAACTCCTACTGAGCCTATCTGTAACAATCTCCGTACAGTATGGTCCGTTCGTCTGAGATACTCGCATATTGGTCCTAGGGGGATGGTAAATGTCAGACCCCTAATAGCGCAATAAGTCATGCCGGAGTAGAACCCAATACACCTTGAGAAACTACTGGAGTGCCTACCAGTAAATCTCGATTGCCCTGGCCAAGGACTTTGTGTAATGGCTTTCCGAACACAGCGTGATATCAACCCCCAATATCGGGAGAGACGAATCCTATCTAACCGCTACTGCCTCCAAGTGCTGCGGAAACGAGGTTATTTAATTAGTTCCATGCGAAAGCATGGGGAAACTCCCTCGGAATACCAACACCTGCCTGGCTGACCAATTAGCGAACTTGTAGGGTGTAATTAATCCCGGCTAATCTTACATTTTAGGGTTTGAAGGAAGATTCGATAAAAACAGTGGGAGCCATCCTGATTAGATAAGATAATAACCAGTCTAATCTTGCGAGAGCGCATGCTAAAGTGTTTTCTTCTCTCTCTCTCTCTCTCTCTCCAGGTAGCGACCATGTCACACCTTAATCAAGATAATAATATGGATGTATTGACCGAACCCGCTTATTATACTAGGCTGGAGAATGTTGGTGCCGCTCTATCTTAGGACAACTGTCATAAGTCTGGGTAAGAGATAGGGGAATGCAAGGATTTCCATGCAACCCGAATGAAGAAAGAGCATTCTGATGCATTTTCTTTGGGTGTGTTAGTTATTGAGAACTATTTCTCAGTCTACTCTACGTCCTGAGTATTGGATACCGGATTAGGATCTCACATTTTTAATCTGTTACAAGGGTTAAAAAGAAGTAGAGAACCGGGAAAGGGTGATATATCACTCAGAGTAGGGAATGGAACAATTGTTGCTGCCGAAGCTGTCGGCGAATATCACATAGTATTGCCAAATGGTAATACATTGATTTTGAATGATTGTTATTTCGTACCATCTATGATGTGCAATATAATATCCATATCTTTATTAGATGAAGAAAGATATAACTTTTCATTAGAAAAAAATGTTATGAACATTTTCCTAAATCAAGTATTGATTGGGTTTGGTAAGTTGTGTAATGGTTTATACGTTCTAAATCAAAATACAGTTCTAAATATATAAAACACCCACAAGAGAAAAAGTTCAGAAATGAACGAAGTCTTCTTGTGGCATTGTAAACTTGGTCATATCAATTGGACCAGACTAGCTAAGTTGCATAAAGATGGATATTTGAATCCATTCGAATTTACATCTTATGAAACTTGTCAGTCATGTTTCAAAGGCAAGATGACCAAAACCCCGTTTACGGGACGCGGAGAAAGAGCTACTGAACTCTTGGGACTGATACATAGTGATGTATGCGGTCCTATGTCTACACATGCTAGGAATGGTTCCTCATACTTCATTATATTCACCGATGATCTCTCAAGATTCGGACATGTGTTCCTGTTGAAACACAAATCTGAAGCTTTTGAGAAATTCTAGAAATATAAGAGCGAAGCAGAGAACCAGACGGGTAAAATTATTAAAATCCTTCGATCTGATCGAGAAGGTGAATATTTAAGCACGGAATTCCGAGATTATCTAAAAGAGAATGGGATTCTCTCTCAGCTTACTCCTCTATATACACCACAGCACAATGGAGTATCTGAGCGGAGAAATCGCACCCTATTAGATATGGTGCACTCTATGATGAGAGTTGCTGAGTTGCCTATTTCCTTTTGGAGTTATGCACTTGAGACAGCTGCATACCTATTAAATCAAGTTCCATCAAAATCTATGCCTAAAACACCATATGAGATGTGGAGTGGAAAGAGACTATATCTTAAACGAGTTAAGATATGGGGTTGTCCGACCTATGTTAAAAAACAGAATCCGAACAAACTCGAAGCACGATCTATTCTTTGCAAGTTTGTGGGTGTCCAAAGAATTCACATGGATATCTATTCTGCCACATTGAGGAACAAAAGATGTTTGTTGCTCAACACGCCACCTTTTTAGAAAAGTAATTTCTTGTAAAAGAAATTAGTGGTAATGAGGTAGAGCTGGAAAAAGTTCTAGATACATAAACTGCAATAGAAAATTTGGTAGAACCAGAGATTCAATAGTCCCAGACGAACCTCAGCCACTCCACAGATCTAGTAGGGTTTCTCACCCACCTGAGAGATACTACGATTTTATCATAGAAAGTGGGAGCGAGGATTGCATCATGGAAGATGATACCCAACTAGTTTCGAGCAGGCCATCACAAGTAGGGACTCTGTGATATGCCTGGATACTATGCGATCTGAGATGGAATCCATGTATACCAACAAAATATGGACTTTAGAAGTTGCTCTTGAAGTGGTAAAACCCATTGGGAGCAAGTGGATTTTCAAGAAGAAAATTAGTGTAGATGGAAAGGTTGAGACCTTCAAAGCTAGACTTGTAGCAAAAGGTTTTCGTCAACAACCAGGTGTCGACTATAATGGGACCTTTTCTCCAGTGGCTATACTTAAGTCCATCAAGATCCTACTTACCATTGCTGTATACTATGACTATGAAATCTGGCAGATGGATGTCAAGACCGCTTTTCTAAATGGTGATTTAGAAGAGAGCGTGTATATGACATAACCAGGAGGTTTCGTAGACAGTGGGAACAGCGGAAAGGTGTGCAAGCAGCTTAAATCAATCTACGGATTAAAGTAGGCATCGCAGAGCTGGAACATCTGTTTTGATGTAGCAGTCAAAGAGTTTGACTTCATCCAAAACGTAGATGAACCATGTATATATAAAAAGGTTGTAGAGAGTAAGTTTGTCTTCTTCGTATTGTACGTGGATGGCATACTCTTGATAGGAAATGATGTTCCTATGTTGCACTCCGTCAAACTCTTCCTATCATAAAAGTTCTCCATGAAAGATCTGGGAGATGCCTCCTACATCCTGGGATGAAGATATATAGAGATAAATCTAAAAGGATGTTGGGATTGTCCCAATTCAGGTACATAGACACCATACTAAAGAGGTTTAGTATGGAAGATTCTAACCGTGGTAATTTACCCGCTTGTTCAGGAATTGCTCTCTCCAAAGAGATGTCTCCCAAGACTGATTTAGAGAGGGCTCGCATAAACGCGATACCCTATGTTTCTGCAGTTGGGTCTATCATGTATGCGATGTTATGCATCAGACCGGATGCAGCTTACGCACTTAGTGTGGTAAATAGGTATCAATCAGACCCAGGGAAGAAGCACTGGATAGCTGTGAAGAACATTCTTAAGTACTTGAGAAGGACTAAAGAGATGTTCTTGGTGTATGGTAATGGAGAACTCCAAGTGGAGTCTTTTACCGATTCGAGCTTCTAGAGTGATAAGGACGACAACAAGTCTGTCTCGGGTTTTATCCTCACCCTCAATGGAGGGGCGGTATATTGGAAGAGTTCCAAGCAAGATACCGTAGTATACTCGACGATGGAGGCTGAATACATTACTGCCAACGATGCTGCCAAAGAGGCTATTTGGATGAAGAAGTTCATTGCTGAACTTGATGTGGTTCCAACCATTGTGAATCCAATACCCTTGTATTGTGATAACAATGGAGCTGTGGCTTTGGCTACGGAACCCTGGTCCCATCAGCGATCCAGACATATTCTGGGGTGGTATCACCTGATCCGGGAGATAGTTGATTGCTGCGAGATCAAGATCAGGAGAGTAGATATGAAGGAAAATATGGAGGATCCACTCACGAAGGCCCTCCATCAGACGCAGTTTGAGAGATTTTTTGGGATGTTGGGTATGCGATACTACAACAACCGGTCTTAGTGCAAGTGGGAAATTGTTAGGAATATGTATGCCCTAGAGGCCATTATTGTATATTATAGTGGATGATTGGACATATATATATATATATATATAGGACTTTCTTGCTCGTCATGAAAGTATGCTATTGATTGATCTCAAAAACTATCTATAACCGCAATCAAGAACGGCGTCGCTTTGCAGCTAGCCGGTGAATACGGGTCGGTCCACAGGGATGTTGTGAATTTCCTAATCGCTCCTACGAGTTAATTCCAAACGGTGTGAATGGATTAATTAAATCTAAAAACTAAATTAATCTAGGGCAATTGAATTAAAGATCTAACTATCTAACTAGGGTAAGGAATTAAATTTAAACTAGAGCAGAGAATGAAAAATTACCTACTTTATAGATGGCTCTCTCCAAACATCAACACAGGGTTGTCAGATCTGAATTCATGAAATGAAAAGAGGCACCGATGCTCTCCAAAAGAATTCTAAAATTTATTAATGAAGGGAGGCATGACCTAATACAAGAATTAGAGTTCCTATTTATAGAGGATGGGAAACCCTAGGTTACAATTGATTCGCATGTCTACATTTACCAAAATATCCCTAGAAAGACCTAGTCAAAGTAGACTCCAAGCTTTGGTAAAATTTTATGTCTGGAAATTTTGGAACTGATTCTGGGCTTCTTGGGCTTTTTATTTCTTTGGATTTTTATTCAATTCGGCTTCTCTATTTCTTCCAGATCTCCAGTGAACAATTGCAGTGGACTTTTAACCGTTTGCTTTGTAATCTTGGACCTTGCGTTGCCTTGTACTGATCTTTTATGTAGGCTTGATTAAGATCCTTCTATTTGTTGGTCAAAGTCCCTTTTTTGTCGTCTTTTGTCTTTTTCACTGTTTTCGCTCCAAGAACCTGTAATCTGTAATACTACAGACATGCGTCAAAAGCACCTGTTTATTTATAAAAAGAATAAGAATAGGGAATCTAATAATACAATATTATGATATAAACAAATACCCCCAAACTTATCTTTTGCTCGTCCTCGAGCAAACTTATTTTTATTCTCGACAAAAACCTAACCGCACTTTCGCAGGGAATCGCGATTGCACTGAGCTCGTGCAACAAGCCGTTAAACCTCTAGGTGTCCCTAGTAGGAGGAGTGTTGTCTCCTGAGGGTTTTCAGCGGATACTGCCCACAAAATCCTATCAATTTGGCCCATTGACTTTTGTTTTCCAATTAGGTTTTCTAACAAGGAATTCTATTATCTTTGACTCGTAAATTATCCACCCGTATTCTTCACACTTCCTCATCATTTAACTTAAGATTATATATATTCTGTAGACTTACTTAGCTTTCAGCGTCTCTTAAGTTTTCCTTCTAGGGCTCCATCTCCACTTAGGAATTTTTATCAACTCTACTAAAGATACAAGTTCTATTCTTCATTCCTCTCTCTCATCTAAACTCTAATCACATACCCCTACGTGTGTGTATATATCACCCCTACACTTGGAAATTCAAATCAAGCAATCATACTCTTATCCGTTGTCCAAAACACTTATTAATTGGTGAATTTTTAAATGAATCTTGCTTACGCATCCTTCAAGCGACCGTTAATACTTCTTGAGGTACCAACGACCGATTACAAAATGCGTTTGCACTTTAAAGCGTACTTCCTAGTCTTGTAACACCCAAGGCTTTAGCAGTGACTCCCAAACCAGTTGGTCTAAGGCACTAGGTGATGAAGCACCCTCGCTAAATATTTTTCTATTTTTGCAGCCTTAAGTAATCACAAAAACCAGTGTTCATTTTTTTTCTCTTTATTCACTTTCTTTTCTTTTATTTTCGTTGTGCTAAGGACTTTAGACAAGAGCATTTCAAGGTCTCTTCTACTATTCCAAGTTTCAAGGTGCGTGATTGTGCAATTTGTAGGGTATACATTTTCAGAATCTAGATTTAAGCTAGGAATTATTTTTCAAACTTATACTTTAATAAAAACATCAATACTCTTCACTTGTTTTGACTTAGCCCAAGAATTGAACTCAAAATTTTCCTATCTCTAAATAAACTACAAAGACATACACTTTCTACCGTTAAACTTTAAGGAAGGTTATTTTTAGGGTTTTTAATTTACTAAATCTATGATCTATTTGTTCCTAACCAGTTAACCTATTTGTCAAACTTAAGTCAAATAAGGCCAAAATTGAATACATTAATTTTTATAATTTTTGAAATTTTTCAATTTTTATGGGTTTTCCAAATAAGTATGCAAATGCAAAAATATACATATGAATGCGAAGGAAGAAAACGTACCGAGCATACCCCCAAACTTAAACTTGGCAGTGTCCTCACTGTCATGCTACACCAAGAGGGTCAAAATGCCGGCACTCTCCTGTTTATTTATTTATAATTTTTTTTATATTTTTATGTTTTGAATTTTTTTTTTATTTTTTATAGAAAAAGAAAACAAAAAATATATGTACATATATACAACAAGGTTCCCCCCAAACTTAAGCTTGTCCTTACACAAGCCAAAGGTTAGCACCAACCATTCAAAAATCTTAGCGTGGTAATGGCCGAGTTGGTGAAAGAATGGAGTGGAAAGAAAAGAGATGAGAAGCACACGAGACCGTGTGGAGGTAGAAACGGGATACGGTCTCGATGGGGGAGAAGAATGGCGGAAAAGAGAAAGAAGTGGAGTACGATCTTGAGGGTGTAAATCGAGTGAATAAATTAGCGCAATTTGTGATGACCGATGTGTCAAAAGCGATTGTGCTAATTTATCAACCCGTCGAGAAATGGGGTCAAATCTCTCAAGATTCGCAAGAAGGCATGGGTACGCCGAACTTGGTATAGGAGATGAAAACGTAACGATCTCTTGTACGGTTGGAACGATATGAAGGATGAAAGGGAGTGAATTAGGGATAGTCTCATTCTCACCGTAGTAAACTGTCTCGAACTTGAAAGATTCTAACAATGGTTCGAAATGACTGTAAGCAACCGAGTCTGATGGTTCAACTAACTCATCTGAAAATGTAAAGGACTCAAACTCGGGAGGTGAGTTTTCAACATCGTCCGAAAAAGTGAAACACTCGTAATCATTATCGTCTGTGAGAACTGTGTCAGATTCAAAGAGAAATTTTTCAAGCTCACAGTCTTCAAGCGTGATCTTTTGTGTGGTCGGAACGATGGAAAGGAGGGAGGGTGATATAACAGTTAAAGGTTCAGGAGGATGAATTGGAAAATCCGACACATCAAAGAAAAATGGTTCATCCTCAATATGATCCTCAATATTATCCTCATAATTCTCCTCAATATTTAACTCATCCATTCCATTATCATCAAAATCAAGACGCATATGAAGTTCGGGAGAAACATTTAATGACTCGGGATGATGAATTGGACATAAAAGTTCAATCAAATCGACAGGTTCATAATCCGAAATATTCCCGGCGTCTATATCCTCAATCAAGTGAAAATCAATATTTTTTAACACCTCATCAAAAGCATGGATATTTATCAATTTAGGTTCTAGAGTGGAGGTGTAAAGATCGAAAGGATTAGGTGCGGTTTCACTCGAAAGGGGTTCCTCACAATCTGGCAAATCAAACACTACAAAGTCGCACAACTCATTATTTTGGACAATCGATGGAAAACCGGAGTTCTGGGCTTCAATTGGGTAAGGGTAGGTTTGATTTGGAAATCCTCTCACATTCTCACTCTGTCCTACCGCCTCCTTATACATTGAAAAATTTGGAGCTAGCGAGAAACTAGCTACTGGTTCACTAGGTTGCAAAAGGGCGGCCACGGACGCTTCCACATTCCTAGTCATTTTGTTTGTTGCTAAGATATAAGCCTCCAACGACTCTTCCAAACTAGACTTGGGTGGTAAGGGGGTTTCGGTAAAAGATTCGAAATTGTTTGCATATGTGAAACTCCCAAAAGGCTGTGTAGAAACAGTGTCTAGTGACGGTGGGAAAGTCGGGTAGGACTGGTAGGAAGTGGGTGGTTGGACAGGGGTAGGGTCAACATGTGGATAAAAAGGTGAATAGTCTTGTGGATCCCTAGAACTAGATGAGTGGAGAGGGGTGAAAGATCGTCTACGAGATTAAGCAATATGCTCAGCAATGGACATCGGCTTAGGAGTGACAGCAGGACTTGAAAAAGTGGTATCAACATGTAAAGGTGGTAAAGGTGGACTTGGTTGACATAAAGTGGATTGAAAAGTCAAACTGTTTCTCCTAGACGCTTCTATTTGATCTTTCAAAGATATTTTAGGTAAGGAAGGATCGTCTTTAAATTGATCGAACAAATTGACGTACGACGCAAAATTAGGTTCGGGATACCAAAGTTCGGCAAGTGATTTATTATGTAGGGTACCCATGTTGGAAGAAAGGGGAAAAGAAAGAAGGTTTGTGGTGCAAGGATTTATTTGCGGTAAAAATTTGCAAGTTTTCTAATAAAAATCCCCCCCCCCCTTTTTATTCTTTTTTCCTTTATTTGGAAAAATTTGTTGCAAAAAGATTTTCGAGAAAAGATATGCAACAGCAAAGATTACTTACAATCTAATTTAAGCGAGGCGCAAAAATCCTGCACAAGATTGTTATATGGAAGGGAACATATTTTTAAACCGCAAAAAATCCTGCAGGCAAATTTACAGAGGATATATCAATATTTGCAGAGGAGACAAATGGAAGCTTACAGAGATTTTTTTTAGGCACTGTTTCAGCCAAGATGCCGCGTTTCCGCGGCCTAAGTGTAGGTGGGGCCGCGGTTCCGCGGTGGGCACGCCAGATCAGCTCTTCAAACTTTGCTGACGTCACCGTATCGCCGCGCTTCATCGGCAGGAGCCGTCTTTTGCGGCGGATCCGCGGTTTGGCCGTTGACTTGGCCCTTCAACTTCCTGCTGCCGTTCTGTTGTCAAAATTCTCTTCTTTTTCGATATCCCGTTTTCTGTTTCGCTTTCTGGAAATTTCCAAATCCGTCTCGTTTGTTCCTGCAAGATTCACACAACAAAGTACCCTTTCCAAAAGATAACAATTGATATATTTTTATAATTTTTGGATTTTTTAGATTTTTATGATTTTTTTAATTTAAGATTAACCCGAAATTGCAAAAAGGAAAGTTCAACACCATCCCCGGCAACGACGCCATTTGATTGGTCTCAAAAACTATCTATAACCGCAATCAAGAACGGCGTCGCTTTGCAGCTAGCCGGTGAATACGGGTCGGTCCACAGGGATGTTGTGAATTTTCTAATCGCTCTTACGAGTTAATTCCAAACAGTGTGAATGGATTAATTAAATCTGAAAACTAAATTAATCTAGGGCAATTGAATTAAAGATCTAACTATCTAACTAGGGCAAGGAATTAAATTTAAACTAGAGCAGAGAATGAAAAATTACCTACTTTATAGATGGCTCTCTCCAAACATCAACACAGGGTTGTCAGATCTGAATTCATGAAATGAAAAGAGGCACCGATGCTCTCTAAAAGAATTCTAAAATTTATTAATGAAGGGAAGCATGACCTAATATAAGAATTAGAGTTCCTATTTATAGAGGATAGGAAACTCTAGGTTACAATTGATTCGCATGTCTACATTTACCAAAATATCCCTAGGAAGACCTAGTCAAAGTAGACTCCAAGCTTTGGTAAAATTTTATGTCTGGAAATTTTGGAACTGATTCTGGGCTTCTTGAGCTTTTTATTTCTTTGGATCTTTATTCAATTTGGCTTCTCTATTTCTTCCAGATCTCCAGTGAACAATTGCAGTGGACTTTTAACCGTTTGCTTTGTAATCTTGGACCTTGCGTTGCCTTGTACTGATTTTTTATGTAGGCTTGATTAAGATCCTTCTATTTGTTGGTCAAAGTCCCTTTTTGTGTCGTATTTTTTCTTTTTCACTATTTTCGCTCCAAGAACCTGTAATCTGTAATATGTAGCAGACATGCGTCAAAAGCACCTGTTTATTTATAAAAAGAATAAGAATGGGGAATATAATAATACAATATTATGATATGAATAGCTATCTGATTGCTCTTTATCTTAACATGTACACTTACTTTAGTTTACTGTCTCTTTGATACATGTTGATAAAGCCCTTAGGATGTAGGCTTGACTACCAGGACTATGATGCAGATCATACTAGTGGGGCTTGTTAGTCCGCAAGCACATCCTTTAACAGTTTCTAGTCGAGGGAGTATCGAGATATAGCATCGATATTCCAGAGTAGACTAGTGTGTGTGTTTCTTGACCCTGTATGGGGTGATGGTTGATCCCATAACCATTGGTGTTTGACATCAAAGATTGTGCGCAGGTGCTCATTGGAGAATGGTTGATAATACAAAGAATTAGGACGTGTGAGAATCACATTAGGAGAAGGATGATGAGATAATGTTTTAAATATATAAGATAAAGAAAAGAAGAATAAGTCATGGTCCTTGAGGTGCTTGTAGAAGCATTGGTGAGCCATGGCCCATCTTCCATTCTTGTTTTATTTGATATTTATTTATCATTATCTTAATCTCATCCTTATCCTCATGGTTCACAATACTTCCAAGTTCATCTTCTTCATCATCTCTTCACTACATTTTCTAGGATTGAGAAAAATAAAAGAAAAGAAATAATTTTTGTGAGCAAAATTCCTACGGTGCGAGATTATATCAAATATTTAATAGTACGGTGTATCCCCGTGAATCGAGTACTATATATACTTTATATATGTTTAAATCTTTACATATCTATCTATAGTACAAGATATAAATAAATAATATTTTTCTAACTAATTTTGCATGGCATATCATCCCATATCTTATTGTTGCTCTTATCTATTATACTCATATCCTAAAATATAAATAACAAAATATTTAGTAAATCTTTATGAATATTTACCTAAATTTTATTTGGGGGTATATGTATTTAACATTAGATTATCGCATTATAGCCAAAATCTTTACGTATGTATTTTATTTTTAAAACTATATTTTTTGACTAAATTCGGGTAATATTTAGAGTGATATATTATTATCTGGAAAATGCTACATAATATATAAAATATATTCTTATACGCTTTATATATATAACCGTTATATATATATGTATATGTATATATATATATATATTTATATATATATATATATTACTAATAAATTTATTTTCAAATAAACTCTCTCTCTCCTCCGTCTTTCTTTCACTTTCTCTCTCCTCTCATTCTCTTTCTTTCTCTCGCCCGACCCCTAACCCACGCCGACGCTACCCCCGATCTTGCCATTTCCTCATCGTCGAAGCCAACTCTCCATCGTCCTCACCGCACCCATCACCTCACCATCTTCCTGGCCTTCTCTCGACCATCTCGTCTCCCTCGTCGTCGCCAGTGCCCGATCCTCCTCACCTCGTCGCTGTCCTCAACCGGCGACTATCACCCCATCTCCAACCCTGCACCTCGCCGAGATCTCACCAGCACCCCACTGCCGTCAAGCTATCATCTTCGTCAACCCCGGCCTCATCTTCTTCTTCTTCTTCTTCTCTTCTCTTTTCTTGTTTCTCCAGAGTTGGTCACCATCGCCGACGACCTAGACGACCCCAGTCACCATCCTCGATTTCTCAAGTCACCAATTCTCGCAGTTGCTAAGTTCAGCCCGAGATTTTGCTTACGTTAGGTTTGCATCGTGTCTTTATTCGGTGTTCAAAATGTGATATCTGTATTTTCGTCATGAGTTTTCGACCAGGCAAGTTTCTAAACTTGCGACATGCTACATTATATATTCCAATATATACTTATTTATTAGTATGCGTATATTAATAGTTAGCAAGTTATTTTCAATATATAATTTTACAGCATTAATCCATATTTATTTCAATAACAGGTTTATCCCGTTGCATGCTAATTCATTATAATTTTATTATAATTTTCACTGCCATTTCATTATCCTTTACCTAGACTACAGTATACCTAGTAGCAAACATAAAACGTTATTACAAATATATATATATATATATATATATATGAATAGATTAATTATACCTTACAAAATAGATAATATACATTAGTTATTTCTACAGTGTTTTAATAAACCGTTTACTGTTTTCTGTTAAGTATTTATTCTGATAACACAACCTGACATGTTCACAACACGTTACTAGACCTGTTACTCGGATCATTTACTAATGCCGACAATCCTGACTTGTTGTCCTGACGGACGTGACTTGTTGTATAGATAGACAAGACCTATACCTGTTTGATCCTGTGTAGGCATTAGGTATATATCAACAATACCTGACTTGAACACAAAACCTGGGGGGAAAGGGGAGATCAATAATGAAACCTGACATCTGACTCAACAGTTCGATACTTTCCAGAGACTGATCAGTCGATACCGGTTTCGGGCCCCGGAATGATGATGCTGCCATCATTCGTCTGTACATGATACCTTATTTTTACTGCTTAGCAACACGTCTCAGATTCAGCCCCAAGGGTCTTGACCGTGGTCCCGGGCATGCACGGGATACTATTGAGATATATCGACGATTTCATTAATTGATTTCAAAAACTTGTAGAATAAATAACCTAGAAGTACAGACTTTAGGGCACACGTGATACACCTATAGCTCATTGTTTTACACTTGTATTTATTATTTATACTCATGTTTTCTTTATAGTATCCTATTTTGGTTATTACTATTGTTATTAATATTTATGACGCACTGACGTCTGGGTTTTTATGGTCCAGATCCTTTGACCTTGTCGCAGGAAGCTTAGGAGTATTTTAACAAGCAAGCTGAGCTGTGAGGAGTTTGATGATTAGTTTTAGAGATGCTTAGTTATTTGTAACACCTTAGAATGCGATTGGTGTTAATTAAGCGATAATGCGGGTTTTTAGTAAAAAGTTAACCAAAATAGTTTTCACATATTTTATAAAAATTAATTAATATTTTATTATTATTTGTTTTGGTTTGCACACACATGTGCATGTTAACCTAGGATTAATTAGTGTTAACCATACTTAAGTAGCCATGACACATTAACCCTCATTCCATTAAGTTGTATGTATTTATTTAAATTATTTAGTTTTTAAAATAAAGGGTTTGAATTGGGTTGACTTGAGAGAGAGAGGGAGAGAGAGGGTTGACATGGAAATGATGAGGCATGGCAAGCATGGGGTGCATTTAAAGAGGAGAGAGAAGGGGGCATGGCTCACTCTAACCTCACACCCTCATTTCCCTCATCCCTCACTCATACACTCCCTCATTCTCACCTCACTCTCTCATTCACACATTTTCTCCTTCTCATTTACCTTATCCCATCAACTGAAACCCTAACCATTTCATCACTAAACCAAACCAAATCACCACAAAACTTCATCTAAACCCTCACAAAGCCTTGTTAAGCCACTAAAGATGACTTGGAGCATGGAAAGCTAGGGTTTTTGAGCAAGTGTGGAAAGGTAGTGATCCCTAACTGTTAATTAGGTATTTATAATGTTGTGTTGCCTAGTAGTTGCTGTGTAGAACACTAAAGATGTAGTTTTTGTGTAATATCGTATTTTTAGTGTTATTTTGGGGTCACTGTAATCTGCTATCACCACGAATTGTTACTGTAAAATATAGCAATGTAGTAGTGTTGTACTAGAGGTCCTGAGTGTTCACCTAAAACCCTGACCCCACCATTCACTGTTCACCCGGCGAGATTTATAGGAATTCCGGCGTCGCCGGATTTTTTGGGGGCTGGGGGTTGTGTTTTTTACGGTAGCTGTGTGTAGGTATTTTGGGGTGTCTGGTACTGCTTGATTTTTCTATGTTGACTGTAGTCAAAATCAGGGAACACTTTGCTAAATTCTAGTGTTTCGACTACGCGCGTTACGTTATCCGACACGGTTCGCGTTCTTGGTGTAGCTTGCTGCACTTAGGTTTGATTTAGGATATCGCTACACATGTTTGCCACTAAGCGAACACTTGAGAGTTTGTCGGAGTCGGTGCATCGGTCAAAACGTAGTTTGTATATATTATTGAACGGTTTCTAAGATACACTTGTTATGTTTCGTATGATATTAGGAGCGAGTGCGGGGACTTCAGACGCTACAAAGAAGAGAAAGCAGGTGGTTTGATTTACCTAGCTCGAGATCATCGGTGAGTAGATTTAACATCTACGGGAAAATCACCCGTATGGCGTTAAGCGTCGAGGGCTAAATATGATATTATAGCCACATGTTATATGCATATGAGTTGATTGTGCATGAGCATCATTGCATACCATTACTTGTTGTGCCTTGACTTAGTACCTATTGGACACTGCACCATTACTGACGGTTCATGTTGCACGAGCATTAAATTGTATGCTACACACACACCGTTGGTAATTTCCATGACACGCACAACATATATACATATGTGGTATTTTATTCGTTATTGACATTGAGACGTTGATTCTTGTTCTATTGCGCATATGAAATACATCATGCATACATACCTATATGCATATACACATACCTTGCTATAGCTACATATACACCTTATATAATGTTGCACTTGATTTTGGGAGAATGTGGGAACCGCATGATATTATTAAAAACTTGATTTATTTCAAAGAGCGGTTTTCCCTTGATATGCTCATATTACTGTTCCATATTGCATACATCATATTTCATGAATTTACGCATTGAGATACGGATTTCATGTGATTTATGAATTTGAGAACCGTGGTGATATTTCAAGAAAGTATGCATTGTTTTGAAAACCCGGTTTCTCTTGATATGATATTTCGATGCGTCCACCATGAGTTTTCTCGGTTCTGAGCTATGAGTATACCCGTTTCGAGGAGCGGTAGGCACCATCTGCGGGTATATGGTGGACCCGATGAGGTACCCCGGAGCAAGAAGACTCATATAGAAAGGCGGTGAGCCCGACGGAGGGAGTACTATCTACCGGTGATAGTATAGAATCCGACGGATATTCGGAAGATACTGTTTGGAGTTATGATATGAGATATTTTGAGGGTCGATCTGGGTATGCGGCGCCTGAGAGATGAGTATTTACGTGTCATTGATGGACACGGGTTTTCGTGATATTTTGAGTGTCGATGTTGGACACTCAGGTTTCATGATGTGACGAATATGATGGCCGATCATAGTGACGGCGCCTGAGTTATTGGGATTTGGGGTGTCGTTGATGGATACCGGTTTTTCCATGATGATGATTCATGCATGAGGTCTTATGTGTTATCCCATACTCTGGATTTATCAGACATGTACTGTTTCATGTAGTTGTTGTATCCTGGTGATGTACATTGATTATGATTATACTGCATATCCGTACTGTTATATTATGTCATCAGATTTCATATTTCAGACCACCGCTTTCGTGCATACTTGCGATTATCTGTATGATGTTATTTACTATTCACGAGTTGGAAACTCACCCCCGTTGTGTCATAGTGTTTTGCAGGCTTGACCCTCAGAGTAGTCGCGGCAGGGCTCTCTATTGTATCTATTTCAGTGGATACCGCTATGATTGGCTGTGAGGCCTTTTTGCTATAGGTGGGTTTGCGGTTACCCGATTATATCCATTGTATATCTTATTGTATCTAGTACTCTCCATCTACCACTTTCATGTATTGACTTAGAAACGAGTTTGTGAGGACCAATATTGTATATTTTGTGACTCTGGGTGTCGTGCTCGTGTGAGCCGGCCTTTATTATGTAGTGTTACCTCTTTATGCGGTTTTTCATTTATATTGTCTATTTCTTCACTACGGCATCGTATATATGCTTGTGGTGGTTGTTTTCGCCTTTGGGCATGATTTGCTCCCGTTTGGGAATGCCTTATTTATATCCTGTGTTTGTACCCGTTTCGGGGCTGGTTTTACAAAGGAGGTGCTGCCGAAATTTTTAAGAAAATAAACTTAAGCTTTAAAATTTTTACTTGAGATTTCCAAATATTTTTAACAATGTTTTTATCACTTACTTCTTTTTATGATTTAGATTTCTGGGTTTTCGGCTTACTTATATTGCATTACGCCTGTTGACGTCACTTGGTTTAAGTGCCGGTCACGTGCCTAAATTTGGGTCATGACAAACTTGGTATCAGAGCGCTAGGTTTTACCTTTCGGAGTGTAGGATGACCATGGTATGATGGAGTAGGTAGTTTAAGCAGAGTGACGTAGTGTTTGTATGTTCCGTGACATACTTACGACACGATACTCCACCTAAGTGACCTTAGGACATATTGCTTGTAATTCCTTCCTTGATTTCCATGTATTCTTATGATTCGATTTCTATGTTCTTATCGAATCCTGTTTTCATTTCCAGCCATTATGCCGCCGAAGGCTATGAGGGCGCAGAGAGCGGCCGCGAGAGCCGAGGTCAGGATAGGCTCGTCAGAGACGAGGACTGACCAGGGCGGTATGCCTATTCTATAGGAGCAGATTGATCCACCTTCTGTAGATCGTATTACTTGGCTAGAGGTCGGTATGCAGAATTTGCGCCAGATGATGGGGTCGTTGGTTGAGGCCAGTCGAGCACAGAGACAGGAGGTTGTCCCACCTGTCACGGGGACCATGATGGTGCCTACCGTTCAGGCAATCATACCTGCAGCTACGGAGGTTATCACCGTATCATTATCTGAGTTCATGAGGCTGAAGCTTCCGGTTTTCACTGGCACCGATACAGCCGAGGATCCCCAGTCATTTATCGATAGGATGGCCAGGATCTGTCATTCGCTGACATGCTCTGACGCGAGATGGGTAGAGTTTGTGAGTTTTTGTCTGGAGGGTCTTGCCCAGACTTGGTGCGAGTATTTAGAGAGGGGCAGAGCCGCAGGTCTTTCTCCTATGACCTGGGCTGAGTTCGTGACGGTTTTTCTTGCCCATTTTCTTTCGCGGAACGTCAGGGATGCTCGAGCTCGCAGTTTTGAGTCGTTACGCCAGACTCCGATTATGACGGTGGCAGAGTACGATGTTCAGTTTACCCAGCTATCTGTGTATGATCCATATTTGGTGGACACTGAGGAGATGTGGATCAAGAGATTTATACGAGGCCTAATTACCCTGTGGTTCCTCACTATCTGCGCCCAACATTTTGACACATATGCAGCCGCGGTGGACGTAGCCCTACTGGTTGAGGAGCGTCTTTTCGAGGCTTCGGTCATTCTGGGACCGAAGAAGATTCATACTGATGCATCAGCTTAGAGGCAGTTTGGCAGAGGCCGCGGCGGATTCGCTACAGGCCATGCGGGTAGATGGAGCATAAGACGAGGCCAGATATATAGCTTATACCCACAGGGCTAGCACCTGTCGGGATGTTTTGGGTGTGGCAGTCCCCATCACCGCATCAGAGATTGTACTGAGGTACTCCAGAGAGGCAGCGGTTCCACATATTACCTTACCACCTTCACCTCAGAGAGCATTGCCTCCTACGCTTGTTGATGCTCCGCGTCAGACTTTTGCTCAGAGAGGTCGTGGTCGCGGAGGTTTTTCTCAGAGGGGACGGGGTGGTAGAGGCGGAGGACAGCCAGTCGCCGGTAGAGGGCAGTCTCGAGTATTTGCTTTGACTCATCAGGACGCGCAGGCGTCCAATGCAGTGGTTTCAGGTACTCTTTCAGTATGTTCTTTCGATGCACACGTTTTGTTTGATCCAGAATCTACGCACTCGTATGTTTCTACACACTTCATGCCGAGGTTGGTCCGAGAGTCATGCTTGCTAGATCATCCGCTTGTTGTGACTACTCCTGTTGGCGAGTTTTTTGTTGCGCGACATGTGTTTTGGTCGTGTGCCTTTCGTATTGGAGATAGAGATTCGTCCGTTGACTTGATCTTTCTTGAGATGCTGGACTTCGACGTTCTCCTGGGCCATGACAGGTTAGCTACTTTCTACGCGTCTGTGGACTGCCACGAAAAGACAGTCAAGTTTTGTTTTCCGGGCGAGTCATTTCTTGTTGTGCAGGGGGACCGTGGTGCCGCCCCTCACAATTTGATATCTGCCTATTGCGCTAGTCGGCTTTTGAGGAGGGGATGTCAGGGATTCTTAGCTTTCATTCGTGATACTGGAGCCACGGTAGATTTGTTGGATCAGGTTCCTATTGTGAGAGAGTTTCCCAACGTGTTTCCCGATGAGTTACCTGGATTGCCGCCAGAGCGCGATATTGAGTTTTGCATTGATTTGATCCTCGGCACGGGGCCTATTTCTATACTGCCTTACCGGATGGCCCCGGTGGAGCTTAAGGATCAGTTGAAAGAGTTGCTTGATAGGGGACTTGTACGTCCGAGTGTTTCGCTTTGGGAAGCTCCTATTCTGTTCGTCAAGAAGAAGGACGACAGTTTAAGGTTGTGCATTGATTATCGTCAATTGAACCGAGTTACGGTGCGGAATAGGTATCCTTTATCTCGCATTGACGATTTGTTTGATCAGCTCCAGGGTGCGGGACATTTTTCCAAGATTAATTTGAGATCGGGTTATCATCAGTTACGGGTTCGGAATGATGACATTCCAAAGACTGCTTTTCGTACGCGCTACGGGCATTATGAGTTTTTGTGATGTCGTTCGGACTCACCAATGCCCCAGCAGCGCTCATGGATTTAATGAACCGGATTTTTAGGCCGTTCCTCAACCAGTTTATTATTGTGTTTATTGATGACATTCTGGTTTATTCCAAGAGTCGAGAGGAGCATGAGCAGCACTTGAGAATTGCTTTGCAGACATTGAGAGAGCACCGGCTGTTTGCTAAATTCTCGAAGTGTGCCTTCTGGCTTGATAGTGTTGACTTTCTGGGTCATGTGGTTACGGAAGACGGTATTTGTGTGGACCCAAGGAAGATCGAGACCATAAAGCTTTGGACCAGACCTGTATCAGTGACAGAGGTCCGCGACTTTTTGGGCTTAGTCGGTTATTACCGCCGTTGCATGCAGGATTTCTCGAGTATTGCTGTACCGTTTACCGGACTGACTCGGAAGGGGGCTCCTTTTCTTTAGACTGAGGCATGCGAGCAGAGTTTTCAGCAGTTGAAGACTCGGTTGACGACTGCACCAGTTTTATCCTTGCATTCTGGATCGGGCGGCTATGTCGTTTACTGTGATACTTCTCGAGTAGGGCTCGGTTGTGTATTGATGCAGTATGATAAAGTTATCGCTTATGCTTCTCGGCAGCTGAAGAAGCATGAGCAGAATTATCCCACTCACGATCTTGAGATGGCCGTGGTGGTCTTTGTGCTTAAGATTTGGAGACACCACTTATACGGGGAGTCGTGTCAGATCTTCACAGACCACAAGAACTTGAAGTACATCTTCCAGCAGCGGGATCTGAATTTGAGACAGCGTCATTGGATGGAGCTTGTGAAGGATTATGATTGTGGGATCCTTTATCACCCGGGCAAGACGAATGTAGCAGCTGACGCTTTGAGTCGTAGGCCCGGGGATAACTTGTCCCAGTTGAGCGCAGTTCAGAAACAGAGATTGGCAAGTCTTGTGCGACAACAGAGTACAGTTTGAGTTCACTTCCACTGGGGGATTGCTTGCTCACGTCCATGCCCATCCACTTCTAATTGATCGTATTCGTGAGGCACAGCCCGACTATGCCCGTTTGTCTGAAATTCTTGAGCATGTTCGGCAGGGTAGAGATTCGGAGTTCTTGATTGATGACCAGGGTGTGCTACGTTTTGGGAATCTTTTGTGTGTACCTGATACCGATGGGTTGAGACGCGAGATCCTAGAGCAGGCACATCAGTCGGCTTATAGTGTTCACCCAGGTTCCACCAAGATATATCGTGACTTGAGAGATATCTACTGGTGGGCAAGAATGAAGAGTGATGTTTCGGATTTCGTTTCGAGATGTTTGACTTGTCAGCAAATCAAGGCTCAGCATCAGAGATTAGCAGGAGAGTTGCAGCCTTTACCCATTCTGGTGTGGAAATAGGAACAGATCTCCATGGATTTCGTTGTGGGTCTACCCAGGTCCAGTCGAGGGTATGACTCCATTTGGGTGATTGTTGACCGGTTGACGAAAGCGGCTCACTTCCTTCCAGTGAAAACCACTTTCGGTTATGCTCAGTTATACATTGATGAGATTGTGTATTTGCATGGCGTTCCCACATGCATCATATCCGACAGGGGCACCCAGTTCACTAGCCGTTTTTGGCAGAAGCTTCAGGAAGCTTTGGGTACCTGATTGAGTTTTAGCACCGCTTTCAATTTGCAGACCGATGGTCAGTCAGAGTGGACTATACAGACTCTGGAGGATATGCTTCGTGCGCGCGTGCTTGATTTTGGTGGCAGTTAGGATCGTCACTTGCCGTTGATAGAGTTCTCCTACAATAACAGTTACCAGGATGCGATTCAGAAGGCACCTTTTGAGGCTTTGTATAGTAGAAAGTGTCGATCGCCAGTCTATTGGGCCGAACTCAGCGAGAGCAGGATTTTGGGACCCCAGCTAGTTCAAGAGACTACAGAGAAAATTCAATTGATTCAGGATAGAATGAGAGCAGCCCAGTGCAGAAAGAAGTCTTAAGCCGACCATCGTCGTCGCAGGCTCGAGTTCGCAGTGGAGGATCATGTATTCCTACGGATTTCTCCGATGAAGTGCGTGATGGGATTTGGGAAGAAAGGGAAGCTTAGTCCCAGATTTGTAGGTCCTTTTGAGATCCCTGAGCGAGTTGGTACCGTTGCCTATCGTTTCGCACTTCCGCCCAGTTTTCCGGATTTTCAACCCGTATTCCATGTATCGATGCATCGCAAGTACCTTCATGACCCTTCTCACATGATTCAGCACCAGACCATTCAGCTAGAACGTGATTTTCCTTTACCGAGCAGCCGGTAGTTATATTGGATCGGCAGGCGAAGAAACTTCAGTCAAAGGTCTTGCCATCTGTGAAGGTTCTTTGGCGTGGTCCGAATAGCAAAGAGGTCACATGGGAAGCCGAGTGCGAGATGCAGAAGAAATTCCTTCATCTCTTTAAAGGTACGCATAGTAAGATTTTTAAATTCGGGGACCGAATTTCTTTAAGGGGGAAGATTGTAACAGCTTAAAATGCGATTAGTGTTAATTAAGCGATAATGCGGGTTTTTAGTAAAAAGTTAACCAAAATAGTTTTCACATATTTTATAAAAATTAATTAATATTTTATTATTATTTGTTTTGGTTTGCACACACATGTGCATGTTAACCTAGGGTTAATTAGTGTTAACCATGCTTAAGTAGCCATGGCATATTAACCCCCGTTCCATTAAGTTGTATGTATTTATTTAAATTATTTAGTTTTTAAAATAAAGGGTTTGGATTGGGTTGACTTGAGAGAGAGAGGGAGAGAGAGGGTTGACATGGAAATGATGAGGCATGGCAAGCATGGGGTGCATTTAATGAGGAGAGAGAAGGGGGCATGGCTCACTCTAACCTCACACCCTCATTTCCCTCATCCCTCACTCATACACTCCCTCATTCTCACCTCACTCTCTCATTCATACATTATTTTCTCCTTCTTATTTTCCTCATCCCCTCAACTGAAACCCTAACCATTTCATCACTAAACCAAACTAAATCACCACAAAACTTCATCTATACCCTCACAAAGCCTAGTTAAGCCACTAAAGATGACTTGGAGCATAGAAAGTTAGGGTTTTTGAGCAAGTGTGGAAAGGTAGTGATCCCTAACTGTTAATTAGGTATTTATAATGTTGTGTTGCCTAGTAGTTGCTGTGTAGAACACTAAAGATGTAGTTTTTGTGTAATATCGTAGTTTTAATGTTATTTTGGGGTCACTGTAATCTGCTATCACCACGAATTGTTACTGTAAAATCTAGCAATATAGTAGTGTTGTACTAGAGGCCCTGAGTGTTCACCTAAAACCTTGACCCCATCATTCACTATTCACCCGGTGAGATTTAGAGGAATTCCGGTGCCGCCGGATTTGTTGGGGACTGGGGGGTTGTGTTTTTGAGGGTAGCTGTCTGTAGGTATTTTGGGGTGTCTGGTACTGCTTAATTTTTCTGTGTTGACTGTAGTCAAAATCTGGGAACATTTTGCTAAATTCTAGTGTTTCGACTACGCGCGTTACGTTATCCGACACAGTTCGTGTTCTTGGTGTATCTTGCTGCACTTAGGTTTGATTATCGCTACACACGTTAGCCACTAAGCGAACACTTGAGAGTTTGTTGGAGTCGGTGCGTCGGTCAAAACGTAGTTTGTATGTATTATTGAACGGTTTCTAAGATACACTTGTTATGCTTCGTGTGATATTAGGAGCAAGTGCGGGGACCTCAGACGCTACAAAGAAGGGAAAACAGGTGGTTGGATTTACCTAGCTCGAGATCATCGATGAGTAGATTTAACATCTATGAGGAAATCGCCCGTATGGCGTTAAGCGTCGAGGGCTAGATATGATATTATAGCCACATGTTATATGCATATGAGTTGATTGTGCATAAGCATCATTGCATACCATTACTTGTTGTGCCTTGACTTAGTACCTATTGGATACTGCACCATTACTGACGGTTCATGTTGCACGAGCACTAAATTGTATGCTACACACACACCGTTGGCAATTGCCATGACACGCACAACATATACACATATGTGGTATTGTATTCGTTATTGACATTGAGATGTTGATTCTTGTTCTATTGCGCATATGAAATACATCATGCATGCATACCTACATGCATATACACATACCTTGCTATAGCTACATATACACCTTATATGATGTTGCACTTGATTTTGGGAGAATGTGGAAACCGCATGATATTATTAAAAACTTGATTCATTTCAAAGAGCGGTTTTCTCTTGATATGCTCATATTACCGTTCCATGTTGCATACATCATATCTCATGGATTTACGCATTGAGATACGGATTTCATGTGATTTATGGATTTGAGAACCGGATGATATTTTAAGAAAGTATGCATTTTTTTGAAAACCTGGTTTCTCTTGATATGATATTTCGATGCGTCCACCATGAGTTTTCTCGGTTCTGAGTTATGAGTATACCCGATTCGAAGTGCGGTAGGCACCGTCTGCGGGTACATGGTGGACCCGGTGAGGTATCCCGGGGCAAGAAGACTCGTATAGAAAGACGGCGAGCCCGACGGAGGGAGTACTACTTACCGGTGATAGTATAGAACCCGACGGATATCCGGAGGATACCGTAATGAGTTATGATATGAGATATTTTGAGGGCCGATCTGGGCATGCGACGCCTGAAAGATGAGTATTTACATGTCGTTGATGGACACGGGTTTTCATGATGTTTCAAGTGTCGATGTTGGACACTCAGATTTCTTGATGTGACGGATATGAGGGCCGATCAGAGTGACGGATCCTGAGTTATTGGGATTTGGGGTGTCGTTGATGGACATCGGTTTTTCCATGATGATGATTCATGCATGAGGTCTTATGTGTTATCCCATACTCTGGATTTATTAGACATGTACCGTTTTATGTAGTTGTTGTACCCTGGTGATGTACATTGATTATGATTATACTGCATATCCGTACTGTTATATTATGTCATCAGATTTCATATTTTAGACCACTGCTTTCGTGCATACTTGCGATTATCTGTATAATGTTATTTACTATTCACGAGTTGGCAACTCACCCCCGTTGTGCCACAGTGTTTTGCAAGCTTGACCCTCAGAGTAGTCGCGACAGGGCTCTCTATTGTATCTATTTCTGCGGATACCACTACGGTTGGCTGTGAGGCCTTTTTGCTGTAGGTGGGTTTGCGGTTACCCGATTCTATCCATTGTATATCTTATTATATCTAGTAATCTCCATCTACCACTTTCATGTATTGACTTAGAGACGAGTTTATGAGGACCGATATTGTATATTTTGTAACTCCGGGTGTCGTGCTCGTGTGGGTCGGCCTTTATTATGTAGTTTTACCTTTTTATACTGTTTTTCATTTATATTATCTATTTTTTCGCTACGGCGTCGTATATATGCTTGTGGTGGTTGTTTCCGCCTTTGGGCATGATTTGCTTCCGTTTGGGAATGCCTTATTTATATCCAGTGTTTGTACCCGTTTCGGGGCTAGTTTTACAAAGGAGGTGCTGCCGAAATTTTTAAGAAAATAAACTTGAGTTTTAAGATTTTTACTTGAGATTTCCAAATGTTTTTATCAATGTTTTTATCACTTAATTATTTTTATGGTTTAGATTTCTGGGTTTTCGGCTTACTTAAATTTCATTACGCGTGTTGTCGTTACGTGGTTTAAGTGCCGGACACGTGCCTAAATTTAGGTCGTGACATTATTTTATTTCCGTAGTTTAAATTTATCGATGTGATCCCATATAGGACGTGATTCAGATATTATTCTTATTGGATCTTTTTTCATTTCCGCTATATACATTTCTTGACTTTTATCTACTGTGGCAGATGGACATATGTTAGTTAGATTTTATTTACTGTTCTTGATATCTGATTGACAGCCGTAATGTAACTTTAGAGAGATCTTTTCTAACCATAGGTAGCATGGTTGGCTCTGTCACGTGTCGTATTTACGTATTTTGAGAAGCGGGGTGTGACAAGGTTTGGTTGGTAACAGAGCCATAAGATTTAAGGATAGTCGGGTTTGGTTCTTTTTGTAGTTGGGTATTAGACCCAATACACTAACCAGGAAACCCGGAATTAGGAACATGTCCTGCCACATTACTACCTTGCCAATCTTGAATCTATAGTTATCAATATCTTTTTTATTAAATCATGTTTACCATTACTAATCCCCTTCAGTGTCTTTGGATTCAGAATCATGGCGGATAGGGATTTACGGTCATGCAAGAGGCGTGTAGATAATACCGCATTACTTTGAGTTGTATGTGGTATGTTAGAAAACCAGAAGTGTCAAACTGAACTGAATCAGTGGCAGCCGAGGTTTTCTAAGAAGTTCTGAGGGCGGTCCAACAGTCTGTTGTCATAGCAGCTGAGAGGGCAGCAGCTCCCAGACCAATACACCATGAAGGCATCGTGGCAGACTTTAGGAAGCTTGGTCCATCCACATTTAAAGGATTGGAGGAGCCATCGCCAGTGGAGCAGTGGCTCGTTGCCGCGCAGATTCCAGATGAGAAAATGGTGGATTTAGTACGCATCTAATTGGTAAATTACGCTCGAGAGTGGTGGCTCGTAGAGGAGACCCGTCCGACCAATCCGATCAGCTGAGCGACTTTTTCGCGAAGTTTCTTTGAAAAGTTCTTTTCGCAATCTGCTCGATAGGAAATGGAGGACAAAGCTCATTAGTTTGAAGCAGAATGACGAATCAGTTGATACACATGTGGTTGAATGGACCCGGCTCAGTCGATTTGCGAGGCCCTTGGTTGCCAATGAGGCAGATAGGGCAAGACGGTTTATACGTAACTTGGATGTGGAGATTTAGAGACACATCATATCTTTGGGGTTGACCACCTTCTCCTAAGTTCTCAAGGCGGCTAAAGAGCAGCAGAGTTTATCGGTAAACGTAAAGGGTAATCTACAGCAAGAGGTTGTAGTGCGGAAGACTGCGTTTACACCAAACAGAGCTCCTGTACGTAGAAGCATTCCGGTAAACAAACGAGGGACTGTACTTATTAAGAAGCCTTTTGTATCAGATCAGAAAAGGGCTACGATTTGTGACTTCTACCATCTACCCGGACACACGCAGAGAGAGTGTCGAAGGAGGCTCGAACTTTGTTTAGTTTTTGGATCAGCTAACCATACCATTAGTGCATGCCCTTCGAAGCTACGATCAAGAGACGATATTCAAAAACCACCGCAGAAGCAGACTTATGGGCAGAAGCAGATCACTTAGAAGCCTAATCAGGGACAGGCCTTCACTTTAACGGCCGAGGAGATCAAGGCGTCAAACGATGTTGTTCCAGGTATCCTACTTGTTTATAATTTTCCCGCATTAACATTATTCGATTCTGATCCATCTCATTGTTTTATGTCGTCCAAGTTTATTAGTGCACACTCTATCCCATACACAGCCCTGTCTAGTTGCTGGGACATACACACTGGGAATGGGAGAATTGTATCTAGTAGTGAGTGCAAGGGTTGCTCGATTGTTATTTGTGGACACGAGTTATTCTCGGATTTCTTGGCGATTGATACTGGCAGCTATGATGTTGTCTTGGGAATGGATTTTCTTGGCATTTTCCACACTCACATTGATTGTAGGGCAAAGAAAGTGATTTTCCAGATTCCCAAACATCCAGAGTTCATATTGTTGGGAGGTAGAGGATCTGTCGGGCCAGTCGAATTTAGGGCTAGGCCGACAAGTGTCGTTCTTTCATCAATGGAAGTAAGCAAGGAAGAAGTACCAGCAGTGGTTCGGGATTTTATGGACGTGTTCGAGGACATCTCGGGTTTACCGCCAAAACAAGATGTGGAGTTCGTGATTGATCTTATTCCTGGAGCAGCACCAATTTCAAAGGCCTATTATTCAGTGGCACCGGTAGAACTAGAAGAGGTAAAGAAACAAGTTACCGAATTACTAGAGAAGGGTTGTATTCGCAGCAGCGGTTCATCATGGGGAGCTCCAGTTCTACTAGTCAAGAAGAAAAATGGCATGCGAAAGATGTGCATCGATTATCGAGAATTAAATCGGGTGACTATTAAGAACAAGTACCCAATCCCTCGCATAGGCGAATTATTCGATCAACTCAGTGGCGCGAGAGTATTCTCGAAATTGGATTTGCAATCTGAATATCATTAAGTTCAGAACAAAGCAGAAGACATTTGTAAGACAGCGTTCTTAACTCGATATGGGCATTATGAGTACTTAGTGATACCATTTGGAGTTACTGACACACCGGCAATATTTATGGACTTGATGAACCGGATCTTTTCGCCATTTCTAGATCAGTTCGTGGTTGTTTTCATTGATGATATTCTGGTCTATTCGAGGAGCAAAGAAGAGCATGAAGAACGCTTGAGGATTGCACTGCAAATGTTAAGACAAGAAAAGTTATATGCTAAGATGAGAAAGTACGAGTTTTGGCTCGAAAAAGTAAAGTTCTTGGGTCATGTTGTATCCGGAGATGGAATTACCATTGACACCGAAAAAATTGCAGCCATTCATGATTGCCCAATTCCAAAGAATGTAGGGAGATCAGAAGTTTTCTTGGACTTGCTGGATACTATAGAAGGTTTGTGGAGAACTTCACTCAAATAGCAAAACTATTGACCAAGCTAACACGAAAAGAGGTACCGTTTGTATGGACTGAGAAGAGTGCGTAAGCATTTGAAGTGCTGAAGCGAAGATTGACCACCGCTCCTATTCTGATAGTGCCAGATGGTTCCAGAGACCTAGTCATTCATAGCGACGCATCTGGGAAAGGGTTGGGATGTGTTTTGATGCACATGAGAAGTTCATAGCCTATGTGTTGAGACAATTGAAGACTCATGAGAAGAACTACCCAACTCATGATTTGGAGCTAGCAGCAGTGATTTTTGTGCTGAAAATTTGGAGACACTACTTATTGGGCGAAATGGTAGAAGTGTTTACTGATCACAAGAGCCTAAAGTACGTGTTTACACAGAAAGAGCTCAACATGAGGCAGCGTAGATGGTTAAAGCTGATGACTGACTATGATCTTGATCTAAAGTATCATCCAGGGAAAGTTAATATAGTGCCGGATGCTTTAAGTCGGTTGCCAGTAATACGGATGTTGACTGCACAGAAGGGGGTTACAACAGATTTTCAAAGGTTTGGGTTGGAGATTGTACTACTAGATTCTTTGGGCCAGTTGATGCAATTGCAAGTACAGTCATCCTTGATCGATAACATTAAGGCAGCACAGTCGCACGATCAAAGATTACAGAACTTTCGAGGACAAGTGGAAGCAAGACTTCGAACAGATTTGTTGATTCATGAAGATGGCTCATTAAGATATGGTGTTACGCCCCGCTTCCCAATAGACGGAAACAGTGACATGGTAAGCCCGCAACGTATTTATTTCGAGAAGGTCATTTCCCGAAATAAATACGCTAAGCGTAAAATAAGCAATATAAAATGACAAGAAATAAACATGAGATTTAAATTTCAACAATTTTATTTACATTCAACTTGAAAAATTTATAATACATGAGTTCAACTGAAAGGAAATACAATACAAGAAAAGAAATGCCTAAACAGGAAGCATACATAAACTGAAAATGATAGCTAGTCTAGTCCTGAGTCGTAATCTGATCGTGCTCCTCCTTGGTGGTGTCCACCTCCTCAGTCTCCACAGTATCTGATGAACATTCCAAAAAACAAAGATAGGTGGAATGCTTGTCAACGAACTTTCGCTCGGTAAGTCCCCAAGAAATAGGTGTGAAGTATAAAAGTATAAAGATAAATAAATGTATATCATGAAGTAATGGACTAGGATGTTGTTTAAACATGTCATTTAATATAAGCATGGCAATTATATTTAGCATGCAATTCTATTTATATCATGGCAAAATAACATGAGCATAGTAAAACATGGCCGTGTAGTGTTAGGTATAGTATACATGAAGTAAATGTAAGTGTCCTAAATGGTCTTTACTTGGGTAAACTAATTTAATGTAAATTCAAGGGTGAATATCAACCAATCTCAAGAGTGTTCTCGAACCCAACAGGCTGTAATCCAGGGGTAAGGAACCACGGGCCCGAATCAAGTGTTAGTAACGGGACTTCAATCTAGTGTTGAAGTGTAACAACTCAAGTTTTAGTGTACATAAAATTGATTTAAAAGTTAATTTATACTTGGGGTATTTACATTTCCTGTGAGTATTATAAGTATTTGATTTGCTTTTTAATAGCAAGCAAGAGCTTGTAGCTCATTGGTAAGACCTTGCACTGCTGAACCAAAATACCAGAGTTCAAATCCAATTAGCCACATTATTTTTTTTAATTAGTTTTCTTTTAATATTTTAGAAGCCCAAGAGTCTACACGTGCATAACTCGTAAAAATCAAAAGTCACATATAAAACAAACTGACCCAGGAGAAAAACCAACCGACGGTGGACACATGGCGACGAGCCCCGGCCCGACTCGGCCGACCCGGCCGGCGAGGCCGGGTTGACTCGGCCTGACTCTGATTCTCCCTTCTGAACTCCTGTGTCTTTTGGTCTCTTTATAACCCCTGTCATGTTTAATTTCCCTGCATTATTCCAGAGGAATTAAAATACAATTAAAACTATTTTTAATGCAATTTAAATGCAATTTTTTCTATCAAACCCTAACCTTAATCTTTTCCTATAAATACCACTTCATCTCACACACCCATCACTCACAAACTCTGTCCAAACTCTCAAGAAAATTCTCTAGAACCTTTGTGTACAAGTGGTATTAGCGAAGGGCGAAGCTTCGACGAACTTCCGACGACAACCCTAAGAGTTCCCGGCGACAAAACGACGCACCGGCATCTCCTACAACTCCCTCTTCCTCTATTCTAATCACCAACCCAGTAATTCCCTCCTCCCTCTTCTCCTTTCTATTCATAAAACTCGTATTTCTAAAACCCGACAGAAGCGGAATTGATCCGACTTCCGATTCCGTTTTATTTAAAAAGTTCCAATTTTCTTAAATACAACATACCAAACTCTCACATCTTGACTATTAAACATTAACAAAACATTATGAACAATTTTCATAGCAAAATATTTCATATTGCAATTTTTATCGTACTTTTTCAGTAAAATACCATATAGTTTAGTTTTGACATTAAACATCATATTTCTTTCTATACCTTTAAATAGATCACGAGGTAATGACCTACCTCCGCACAACACTCATATGCAACATAGCACGATACCTTTCGGGAACATAGAATATGGAAAAATGCAATTTTACACATAAATACCTTTTACTATTAAAAACCTTTTTCTATAAGATTATGTATTTTAAATAAATCTTTGCAAAGCGCTGCTACAACCCATTTTGGGGAACCCATTTGGGATGGTGCGGATTATCGCATATCCTCGAGCTTAGTAGTGCGAGATACAGACCTCCGCAAGGAGCATACGGTCCCGAAAGATTTAAAAATACAAATATCTTAAGAAAATGAGATTTCTAGAAAAATAATAAATTAAATTATTTTTATAAATATAAATATATATATATATATATATGTATCATCAAAATATCTATTTTTGATACAGTATAAATATTCCAACTTTTCTAAATAACAAAGAATCACTTTACATGAAAATACCATGCAATTCTATACAAGTTCAATACTTTACAATTAAATACCATACATTATGAAATTAGGTTTTATTCACTAGAAATGTTACATATATAAAATCTACATCTATGAAAACTTTAAAGATGATAATAAAATACTTGAGGTGTATTTTGTAAATATAGGTTTAAGCGGGAACAGTCTCTTGAGCCTCAGGGAGCCGGAGATATGGATGCTTGCCTATTTAAGGTAAACAACTTAACAAACGGTGTTATCAACACGGTAATTGTCTTTGAAAAAGACACAAATCCTGCCGCCCATGTGCAGCGGTTACCGATAACATCAAAACTTAATTCAGGACTTCAATTTCTTTTCTAATTGTTCTGACTCAGATTGAGTCTCATTATAAATAATCTGACTTGAATATGATTCAATTACAAACTACAATTCAATATGAATCTATGAATCCATATAATCAATCAGTTCAAACTATTCAATCTATATTGACTGAACCGAACCAAGGATATACTTCCATTTACATGATTCTCCAGTTACATCCATTTACTGATATCATGGTTTCGGCAAGTCATCCATCTGTAAAATTTATAATACAAGACAATACAATTTACAATACAATACAAACAAGACGTCGCGGAGTTTAAGGGGTAGATTGGTACGGAAGGTGTTAGAAGTGGCACGAGACTGCAAGATTTAAGACACCAAACCTGTATTCTGTTGCTGTTGTACCGTGGCATAAACGGTTCCTTGTACATTTTGTTCACCTTAGTCTCTGGTCTACTGAGACTCCTCTCGTATACACCGGCATTCTTCTATACCAAGCTACAAACAACAGCGTTAACCATATAATACAACTTTAAAAGCTACATTCTCTCTCTGTCTATTCTATTTCTCTCTTATGTTTCGGACTTACCGAGCGATTGTTCGCTGACGACATTCCTTCTCTTTCTTCTTTGGAATGTTGTCAGGTGATCTGGACCTTCAGGAGATCGAGCCTACCAGTGAGGACTTGGATCAGCTAGTCTACGATCCAAAGCTGTAGATTCATTGTACACGTTTCATTTCAGTACTTTCCTTTTCTGTTATGCCACTGTTTAGGCATTATTTTCATTCAGATGTATTTACTTTTCCATGCATTGTACAAAAGAATGTTAATAAATAAAGTTGATGTTCATTACATTTGTCTCTTGTGTATATTTCTTTTATATTGCTTAGTTACGCTTAGCGTATTTACTTCTGAGTAAATACATAGCGGCCTCGTCACGTCCCCTTCGTCGTACACCGGGAAGCGGGGCATGACAGGTTTTGTTGGTGGCCCATGCAGGTCAGAGCTGTATGGAACCCTACCATACAGTTCAGTTATGCATGGACAACCAAAGCAATATAACATAAGAACCAGCAACTAAAAACATTCTTTACAATTCATATTCCTTGAATCTTACAATCTCATATACTATGAATCTGTCATAACCCAAAAATTTTCATTCAAGATTATGGATTCCCCAAACAACACCAGCACCAATGTAACGAACACACCTCCACCACTACCACTCACACCTGTCGTCCCTACTCTGAGCAGACGGTTCTGCTTGAGGCGATCCGCAGCCTCCTAGAAGGACAGCAGCAGCATACTGCTCTTTTAATGAACTGTCTAGAGACAGAAGCACCTGGGATGAAGCAATTCAGGGCTTTGCACCCCAAACAGTTTGCAGGAAAAGAGAGCCCTCTAGAAGCTGAGGAATAGGCTCAGAGGATTGAAAACGATATGGTAGCAGCACAAGTGCCAGAGATAGCTTAGGTCCGAGTTGCGAAGCTACAACTCACGGACAATACACGGGTCTGGTGAAAGGCGGAAGAAAGCCGTCTTGATCAACCCATGGAATGGAAGACTTTTCGAGACATGTTCGATGCAAAGTACTTCCCTGAGACTGCCAGGTTCGACATGGAATATCGGTTCATCCATCTGCAACAAGGTTCAATGTGGACCACGTTAGTAGATGAATATGACGCTGAGTTCACCATGCTCAGTCGGTAAGATATGTCTCAATAATTCATTTTTTTCAATAAATACCGCACAGCTAACACAATACTTTAACAGATTTGCGGCACACCTGATACCGACGGATGAGATCAGAGCCCGTCGATTTCAACAAGGTTTGGATTCAGAAATCCAGGCTGCATTGGCCACAGGAGATTTTCCGACTCATGAATCGGCTCTGAAAGCTGCCCACAGTTATGAGGCAGTGGTTAAGATGAGGGGCAGATCTCAATCTACTGGAGTTAAGCGCCCTGCCAACCAGATGGCAGGAGGAGCCTCATCAAGGACATCTTTTGTGCCAAAGAGACCGGGAGTACCGAACAACAGGCGCAGCCCAGCCTTTTGTACCTACTGCAAGAGAGTGAGACATATGATGAAAGACTGTCGGCAAGCCAACCGTCTTTACTTAGTCTGTGGCTCATTTACTCATGATATTGGGTCTTGTCCCCAAAGACACAACCCAATTGCTGCACTCAGGCCAGCAATCACTTATCAGCAGAGACCAACCATTCAGGCACCTGCTCCAAGACTCGCTCTCCCTGCTCTACCACCTAGAGGACCACTGACTGCACCTCCTCCTCGTCAGTTCCATCAAGCTCAATGAAACATTCCGAGAAATGCTCCTCCGACCAGGAGGAATGTACCACAGCGACAGGCTTTCATGATGACCGTGGAAGAAGCTGAGGTCACTGGCCAAGTTATCACTGGTAACCCTTTCTCCTCAATCTTTTCTTTCGGTCTTAATACCTATCCACATATTTTCCTATACCTAAAACATCCCACATACCTTAGGTACAATCTTAGTAGCCTCACTTCCTACACTAGCACTCTTCGATACTGAAGCATCTCACTGGTTTATGTCGCAACGGTTCGTCCGAACTCATGCGATTCCAGCCACACCGCTTGTATCCAGCTGGAATGTCAGTTCAGGAAATGGCGTTCTAAAGGCAACAATGGGATACAGCTTGTGTCCAGTAGTCGTCTGCAGCAGAGAATTCTATGCTGACTTCAAGGTACTGGACATATCGAACTTCGATGTGGTTCTAGGTATGGATTGGCTCGGAACATTCTATGCTACCATCGACTGTCGTCAAAGGAGGGTAGTATTCGAGATTCCAGACCATCCGGTTTTCTATTTCAAAAGTAGAGACCGTACCCTAAAACCAAGTACTTGCAAGGAGAAACCAAAGAAGGTAGTGATTGTAGCAACTCAAGCGGAGGAAGGATCAAAGCCAGAAGTAGTTCGAGAGTTCGACGATATATTTCCTGACAATATATCAGGTTTGCCTCCCGATCGAGCTCTTGAATTCAGCATTGATTTAGTACCGGGAGCACAACCGGTGATCAAATCACCTTATCAATTAAGTCCGGAAGGTTTGAAGGAAGTCCGAACTCAGTTGGACGAAGTATTGGCAAAAGGATGGATTCGTCCCAGTACTTCAAGTTAGGGATCACCAGTTCTGCTTGTGAAGAAGAAGAAAGGTTCATGTAGAATGTGTATCGATTATAGAGCCTTGAACGAAGTAACGATAAAGAACAAGTATCCGCTACCGCGTGTTTACCCCAATCAGAGCAAAGCTATGTTCAAATTCCAAGGAGGGAAAAGAAGCAATGCTTCTGTTTTCCTCCAATCAGAGCAAAGCTCTGTCTTGAAAATTAAAGTGAGAATTAAAGTTAAAATAAATGAAGCAACGCTTCAGATCTCCTGCGCTGCGCGCAGAGCGCCACGTGTCAAAATCAGAGAGGTTAGCGCAGGGAGCATAGTGCCCAAGGCAGCGCACCCAATCAGAGCAAGGCTCTGTTGAAAATTCAAACTTTAATTAATTGAAGCAACGCTTCAGCTGACTTGCGCTCTGCGCTGCGCGCCACGTGGCAGCGCAGTTGCGCTGCGCTCTGCGCTGCGCGCCACATGGCAGCGCAATTATGGCAGCGTAGCTGCGCTAGCACAGTTGCGCTGCGCTGCGCGCCACGTGGCAGCGCAGGTGCGCTGCGCTGTGCACTGCGCGACACGTGTCAGCGCAGTTGCGCTGCGCTGTGCGCTGCTTGACACGTGTCACGTACTGGGGCGCTTGCGCCAAACAGAATTAAAATTCTAAAAAGATCATTCTGTTCTTGTTAAAAAACAAGAAGATTGCCTTCTGTAAAACAGAAGCCCTTGGATCAAAGATCTAACGGTGTGGAAAATTCCCCAAATCACTCAGAGAAAGATCTTTTTAACAAATTTAACTAATTTATGGGCACTATAAAAGGACCCTAGACCTCAATTCAAAGGTATCAACATTTTCTGAGAGAAAAAAAGAGAACTCTGAAGAATTCCTCAAGAACAAAAAAGGTAAAAACCTTCAGAAAAAGAGAAAATTCTCTTAAAAACAGATCATTGATCTAAGAACAAGATCAAAACAGATCATTGATCTAAGAACAAGATCAATGATCTTCAATAAGAAAGAAAACTAACTAATAATAGTGCTTTGCACTTGCTTATGAACCATTGGTTCCTTGAAAACAAGAAAAACTTGTTTTCTTTGATTTAAAATCGATCAAAAGATAAAACAGTGCTCTGCACTTGCAAGAACTGAGCTGTTGCGCTCCTGTATTGGCGCAAGCCACCAGGAAGCGCCACGTGTCAGTAGCGCAGCAGCGCAGCGCACTGACACAGTGCACTGCGCTGTTGCGCTTGCGCTCACCAGAGCGTGACACGTGTCACCACCATATGAGTTTGCGCTCATTACTTGGCGCAAAGCGCCTGACAAGCCACGTGGGGCACTGTCAGAGTACTTAATGCTCTGCATTATTAAAGAAAAGGGACAGAGCCTAATTAAAAGGCCTAACAGGCCTAATAAAAAAATGCTATGCATTTAAAAAAAGGAGGGCAAAGCCCAAACAAAGAAATAGATGCTCTGCATCATTTATAAAAGGGCAGAGCCCAACCAAAACAAGAATAATGCAGTGCATTACTAAAAAGGGGTAAAGCCCTAGTACAGGCCGAAAAACAAATAAAAGTGTTGAACATTTTTCAATTGGACTTAGCCCAATCGTGGCCGTAAGTCCTTAAACTAAATTGACTGAGCAAGATTGTTCTCTTAAATCAATTTACGACCAGTTCGAGGGTACATCTCCGAACCCCTCTGACACCCATCGTTGTAATCCTTCAACGTCGTCAGAGAGGTGACGGGTCCCGGCGACCACACATCAACATGGACTGCGGGGTCCCTAAACTCGTGGACCGAGACGTCCTTAAACTAATATTGGACCGAAACGTCCTTAAACTAATATCGGACCGAAAGGTCCTTAAACTAATGTTGGACCACTACATCCCTAAACTGGCGATGGACCACCACGTCCCTAAACTGAAATATGGACCACTACGTCCGTAAACTGGAATATGGACCACCACGTCTCTAAACTGGAACATGGACCACTACGTCCCTAAACTGGAACAATAGAGCCTCCAAATGCTCTTTTGCCGGATCTAAACGGTCCTGTTTAAGTTGATCTTAGCCTCAAATATGGCTAACGTATCCTTAAACATTCAAACAGACTTTAGTCCCAAATTGAACTATAAGACCCCCAATCAACTTTGGTTCAAGGGTACATCTCCGAACTCCTCTGACACATGTCGTTGTAATCCTTCAACGTCGTCAGAGAGGTGACGGGTCCCGACGGCCATATATTAAATGGACCACTATGTCCTTAAACTAGAAATAGATCTAGACGATCCCGTTAAGTTGATCTTAGTCTCAAATCAGACTAACGTATCCTTAACGAACGTTAAAGTTGATCTTAGTCTCAAATGCGGCTAACGTATCCTTAAACTAAAAACACCAAACCCAAATCTAAGTAAATACGGATTTGGACTAATCCACGTCCTACGGGCGACGACATTACTCAGTCTCTGTATACAATCCACGGGCAAGCACAAACAAAACAAACACCCACGACACGAAGTGAAATTCTGGAGAAGGAGAAAGTTGTTACCACGATGCGGTAGCGTAATTAACTGCAGGGGCTTGCGCCTGCAGGGAAGAGCGTCCCCACAATCAAAAACCCCTCAAGCGAGGGGGAATCTGACGAAGTCTGCTACATCAGCCGCATCCGTCTAAACCTCCGATACATGGTGCCATAAATCAACTTGGCATCTTTGGAGAGGTAGACGGATAAAACCATATAGCATCTGCCCCGAATCTCACGCCAGATGTCCTCACGTCGTCTTGGCCGTCTTTCGGAGGGGAACAGATTCTGGCACGCCCTGTGGGACCTTTTCCACTTTCCACTCCACACTTCGTGTGTCGTGTTCGCGAACGAATCGCGGTTTACTGTGGTTGCCTGTGGATTCGAGGTGCTAAGATTTGGTGTCTTGCTCCATGCAGAAAACAGAAGATCAATGGCTTCAAACTGCACTGCCTGCAACAGCAACTCTCGCTCGGTCCTTGCTGGAGGAGTGGCTTATAGGCCCCAAGCGGCCTCCCTTTTCAAAATACCAGTGGAGCAGGTAACTCAAGCCACCACTGGATTATTCTTTGGGACCATGCTCCCACCGTTGAGCTTCAATGCCACAATGACGTTGCAAGAAACCCCGGAGAAGTTGGTCTTTAATCGGCTTACCACTGCCGCGACCCCTCTCAACGGGTCGCCCGGTTTCAATACCTCAGTTTTCAACGGACTGGGCCAGAACGTCTGCAAACCTGCGATACCCGAATCTGCTATCCCAAAGCGGATAGCTATCCTGACTCAAACGGATGAAATCAATGGAAAGGCTCCTCCTTCCAAAAAGTCAGTTTTTACAAGGCTGGCCATTCCGGTTGCTGCTCTAGGCGAAGTCCTCAAAGCTGCTTCCCCTACCCAGAGCAGGGGGCATAAAGAAGCTTATCCAACAACGGAGGTGACTCCATCCGCAAGACACGCTTGACGTCGCCACTGGCGTCGAGTAAGAAAGACTGGGGGCAACTCCCCCTCTGGATTTACTACACCAGCTCCGATGGTGGGGATCGATGCTGCTGTTCCAACCGGAAACAGCTTTGAATTGCTAAATACGGTGCGCAGAAACTCTCCAACTGCGATGTTGAAACGAACTCCTTCAGCTGTGGAGAATACTCCAGAGAAGAAGCTAGAGCAGCCTCCTCAACGGCTGTCCTCTAAAATTTACAAGGTCTGGCGACAGATCCAAAAGTCGGTAATTGATAAAAACTATCTCCGCCGACAAGAAAAGATGAAGGTGCGGTAGGAGAAGGATTACTCTGTCAAGCCACAAAAAGCAAAAGCTACTTGGGTGCCCACTACAATGGCCCCCTCAACTCCAATCACTCAAAAAAGGAGGCCATAAAAAGCCCCTATTTCTTTGGCAAATCGCAAAGACACCAGACACAAACGCCCCAAGTCTGGGGGCATGGTGGTGCACACCGTTTATATGGCTTCCGGAAAGGAGGAAAGCCGTGCTTCGACGGGTCACCGACCGCTCACCCGATCTGTGACGAAACCCCAAGAGCAGCAACAGAAGCTTCAGGAAATGATGACTGTGATGGCTGCACTTACCGAACCAAAAGAAAGTTCGGAAGTATCATCAGAACAGCATCACGAACAAGAGACAGATGCTGACTTCTTACGTAGAATCCTCAAAAAGAAGGACACAGAAGCCGCAGAACAAGCGGCTAACATAAAACAAATGGCACTCCTCTTCCAAGACATGGTAGGGATGATGTTACAGCCGGACCTTCCAGCTGAAGACCCTCCAGTCATTGTCGGAAATGACGGAGGGGAAACATCTGATCCTCCTCCTGCTTTTTCAGCAGCCAAGGAAGAAACCATTTCCAAGGCCGCGCTTGATGACTATATAGCTCAGCAAATACGAGCTCATCAGGCGAGTGAAGCAGCTGGGCAAACAGTTAGAACTGGACGACCCTATCCGGGCTGGTATGACCAAATCAGTTACCCGTCGGGATATACTATCCCTAAATTCCACGTATATAAAGGGACAGGGAATCCGCATCAACATGTCGCTCAATTCAGGGGCTTATGCGGCAACACTGGAGGCGATGACAAATTGTTGCTTCGCCAATTCGTTGGCAGCTTAGCAGAAACAGCCTTTGAATGGTATTCGGAGCTACCTAATGACTCTGTCAAAACATTTGCGGAGATGGTGCTACTGTTCACGCAAAGATTCGCGAGTGCTAGTGAACACACCCCGATAACATCACTGATAAATGCCAGGATAAGGCCAGGTGAAACGTGGGTCCGATACGCAACACGATAGCGAAACCTATGGTCGAAATGCGAACAACGCATAGAGGAGGCACCTGCGGTAGGCATGTTCGTGGGTACCCTTGACCCTCAAGTGACCATCTCGCAATTCATGATGTTCTTCAGGCCGACCACCTTCCAGGCTTTGATCGATAAATTAGCCCAAATGGACCAGATGCGCCATGGACCGTCTCCTCCAAAACCTGATTCTCGAAATAAGAAAAGAAAAGGGAAAGCGATCGTCGTCGCGAATGCTCAACGACAGCCGAGCAATTCAAAACCGGTCGTTCACTAAAACAATGTGTGTCTGCGCCCATCCCTCGAGGAGAGACTAAGACGTCCTTACTCGTTTCTTCATAATAAAATGAAAAGAGTGTTCGAGCAGACAGTGCGCAACAGACTCATCAATCTGCCGAGTCCAAAGCGTCTGTCACAGCCAGACGATCTTAATAATCCCAATTATTGCCCTTACCACCAAACGGTAAGTCACCCGATCGAGGATTGCTTCGTCTTTAAAGGATGGATCGAGGATTAGTACCTACAAGGCAAATTTGCGCTGTCTGAAAATTGGAAGGTAAACCCGCCACAGCCGCACACTCCAAAGAAAACGGATACAATGGGTGCAGCTTGTTCTATCGTCGAAGATGAAAATGATGGAGAAAACTCATCAGATGAATCCGAAGACTACGTAGCGACTTATCATGTGATTTCTCATTCACTGGCAGATGATGAAGAGGCTTCTTGCGCCGAGAAACCAATGGCGAACCCTGAGCCGGAGACTCTACAGCCATCAGACGAGTTGATCGATGTCTTCCTAAATGAAATTCGTCTGAAAGCAAAAGCCAATCAAGAGCGTGAAATGGCCATACTGGAAAGAGCCAAGGCATTCCCGTCAAATCAAAAGCCATACACTGCAGGTAAAAACAAATTCAAGATGAGGAAAAGGTTCGCCAAAGTTCTATCAGTAGGAATGAAGCTACCGCCCTCTGAAGAAAATACTCTCGCTGAGGTAGAGATACACCCTAACTTCTGTTTATATCATCAGAAGATCATACATCCTACCGAAGACTGCGAATCCTTTAACTGTTGGTGGTAAGGGTATGTCGCTCAAAAGCAACACTTTGACAGGGCAAAATGTGAAGCTCGTAGACACCGAAAAAATGCGATAGATGAGCGCAAAAGAGCCGCCGACGATTGTCATATAGCCGACTCCAAGGGATCACAAATTATCACCTTTGGAAGCGACTCTGACGAAGAAGCTACCCCCAACCCTTCTCTCGGGGAATCTATTTCAAAAATAAAGGAATTGAGGAGTTGCGAGAACGTTCAGCCGTGCAATCGCACGCTACTCGGAAAAAATCTCAGCTCCGCAAACAACGGAGCGAACAAAAAGGATAAAGGAAAAGGAAAAATGGCTTTCGTCGCCAGCGCTCAACAACAATCAAGTGACCCTAGACCGGTTGCTCGCCAAAGCAACAAGCGGCAACCCCTCCAGGAAAAGTTGTAACGTCCTTACTCGTTTCCGCAAGATAAAACAAGGGGGCTGTTCGAACTGGCAGTGTGCGACAGACTCATCAATCTACCGAGTCCAAAACGTCCGTTACGGCCAGGCGATGTTAATAATCCTAATTATTGCCCTTACCATCAAACGGTAGGTTATCTGATCGAGGATTGCTACGTCTTCAAAAACTGGGTTGAAGATCAATACCAACAGGGCAAGTTCGTCATCTCCAAAAACTGGAAGGTGAGCCCGCCACAACCACACGCTCCGAGAAAGATGGATACGCCGGGGGCATCATGCTCAGTCAAAGAGAAAACCTCATAGACCGAAAAGTCAATAAACTAGATATTCGCCTCAAATACGGCGACAACGGACCGAAACGTCCTTAAACTAATGATGGACCGCAATGTCCTAAAACTTGCTAACGACCAAAACGTCTTTAAACTAACTACCGCAGCATCCTTAGGCTGACGAGATAAAAAAAAGAAGAAGAAAAATATAATAAATGAAAACGGTATGTCCATAAGCAAAAAGGGCATGGATGAAAACCCGAAAGGGCTCCGTGAGTAAAAACAGCAGGGCTACCGGCGAGTGTTCGTGAAAACCCGAAAGGGCGCGACCTCGTAAAAAAAAAGGAGAAAAAAAATATAATAAACAGAAGAAAATAAAAAAAAACGGTATGTCCATGAGCAAAATGGGCACGGATGAAAACCCGAAAGGGCTCCGTGAGTAAAAACAGCAGGGCTACCGGCGAGTGTTTGTGAAAACCCGAAAGGGCGCATCCTCGTAAGACACTTATAGGGTCCTATCGACCTTGTAAGGAGAAACCACCCGCGTGAGATCCTTACGACTCATAAGGGAGCAACACACTTAGGGATCCCCATGATTCCTAAGGAGAAAATACACTTGCGAGATCCTCACGACTCGTTAGGAGAACTCTCTTATGGGACCCTCACGGCCCATAAGATTTGAAAGTCTTAAGTTACAGAGACCTAAACCTGTGCTTAAGGAAATCCCACAACTCCCGATATTTCCCTACAAGCGGTTCAATACTGACCCTTGTATACAATCCACGGGCGCGAATAAGCATTTCCCTAACCAAGTCTCATCCGTGACTGGGGATATGTTCGCATGGTGAACAACCCTTGTAAATCCTCTCGATTTATGAGGAGAAAACCCTCCTATAGGATCCTTACGAGTTACAGAGGAAACGAACACTTAGGAATCCTCACGATTCCTAAGGAGAAAATACACCTGCAAGATCCTCACGACTTGTAGGAAGAAATACCTTTGTGAGACCCTTACGGCTCGTGAAGTCAAACGCCTTAGTCGGCGGGACCTTAACCCTGTTCGCTAAGCCACCTTTGTTCGACACCGACGGAGGCAAATGATGATTCGCTCCTAGCAATATCCCAGTTGTAGCGGTGCTGATGCCGAAATCGACGTCTAATTTCAGGATTACGGCGAAAATCCAATAGGCCGTACATGCATACGAAATAGCCGAAATGATAGGGCAACTTGCAATAAAAAGCAGCAAGTAAAAATGTGTGCATGCAAAATAGCCGAAATGATTGGGCAACTCGTAATAAAAAGCAGCGAGTAAAAATAAAATAAATAGCCGAAATGATTGGGCAACTCGCAATAAAAAGCAGCGAGTAAAAATAAAATAAATAGCCGAAATGATTGGGCAACTCGCAATAAAAAGCAGCGAGTAAAAATAAAATAAATAGCCGAAATGATTGGGCACCGCGAAAAATAGCCGAAATGATTGGGCAATCGCGACCTTCGCGATATAAAAGCAGAAATGATAGAGTATCGCGGAGATAAAAAAAATGATGATAAAACTTTGGCCCTACAGTTAAGATCACATCGATCCCTGTGTACAATCCATGGGCGTAAACAAAGAGGGAACCATACTTTCCCAACAGGCTCCGCCAGAAGACGAAGCCAAATATCGACGGTTCACAGACAACCTAGAGACCATCTGAGCATTCGTCTCGTTACAGCAGATGAGATGTCAATAAAAGCGTTCCTTCGCAGTCCATCAAGATGCAGATACAACGCCAACAAAAAACCTTGCGGTCGAAACAAAGCAAAGCGACGGCAAAATCCCAGCTTTATTTAGACGTTTGTCTCGATACAGTAGACGCAATGTCAACCCAAGCGTTCTTCCTCCAACAGGATTTGGACACACCAAAGCAAACGAAGCGAAGGCCACATTCCTAGCTTCAACGTCTTGATGGTAACTCATATAAAACCGGAAAGACAATCGGAGATCATCTCGCACCAGCACAGAGTGGTCACCACTTCGACGTTCGTCTCGATACAGCAGACGAGATGTCACCCCAACGTTCGTCTCGACACAGCAGACGCAACATCATCAAACAAATGGAACCACAGCAAAATCCCTAGTTCCAAACCTCGACGGTTCACCAGCAACCTAGAGACAACTACGACATTCGTCTCGATACAGCAGACGAGATGTCACTCCAGCGTTCTTCCTCCAGCAGGGTGCAGACGCGACAATCAAACAAATGGAGCCACGGCAAAATCCTTAGTTCCCACCATGACATTCGTCTCGATACAGCAGACGCGATGCCAGCAAAACAAAACAAAGGCCAAATTCCTAGATTCAGGGTCTTGACGGCAACTCACATAAAACCTGAAAGACTATCGGAGATCATCCCACACCAGCGCGGAGTGGTTATGACTCATCGGGGCTCGCCAAAATGAGCCTAACCTCAAGTAAAAAGCGGCATGGCAAATTCCTAACGCTTGCTCTTCCGACGGTCAAACTGCCTAGGAAGATTGCTTGAAGACGTCTTGTCCAGCCCCCGAAGGGATCAGAGACACGGCAGTTGCAGGGCTACTCGAACAGCACCATTGCCTATCGAGGACTATATCAACTTATGCGACGGTACGATGGCCAAAACCCTAAGTACCACCGACCTTAACGGGCTTCTGTCGTAAAGAGCAGAGGTCAAATGCGACGTTAGGATGCTCTTGCGAGAAACGCTCGATTCATCTCGACTTGTGAAGAAATTGATGTCTTTGCGGGAAATTCTCGATGCGGCTCGACTCGCGAGATAAAGCCTTAGGCAGTAGGCATAAAAGGAGCCTGTTTCCTAAGCACTGGGACCCTGCAAGTTGGCCCAAAACGGTCTCTTGCACACTATCCACGGGTCTCACTCTCCAAACTCGAAACTCGACAAGGAGGGAAATAACCGCTTACAAGTTCTCTCGACTCGTAAGAGGGAAAAATCTCTTATAAGATCCTTACGACTTATAAGAGAAAACACACTTAGGGATCCTCACGATTCCTAAGGAGAAAACCCACATATGAGATCCCCTCGATCCGTAGGGAGAAAAACCTCTACGAGACCCTCACGGCTCATAGAGTTGAAAAGTCTTAGGCGGCGGATCTGAACCTGTGGCCTAAGCCCTCGCTATCTCGTAAAAAAATCAAGAAGCTTACTTTATTACCTGCTAATTGTGACGACATGCTGAGAAAGAAGAAAAGCAACAGACAGAGCATCCGATTTACATTTGATCAAGCGTTCAAGACACCTATCGTTGTAATTTCATGCATAGGCAAAAAGACTCAGGACAAAAGATATATAATAAAGACAAGCTGGGATAAAAAAATTCATTAATATTGCCCGAAGTTCTTACAGTCATAAAAACAATAAACGAAAATTATAATGGAATAACCTCAGATCCAGGGCATGGATTGAGGAATTCAAAAGCGACCCTATCTATGACTTTCCAAGCCTCGCGGACCATCCTAGTGTGTTTTCTTTCGCGAGCACAAGCGTCAGGGTCCCCCCCGATGTCTTCCACCCTCCGATAAGCAGCGAGTATGGCAGACTGTTGAAAAACCTCATGCAAGAGATCGATAAGACTGTCTCGCCGTCTCTTTGAGATAAAGCTCAACAGATACACCGAGTGCACCTTATCCTCAACGGCATCCAGCGCCCTAAGCGGCACACCGAAACAGAACAGGGGAAGCGCTTCCCAGATGGCTCCCACGATAAGCTTAAGAAGGGAGGAACGCCGGGGAAGCAGAGGACCGTTGTACACGTCGAAGCGGCTCATAATTTCAGCACACTCCGCGTTTGTGAACTCTCGATTTTGAGAGCGGCCAAGTCGGCGTATGTCCCCGTAAGAGATGATCTCGTTAAGAGTATACATATGGGCGTCCATTGTTCCTGTGAAAGAAGATCAGCAAAATTAGCAGACCGACTGATTAGGCGAATTCTTGTTAAAAAAATGAGCACAAAGAGTTAAACTCCTCGAGAGCAATGCTCTACGAATAGGGATGACGCCTATCAAATTCAATAATAAGGGAAATTTAAAGAAATCCTCCGAGAACTCTGAGATCATTACTATTAATGATATAATCCATTAAATACAAAACTCCATTTTTTAATTTTCATTATCCAAACTCTTAAGAGTTCATCTTTTTTTAGATCAAATAGATTTGTGTTTTGCCAAAGATGCAAGGTTTTGTTCATGGGTTAAGAAACCCTGAAACAAATTCCTGAGAGCAAGGCTCTATTTGGTGAACCCCCAAAAGGGTTTTCTTTAGATCAAAGATCTATGAGAGCAAAGCTCTATTAATTGAAATTGATTTAAGTCAAGACTGATTCTTACTTAAATAGTTTAAGCTCTATTAATTGAAATTGATTTAAGTCAAGACTGATTCTTACTTAAATAGTTTCTGTTAAAGAAAATCTAACTCAAGGAGTTCTCAAAGGCAAGAGCAAAGCTCTGAAGTTTTTTAAAATAAAAAATCTTAAAGATGATAATCATCGGTGTAGGACCAAAGGTCCTATTTATAGGCATCAAGTGCCCTTTCAACTTCCAAAAGTTGCCGCAACGGTTGGAATCCTACCACCGTTGCACTTGCGTTTGGGGCCACGTAAGCACAACGGTGGGGGGGCATTTGTTTACCCCAATCAGAGCAAAGCTCTGTTCAAATTCCAAGGTGGAAAAAGAAACAATGCTTCTGTTTTCCTCCAATCAGAGCAAAGCTCTGTCTTGAAAATTAAAGTGAGAATTAAAGTTAAAATAAATGAAGCAACGCTTCAGATCCCCTGCGCTGCGCACAGAGCGCCACATGTTAAAATCAGACACGTTAGCGCATGGAGCATAGTGCCCAAAGCATCGCACCCAATCAGAGCAAGGCTCTGTTGAAAATTCAAACTTTAATTAATTGAAGCAACGCTTCAGCTGACTTGCGCTCTGCGCTGCACGACACGTGGCAGCGCAGGTGCGCTAGCGCAGGTGCGCTAGCGCAGTTGCGCTGCGCTCTGCGCTGCGCGCCACATGGCAGCGCAATTGTGGCAACGTAACTGCGCTAGCGCAGTTGCGCTGCGCTGTGCACTGCACAACACGTGTCAGTGCAGTTGCACAAGCACAATTGCGCTGCGCTGTGCGCTGCTTGACACGTGTCACACGCTGGGGCGCTTGCGCCAAACAGAATTAAAATTCTAAAAAGATCTTTCTGTTCTTGTTAAAAAACAAGAAGATTGCCTTCTGTAAAACAGAAGCCCTTAGATCAAAGATCTAACGGTGTGGAAAATTCCCCAAATCACTCAGAGAAAAATCTCTTTAACAAATTTAACTAATTTATGGGCACTATAAAAGAACCCTAGACCTCAATTCAAAGGTATCAACATTTTCTGAGAGAAAAAAAAGAGAACTCTGAAGAATTCCTCAAGAACAAAAAAGGTAAAAACCTTCAGAAAAAAAGAAAATTCTATTAAAAACAGATCATTGATCTAAGAATAAGATCAATGATCTTCAATAAGAAAGAAAACTAACTAATAATAGTGCTTTGCACTTGCTTATGAACCATTGGTTCCTTGAAAACAAAAAAAACTTGTTTTCTTTGATTTAAAATCGATCAAAAGACAAAACAGTGCTCTGCACTTGCAAGAACTGCGCTGTTGCGCTCCTGTATTGGCGCAAGCCACCAGGAAGCGCCACGTGTCAGTAGCGCAGCAGCGCAGCGCACTGACACAGTGCACTGCGCTGTTGCGCTTGCGCTCGCCAGAGCGTGACACGTGTCACCACCATATGAGTTTGCGCTCATTACTTGGCGCAAAGCGCCTGACAAGCTACGTGGGGCACTGTCAGAGTACTTAATGCTCTGCATTATTAAAGAAAAGGGACAGAGCCTAATTAAAAGGCCTAACAGGCCTAATAAAAAAAATGCTATGCATTTAAAAAAAGGGGGGCAAAGCACAAACAAAGAAATAGATGCTCTGCATCATTTATAAAAGGGCAGAGCCCAACCAAAACAAGAATAATGCAGTGCATTACTAAAAAGGGGTAAAGCCCTAGTACAGGCCGAAAAAAAAATAAAAGTGTTGAACATTTTTCAATTGGACTTAGCCCAATCGTGGCCGTAAGACCTTAAACTAAATTGACTGAGCAAGATTGCTCTCTTAAATCAATTTATGACCAGTTCGAGGGTACATCTCCGAACCCCTCTGACACCCATCGTTGTAATCCTTCAACGTCGTCAGAGAGGTGACGGGTCCCGGTGACCACACATCAACATGGACTGCGGGGTCCCTAAACTCATGGACCGAGACGTCCTTAAACTAATATTGGACCGAAACGTCCTTAAACTAATATTGGACTGAAATGTCCTTAAACTAAAGTCGGACCAAAACGTCCTTAAACTAATGTTGGACCACTACGTCCCTAAACTGGCGATGGACCACCACGTCCCTAAACTGGAATATGGACCACTACGTCCGTAAATTAGAATATGGACCACCACGTCCCTAAACTGGAACATGGATCACCACGTCCCTAAACTGGAACAATAGAGCCTCCAAATGCTCTTTTGCCGGATCTAAACGGTCCCGTTTAAGTTGATCTTAGCCTCAAATATGGCTAATGTATCTTTAAACATTCAAACAGACTTTAGTTCCAAATTGGACTATAAGACCCCCAATCAACTTTGGTTCAAGGGTACATCTCCGAACTCCTCTGACACATGTCGTTGTAATCCTTCAACGTCGTCAGAGAGGTGACGGGTCCCGACGGCCATATATTAAATGGACCACTATGTCCTTAAACTGGAAATGGATCTAGACGATCCCGTTAAGTTGATCTTAGTCTCAAATCAGACTAACGTATCCTTAACGAACGTTTAAGTTGATCTTAGTCTCAAATGCGGCTAACGTATCCTTAAACTAAAAACACCAAACCCAAATCTAAGTAAATACGGATTTGGACTAATCCACGTCCTACGGGCGACGGCATTACTCAGTCTCCGTATACAATCCACGGGCAACCACAAACAAAACAAACACCCACGACACGAAGTGAAATTCTGGAGAAGGAGAAAGTTGTTCCCGCGATGCGGTAGCGTAATTAACTGCAGGGGCTTGCGCCTGCAGGGAAGAGCGTCCCCACAATCAAAAACCCCTCAAGCGAGGGGGAATCTGACGAAGTCTGCTATATCGGTCGCATCCGTCTAAACCTCCGATACACGGTGCCATAAATCAACTTGGCATTTTCGGAGAGGTAGACGGATAAAACCATATAGCATCTGCCCCGAATCTCACGCCAGACGTCCTCACGTCGTCTTGGCCGTCTTTCGGAGGGGAACACCGCGTATCGACGATTTATTCGATCAACTAAGTGGATCTTTTGTTTTTTCCAACTTAGATTTTCGTTCAGGTTATCATCAGGTGAAGGTCAAGCAAACTGATATTCATAAAACGGCTTTCAGAACTCGTTATGGACATTACGAATTTCTTGTGATGCCATTCAGAGTAACCAACGCACCAGCAATATTCATGAACCTGATGAATCAAGTTTTCCGAAAGTACTTAGGCAGGTTTGTTGTCATCTTCATCGACGACATCCTGGTTTATTCTAAGAGTCGGAAAGAACACGCCGAATACTTACGAATTGTCCTGGAAACTCTACGACAACATCAATTATACACCAAGTACAGCAAGTGCGAGTTTTGGCAAGATCAAGTTGGTTTTCTTGGACATATCGTATCAGGCGAAGGAATCTCTGTGGATACAGCAAAAGTTTCAGCAGTAAGCAAATGGCCGACACCAAAGTCAGTGAAGGACATTCGAAGTTTCTTGGGTCTAGTTGGATATTACAGAAGGTTCATTGAAGACTTTTCGAAGATAGCAACACCCCTGACCAAGCTCACACGTAAAGATGAAGACTTTGTGTGGTTAGAAGCATACGAACAAACTTTCGTAGAACTCAAGTTAAGGTTGACATCAGCGCCTATTCTCGTTATACCGGATCAATCTGGAGGTTTCGAAGTGCATTGCGATGCATCCGGTAAGGGATTAGGATGTGTTCTACGTCAGCATGGTAAGGTTGTGGCTTATTCTTCAAGACAGCTGAAGATTCATGAGCGCAATTATCCGACGCATGATTCGGAGTTGGCAGCCGTTATCTTTGCTCTTAAGATTTGGTGCCATTATCTTCTTGGTGAGCGAGTGAACATATACACAGATCACAAGAGTCTGAAACATGTGTTTACTCAGAAGGAGCTTAATATGCGGCAGAGACGATGGTTAGAACTCATGGCGGACTTTGATATTAACCTGCAATATCACCCAGGGAAGGTGAATGTGGTACCTGATGCCCTTAGTCGCCAACCATTAGCAATGAATCTCTCCGCTCAGTAGAAACTGCAACAAGACTTGCATCATATGGAGATTGAAGTAGTCATGCCAGGTAACGCTTCAAGTTTGATGAATTTACAAGTTCAATCTACCATTGTCAATCAGATCAAAGCAGCTCAAGCAAGTGATACTAAGTTGCAAAAGATCAGAGAACAAGTGGAGAATGGACTCAGAACAGACTTCATCATCCATGAAGACGGATCTTTGAGATACGGCAGCAGATTATGTGTACCAAAAGGTTCTGTTCAGGAAGAGTTAATGAAAGAAGCTCACAGCTCTCCCTACTCATTACACCCTGGAGGTATAAAGATGTACAAAGATCTACGTCAGAATTACTGGTGGCATGGAATGAAGCGTGAAGTAGCCAGAAGTATCGCTAAATACTTGGTGTGTCAGCAAGTAAAGGCTGAAAATCACAGGACAGCTGGATTACTTCAACTGTTACCTATCCTAAAATGGAAGTGGCAACACATCACGATGGATTTTGTGACTGCACTTCCTCGCAGCATAAAGGGTAACGATGCGGTATGGGTTATTGTGGATCGACTCATAAAGTCGGCTCATTTCATCCTATTTCGAGTTGGCCAATCAACTGAGACATTAGCAAGGAAGTACATGGAAGTAAGAATCTAAGTAAGATTTAAGCTCTTCGAATATGTACTATCTCTGATACCCATGAACTCATACAGGAAATTGTGTGACTTCATGGAGTACCGGTCTGCATTATCTCCGATCGTGATACCAGGTTCCGATCGCAATTTTGGCAGAGTCTGCAAGCAAGCTTGGGAACAAGTCTGAACTTCAGCACAGCTTATCATCCACAAACTGATGGTCGGTCTGAGCAAACTATTCAGATCTTGGAGGATATGCTTAGACCGTGTATGCTATACTTCGGAGGATCGTGGGAAGATCACCTATATCTTGTGGAGTTTTCATACAACAACAACTACCAAGCAAGCATAGGAATGGCACCTTTTGCAGCACTTTATGGAAGGAAGTGTCGATCACCATTAAGTTGGGATGATATCGGAGATAGAGAACTCCTTGGACCTGAGATGATAGTAGCAACTGTTGATGTGGTTCGTACTATCAGGGAAAGAATACGCATAGCCAAAGATCGACAGAAGCACTGGGCTGATGCAAAGTGACGTCACTTGGAGTTCCATCCAGGAGATCACGTATTCTTAAAGATATCTCCAAACCTCAGATTGATTCAATTTGGAAGACGGGGTAAGCTAAGTCCAAGATACATTAGACCGTTCGACATACTCGAACGAGTCGGTGAAGTGGCATACCGCTTGGCACTTCCATCTTCATTGGAAGGAGTGCATAATGTGTTCCACATATCCTAACTCGGAAGGAATGTGAGTGACCCCTGCCACATTCTCGATCATTCCAAGCTCACTGTATAGCCCGACTTATCTTGTGAGCAACAACCTATGGAGATCCTGGATAGAAAAGTGAAGTCACTTCGGAACAAGGAAGTCAACTTGATTCGAGTGATGTGGAGAAAAGACACTCCAGGAGAATCGACTTGGGAAAGAGAAGATGAGATGCGTGCAAGATACCCCCACCTATTTGTAAACTAGTCCTTAAAATAAATTGTAAATTTCGAAGACGAAATTTTTGTAAGGAGGGTAGACTGTAACAACTCAAATTTTAGTGTACATAAAATTGATTTAAAAGTTAATGTATACTTGGGGTATTTACATTTTCTGTGAGTACTATAAGTATTTGATTTGCTTTTTAATAGCAAGCAAGAGCTTGTAGCTCATTGGTAAGACTTTGCACTGCTGAACCAAAGCACCAGAGTTCATATCCCATTAGCCACATTATTTTTTTTAATTAGTTTTCTTTTAAATTTTTAGAAGCCCAAGAGTCTACACGTGCATAACTCATAAAAACCAAAAGTTACATATAAACAAACCGACCCAGGAGAAAGACCAACCGATGGTGGACACGTGGCGACGAGCCCCGGCTCGACTCGGCCGACTCGGCCGACTCGGCCGGCGAGGCCGGGTTGACTCGGCCTGACTCCGATTATCCCTTCTGAACTCCTGTGTCTTTTGTTCTCCTTATAACCCCCGTCATGTTTAATTTCCCTGCATTATTCCAGAGGAATTAAAATACAATTAAAACTATTTTTAATGCAATGTAAATGCAATTTTTTCTATCAAACCCTAACCCTAATCATTTCCTATAAATACCACTCCATCTCACACACCCCTCACTCATAAACTCTGTCCAAACTCTCAAGAAAATTCTCTAGAACCTTTGTGTACAAGTGGAGTTAGCGAAGGGAGAAACTTCGACGAACTTCCGACGACAACCCTAGGAGCTCCCGGCAATGAAACGACGCACCGGCACCTCCTACCACTCCCTCTTCCTCTTTTCTAATCACCAATCCAGTAAATCCCTCCTCCCTCTTCTCCTTTCTATTCATAAAACTCGTATTTCTAAAACCCGACAGAAGCGAAGTTGATCCGACTTCCGATTCGGTTTTCTTTAAAAAGTTCCAATTTTCTTAAATACAACATACCAAACCCTCACATCTTGACTATTAAACATTAAAAAATATCATGAACAAGTTTCATAGCAAAATATTTCATATTGTAATTTTTATCGTACTTTTTGAGTAAAATACCATATAGTTCAGTTTTGACATTAAACATCATATTTCTTGCTATACCTTTAAATAGATCACGAGGTAATGACCTACTTCCGCACAACACTCATATCCAACATAGCACGATACCTTTCGAGAACATAGAATACGGGAAAATGCAATTTTACACATAAATACCTTTTACTATTAAAAACCTTTTTCTATAAGATTATGTATTTTAAATAAATCTTTGCAAAGCGTCGCTACAACCCATTTTGAGGAATCCGTTCAGGATGGTGCAGATTATTGCACATCCTCGGGCTTAGTAATGCGAGATGCAGACCTCCGCAAGGAGCATTCGGTCTCGAAAAATTTAAAAATACAAATATCTTAAGAAAATGAGATTTCTAGAAAAATATTAAATTAATTTTTTTTATAAATATAAATATATATATGTATTATCAAAATATCTATTTTTGATATAGTATAAATATTCCAACTTTTCTAAATAAAAAAGAATCACTTTACATGAAAATACCATGCAATTCTATACAAGTTCAATACTTTACAATTAAATACCATACATTATGAAATTAGGTGTTATTCACTAGAAATATCAAATATATAAAATCTACATCTATGAAAACTTTAAAGACGATAATAAAATACTTGAGGTGTATTTTGAAAACTATACAAAATTATTTTTAAATAAAACCCCTTCAAGTTTTATAAATTACAATAAGGACCCTAGTAAATATAGGCTTAAGCGGACCAGTCTCTTGAGCCTCAGAGAGCCAGAGATATGTGTGCTTTCCTATTTAAGGTAGAAAACTTAACAAACGGTATTATCAACACGGTAATCGTCTTTGAAAAAGACACAAATCCTACCGCCCATGTGCAGCGGTTACCGATAACATCAAAACTTAATTCAGGACTTCAATTTCATTTCTAATTGTTCTGACTCAGACTGAGTCTCATTATAAATAATCTGACTTGAATATGATTCAAGTATAAATTACGATTCAATATGAATCTATGAATCCATATAATCAATCTGTTCAAACTATTCAATCTATATTGACTGAACCGAACCAAGGATATACTTCCATTTATATGATTCTCCAGTTACATCCATTTACTGATATCATGGTTCCGGCAAGTCATCCATCTGTACAATTTATAATACAAGAAAATACAATTTACAATGCAATACAAACAATACAAATAAGACATCGCGGGGTTTAAGGGGTAGATTGGTACGGAATGTGTTAGAAGTGACACGAGACTGCAAGATTTAAGACACCTAACCTGTATTCCGTTGTTGTACCGTGGCATAAACGGTTCCTTGTACATTTCGTTCACCTTAGTCTCTGGTCTACTGAGACTCCTATCGTATGCACTGGCATCCTTCTGTACCAAGCTACAAACAACAGTGTTAACCATATAATACAACTTTAAAAGCTACAATCTCTCTCTATCTATTCTACTTCTCCCTTATCTTTGGTACTTACCGAGCGATTGTTCGCTGACAACATTCCTTCTCTTTCTTCTTTGGAATGTTGTCATGTGATCTGGACCTTCAGGAGATCGAGCCTACTAGCGAAGACTTGGATCAGCTAGTCTATAACCCAGAGCTGTAGATTCATTGTACACATTTCATTTCAGTACTTTCCTTTTTTGTTATGCCACTGTTTAGGCATTGCTTTCATTCAGATGTATTTACTTTTCCATGCATTATACAAAAGAATGCTAATAAATAAAGTTGATGTTCATTACATTTGTCTCTTGTGTATATTTCTTTTATATTGCTTAGTTACGCTTAGCGTATTTACTTCTGAGTAAATACGTAGCGGCCTCGTCGCGTCCCTTTCGCCGTACACCGGAAAGCGGGACGTGACATGAAGTATTCCAAACTCAACAGGCTGTAATTCAGGAGTAAGAAAATACAGGCCCTCATGATAGCTTGCTTATGTTAGTTGACATAGGTTCATGATATAGAGGGACTCCTGAGATTTTGTTGGATTCACACATGAGCTATCCAAACACCTTGTGTATTCTACATTACAGTTAAAATTACTAGTCTTGCTCGAAACCATGAATACATCAAGTTTCAAGATTGAGTTCAAGTCAATATCAATTATTCGTGCCAAGTATTCATGTATTCATGTCAATTTGTATTCATGGTTCGAGTCAAGTCAGTTTCAATACCAACCATTGCATTCTGGAATTCATGTCAAGCTCATATCAAAATACATGTTTGAATTTGATGTTGATTTCGAGTGTTCAAATTCATAATCAAGTATTCGTGTTTGATTTTGGATTCAGTTTTGATGTTGGACTTAGACTGAGTCCGACACTTTTACTGATTTAACTATGGAATTCTTAGGTTCGGGAGTCATCGGCAACTGCTGCACATAGACGGCAGGATTTATATATTTTTCCAAGACAATTGTCATTGATAACTCCAGTTAAGTTTTCTAACCTGAATAGGCAAGCACTCACTTTCTCCGGCTCCCTGGGGCTAAGGAGAATTAATCCCACTTAAATTTATATTTATTAAAGTCCTTAAAATATTGTTTTTATATAACACGATGGGGTTTTATAAAAAATATTTTAATATAGTTAAAAGTAAAACCTCGAGGGTGATTAGTACTACTTAGGCTTTTCATGAGCATGGATTTTAAGTATTGGGACATTTTAGTGATAATACTTAGCATTTGAAAGTTCATGATATATTATTGAAAAACTTGTCATTTTGGTATCTTAATAGTATTTTATTGACATATGTTAATCTTGTATTTTTAGAAAAATATAAGTTTATTATATTTTGAAAATATGGATTTACAATTTTATATAATTTTAAAAAATTAAATTTTTATTTAGAAAGTTCGTATTTCTTAAAAACCGTATTTAAATTCTTTCGAGATCGAATGATCCGTAAGGAGCTCTGCATCTTGCTCTACTATCCTCCGGATGTGCGATAAACTGCACCATCCATTAGCGGATCCTCTAACAAAGGTTGTAGATGCATAATTGCAAAGGAAATGAAATATTGCTTTTAAAAGAAACCCGGTTTTAGAACTATGTAGTATTTTATTGTATTGCTATTTTTCGAACCAAAAATACATACAAATAGGTATCGTGCTATGAAACCAAGTGTGCGTGTGGGGTAGGTCGTTACCCCATGAAGTTTTCCTAAAAGTATTGTTAAGCAATTTTGTCAAAAAGATGTGATAACAAAGTTCAAGGTATTTTAATGTAAAAGTTCAAATATGCTTGTTTTACATTAGATTCTTGGTTAAAATTGATTCTAAACTTTGGTATTAAGATTACAAGTAAAGTGGTAAAATTGGTTTGACCAAATGATAAAAAAATGGAGTTATAGGTTTTAGAAAAGATGATATCGGTAATAACTCCACTTTTACCGATTTTGATAAAAATGAAATTCAATGAAGAGAAAGGGAGTTTAGAAGGGACTTACGGTTTAGAAACTTCAAAGAAAGTTTAAAGAAGAGAGGATGATCTTCGTAGCGTCGCAGGAGCTCCGGAATTGGTTTCGATCTTCGTCAGAACCAACTTACTCGCTAAATCCACTTTACTCCACTTGCACTTAGGAACTTTTTAGAGAATTTTGGCTATAATTTTCAGAATGGTGAAGGGATAGGACATGGGGTGATATTTATAGTGGAGAATTAGGGTTTGGGAATTAAAATTGTGGATTAAAAAGCATTAAAATGGTGTTAAATTATGAAATGAAGGGTCTCTGTTTGATTGCAGGGAAATCAAACAGTGCAGAGGAGTTGAGAGGAGTTGAAAAGATGAGTGTGCAAAGCATGGGGCATTTTGGAGCAATCCTGACCGTCCTCGCCGGCCTAAATGGGATATCCACCGGTCGATTTAGGGTTTTTGGTCTCGAGATTCGTGCCACATAAATTATTCAATGTGTACACCATTTTGCATATGTTTGATTTTTCTGAACTTTTCATTTCCCCGTGTATTGTACGTGCGATCTTTTGGGCTTCCAAAAAGTTAAAAATAAAAATCAGAAAAATAATTGTGTCTGATGGGAATCAAACACAGGGATTACGTCACAGCAGTGCAGAGGATTTACCAGTGAGCTATAAGTGGTTTCTTACTTTTATTTAGCAAAAGTAACTTATAACTCATACATAGGCTGTAAAACTCTTTTCTGTATAGTAACAGAAGAATTTCCGTACAGAGTTTTGAGAGTCGTTACATATGGAAGTCGTTTATGTGTGCCTAAATGAAATGTTCGTGAAGAATTCATGAAGGAGGCTCATAGTTCCGCGTATTCAGTATATCTGGGAGGCACGAAGATGTATAATGATTTACGACAACATTTCTGGTGGGAAGGCATGAAAAGGGAGATTGCTCGCTACGTATCGAAGTGCTTGGTTGTCAGCAAGTCAAACCTAAATATCAAAGGGTAGTTAGTTTGTTGCAACCACTTCCGATTCCTCAATGGAAGTGGGAATATATAACCATGGATTTTGTGATAGCCTTACCATAGAGTCCAAAGGGCAATAACGAAGTTTGGATGATTGTCGATCGATTGACCAAGATAGCTCATTCCATACCATTTCGATTTGGTCAGTTGACGGAGGATTTGGAAGATTGGTACATGCATGAGATTGTGAGATTGTATGGAGTACTCATGAGTATCGTTTCTGATCGTGATACTCGATTTCTAACACACTTTTAGAGGAGTTTACAGGAAAGTTTGGGAACTCTCTTGAACTTTAGCACGGCCTATCATCCTCAGACAGATGACCAGTCTGAAAGAACGATCCAAACTCTTGAAGATATGTTGAGAGTATGCATGTTAGACTTCAAGGGTTCGTGGGAGGATCATTTACACTTAGTGAAGTTTTCATACAATAACAGTTTTCAGGCAACTATACTGATGGCTCCATTCGAAGCATTGTATAGTCGTATGTGTCGCTCGTCTGTTTGTTGGGATGATATTGGAGAAAGAAGATTGTTGGGACCGGATCTCATTGTGCAAACTGTAGAGAGAGTTAACTTGATCCGTAATCATATGAAGGTGGCACAGGATCGTGTTCAGTTGATAAAACTGCACTTTTAATATGACATTTTTCCTACTGTTTCTATATAAAAAAAAGTGTTTATTATAATATATGACACATATGAGGGTTTATCTGTAAAAATACTATTTTCATGTGTTTTATATTATTATTAACATTATGAAGGAAAAAGTAAGCATATAATATCCATGTAACATTTGGCCCATTTAAATATGCTTACCTTATTAAATACTTTTGACCAATTCTTAAAACTAAAATATCATGACAAATGGTTAAAAATAATATCTCAATAAAAACAAATTCTACTAACATCATTTATTGAGATAATCGTGCAGGAATTATATCATGACTAAAATCAAGGAAATCCGAGTTGGCAAGATAAAATCTTCCGAAGATATTCATGTAAATTGAAGAAACTAATTCTGGTAGAAATGTAGAAAAGATTTTCAAAGTCTAGATACTCAAAAGATTACCAAGTGTTACAGATATGAAGCTACAAAAATTAGAGGCTATGATCTCACCAAAAGGGGGCGAATCCACGGCCAAACCTATCCAATGGCCGCGGTTCCGCCGTGGATTTGAGGAGTTGAGATATGGGATTTTGGTGGTTAGGATCCTAACAACTAGTTTCCATATTAGGAAACTAGGGTTCTGGCTCTGTGACTATAAATAAGGACCGAGAGCCTCTTGGAAAAATTATCAAGTCGACGTGATCACGAAGTCCAAGACAGGCTCACGCATTCAGGCTGATCATCAACTGTTCGTCTACCTCCTTAGAAGAGATCGAGAAGCAAACTAGCATTTGTAATCATTTTCTAAGGAAACAAAATGTAAATGAATTTTGTTGATTAATAAAGGTAGTTCTTTTTCTTATTCTATTTCTTTGTAGTTTCAATATGATTTCTCTCTCCATCTCTTCTTCTCCCAACATGCGCAAGTAATTCTCCGCTTGTTAGGGTTCATAAGATTAGGATAGGTTAATGAATGATGAAGATCCTTAAACTCTTTTTAAGTTCTATAAACTTTATAAACTTTACCAAAAGAATCATTAATATCCTAATCGGGCGCACTACCAATTTATTGCTAGTCTTGACCGCGATTAGAGATTAGATTAATGATTGTTTTGGTAAAGGCTAGATATGAACGGAGTTCCATGTCGAGATAGGGGTTAAGAGTAGGAACCATTTTCCCTCCAGAAACCCTAATCTACATGCATCATTGCCGTTCTAGTTTTAAATCTATTAAAGGATAAAAAGAGTAATCTTTAATTAATTATCCATAACTACTAAATCCTAATGAACCCTACAAGCCCCCTTTTATATTAAACTTACATCCATAATTAATCTAGATCTATATTTTGCATCCGTGTTTAACATAGATCTAGAACCTACAACCATTCTTTATTCTTCCTCCTTTCTTTCTTAACACGCCTAAAATAAGAATAAATATTCAACGTTTCCCTGAGGACGACCCATACTCATCTCGGTCTAGCTACGCGCGACACAGTTATTGATTGCGGTTAACTACTACAAACATATAAAATACACATCAATCAGATCGAAAGAAAAGTTGGGCTGATACTGGAAGAAGACCTTTGGAGTTCGCTGTTAGTGATCTTGTGTTCTTGAAGATATCCCCGATCAGAGGAGTAATTCGATTTGTTAGTCGAGACAAGCTTAGTCTTCGATTCGTGGGGCCTTTCGATATCATCGAGCGTGTTGGAGAGGTAGCTTATCGATTGGCTTTACCATCTTTGGTGGGTGTTCATGACGTGTTTCATATATCTCAACTCTACAAGTATATTCGAAATGAGACACACGTCCTAGATCACTCGGAAGTGACCGTAAGAGAAGATTTAACTTATGAAGAGCGATCAATGGCTATTGTGGATCGACGAAAAAAGTTCTCAACAATAAAGTAATCCCACTAATACTCGTTTCGTAGGGAAATCGTTCGCACGGAGAATCTAGTTGGGAACGTGAAGACGAGATTCGATAAACTTTCCACACCTCTTTTCTTAGTTCCGTATCTTCTTATCTTTTTTCTGTCCCGTGAATTCCGAGGACAAAATTCTTTTGTATTTGGGTATAATGTAACATCCTAGTATTTTTATACAATATAATTTGGTATTTTAAATCTTGCTTTAAAATTCTTTCATTCTTTTTACTATTGGATTGCGAATGATTCAAGTAGTAGTAGTCGTTATCCGACCCGACCCGCATATTTGAAATCCGATATGGTGCGGGATTATATCAAATATTTACTAGAATGGTGTATCTCCGTGAATCGAGCACTATATATACTTTATATATATTTAAATCTTTACATATCTATCAATAATACAAGATATAAATAAATAATATTTTTCTAACTGATTTTGCATGGCATATCACCCCATATCTTATTGTTGCTCTTATCTATTATATTCATATCCTAAAATATAGATAACAAAATATTTAGTAAATCTTTATGAATATTTACCTAAATTTTATTTGGGGGTATATGTATTTAACACTAGATTATCGCATTATGGCCAAAATTGTCACGCCCCGGTTCCCAAAAGAAGGTGACGGATGACGTGGCAAAGTCCGCAACCTAACTGTATTGAAGGTGGTCTATTCAATACAGTTACGTTAAGCGTATGAATATATAACATGCAGGATGTGTACCAAAACAAAAATAATAAAAGCGAAAGACATTTATTTCCATTAACCAAACTTCATTACATCCCAAAAGAAAGAGTAAAATAAACTGAGTAGTTTAATTACATCAAAGGAGAAACAAAAGCCTAAACATGTGGGCAACAAAAAAAAATAAAACTAGCTAATCTTCCATCGTCCAGTCTGCATAATCTTCATAAGTTGGCTTCATACATTGATATTCGCTATAATACTCATTCTTATCTGACGGACATTCCAAAAATAGAGGAAGAAAAGGAAGGTCCGTCAGCGAGTTATACTCGGGTAGGATTGCCTCATAAGGAAGTAGGAGTATAAAATGAACAGGTGTATATAAGAGTATGACGTATGCATGCAGACAAAAAGTAAGGGGTGTAAATGTTTGAAATGCACAAACTTAAGACGTTTTGAAGAGAGGTATATATGAGCATGAGTATGTTGTAAGTTGTATGTAGATAAATAGTAGGAAGTATAGGCGAAGGTAAAAGTTCGTATTAGTTTGTTAAACAAGGGTCCGAATACTCACGATTATTCCGTTGTGGCCACGGAACAACAACTGGGGAAGTGAAATATACCGTTTCACTTCCCGGGATCATGATCGAGTAGTAGGGGAATCCGAGTTCCAAATTATCCTTGCCTAATCAAACTACCCATCCCCATGGTTCAGTATAAAGGTTCGGACAAATTAGAGTTAGTGCGTATATTTCTAGGCATGGAAATTCCACATTGTATAGTCGCCCATATATTGGACTGTTCACCCGGAATATCGGGATCTTCATATTTGTATAGTCGCCCATATATTGGACTGTTCACCCGGAATATCGGGATCTTCATATTTATATATTTGCCCATATATTGGACTGTTCACCCGGAATATCGGGATCTTCATATTTGTATAGTCGCCCATATATTGGACTGTTCACCCGGAATATCGAGATCTTCATATTCGTATAGTCGCCCATATATTGGACTGGTCACCCTGCCTGTAGGGATCTTCATAAAGTATTCCATACCTAGGTCCGCGCATTCTAACTCTAACCGTATCATATTTTATATATGTCATGTTGTCATAACTGGAAATTTTAGAAAGTATTGATCTCGTTTAATATGGCCTTCCACAACCACTCGTTTTATTTTATAAAGTTCGTAAAGTAGTTCGTGTCATCTTAGGGAAAGCTTAGTTAAAAAGAAATAATAGTGTTTAATTATCTTTTATTACTTCTAAGAAAAACCATGAGATTTGGAATATTTATCATTTTGGAAAAACATAATATTTTACGGAAAAATATCCTTTCAATAAAAGGTTATGGTGTTTATTTGAAAATCTTTTGCAAGAGGTTTTTATAAGGACAAGTTGCAAGAGGTTTTTTTTTATTTGAAAAACTAGCCTGCTCCTAACTGTTTCAAAAGGACAAATTGTGAGGTCCTCAAATCGCCTCATCACCGCCAATTGTGGCCAGGTAAGCACAAGTAAGGAAAGAAGGGATCCACTCACGAATCACCGTGAGACGGGCCTTTTAAAGTTACCTTTCTCACTTATCTAGCCTAGGCACCACAAAATCTGGTTTAGATAAACGATCGATACCTACAACATTTCCTTTGTCCTGGATTGGTGTTTTTTTTAAATTACCTTTTTATAAGATACTAAATATTCTTTTTGAAAAGATATCGTTATTTAAATTTAGTATTTTCTTCTTCAAAAAGGTTGAAGGGGTTTAAAAATATTTGTAAGTAAAATATACGTATGCTGTATCTAAAATATTTATTTCGCATATCTTTATTTCTTATGGTTATTTAAACAAATATAATATTTTAATTAAACGAGGGTATCTTATAGAAGTAACCTATTTCGAGATCATTTTTATAGTATGGGTATGTCAGAGATGAAATGACAATTCATGGGTTATGACATTAAGTAGATAAGATTTTAGGTATTATGGGTGTGTAATATACTTTTGTGTACAGAGAGAATTTAAACACCGTTTTAAAATATGGGTTAACATTATCGTTATTGAGGGTACAAGGAATAAGCATGCACGAATATTATAACACCATTTTAAATGGGGGTTGATGATTATAAGTTGGAACTAGCTTATTGAGAAAGAAGGTGACAGGAAAAGAGGAGAGAGGCGGATCCTACCTTTTGTTTGAGTAGGATGCCGAAGGGTTGAAAACGTAGGCGTGTACAAAATCCTCAATAGCTCCGCGCCCCGATTTTTCCTCGGTGATTGGATGGAGCCGTAGCGTCGGCGTCGTCGATACGAAGGCACCGGTATTTTTTTCAGAATTTTTGGAGTTATGAGGTGTGAGAAATCAGTGTTTGAAGTGCCTATTTATAGCGTTTTCCAATCAACAGAAAAATCCAAAAAATCTGTTAAATAACACAAAAATCCGTGCTGCCTCATGATTTGCGAATCATTAGTTAATGATTGCGCCCGCCGCCTCTTATCTTAGCCGTTGGATTGAGATCCAACGGCTGAGATCGCGCCGCCAAGAGTCCCGCCGCCTGCCACGTGTCGCGCGTGTGGAGACCACGCGTTTTCACGTGGTCCCCACTACGTGGGTGCCGTCAGGGTTTCTGGGCCGTTGGATCTTGTGATCCAACGGTCCAGGTTAAAAGGTAAAAAAAAATTAAAAATAAAAATTAATAAAAATAAAAATCAGCAGATTATTTAAAAATATTGATTTGGTTTTGAAAAATTTGGTGAAAATGTTTAAAAATACGGAAAAATTATGGGAAAATTTCAGAAATTATGTTTCATTGTTATCTTTAGTATAAAAATAATTTTGGGCTAAAACTAAATGATATATTCATTCCTATGGTTTTAACTAGTTATTAAAATTATATAATATCTAGTTTATCCTTTAAAATATTTTTAATTATGAATTAATTACTTTTATTGATAATAAAAATATGTAGATTATTTTAGGGCGTTATAAAATCTTACTAAAATATTTTAAGCCTATAAAAACAATAAGTAGAATTTAGAAAATTCCTTTAATCATATTCAATGCTTTGAAAATATTAACACTACTTTAAAAACTATTATTCTATAAAAGAAACACGTAAATAATTATTTGATAGTAGAAATTTAAATAAAATATATTTTATTAGGTATTAGAAAACACGGTCGTTACAATCTACCCTCCTTAAAATAATTTCGTCCTCGAAATTTCAGAAGGTAGGTCAAGGAAAGGAAGAAAACAATAAGAAGGGATTATTGCGGTTAAATATTTTGGGTCTCGCTCTCTCGTCCCGTCTTCTCGCTTCCGCGTATATCTTGCCTGGTAGTTCCTTCCCCACATAATTCTAGCCAGCTGGATTATCTTGTCCCTCAAGGTTTCATCCTTCTGGTAACCCGACCGGTTGCTGCTTGTAGATTACGCCAACCTTTCCATAATCTCGGAATGATTAAAAGTATGACTAGGGTTGCCAGCATACCCTCATAGCGGTGAGATATAAAATTATTATGCACGCCCTCCATAGAAAATAGCAAAGCTAGTCTATAAACAAACCCACCGTCTCATTCCAAGATATTAAATGGCCGATGAGTCGTGGGCTGAGCTTTCCTCGCTCGCTGCATTGTATCACCATCTCCACTTTTTTTTTCTACAATCATGTCAATCTTACAAATTCTCCATCTTCAGGGTCATCCCAACCGATCGGCACTTCTCCCATATAAAACTTGACTCCTCTCATCCGTTTCATGTGTTTCAACCACCCGTGTTCCCATGTTCTCCTTAGAGTAGTGTTTCTATATCTTCAAGATGAAAATTACCCTTGCCATTTCTAAATCTGAACATGATAGTTGCGTCCACAAGTCGTTAGTTGTCTTGACGCATATGCGACTATACCGTCGTGCCGATACATCACATCACCAAGTCCCTCCTCCGAAAAATCGTTGTGGATGTTTAAAACTTCTGGGTTTGCTAAGAATTGCAAGAATGGTTGTGATAGTTACGATCTACCCTCCTTAGAATAATTTCATATTTGAAATTTTTAAATGAGTGGCCACTACTAGGCACGAAAATCAGTAACGCTGTCAGGAATCCTCTTTGCTGCATGTGTCGCTCCCGCGAGTTAGTGTATCACTTGATGCACGGAAAGTCTCTGAAGGGTTTAGGTACAAAGAATCGAAAAATGTAAAATCAATAGTTGCTTCTAGATAGAAGAGTTTAGAAGTTGAAGGGAAGTTGTGAATTGATGGAAAACTTACGAGATATAACATAAAGGCAACTAGTCGAAATTATGAAAACTAGAGGAATTATGGTGAGTTTAACCAAGATTTGCATCGAAGGATGGTTAAGCATGGTATCAAAGAAAGGTTAAGAAAAAGAAAGAGTACCTCTGTTGTCTTTCCACGTGGCATCAGCCTTCTCGGCCGTCATGGTGAAGGTCTGGCGTTTTGGTCCATTCCTCTGTGCTTGCTAAAAAACACGCTCTTGTGATGGCAAGGGTAGTCTTTTTAGTGATGCCCCTTGACCGGTTGGTTGAGTGGCGGAAGGTGGCTGGTTTTCCTGTCGTGGTGCCATATAATTAACCGGCCTATTGACGGGGCCTGATTGTCTCCCTTTCTGAGGACAGTCCCCAATAGCATGATCTGGAGACCCACAGACTATGAAAAGTTTGTTCAAAATGCGACAGTCTCTCATGTAGTGTCCGGTCCTACCACAATGGTTGCATAAAACGGCTGGTTTTCCGAAGATAGTTGGTCTTGCTGGTCTCTTAGGTTGTTGTCTCCCATTGAATCTGGAAGATGATCCTTCAAGAATTTGATTGGCTGGTTGCTTAATGCCAGACAAACGGTCATCCTTCCTTATGCGTCTCTGAAGGTCTTCAAAGTTTCGTGCCGCCTCTAAAATTTCATCATAAGTTGATAAAGTAGCAGAAGACATGGAGGACTGCGTCTTCAGATCCAATCCTTGTCGGAATCTCTTAGCATAAAGTTCTGGGGTTGCCACCAGATGATGCGCGAACCGACTTAACCTTGCGAACTCCGAAGCGTACTCGTCCACCGACTTATCCCACTTGCTCCCTTGTTGGAACTGTATAAACTCCCGTTCCATTTTTAAGTGTGCCACGACTGGAAAGTACTGGGTATCAAAACGCTGTTTGAACCTTTCCCAGTCGATGGGCTCCTTCGATCTACTTTCCTCTGCCTCCCACCATATCCTGGCATTATCCGTAAGTTTTAGCTTAGCGATGTTCACCCACGCGTCCTTCGGAATTTGAGCGGCACTGAGATCATTGACTATTCCCTTAAGCCATTCTTCAGCTTCTAAAGGAGTTTCCTTCCCCGAAAAAGTCTTAGGGTGGAGTGATCTGAACTGTTTCACTCCCGCCGAACTTTGAGGAACTGGGGTTAGTGCCTTACTTAAACTCTCTGCTTTCTGCTGCCTACTTTCTCGTTGCTCCTGATGAAGGGCAGCTATCTGCTGATGTTGTTGCTCCAATAGTCTTTGCATCATTTGTAGCATAGCTGCTTGCTGAGCACTGGCTTCATTGACTCCATTTCCCCTTCGGTTGCGGTGATGGTGTCGTCCAGCCATTGATGATTTGAATCAGAATAGGTTAGGTTACAAACGGCTGAGGTGAGATTCTTGAATGGAAGAACAACAATTAATGCAAGGGGGACTAATAAGAAGAGCACAAGAGAGATTTTTGCTCGAAACTAAGATTTTATTATCCAACTTCAATATGGAGAGTACAACCGAAAAGTAAGGACATGCCCCTACTATTCTTACACCGTTTTATTCGACCAAAGAAAAGGAATAAGACTTATTAGTCTCGATTATGAGAGTTCAACAAGTGGTGCTAGGTCCTCGCACTAAGAAAGATACGACGATTCCCACGGTGCCTTGTGGGGAAAACTTCCAAGTTTCTTCGGTCTCGAGTTCCTCCTCACTCGAAACTTCGTCCTTCGGCTCATCCCTGGCAGGAGCCTCGCCCTCCGATTCCCCCTCTATATAGGGTTTTGTTCCTTTGCAGGAACATCCTCATCCGGATCATATTCTATGGGATTCTCTCCCGTCACAGGAGCCTCTTTTTCTGGCTCATCCTTTATATGCTCCCCTTCCACAGGATCTTCTTCTTCGTTTTCGGAGTCATTAGCCATCATAGGCTCCGGAGTTGCAGCATCGACTTCTTCATCTTCCGAGTCGCTGTCGGAAAACCGCTTGAGAGTCTACGACTTCGTCGTCTGAATCTCCAGATGTAGCTTCAAAAGTAATATCGGACATGTCATCCTCGTTGGAAAGATTTGCCATGACCAGAAGGAAAGGTCATGGTCAGGGTACAGAATGTCAAGAAAGGGACAAGGGACATAGGAAAACTATGATATCGGTATAGATGGATGAGATTCACAAATATAATAAGTCAGTTAACGGTTTCATTTTAGTACACAAGAGGACCTGCATGGACAACCACAAAAACCTGTCACGCCCCGCTTCCTAAAAGAAGGTGAAAGAGGGTGTGGCAAAGCCCGCAACCTAACTGTATTGAAGGTGGTCTATTCAATACAGTTACGTTAAGCGTATGAATATATAACATGCAGGATGTGTACCAAAACAAAAATAATAAAAGCGAAATGCATTTATTTCTATTAACCAAACTTTATTACATCCCAAAAGAAAGAGTAAAATAAACTGAGTAGTTTAATTACATCAAAGGAGAAACAAAAGCCCTAAACATGTGGGCAACAACAAAAAAATAAAACTAGCTAATCTTCCATCGTCCAGTCTGTATAATCTTCATAAGTTGGCTTCACACCTTGATCTTCGCTATAATACTCATTCTTATCTGACGGACATTCCAAAGATAGGGGAAGAAAAGGAAGGTCCGTCGGCGAGTTATACTCGGGTAGGATTACCTCATAAAGAAGTAGGAGTATAAAATGAACAGGTGTATATAAGAGTATGACGTATGCATGCAGACATAAAGTAAGGGGTTTAAATGTTTGAAATGCACAAACTTAAGACGTTTTGAAGAGAGGTCTATATGAGCATGAGTATGTTGTAAGTTGTATGTAGATAAGTAGTAGGAAGTATATGTGAAGGTAAAAGTTCGTATTAATTTGTTAAACAAGAGTCCGGATACTCGCGATTATTCCGTTGTGGCCACGGAACAACAACTGGGGAAGTGAAATGTACCATTTCACTTCCCAAGATCATAATCGAGTAGTAGGGGAATCCGAGTTCCGAATTATCCTTGCCTAATCAAACTACCCATCCCCGTGGTTCTGTATAAAGGTTCAGACGAATTAGAGTTAGTGCGTATATTTCTAGGCATGGAATTTCCACATTGTATAGTCGCCCATATATTAGACTGTTCACCCGGAATAACAGGATCTTCATATTTGTATAGTCGCCCATATATTGGACTGTTCACCCGGAATATCGGGATCTTCATATTTGTATAGTCGCCCATATATTGGACTGTTCACCCGGAATATCGGGATCTTCATATTTGTATAGTCGCCCATATATTGAACTGGTCACACTGCCTGCAGGGATCTTCATAAAATATTCCATACCTAGGTCCACGCATTCTAACCCTAGCCGTATCATGTTTTATATATGTGATGTTGTCATAACTGGAAATTTTAGAAAGTATTGATCTCGTTTAATATGGTCTTCCACAACCACTCGTTTTATTTTATAAAGTAGTTCGTGACATCTTAGGGAAAGCTTAGTTAAAAAGAAATAATAGTGTTTAATTATCTTTTATTATTTCTAAGAAAAACCATGAGATTTGGAATATTTATCATTTTGGAAAAACATAATATTTTACGGAAAAATTTCCTTTCGATAAAAGGCTATGGTGTTTATTTGAAAATCTTTTACAAGAGGTTTTTATAAGGACAAGTTGCAAGAGGTTTTTTTTTATTTGAAAAACTAGCCTGCTCCTAACTGTTTCAAAAGGACAAGTTGTGAGGTCCTCAAATCGCCTCTTCACCGCCAATTGTGGCCAGGTAAGCACAAATAAGGAAAGGAGGGATTCGCTCACGAATCACCGTGAGACGGGCCTTTTAACGTTATCTTTCTCACTTGTCTAGCCTAGACACCACAAAGTCCGGTTTAGATAAACGATCGATGCCTACAACCTTTCTTTTGTCCTAGATATGTGTTTTTGTAAAATTACCTTTTTATAAGATACTAAATATTCCTTTTTAAAAGATATCGTTATTTAAATTTAGTATTTTCTTCTTCAAAAAGGTTGAAGGGGTTTTAAAATATTTGTAAGTAAAATATATGTATGCTGTATCTAAAATATTTATTTCACATATCTTTATTTCTTATGGTTATTTAAACAAATATAATATTTTAATTAAACGAGGGTATCTTGTGGAAGTAACCTATTTCGAGATCATTTTTATAGTATGGGTATGTCAGAGATGAAATGAAAATTCATGGGTTATGACATTAAGTAGATCAGATTCCAGGTATTATGGGTGTGTAATATACATTTGTGTACAGAGGGAATTTAAACACCGTTTTAAAATATGGGTTAACATTATCGTTATTGAGGGTATAAGGAATAAGCATGCACGAATATTATAACACCATTTTAAATGGGGGTTGATGATTATAAGTTGGAACTAGCTTATTGAGAAAGAAGGTGACAGGAAAAGAGGCGAGAGGCGGGTCCTATCTTTTGTTTGAGTCGGATGCCGATGGGTTGTAAACGTAGGCTTGTACAAAATCCTCAATAGCTCCGCGTCCCGATTTTTCCTCGGCGATTGGGTGGAGCCGTAGCGTCGGCGTCGTCGATACGAAGGCACCGGTATTTTTGTCAGAATTTTTGGAGTTCTGAGATGTGAGAAATCAGTGTTTGAAGTGCCTATTTATAGCGTTTTCCAATCAACAGAAAAATCCCAAAAATCTGTTAAATAACACAAAAATCCGCGCTGCCTCATGATTTACGAATCATTAGTTAATGATTGCGCCCGCCGCCTCTTATCTCAGCCGTTGGATTGAGATCCAACGGCTGAGATCGCGCCGCCAAGAGTCCCGCCGCTTACCACGTGTCGTGCGTGTGGAGACCACGCGTTTTCGCGTGGTCCCCACCACGTGGGCGCCGTCGGGGTTTCTGGGCCGTTGGATCTTGTGATCTAATGGTCCAGGTTAAAAGGTAAAAAAAAATTTAAAATAAAAATTCATAAAAATAAAAATCAGTAGATTATTTAAAAATATTGATTTGGCTTTGAAAAATTTGGTAAAAATGTTTTAAAATACGGAAAAATTATGGGAAAATTTCAGAAATTATGTTTTATTGTTATCTTTAGTATAAAAATAATTTTGGGCTAAAACTAAATGATATATTCATTCCTATGGTTTTAGCTAGTTATTAAAATTATATAATATCTAGTTTATCCTTTAAGATATTTTTAATTATGAATTAATTACTTTTATTGATATTAAAAATATGTAGATTATTTTAGGGCGTTATAAAATCTTACTAAAACATTTTAAGCCTATAAAAATAATAAGTAGATTTTAGAAAATTCCTTTAATCATATTCAATGCTTTGAAAATTATTAACACTACTTTAAAAACTATTATTCTATAAAAGAAACACGTAAATAATTATTTGATGGTAGAAATTTAAATAAAATATATTTTATTAGGTATTAGAAAACACGGTCGTTACAAAAATCTTTACGTATGTATTTTATTTTTAAAACTATATTTTTTGACTAGATTTGGGTAATATTTAGAGTGATCTGATAATATCTGTAAGATCCTACATAATGTATAAAATATATTCCTATACCCTATATAACTATTGTGTGTGTGTGTGTATATATTACTAATAAATTTTTTTTCAAATAAACACTTTCTCTCTCTGCCCCCTTCTCTCTTTCACTTTCTCTCCCCTCTCGTTCTCTTTCTCTCTCGCCCGATCCTTAACCCACGCCGACGCTACCCCCGATCTCGCCGTTCCTTCGTCGTCAAAGCCAACCCTCCTCCTTCGTCCTCACCGCACCCATCACCTCACAATCTTCCTGGCCTTCTCTCTCGACCACCTCATCTCCCTCGTTGTCGCCAGCGCCCGGTCCTCCTCACCTCGTCGCCGTCCTCAACCGGTGACCATCACCCCATCTCCAACCCTGCACCTCACCGAGACCTCACCAGCACCTCACTGCCATCAGTCCATCATCTTCGTCAACCCCGACCTTGTCTTCTTCTTCTTCTCTTGTCTGTTCTTGTTTTGCCGGAGTTGGTCACCGTCGCCGACGACCCAGACGACCCTAGTCACCATCCTCATTTTCTCATGTCACCACTTCTCGTGGTTGCTAAGTTCAACCTGAGATTTTGCGTGCGTCAGGTTTGCATCGTGTCTTTATTCGGTGTTCGAAATGTAATATCCGTATTTTCGTCGTGAGTTTTCGAACGGGCAAGTTTCTATATTTGCGACATGTTATATTACATATTCCAATATATACTTATTTATTAGTATGCGTATACTAATAGTTAGCAAGTTATTTTCAATATACAATTTTACAGCATTAACCCGTATTTATATCAATAACAGGTTTATCCCGTTGCATGCTAATCATTATAATTTTATTATAATTTTCACTGCTGTTTCATTATCCTTTACCTAGACTACAGTATACCTAGTAGCAAACGTAAAACATTATTACAAATATATATATATATATGAATAGATTAATTATACCTTACAAAATAGATAATATACATTACTTATTTCTACAGTGTTTTAATAAACTGGTTATTGTTTTCAGTTAAGTATTTATTCTGATAACACTACCTGACATGTTTACGACACGTTACTGGACATGTTACTCGGATCATTTACTAATGCCGACAATCCTGACTTGTTGTCCTGATAGACTTGACTTGTTGTCTAGATAGACAAGAGTTGTACCTGCTTGATCCTGTGTTGGCATTAGGTAGATATCATCAATACCCGACTTTAACACAAAACCTGGGTGAAAAGGGGGAAATCAATAATGAAACCTAATTTGTAACTCAACAATTCGATATTATCCTGAGACTGATCAGTCGTTACAGGCTTCGGATCCCGGAATGATGATGCTGATATCATTCGTCTGTACATGATACCATGTTTTTACTATTTAGTGACACATCTCGAATTCAGCCCTGAGGATCTTGACCGTGGTTCCAGACACGTACGGGATACTATTGAGTTACATCGACGATTCCATTAATTGATTTCAAAAACTTGTAAAATAGATAATCTAGAAGCACAGACTTTAGGATACACGTGACATATCAATATCTCACTGTTTTACACCTGTATTTATTATTTATACTCATGTTTTCTTTATAGTATCCTATTCTGGTTATTACTATTGTTATTGATATTTTTCACGCACTAACGTCTGGGTTTTGCATAATCCAGATCTTTTGACCTTGTCCCAGGAAAATCAGGAGTATTTTAACAAGCAAGCCGAGCTGTGAAAAGCTTGATGATTAGTTTTAGAGATGCTTAGTTATTTTATTTCCGTAGTTCAAATTTATCGATGGGATCCCATATGGGATGTGATTCAGATATTATTTTTATTAGAACTTTTTTCGTTCCCGCTGTATGCATTTCTTGATTTTTTTATCTACTGTGGCAGATGGACATGTGTTAGTTAAATTTGATTTACTGTTCTTGATATCTGATTGACAACCGTAATGTGACTATTGAGGGATCTTTTTTAACCATAGGTAGCATGGTTGGCTCTGTCACGCATCGTATTTACGTATTTTGGGAAGCGGGGCATGACACGCATACATGAATTCACGTGCCGTTGTCCCGTGGATTATGATCTTGGGATAAGATGGACTTCTCTCGCATACATAAATACCTTTTTATCAAACTAAAAACAACCATGTTAAAATAGCAAATCTTATACCTGTAAATGATCATGCTTAGATACTCACTTATACAATCTTACATGTTCACATTACTTGATTTCTATTCACTTTATATACCATTCAGTCATTTTCTTTTACTTCTTTTGGAGACTTACCGAGCGCTAATTCGCTAACGACATTGCTCTCTGTTTCTTTTCTTTGGAATGTTCATCATGAGGACCGGACTCTGAGAAAATAGAGTCGAGTCAGGAGGACTTAGACCGGTTCGTTACTGTCACGACCCAACTTAGGAATGCAACCGGCACTTAAATCACGTAACGTCTAAAGGCGTAGCGAAATTCAAGTAACCCGAAAACCCAAAAATCTAAACCATGAATAGAAATAGAATGGTAAAACATTTGTTTCAAAATATCACATCTCTTTTTAAAATCTCAAGTTATTACAAAAAAATTCGGCAGCATCTCCTTTGTAAAAACTAGTCCAAAAAGGATACAAAACATAGTATATAAAAAGACATCCCCAAATGGGAGCAATCTCACGCTTAAAAGCGGAACACAGCCACAACATAAATATACGACGCCGTAGGTGAAAAAATAACCAAATAAGAAGTAAAACAATATTGCAACATAATACAAAAGCCGGCTCACACGAGCACGACACCCAGAGTCACATATAATACAAATATCGAATCTCTCAGTCTCGTCTCTAAGTCAAATACATACAGGTGGTAAATGGAGAGTACTAGATATAAAATAAGATATACAAGTAGAAGCATATGGATACTCGCACAAAACCCACCTACAGAATATCTCACGCCCAAAAGTAGCGGTATCCACAGAAATAGATGCAATGGAGTGCCCTACCGCGACTACACTGAAGATCAGTCCTGCAAGATACTGTAGCACAAATGGGGTGAGTTGCCAGCTCGTGAATAGCAAATAACATCATACGGGTAATCGTAAGCATACACGAAAAGCAACAAATCCTAAGTATGCAGTCATGATGGCATATGTAATAATAGTATGGAATGCAACATAATCCTGATCAAGGTACAATATCAATATAACAGAGCATGTCATAATAAGTCCAATATGTAGGATAAAACAGAGTCATCATCAATAAATCATCATAAAACTGGTGTCCATCAACGATACCCAAATCCCAATGTCTCAGACGCCGTCACTTTGATCGGCCCTCATATCTATCTCATCATATAACTCCGAACGGTATTTTCCGGATATCCGCCGAGTTTCCATACAATCATCGGTAGGTAGTGCTCTCCTGTCAGGCTCATCATCTACTCCACGATTTTCTTGCCTCGGGATACCTTACCGGGCCTACCATGTACCCGCAGACGGTTCCTCCTCACTTCTCGAATCGGGTATACTCATCACTCAGAATCGAGAAACCCATGGTGGACACAAAATATCATGTCAAGAAAATCGCAAATCTCATGAAAACATCATATGAGAACATGGTGCTAATAGCAATGTATGTATGATCCTGACATGATGTGTGCTTGTACAAAAACGAGAGTATAACTATCATTTATAAATGTAATACAATGTAGTTATTCATGTCAAATACTATAGTGTGCGTGATATGGCAATTACCAACGGTATGTGTGGGCATATGAATCAGTGCTTGTGCAACATGAATCATTAGTAATGGTGCAGTGCCCCTATTAATAATATGTCAATGTATAACAGGTAATAGGATGCACAATATGATACGCATATACAAGTCACAACATATAAACATATAGCACAAGGTATAGTCACTTAAATCTAGCCATCAGCGCTTAACGCCATACAGGCGATTCCTCCGTAGATATTAAATCTACTCACCGGACGGTCTCGAGCTATGTGAATTCGATCACCTCCTTCTCCTTTCTAGCTGCGTCCGAAGTCCCCGCAAGTGATCCTAGTATCACACAAAACCATAACACGTAAAGTTAATAAACTTTTCGATAAGACACGGACACACACACTAAGCCAACGAACAAACTCCCACAAGCTATCAAGTGTTAGCCTAGCGAGCTAATTGTGTGCAGCGACATCCTAGATCAACCCTAAGGCTGCTAATCGCACGAAACAGCTCGACGAGAGTCGGATAAATCCGCATCGCACTATATCGAAACACTTAATATATAGCAATTCAGTCCAAGATTTTCCTACAAAAGGAATTAGGGAAAGTTGCACATACCATAAACCTACATATAGTTGTAGAGAGCCCATGACCAAGACTCACAAACAGACCCCTTACTTTGGCCGCAATTTGTGGCCAGAAAGATTAAATTTGCGGCCTCGTAGTGAAGGGGAGGGCTCAGGTTTTGGGGGTAGGTCCTGGGCCTCTAGACTACCTCTCTGTAGTGACAACTTCTCAAAAGGGTCTCGGGTTTGATAGCAGATTCAAACAAAACACTAAATCTTAACAAAATACGATATTAACCACTAAACTACAACATTAAGGTATTTTAGTGGAAGTAGAAAACATAGAAACTTTCCTTGGAGCCTAATTATGGGTTTTAGATCATTACCTCACCAAAACTTGGATGAAACCCTAGTCATGCAAGCTCCAAGACTTCAAGAAAGGTTAAACATACTTAAAGAAGGGTTTAGTGAGGTTTTGGTGTTGGTTTAGGCTCAAGTATAAGTTGGGAAAATTTCCAAGAGGAGGATTGTGTAAGAGGAAGAGAATGAGAGATGGCTCTTGAGAGCCATGCGCTCTCTCTCTCTCTCTCTCTCTCTCTCTTCATTTACTACTCCCTCACTCCCATGTCTCCCCCCATGCCTCCATTCTTTACTCTTTTCTTTTCCTTTTAAAATAAAATCTTTTGTTACTTAAAATAAATACATAACATAACATAATGCAAGGGTTAATGTGCCATAGCAAGAAAAACATGGTTAGCACATCCTTAACCTTAGATTGGCATGCACATGTGTGTGCATAACTACAACAAGTATATAAATAATTAAATAAAATATTAATTAATTATAATAAAATATGTGAAAAATAATTATTAGTTAAATTTATTAAAAACCCAAATTATGTCATTTAATTAACTCTAATCGTGTTTTAAGGTGTTACAGTTACTCAGCCAGTCTACTAGTTTCTTTCTGCTTTTACTTTTGTATGCCACTGTTTAGGCATTTGTTTTTATCTTTGTAACTTTTGATTTTAGACAGTTGTATTTAAAGTTGAATGTAAATAAAGTTGTTTTATTTTATTACTCTTATTATTCTTACACCTTATTATATTGCTTGCTTACGCTTAATGTATTTTCATAGTTAATACGTTGCAGATTTGCCATATCACCGTTTCTATCTACTGGGAAGCGGGGCGTGACGGTACTCACCTGTACTCTACAAACCCTTCTCTGTCTCGAGAGATGTGGTTCGTAGCTCCCAAATCTACAATCCACAAATTTGTAGAGTCAGTCATCATCACTGTACTAGCAACCAATATTGTATAGTGAAAAGAGTGAGAGTTTAACCTTTTAGGCCTCTCGCAGTCGTGAGAGAAGTGGCCTGGCTGTCTACAGTTGAAGCAAGTATCTCTCTGACCTTTTTCCTGTACCTCGCAGGTTTCTTAGGCTTCGCCTTTTCATCCTTCGTCTCTATATTTGATCTCTTATAGGACCCCTTACGTCTAGGCTCTTGTCCTTACGATTGAAGTCTTCAGCTGCCATAGCTATGGATGATGGCCTCTTAGACTTAAGAGTGTCCCTGCGCTCTGCTTCAAACTAAACTTTAGCTCTCACAATCTCAAACATTTTCACGTTATCAGAATGGGATAATAGGAGTTAGAGATCATCCTCGAACCTTTTGGCCCATTTAGGATCTTTTGCCCCCCCTACCACTTTCACACCTCGTTAGGTGTTAGGGATGGTAATTGAACGAGCCAGCTCGGTTTCGATCAGGGTTCATCTCGGTTTTAACTCGTTCAAACTCGATTCACTTATTAATAAGCCGAACATGAGCCTGAAAGCCTGGCTCATTTTTTAAACGAGCCGAACTTGAGCTCAGCCAGGCTCGTTCGGTATTTATTCAAGTTCGGCTCGGTTATACATTAATTTGTAATATAGAGCAGATTCTATACAACTCTCATGACAATTAATTCAAATAAGGGACATTATATAAAGTGCAACTGAGATGAATATAAAACCCAGCACTTAGAAACATTTCATGTTCTTGATGTTAATTTTTTTAATCTTTCCATATCTCAAAGCACTGGGTCTTAGACTCTATAATTTTTGTACCCGTCGCAGCCTCTTACAAAATACTTTTATATTTTCTTCTGAAACTCCTATAATGTCCATTGACCTATCTTCAGTCTCCACCAAACGTCTCTTTGTCATTTTCCATTCAGAGATTGCCTAATAAAACCTAAGCTCGACTTTGGCTCATTTAAGCCTCGGTAAGCAAACGAGCCGAACATGAGACAGACCTTCTCAGCTCAAGACGAACTCGAACCGAGCTTAAGCTCGCATAAACTAAGCCGAGCCGAGCTGAGCTTGGACAAGGGTCGACTCCTTCAAACTCGGCTCGGTTACTCCCCTGCTAAGTACACATCTCACTGGACCTTTTGGTCTATTTGAAACCCTTTGGCTTCCCACTCTCGCACCTCGTTAGGTGTGCATCTTCTTAATGTGTACGTCACTGGACCTTTTGGCCCATTCAGGACCCTTTGGCCCCTACCTCTCTTGCACCTTGCCAGTAGGCACCTTGCTAGGTGTTCATCTTATCACATACTCACTTTGCTAAGTATGCATATGGTACACACGCATCCCTTGCTTCTGTCTTTCTTGTAAATATTTTACCAAATAAAGAAATGAATAAAAAAGACATGCCCGACACTCAAATCGAAGACCCATGGAGCAACATCAAATGGAAGCCGTGGTGGTGATGTACATGAACCTAAAATTATTTGGAGATTTCCACAAAACAAGTCGGTTAATGAAAAGGCTGTTAAAAGTAAATTTAGGCTCTTAGAAGACTTCTTGACAACGGCACACTGATATTTTAGTATCTACTGTTGGTTTGTGCGATCGATGTCATCTGCCGATAATTGCGTCCCAACCTACCTACTGTTTCATTTGTGTCTTGTCTAGTTGAGTGATCTGTAATATATAATCTCTACTCTAGACTATTAACCAATTCATAAAATGTAGATGTCTAGTGCTAGCTCTTAAATTTCATGGCTAATTCTCAATGTTCACGGTGTTGATGAGGTTGAGGAATAAAAAGAGGAAAGCGCTCAAATCGAGGATCTGTTGCAGCCTGCGAGCTTGTTCTTTTTTGGTGATTATCAAATTAAGTATTTGCTTTAAAATTTGTTTATTTAAATTTCACTTAAAGATGAATTGGTAGATATAGTATTCTTAGCCCTTTGATATTTGATAGAACACAAACTTTGTAATTAAATATTGTTATTATTATTATTATTATTCTTTTTTTGTGAAAGTACAAGATTTTGATGAAAAAAACTACCATGCAAGAACTTGCAAAGTACAAGCCCTTACATAACCTTTATATATTATTTGTTAAAAAAAATAGCTAAAGATTAAATCACAGATCAAGAGATCCAAAGAGAAACCACGAAGTTTCCTTTCCATAAACATAAACCCATCAAATTACACGGCAAACTTTCCACAAACCATCAAATAAAACCCTAAACACATGAAACCACAACCAGTTGACGAAAGCAAACCCTAAGCCCTTTCGCCTCGGATCCTCCTCGCTAGCTGGATGTCCTTGGGCATGATCGTCACCCGCTTCGCATGAATCGCGCAGAGGTTGGTGTCCTCGAACAGCCCGACGAGGTAAGACTCCGCCGCCTCCTGCAGCGCAGCCACCGCCGAGCTCTGGAACCTGAGATCGGTCTTGAAATCTTGGGCGATCTCGCGGACCAATCGCTGGAAGGGGAGCTTGCGGATCAAGAGCTCCGTGCTCTTCTGATACTTGCGGATCTCCCTCAAGGCGACGGTGCCGGGGCGGAAGCGGTGGGGCTTCTTCACGCCGCCGGTGGCGGGGGCGGACTTGCGGGCGGCCTTGGTCGCCAGCTGCTTCCGCGGGGCCTTGCCGCCGGTGGACTTGCGGGCTGTCTGCTTGGTTCGCGCCATCGGATTAGGTTTATAGGGTTTTGGGGGATTTTTTTCAGTGATGTTTGGAGATTCGGGGGAGATTGGGGGATTATAAAGGGAGGGGGGGAGGGTTTGGAAATTTGGGAATTTTGGCGGTAGTGGATTTGGAGCGTTGGATTGGGTTTTGAATGGACGGTGGGTGTTTTGTTTGGAAGGACCACGCGGATCGCCATCCGCGGCACTTGCTTGTTTTCGCTTGGTTTGTGTTTTTTTGTTGAGCCATTATTTTACCCTTTTTTTTTGACCGTTTGAATTAGTATGGACCTGACCATGGTTGATGGTTAGAGCTGGGTTTCAAAGCCATACTCCTCTACATTCAATTGGAAAGAGACGTTGCTACCATATTTTCCTAGCGCGGTATGTTTGTCTTGTTTGAGCTAGCTTATATTGATGTGTCGGATTTTATGTAGACATGTAAATGAATATCTTTACAAGCGTTTCTACTGTTTACAATAAGACAAAAGTAAAGAATTTGAATAAATGAATGGTATTATTATCGTTGTTGTTAAGAAAAAATATCGTGAATGATCGTCACTGAGTAACGGTAGATTAATATGAAATTTGGTGCAACTACATCTTAGAAGATAAAAATCAAGATAGACGGTGCCGATCGTTTAAAAAACGATGTGTAGAACTTTTTTGACTCCACAAGAGGGTTTTCTTCCTAAGGCCTTTATCCTTCATTATTCTCTCTCTCACACATATATATACATATATACAGAGAGATCGTGTAAAATGTATCTGTCTTGAAAAAGATAAAGATTGTGACTTGTGTTCCCCCCCTTTAATCACATGGGCCGCCTCATTTTCATCTAAGCCTAAGAGGGGAAAAAGAAAAAAGCTCAGCATCTAAGCCTATGGGGGAAAGGGAAAAAAAAACAATAGCAGCATTATTTTCTCATTCACTAAACAATGGAAAAGGATCATCTACTTCTGCTCTCCCCATCTCGATCCAGGGCTAGATGGTGAGAAATCTGTCTCAATTCTTGGAAATAACCACTTGCCCTCGGCTTCCTCACTCCTCCTTTCATGTGACTCGCCTAGTGTTTCTCTATTGCATCCCCCTACATCAGCCGCTGCTCTCTCATCTTACTTGGGATTGGATTAATTTCGATCTCGATCATCTTATATCGCAGCCTACAGTCTCTTAGCTGAGGTAATAATTAATTATCTCAAATTATTTTTCAGCAAATTATATAAATTTTGAGTTTCTTGGCTAAAATTTTGTAACATTACATCCTGATTTGGTTTCGGTAATAAGAGATTTGTCTGGTTTGGGATTAAAAATTGGGATTTTTCACAATTTTGCTTCAAAGTTGAAGGAATTAGTTTTGATTTGTTCAAGCTGAAAATGTCGGATTGTCTTTGATATTGTTCAAATATGGCAATTAGAAATTTTATAATTCCGTGAGAAGATGTTGGTTTTGCTTAAATTTTTTGGAATTTTTGGTTTTTATTTTGGGATTAGTTGTAAGGTAATCATTTTAAACGAATGATGGTTTTTTGAAATTATGGATTTTCTTTTTCCCTTTTGTGTTAGAAATAATTCTGAGTTCATGAGGAACTATACATTTGGGCGGCAATGATGATAAGTAGTCTATCTAGATTATATTGTTTGGGCTTCAAACTTGGTATTTGGAGACCGATGTCGGTTGAATAAATAAAGGGTCATTACTTTGTATAGGCTGCTTTGAGCCGTGTATTTTTGGCCTTTATCTTTTCTGTCCTTGAATTTATTCTATAGACTTGTTAACTCCACTATTGCATGAAAATACGGATTTTTGAAGGAATTTCCCTTGAATCTATCTATTTATTTTCTTACAAAGGATGCCCTCGATCGAACGATTGTCGATGTCAATTTTGTCGAAGGATTCTATTCTCCTGCATCCTTTCAAGTGTTGGTAAAGCGCAAGAAATTTGTAATGAGTTTAGACTGTTTCGATCTATTGTAGGATTGTAAAGCTAATATAAAATTTGTACGAGTTGGAAGTATTGTTAGATGAATGTTATTTGTATGAAATGAATATATATTTTGTAATCATAAGCTTGATAAGTAAATCAATAAATTATGTTTGTTGGCTCTTGTTGTGCATTACATTTTTATTATCTCTCATATTTCTCATTTCACTTTGTATGATTGCCTAAACTTGAAATCTAAACCTGCAACTTGCAGCCTAATCTTGATATTTAACCTTACCCATAAATCGAATATGAAGTTGAAGCTAGAACTAAACCATATTCTGAAATCCAAGCAAAACTTGTTGGGGTAAAAATTTACAACCCGGTTGACCAAGTCAAAATCAAAGTCAACCCCAAGCCAAATGGGTCCAAGTCTAGATCAAACGGGCCAATGTCCGGGTAGAGCCCGAACATGAAGTGGCCGCTCTTCCCCATGCCAAAATAAAAATTTTGTAATAAATAATTTTGGTGTATTTATTTTATTTTATTTTATGAATAAATGTAAGAAAGATAGGCATAAAGCCAAATTTTTGTAAAGCCCATGACTTATGTACAAAAGAAACGAGCACATGAGACATAGGATGGACAAAATGCCATTTTGTAAAGCCCAGGGGTCTATATGTTGTCACGCCCCGCTTCCCAGTGTACGAGCAGAGGACGCGACGAGGCCGCTACGTATTTAATGCGTGGTAAATACGCTAAGCGTATCTAAGTAATATAAAAGTAAATGCACAAGAGAGAAGATATAATCAAAACAACAACTTTATTTATTCACAATCTTTCCGTACAATGCATGGAAAGTAATTACAACTGAAATAAAGCAATGCCTAAATAATGGCAGAAATGAAAATTACTGAAATGGAAAGTGTACAATGAACTAGAGCTCAGGGTCTTCACTGAATTGGTCCAAGTCTTTAGCACTGGGCTCGATCTCCGACTTGTCCAGAGCACCTGACGACATTCAAAGAAGAAAGAAAGAGAATGTCGTCAGCGAATAGATCGCTCGGTAAGTCCCAAAGATAAGAGAGAAGTAGAATAGACAGATTAAGAAGGTATCTTTTAAAGTTGTAGTATATTGTTGTGTCAACGCTGTTGTTTGTACTTTGTACAGAAGAATTCTAGTGTATACGAGAGGAGTCTCTATATACCAGAGACTAGAGGCAAGTATAGTACAAGGAACTGTTTATGACACGGTACAACAGCAACTGGATTCATGTTAGGTGTATTAAGTCTTACTGTCTCGTGTCACTTCTAACACCTTCCGTACCAATCTATCCCTTAAACCCCGTGTTATCTTGATTGTATCGTTGTATTATATTGTAAACTGTATAGATTGTATGGCTGACCGAAACTATGATATCAGTAAACGGATGTAACTGGATAATCGTGTATGTAACTGTAGAATCATGGATGTAACTGTATAATCATGTAAATGGAATGTATATCCATGGTTCGGTTCAGTCAAGTTGATAGATTGAATAATGGATTCATGAATTCATGTTGAATTGTAATATTGTAAATTGTTGACTGTAGATTGTAGATTGTACTTGAATCATATTCAAGTCAGATTATAAAGAAATCATCTGAGTCATACAATTAGAAAAGTAAATTGAAGTCCTGATGGTTTTGATGTTATCGGTAACCGCTGCACATAGACGGCAGGATTTATGTCTTTTTCAAAGACGATTACCGTATTGATAACATCGTTATTAAGCTGTCTACCTTAAATAGGCAAGCACCCACTTCTCCGGCTCCCTGAGGCTCAAGAGATTGGTCCCGCTTAAACCTATGTTTACTAGGGTCCTCAGGGTAATTTATAGAACTTGAGGGGGTTTTATGTAAAAATGCTATTGTATACTTTTCAAAATACTCCCCAAGTATTTAGTTATCGTCTTTAGAGTTGTAATGAATATAGATATTATATTGTGATATTTCTAGTGAAAATGTCCTAATTTCATAAATAAAGGTATTTATTTGTAATATTGATTGTAGGGAATTCATGGTATTTTAGTGTAAAATAATTCTTGTGACATTTTTAGAAAAAGTGGAATATTTATAATAATTCAAAATAGATATTTTTATGTTAGATATACATATATTTATATGAAAATAATTTTAGTATATATATAATATTCTAGAAATCTCGTTTTCTTAAGATATATTATTTTAAATCTTTCGAGACCGAATGCTCCTTGCGGAGGTCTGCATCTCGCACTACTAATCCCGAGGATGTGCGATAATCCACAGCATCCTGAACGGGTTTTCCAAATGGGTTGTAGTGGCGCTTTGCAAAGATTTGTATAAATACTAATCATTAAGGAAAAACGGTTTTATTAATTATGGTATTTATTTGTAAAGATGTCGATTTCCCGTATTCTATGTTCCCGAGGGTATTGTGCTATGTTGCATATGAGTGTGTGAGGAGGTAGGTCATTACCTCGTGATCTACTTAAAGGTATAGCAAGTTTTGTGATGTTAAATGTAGAATTGAAAGTATGTGGTATTTAAATGAAAAATACGGTAAAATGAAATAGCAATTACTTTATGATATGAAACTTGATCAATATGGTTGATTAATGATTAATAGTCAACATGAAATGGTTTAAGCATAATTGTACTAAAGAAAAGTGAGGTTTTATAAAGAAACCGAATCGGAAATCGGATTTGTTCCGATTCCGTCGGGTCTTATAATTCCGTAATTTTAGAAAGAAAAAGGAAGATAGAAATGAGACTTACGGGTTTAGGACAATAAGGAGAGGGAGATAGATCGGGAGGAGTCGCCGGTGCGTCGTTTCGTCACCGGGAGCTCCTAGGATAGTCGTCGGAAGTTCGCCAGAAAATTCGTCGTAGCTTCGCTTGTTGCTCGTTTTCAAAGTACACAAGCTTTCTTGAAAATTCTTGAGAGTTGGCTCAGAGTTTGGGGTGAGGGGGTAGTGTGTAGGGTTGGTATTTATAGGGTTAGGCTAAGGTTAGGGTAGATGAAGGGTTTTAATTTAAAAAATGTAAAAATGTATAAAAAAATCATTAAAAATGGAGTAAATGGGGGTTAATGGTGTCTCTGGAAACGATCTCAGTAAATGAAGCATGCAGGGGGGTTCAGAAGCCTAAGAGCCATAACTCTTCAGTTGACAACTCGGCCGAATCGGCAACTCCGGCCAGCGGCGGCGGGCCGAGTCGGCCGGTCCGCCGGCCGAGTTGGCCGATCCGGGCCGAGTTCGATGGTCGGAGGGTGCCTCGTCGTTTGGTGATCTCACTGGTACATTTTTTTTCTAGGGTAGTGGGATTTTTGGGAGTTAACACGTGTTGATTGTTGGTATTCTAAAAATTTCAAAACAAAATAATATTAAAAATAATATGGGGTATGGGATTTGAACTCTGGTGGCTCGGTTCAGCAATGCAAGGTATTACCAATGAGCTACAAGCTCATTCTTATAATTATGGAGCTAAATAATTATTTAAATTAATAACAGTAAATGTAAATACCCCAAATATACATTAATCTTAAAGCAAATTTTTTTGTACACTAAAAATGGAATTGTTACATTCTTTTAATTTATAATTAAAAAGCAAAATAATTACTTATATCTTGTGCTCAGGCTAAAATACCCCTTTATGGATTTTGAAAAAAAATATTTTGAAAAAATTTGTATAGGAAATTTATGGTTTTTACATATGTAAAGTTTATAGCCTATAAAGGCAAACATGATGAAAATGTCTATAACAACTTTTTCATTTCTTTAAAACTCTAGGGTTCTGTGCCTCCTTCTCCTTCCTCAAGGTTCTAAACCTTCTTCTTTCTTTTGAATTAAATCAAGAGTTTTACTCTTCCTTTTCTAAAACTAAATAGTTTTTCAGCACAAAACCCACAAAAGGGAGCTCAGATCTTCCATTAGATATCAAAAATGGGAGATTTTTAAAATCTCACCCCTTTTGTTCTCCAAGATCCGACCAACAAAGAGGAGGAAGAAGGAGACCCATCTCCGAAAATCCCACTTTGGAAAAGATCCAAGGCTCAAGAGAAGATCCCAGACTTAAGAGAGAAGAACCTCTGAATATTTCTAGGGAGTTCAACTCCAAGACCCAAATCCTCAAAGGAGTCTAACTCCTAATCCAGATCTTTTGGAGTTTAACTCCACTCAAATCCTCTTTTGGAGTTTAACTCCTATTTCTGGGGGTAAAAACCCCTCCCTTTTGCTAGATATTCAAAGATGCCCAAGTGCCCACATGCCGGGCACATGAGGCGCTAGCGCTCGAGCGCCCACGTGCCGGGCACGTGAGGCGCTAGCGCCCAAAGCGCCAGCGCCCAAGCACCTAGCACTAATCCAAGAGCTCAAGCACCAGCGCCAGCGTGGTAGGCACGTGAGGCGTTGGTGCTCACGCGTCTTTTGGACGCCATTTTCCCATCATTTTACATGTACTCCACACTAAAAATACCTCCCCCGTTAGAAAAAATTTCTAACGGGGCGGTGCCTCGCATCCCGTAAGGGGGCTGCTAGCCCCCTTGATCCTCAGCCCGCTATCCGGATAGCGGGACCCCCGTGAAAACTCTGCGGAGCCCCCGATGTATCCAAAACCCCTTCAAAACACAACACTGCACATTGAGTTCGCATGACCTGTTTGACCCGTCAATCGGAGGTTCTCTCGCTCCAAAGACGAGAGGTAATTAATGGCAGCTTAGTCCGCGGCTGCCAGAGATTCGGATCCCCACAATCAATAAACCCCAGCCTACCCTAGGCAGGGGGAATCTGTAATGCGCCTGACAAGTGCGCGCGTATTCCCATCTCAATGGGGTGACGAAAAACACCCTACAGATTCTGGCACGTCCGGTGGGACCTTTCTCTCCTCTCATATCTCGGGTCAAGTGTTAATGCGAACTCATTTAACATATATGCCGATGTTTGTACTGAAGTAATGTTCCTTTGATGCAGCAACCAACTTTCAACGACAATGTCTCCCAAGACGAATTTAGCTTCTAACGCGACCCCGATCTTGTACGTGGTCAAGATCAATGCTCGTGTGGTTCTCCCCGCAAGCCTCAGTCGACAGTGGGAGGAACTGCCCCGCTAGTTTGGTTCCGTCATCATCTACCCTGCCGGAAGCGCTCATCTGGCAGAAATCCTGGAAAAACAGGTGGTCAACCCGGTCTCAATGGGAAAGATGCCGAACATTGTGATCACTAAGGCGCCATGACCGAAAATTAAGACGGTGTCTGAACGACTCTCTGGTGCTCAAGCTGGGGGCAAGACTTCCGGTACAAAGGGCAATATCAAACGTTGCGGACGAGCTCAGGTGATGACTCCAACAAATGCACAATCAGGCGTATCTCCAAAGCCTTCAATCGCCCGGTCTACGGCGGCTTCCCGAAGAGCCGTAACCAGCCAAGTGCTCAAAACAGAAAGGCTGAGACAGAAGCGGCTCAGTTATCGAGCCAACAAGAGGGCCAGGACTCCGGCCAAGTGGAATCTTGTGAGCTTCTAAGAGCAGAGTCATCCTGCGACGACGGCTGAGTCGGCCGTAAAAATTAGCAATTCTTTCGAACCTCTGAAGTGGGTTCAGAGAAATGCCATGACCGCCAGAATCAAGAAGACAGCGGTCCGAACGTTGCTACAAAGAGATGTGTCCCGGCCCCAACAGAAAATGTATGACACTGTTTCTTCAAGAGTTTACCAGGCGCTCTGTGCCGTGCGAAAAAACGGGGCAAAACCAAATAGGAAGCGTCAGCACCACCCATGAATCCGGTCAGGCCAGCCATCTTCAATCGATTGTCCGTTGCCAAAACAGAATGGCCAAGACGGTGGTCCATAAAGTCAGCTACCAATAATGAAATAATGGCCGGATATGTTGTCCACACGGTCCATATGGAGGGCACACGCCCCAGCGACAACCTGTGCAGCAAAGGCAAGGATGGGGCCACCACATCCCAAGCCCAATTTAGCTTGAATGTAGTTGCCGCTTTCCAAGATCAGCCGCCTCTACTGGATGAAGAAAACCCTCTCGATGAGGATGATAGGCAGAAAGACCCCTCAGTCCATGTAGAGTCAAGCTCGGACAGCGAGAAAGAGCCTACTTTCTGCCCCAGGACCGCGGAGTAAGAACTGCTTCAAGAGCTTCGAAAACAGCTTAGGAGCAAAGATAAAGAGATGGCCAAGCTCTATTCGAAAATTGACAACCTAACGAACATTGTGATGCAGCTTACGGCTCAAATTGCTCGAACGCCTCCCAATCAAGTACAAGTCGCTACTCATAAGATGGATGATGACAATCCGAAGCGGCCGATGCCTGTCCCTGTGGGTCCAAGATTGGTCGAGCCACATGAAAGACGGCCACATTCCGCTTCTGGGGACGCCTTAGCCCCAGATAGCACTATCCCGCTAACACAAGATCGGATAATGGATTTGGTCACCAGCAAGGTTAAAACATTGGTGGCCCAAGCTGAAGCTCAGAAAGAAATTGGCAGTAGTGGGCGGCCATATCCCGCACAGTATGATCTGATCAAGTTCCCGAACGGCTACGTCATTCCTAAGTTCGGAAGATTTGATGGGACGGGAAACGCAAATCAGCACGTCGCCCACTTTAAAGCATCGTGCAGAAATACAGGGGGCAATGATGCGCTTCTTCTTCGCCAGTTTGTCAATAGCCTGACCGGTGTCGCTTTTGACTGGTATGCGAGTATACCGGATGGGTCCGTCATTACCTTTGCCCAAATGGAGTCTCTGTTTCAGCAAAGGTTCATGAGTGTCAGTGATAAAATCTCTATTGCCGACCTTGTGAGGACCAAGCCGGGGAAGAATGAAAGCAACACCGACTTTATCGCCCGATGGCGTAATCTCACAGTCAAGTGCGAACCGCCGCTGGAGCAGGACCAGTCCGTCAGTCTTCTCATTGGGAATCTCAGCAATTGGATGGTACCATTCTTGTATACAGCAGGCCTCAAGACGTTTCAAGAGCTAACCAAGAAAGTCCAAATGTTGGAACGCTCGAAGCAAGAGTCTACCCCGGACTCTCAGAGAGACAAGACTTGGAAAAGCAAGCGGGACGACAACCATAGAAGCAGGAGTTCCAGCAACACTAATGTCTTCAATTCGTCCGACAATGAAGACAAGCAAAAGGCAGGCGATTCCAAAACCAACCGGCCTTGAAAGCCATTGCTGGGAGGAGAAAGGCTTTCCCTAGGGGAGAAGAAGAACAAGGTTTACTCTTTCAGAAGGGAAAAGATCCGCAAGATATTCAAAGATGCCTTGAACAATAGTCTACAATTGCCAGAGTCGAAGAGACCCCACGAAGCAAAAATGACCGACAATCCCCTGTATTGCCCGTAGCACAGAGTGGTGAGCCATGCGATCGAGGATTGCTATATCTTCAAAGACTAGGTCGAGAAGCAGTACAAGGCTGGAGAGATCGAGCTGTCCAAAAGTGTGTTGGTGAACAATCAAGTTGCAACCACCAACTTTATACAGACAGAAGCTGAAGCCTTCTGGGAGCAGACAGCCGAACCCGCTGCCCTGGTAAATGAAACAGACTCACCGCAGCCTCCGTGGGGTACGCACATATCTAATAAGACGAAGAAGATGATAAAGCTACTTCGGAAAGAGCCCAGGATGGAATGGGAAGGGCAGAAGAAACCTACCATTCCAGCTGCCAATGCGGCTCCATCGGGCTCAAAATCCAAAAAGCTCAAGAAGAAGAAAAGTACAGCTCGGCACAAAAAAGAGTCTGCAAGGAGATCGACCATTCAAAAATATATCAATTCCCTCGAAGGCTATGAACAAAAGGAAATGAACTCTGATTCAATTGAAGAAGTTCCTCCCTATAGAAGCGGCTGATATTCTAGAGGAGTTAGAAGAAGACTCCAATAAAGAGATCCCTATAGTGACCTGCTACGCTATCCATCTTGGCAGCGACTCTAAGGAAGAGCTCTGTTTTCTCGAAGAGGATGAGGAGCTCGCCACAAGGGCCAACCAAATCCAGCTCAGAAGCGGCAGGGCTCTGCCACCAAATCAGTGCAACACCCCAAAAGGAAAGGAAAAATAGGTGGCTAATGAGGAAGATGGCAGAGAACCGGCTAATGAAAACTCAAGTCCTTCCTTGGTGGACTATAATGTCTTAGCACATCTCCGGAAGCTTCCGTCTCTCCTGAGCATCTACGATGCCTTGGTCCTATCTAAGGAGCTTAGAGATGTTCTCATTCACGCTCTACAAAACCCCGAGCGGTATCAGGCTCTCTTTGCGGAAATTAATATGAAAGAAGCCCAGTACGCTTTGCATGCCGCCGCAGTCACGTTTAAGGACGAAGACTTGCTACTGGGAACGGCTGAGCATAATCGGCCGTTTTACGTGACCGGGTACAACGACGGAGATCGGATTAATCGCATATTGATTGATCTGGGGTCCTCAGTGAACATCATGAACTTGCGAACTCTGAAGAGTTTGTCAATGGACGTCCGACACTTGTCAAGGGAAAGGATTGTCATTCAAGGTTTCAATCAAAACTGCCAGCAAGTTTTGGGGTCTATAGATTTGCCAATCAAATTTGGGGATCTGCAAACTAAAGCTAAGATATACGCGATCGACGCTGACACGTCTTATAAAATTCTCTTGGGACGGATGTGGCTCCACGATTACAGCATCGTTCCGTCAACTCTCTATCAATGCCTGAAGTATACTAAAAATGGCGAAGAAAGACGCATTGACGGTGACATCCAGCCGTTCGGTGTGCATGAAGTCCGATATGAAGATTCTCGGTACTTTGTGAACCTCCAAAGTGCTGAGCCACAGCTGACCAAAGATAGAACTGCCCCGAAACTCAAAAGCAAGTCTGAGTCGGCTGTCACTTTCAAAAGCAGAAACCCCCATGTACGTCTGTATTTCGGCAGTGACACTGATGAGTCCGACACTAGAAATCCGTCCTTCCGTAAAACCCACCCTTATTTCGGTAGTGATACGGACGAATCTGATACCGAAGGCCCCTCCGACAGCAAAATCCGCCCTCGTTTAGGCAGTGACACTGAAGAATCAGAAGAAGAGGATCCGTCTTGAAACGGCTGTGCAAATCGGGCTATCGTGCGAACATCGAAGCTACGAGAGATCTTCGAAGTTGCAGAAGGGTCCCTAGCCATCACAAGGGTGCCGGAGCGGATGTGCAAAGAGCTCGACGCATTGTCAGTCTCTACCGTGGACCAGCTGAAAACTTTCTACGTTCCCAGGAGAAAAAGTGGACAGAAGGGCATCCTGTTTATGGGTCAAATGCTATTGTGCACCCGGACGATTTGTCTGTCGCGTGCCTTCTCTATGAGAGAGGCATAAGGGCCGTCCTCAATCCCAGATACTATGCGCCCGTGATGCGGGAATATTTCAAAAGGTGCGGATGCCGGCTATATCAAACGGAGTCCAAAGCAAAGTTTTATGAAGGGCTATGGCATCCGCCTCAGGTCCGAGCATTCATCGATGGACGAATTCCAGATAGACGGGGCATAGGTTTCATCCAGCCTAATTCCAAGGCATGCTAGATGATCCATATCGGTGAAGCCAGCGAAAGATCAAATGATGATTACGAGCTAGCCGAGCCAGAAGAAGCTCCTCAAGAGCTCGAAGACGGCGGACAAGCAACCTTTGACGAGCTAACCGAGATTGACTTAGGAATGCCCAATAATCCAAGGCCGACTTATATCAGCTCACTCTTGTCAGAGGAAATGAAAGAGCAGATAATCGCCCTGCTGCATGAGTTCGTCGACTGCTTCGCGTGGACGTACAAAGAAATGCCTGGCCTTTCCCCTGAAGTGGCCGTACATAAGCTGGCTATATCTCCTGATGCTAAGCCAGTCAAACAAGCTCCTCGAAAAATGAGAAGGGAACTGGAAGAAAAGGTCATTGAGGAAACCAAGAAACACATCGATGCCGGCTTCATCAGGAAAGAGAAATATGCGGACTGGATCGCATGTATAGTCCCAGTGAAGAAGAAAAATGGGCAGATCCAAGTTTGTGTCGATTTCAGGGACCTCAACAAGGCACGTCCTAAAGACGACTTTCCGCTACCGGTCATGGAAATGATGGTCGATGACACCTTAAATTACGAGCTGTTCACCTTTATGGATGGCTCGTCTGGATATAATCAGATCAAGATGTCGCCTGAGGATGAGAAACACATAGCATTTCGAACCCTGATCGGAATATACCGTTACAAGGTGATGTCGTTCGGACTGAAGAACGCAGGTTCTACATATCAAAAGGCAATGACCAATATCTTTGATGACCTAATCCATAAAGTCGTTGAATGCTCTGTTGATGATCTGGTTGTCAAGACTAAAGCCAAGGCCGATCACATCCAAGATCTTAGGACCGTTCTCACTAGATTGAGAGAATACGATCTGAAGATGAATCCTCTAAAGTGCGCTTTTGGCATGTCATCGGGAAAATTCTTAGGCTTCATAGTCCGACATCGAGGGATCGAAGTTGACCCATCAAAGATAAAGGCCATCATAGAGATGCCTCCTCCGAAGAATCTGACGCAGTTAAGATCCTTTTAGGAAAACTTGCGTACATACGAAGGTTTATCTCAAATTTATCGGGGAGATGTAGGCCCTTCTCAAAGCTTATGAAGAAAGGAGCTCTTTTTGTCTGGGATGCCGAATGTCAAGGAGCGTTCGAAAGCATCAAACAGTACCTATTGCACCCTCCAGTGCTGGCCGCTCCCATTCCAAATAAACCATTGATTCTCTACACTGCCGCGCTAGATGAATCACTCGGTGTGCTCCTTGCCCAGAACAACGAGGAGGGAAAAGAAAATGCCCTCTACTACCTCAGTCGAACTCTAGTCGGGGCAGAACACAACTATTCCCCGATCGAAAAACAATGCCTGGCTCTGATATTCGCTGTGAAGAAGCTGAGGCACTACCTACTTGCTCATCGGGTTATGTTGATCTCCAAGATCGACCCGCTCAAACACTTAATGACCAAGGCAAGCCTAGCCGGCAGAATGGCAAGATGAGCTGTCATACTATTTGAGTTTGACATAGTTTATACTCTTCAGAAAGTAGTAAAAGAGGAAGCCCTCATCGATTTCCTCGCTGCTCATCCTATATCAGAAGGGTCACCGCTCAATTACGAGTTACCCGATGAACAAGTGCTGCACCTAGAGGAAGGTGAGCCATGTTGGGAGCTCCACTTCGACGGAGCCTCATTAATGAGGAGCTCCGGCAAATCAAGCATCCCGCAGATAAAAGTGGGGATAGGATTGGTGTTCATCACACCATCGATGGGAACCCTACGACATTCTTTTGCTCTCACCGAGCCTCGCACAAACAACGAAGCTGAGTATGAAGCTCTGATAGCTGGTCTGGAGCCCGCCATAGAAATGAAAATCCTTCGGCTACGGGTTTACGGTGACTCCCAGCTTGTTGTCAACCAAGTAAGCAGTGGCTATAAGATATATAAACCCGAGTTAGCTCGGTACAGAAGCCAGGTGGTGGAGCTTATGAAACAGTTCACCCATATTGAGCTGGTGAGAGTCCCTAGGGCATTGAATGGAAAGGCTGACGTACTCGCTTGCTTAGCCAAGTAGCTGGCTGATCCTGACATGGACGAAATTCTGATAACAGTCAGGAGCCGGCAAATTTTGCCTCCAGCTTCTTTGCGTGAAGAAAAAAGCGTAGAACAACAGAACAATCCTGCCGAAGAAGCTTTGATCATCCAAGACAAGCCCGATTGGAGAAAACCCTTCATAGAGTACCTTCGATACGACAAGCTGCCCGAAAGAAAATCTTCGAGGGTTCAAGTGAAGAAGAGAGCTCTTCGATATGTGTTTGTAAATAATATACTATACCGCAGATCATATGACCAACTCTGGCTCAGATGTCTGTCATCGGCCAAAGCCCAGAAAGTCATGAAAGAAGTTCACTCAGGCGTCTGCGGAGCTCACCAATCCGGCCCCAAAATGCGGCTTCAGATCAAACGGCTTGGATATTACTGGCCCACTATGATAAGGGATTGCGAAGAGCATGCAAAGAAATGCCATCTCTGCCAAATTCATAGTGATTTCATTCACAAGCATCCCAATCCGTTGCATCCTACGGTGACGTCCTGGCCTTTCGAAGTTTGAGGCATCGACATTGTTGGCCCAATTGATCCTCCGTCATCCAAAGGCCACCGGTTCATATTGGCCGCAACTAACTATTTCTCCAGATGGGCTGAAGCTGTCCTGCTAAAAGAAGTCAAGACAGAAAATATTCTGACGTTCTTCCAGCATAATATTCTATACCACTTCGGTACACTAAAAAGAATCATTTCTGACAACGGGCCTTCTTTCAAGAGCTTCAAAGTCTCAAGGTTCGCTACTCAGCACAAGATAGACTGGAGATATTCCCCCATCTATAATCCAAGGGCCAATGGGCTAGCCGAAGCCTTCAATAAAACTCTATGCAAGCTCCCGAGGAAAAATGTTTCAGCCAACAAGTGAGACTGGAATCTCAAACTTCACGAGGCGTTGTGGGTATATCGTACCACGTACCGCACTCCAACTCAGTCCACTCTATACTCATTACTCTTCGGAGTGGAGGCGATCCTCCCCCTCGAAGTCGAAATTCCAAGCTTAAGAATGGTCGTCTAGCATGAGTTGACGGAAGAAGAAAACGTGCTCCTTCGGCTTGAAGAGCTCGACGCCCTCGAAGAAAGGAGTCTCGCGGTACAGCAAAATCTGGAGCTATATCGAGCCCAAATGTCACGGGCCTATGACAAGATGACCCGTCTCCGCGCTTTCAAGAAAAGCGAATCGGTGTTGGTCCTCAAAAGTCCGATCATCCCCAATCGACATGCAGAAGGAAAATTCGAGCCAAACTGGGAAGGAACATACGTCATCGAGAAAATATTTGATGGAGGATCCTACCAGCTGATAAATGTCGAGGGAGAAAGGCCCATGCCACCTATCAATAGCCGATATCTTAAGAAATATTACGCGTGAATGCTTCAAGTCACAGGAGAATTGAGCACACCAGCCCTACGGTCTAGATCGTACACAATCTACGGGCGTAAACGACCCCTATCTCTCCCGAGTCCTGCCGGTGAGACTACTTTTAAAGTCCCACCAACGAAAAAAACGGTATGTCCATAAGCAAAACGGGCATGGATGAAAACCCGGAAGGGCTCCGTGAGTAAAAAGAGCAGGACTGCCGGCGAGTTTGTGAAAACCCGAAAGGTCGAAAACTCGTGAAAAGAGATAAAATACACTCGCAAAGTCCTCTCGACCTTGTGAGGAGAAAATCCCTGCGTGAGATCCTTACGACTCACAAAGGTGCAACGCACTTAGGAATCCTTACGATTCCTAAGGAGAACATACACCTGCGAGATCCTCTCGACTCGTAGGGAGAAAATGCTTTTATGAGACCCTTACGGCTCATAAAATTGAAAATCCTTAGGTGATAAGGGATCTAAACCTGTCTCCTGAGCCATCGCCCCCAACGGGCAACGGCAAATGATGAGTTGCTTCTAACATTTCGCTTCAGTGTTAGCGGTGCTGATGCCGACCCAAAAACTAAATCCCAAGTCCTCCCGGGGCAAATGATGCGTTGCTCCTGGCATTATTCCAGTGCAGCAATGCTGATGCCAAACAAGATCCAAATCCCAAGTCCCCAAACGGCGAATGATGAGTCGCTCCTGATATCATATTCCAGTGCAGCGATGCAGACGCCAACCAAAATCCAATTTCCCAAAATTCTTCCAGCCCTACGGTCAGTCCCCAAATTGACTACCGTATACAATCCACGGGCTCAAATAATTCTCATCGCACCCAGGCCCCACGGCAATCACAAACCCCACGGCTGGTATCCGCCCTTAGAATTATGCTCCATTTAGAAAGACCCACTCATGTGTCCTCACGATACATGAGGAGAACAAACTTACGGGATCCTCACGACTTGTAAGAAAACACCTTTGTGGGATCTTTACGACTCACAAAGGAAAAACACACTTGGGGGTCTTCATGACTCTTAAGGAGAAAATATACCTACGGGATCCTTTCGACTCGTAGGGAGAAAATGCTTTTATGGGACCCTCATGGCTCATAAAATTGAAAAATCCTTAGGTGATAAGGACCTAAACCTGTCTCCTAAGCCATCGTTCCCCAACGGGAAAAAGCAAATGATAAATTGCTCCTGACACATGTGCTTCAGTGTTAGCAACGTTGATGCCTACCCTAATCCCAAAATTCCAAACTCCAATCCAATAGATCCCTAAGACTTTAAACTGGGGATAGATAACCTCTAAGTTGTTAAACTGGGAACAGATGACCCCTAAGTCGTTAAATTAGGAACGAGGGAAATCTCCTCATGGCAGATGATGATTCGCTCCTGGTACCATATTCCAATGCAGCGGTGCTGATGCCAAACCAAAACCAAAATCCCCAAATCTTGTCATGGCAGATGATGATTCGCTCCTTGTACCATATTCCAGTGCAGCGGTGTTGATGTCAACCCAAATCACATCAAATCAGCAAAACAACCAATGACCTCCCTAGCAGAATCAAGCTCCACCTCGAAAACAAGTCAACTTCATTCCTGACACCGCAAGAAGAGGAACAAGTCAAATCAAGGCACCGACCGTCCAGGTAGCAAAAAGGGCAGTATCAACCGTCCAAGTCGCAAAAATGGCAGCACTGACCGTCCAAGTAACAAAAAGGGCAGAACCGACCGTCCAAGTCGCAAAAAGGGAAAAACCGACCGTCCAAGTCGCTAAAATGGCAGCACCGACTGTCCAAGTCGCTAAAAGGGCAGCACCGACCGTCCAAGTCGCAAAAAGGGCAAAACCGACCGTCCAAGTCGCAAAAAGGGCAAAACCGACCGTCCAAGTCGCTAAAATGGCAGCACCGACCGTCCAAGTCGCTAAAAGGGCAGCACCGACCGTCCAAGTCGCAAAAAGGGCAAAACCGACCGTCCAAGTTGCTAAAATAGCAGCACCGACCGTCCAAGTCGCTAAAAGGGCAGCACCGACCGTCCAAGTCGCAAAAAGGGCAGAACCGACCGTCCAAGTCGCAATAGGGGCAGAACCGACCGTCCAAGTCGCAAAAAGGGCAGCACCGACCGTCCAAGTCACAAAATGGGCAGAACCGACCATCTAAGTCGCTAAAAGGGCAGCACCGACCGTTCAAGTCGCAAAAAGGGCAGCACCGACCGTCCAAGTCGCAAAAAGGGCAGAACCGACCGTCCATGTCACAAAAAGGGCAGCACCGGCCGCCCAAGTCGTAAAAAGGGCAGAACCGACAGTCCAAGTCGTAAAAAAGGCAGAATCGACCGTCCATGTCGAAAAAAGGGCAGTGCCAGCTTCCCAAAAGCGGGAACCAAATCAAGTCGCCTCCACGTGAAAGAAAATCCATCAATTTCATGTACACGACCCACATGCGTGGTGTGCATTTATTGATGGGGGCAATTTGTTGGGGTAAAAATTTACACCCCGGTTGACCAAGTCAAAATCAAAGTCAACCCCAAGCTAAGTGTGCCTAAGCCCAGATCAAGCGGGCCAATGCCCGGGTCGAGCCCGAACATGAAGCCGCCGGCCTCCCCCGTGCCAAAATAAAAATTTTGTAATAAATAATTTTGGTGTATTTATTTTATTTTAGTTTATGAATAAATGTAAGAAAGATGGGCATAAAGCCAAATTTTTATAAAGCCCATGGCTTATGCGCAAAAGAAATGAGCACATGAGGCATGAGATGGGAAAAATGCCATTTTGTAAATCCCAAGGGGCTATATGTAAAGTTTGTAGCCTATAAAGGCAAACATGATGAAAATATCTATAACAACTTTTTCATTTCTCTAAAACTCTAGGGTTTTGTGCCCCCTTCTCCTTCCTCAAGGTTCTAAACCTTCTTCTTTCTTTTGAATTAAATCAAGAGTTTTACTCTTCCTTTTCTAAAACTAAATAGTTTTTCACCACAAAACCCACAAAGGGGAGCTCAGATCTCGAAAAGGGAAGATTTTTAAAATCTAACCTCTCTTGTTCTCCAAGATCCGGCCAACAAAGAGGAGGAAGAAGGATAACCATCTCCGAAAATCCAACTTTGGAAAAGATACAAGGCTCAAGATCCCAGGCTTAAGAGAGAAGAACCTCTGAAGATTTTTAGGGAGTTCAACTCTAAGACCCAAATTCTCAAAGGAGTCTAACTCCTAATCCAGATCTTTTAGAGTTTAACTCCACTCAAATCCTCTTTTGGAGTTTAACTCCTACTTCTGGGGGTAAAAACCTCTTCCTTTCGCTAGCGCTGGCACCTAAGCGCCCACGTGCCGGACTCATGAGGCGCTAGCGCTAGCGTCCAAGCGCCCACGTGCCGGGCACGTGAAGCGCTAGCGCCCAAAGCACTATCTCCCGGGCGCCCACGTGCCGGGCATGTGAGGCGCTAGCGCCTAAAGCGCTAGCGCCCGGGTGCCCACGTGCCGGGCACGTGAGGCGCTAGCGCCCGGACGCCCAAAGCGCCTAGCACCCGAGCATCCAAAGCGTCAGCGCCCAAGCACCCAGTGCTAACCCAAGCGCTCAAGCGCTAGCGCCAGTGCCCAGCGCCAGCGTGCTAGGCACGTGAGGCGCTGGCCCTCACGCGTCCTTTGGACGCCATTTCCCTCTCATTTTACATATACTCCACACTAAAAATACCTCCCCCGTTAGAAAAAATTTCTAACGGGGTACTGCCCCGCACCCCGCAAGGGGGCTGCTAGCACATTGAGTTCACATGACCTGTTTGACCCCCGATGTATCCAAAACCTCTTCAAAACACAACACTGCACATTGAGTTTGCATGACCTGTTTGACCCGTCAATCGAAGGTTCTCTCGCTCCAAAGGTGAGGGGTAATTAACGGCAGCTTAGTCCGCGGCTGCCGGAGATTCGGATCCCCACAATCAATAAACCCCAGCCTATCCTAGGCAGGGGGAATCTGTAATGCGCCTGACAAGCGCGTGCGTATTCCCATCTCAATGGGGTGACGAAAAATACAAAACTGAGCCAGAAAACCTATAGAATTTGACACCAAACTCATGCAATAACATCCCAAGATTGGCAAGAGAATGAATACGTCCCTAGTTCATAAGATGACAACGATACCATATATATGTTGTTAAAATAAAGAAGATAATGCTTCATAAAAATGATGGATATAATGCTCTCAAGGCAATTATGATAATTGAGGGAGGACCTATACGGGTAGAACAGTCTTACTCGAGATGATAGTATACTGTCTGATTTTTCTTTATCATTCATGTGTATACATTTTACTTATTATCACGTATCGCTAATATCTAATGATAAAGCCCGTAGGATCTTTGCTTGACTATCAGAATTATGATGGCGATCATACTAGTGGGGCTTGGATAGGCCATAAGCACATCCTTAAATGTTCCTATTCGTGGGAGTATCGAGACTATGTATCAATATTCCAAAGTAAACTAATGTATACGTTTCTTGACCCCGTATGGGGCGATAGATGATCCTATAGCTATTGGTGTTTGACACCAAAAATTGTATACATGTGCTCATTAGGTTATAAGTTAAATTAGACGGCCTCACCAAGAACTCCTAAATAGTATTATATCTATTGTCCAGATAGTAGTTCTCTGGTGACGATAGTACATGGTAGTCTCTTGACCTGAGATCGCCATATTGTCTTGTGTATGTTCCCACTATACTTTGATCACTACCCTACCATGGTTCTACTGAGTTGTGCAAACAGGTTTTAGTTGGGTATAGTCCCGAAGCACATGGAGCCAGTGAGCGGTCGAAGGGATTCGTCACTTCCGGTATAACGAGTCGATATCGCGCTGTGCAGGACATGACTATAACCAGAAGTTCGTGGACACAAAAGAAGAGATAAACTGATAAGTGTGATCAGTTGTATCTCTGATGGTTATGAGTCGTTTGTCAGCATGACTTATCGGGTTATTGAGGGTCTGACAGATTCCACCCCAAACCCGATATGCGATACTCTTTGACGAAGAGACCAGACTGTATGGTATTCGTTGCCGATAAACTCTGTCGGGTCAGGATGAGTTCGCTCCTGTCTTTATCTTGCTCATACCTGGGTAGTCGTGTGCATCTAGTACCGCTAACAAGCTTGTAGATTAACCTGTTAGGGGATTGAATATGAAATTATTTCAGATTTAATCGGATATGATCCTGTTTAAACTACTGCCTGCGTATTGACAGATATTTAGAGTCCCGCAACGGAAATGCCTACCTGTAACAACCCTAAACTTTCTGAACAATTTTTTTTTCAAAAATACAGAAAGGGGTTCTTGAGCCTGAGCACAAGTTATAAGTTTGATTTGCTTTTGAACAGCAAAAAAGAGCTTGTAGCTCATCGGTAAGACCTTGCACTGCTGAATCAAAGCACCAGAGTTCAAATCCTATCAGCCATACTTTTTTTAATTAAATTCTTTTAATCTTTTAGAAGCCCAATTGTCTACACGTGCACAACCCGTAAAACCAAGAGCCGCATCCTAAATAAACGAGCACACGAGGCTAGACCAAGCGTCAGGGACACGTCGTACAAATACGAGCCCCCGACTCGGTGACTCGGGCCGGTGAACTCGCTGACTCGGCCGGCGCCGCCAGTCTGACTCGGGCAAAACCCCATTTTTCTTCAACTATGGCGACTCTTGGACTCCCCCATAACTCCTGTATTATTTATTTTTTCTGCACATTTACAGAGCACATTAAAACACACATTTAATCCATTTTAATACACCCTTTCACTACCCTAAAACCCTAATTTTTCCTATAAATACCACCCTTAAATCACCCCTCCTCACTCCCAAATCTCTATAACGACCCCAATATTACTATACCATCGTGTTTTCTTTCTTTAGTAAAATATTATATTTATCTATTCTTATTATTTTTCCGTATATTTTGTTTTCTATTAAATATATTATTTTATTATTCCATCTATTTTTTCCAAACTCATTTCTTTAAACTAAATCTTAACCTATTTCAAATTAAACGCAAGACCCGACCCAGCCCATAACTCAAATCCAATCTCATTTTCATTTTCTTTTATAAAACTATGAGCCCAAAAGTCCACTTTCTTTTCAAACAATAACATATATTTAATTCTAATTAAATATGTGAATGAACAACCTTGTAGCATATTGGTTAAGTCCTTGCATTGTTATTCCATAAGCCACATGTTTAAATCTCCATTCTTGCAATTAATTTTTTTATAAATTTTTTATTTTTCTCATAACCTACAAATGAGACCTTTCATTTCCAAAATGAATGGTGACCTTTCATTTCTCTTTTAATTCCCATGTTGAATGCATATATTATTATACATAATTCATTATTACACCATCTTTATTTGTCCTTCTCTATCTTTTTCTTTCTCACATTTTTCTATCTCTCACTTCTCCCTCTTCACCAAGAGTCCCAGAAGAAGAACACAAAGAAGTTTTCAAGAAGGTCTCGCTAGAAACGCAAGGCTATCGGCGGATAGACAAGCCCGGTGACAATACCGGCTTGTGTATGTAAGTCCCTTCTCTCCCCCTCCCTCCATCTCTTTATTCTTCACTTTTCATATCTCATGAACCCGTTTTTTTCATATCATAATCCTTAAGAGAAAATAAACATAAACTACATATATATAAGTCTAGATACATATGGTTATATATGGTTTAATAATACCTTATTGCCTCTTATTCAAATTAAAGTGTTTTCAATTCTTTGTTCATGACTATAAATGTTTATTATGAGTAGTGAGAACATAGATTTCATGCCACAATATATCTACGATATCTCATGGAATCGGTTTGGTCATTAAAAGAAAAGATGAAGCTTGCATAAAAATACTAGTTAATCTTTTTGCCGATTTTAGTATACATATCAATACCTTTACCTTTAAAATAATTTTTGTAACCTGAAACCCGATATAAATTAACTCAAACTGCGTTTTAAAAATATGTGACGGTGCCAAATAGATTCTGATCTGTTTTGCGCGATGATACGAAAACAGATATACTTCCCAAACCGGTAGTCGTATTTAGGTGAAACTGGAACTCACGCATGAAAAACACTTAGAGCCATAATTCTGTTTATATTCCGTATTCGTTCGACTTGATTAATTAGTCATACTAATATTTCTTTACAGTATTGTTTTTGGTAGTAACTCGTATACTATACTTGACTCATTTCATACTATTCGAACATGTATACATATTTATCTTGATCATTAAATTGTTGTATATACATAAAGACGATAATTAAATACTTGAGTTGTATTTTGAAAACTATACAAAATTATTTTTACATAAAACCCCCTAAGGTTATTTAAATTACAATAAAGACCCTAGTAAATATAGGTTTAAGCGGAACTAGTCTCTTGAGCCTCAGGGAGCTGGAGATATGAGTGATTGCCTATCTAAGGTAGACAATCTAATAAACGGTGTTATCAATACGGTAATTGTCTATGAAAAAGAGATAAATCTTGTCGTCCATGTGCAGCAGTTACCAATAACACCAAAACCTAATTCAAGACTTCAATTTCTTTTCTAATTGTTCTGACTCAGACCGAGTCTCATTATAAATAATTTGACTTGAATATGATTCAAGTACAATCTACAATACTACAATTCAATATGAATCCATGAATCCATATATTCAATTTATCAATCTATACAACTTGACTGAACCGAATCATGGATATACATCCATCTACATGATTCATACATCTACATAATTCTCCAATTACATCCATTTACTGATATCATGGTTTCGGCAAGTCATCCAATTATACAATCTATATTATAAGACAATACAACTTACAGTACAATACAGACAATACAAGTTACAATAAAATACAAGACATCACGGGGTTTAAGGGGTAGATTGGTACGGAAGGTGTTAAAAGTGGCACGAGACTTCAAAATTAAGACACCTAACCTGAATCCAATTACCATTGTTCCAGGTTGTATAACGGAGCCTTGTACTTCCATTTGCCCTAGTCTCTAGTATATAGAGACTCCTCTTGTATACACTGGTATCCTTCTGTACCAACCTACAAACAATAGCGTTAACACTAAATACAACATTATAACAATATAATACAACTTTAAAAACTACACACTCTCTCTTTCTGTCTTTTCTACTTCTCCTTTATCTTTGGGACTTACCAAGCGATTGTTCGCTAATGACATTCCTTTTCTTTCTTCTTTGGAATGTTGTCAGGTGATCTGGACACTCAGAAGATCGAGCCTACTAGTGAGGACTTGGACCTGCTTTCCTACGACCCAGAGCTCTAGCTTCATTGTACACTTTTATTTCAGTACTTTTCTTTTCTGTTATGCCACTGTTTAGGCATTGCTTTCATCAAATGTATTTATCTTTCCATGCATTGTACAAAAGAATGTGAATAAATAAAGTTGTTGTTTTATTATATCTTGTCTCTTATGCATTTATATTTATATTGCTTAGATACGCTTAGTGTATTTACTTCAGAGTATGTAACGACCCCAAAATCTTTATACATTTGTATTATCCCTCTTCAATAATATACCGTATTTATTTGTACTTGGTATTTTCCGTTTTAACCTAAATTTATTATTATTTTATTTCTCAATCTATTATGTATATTTTTCTAGGTACAATTTCTTTTTCTTATATTTAAGTTTTTAACTTTTCATTTTTATTTTTCCTTTCATAAATATTTAACCTAAATCCATTATTTTATTCTCTACAGCCCATCTAAAAAGCCCACTTTCTTTTTAAGCAACATCATATATTTAATTCTAATTAAATATGTGCATGAACAACCTTATAGCTCATTGGTTAAGTCTTTGCATTGTTATTCCATAAGTCATATGTTCAAATCCCCATTCTTGCAATTATTTTTTTATCATTTTTTATTCTTCTCATAACCTACAAATGAGACATTTCATTTCCAAAATGAATGGTGACCTTTCATTTCTCTTTTAATTTTCATGTTGAATACATATATTATTATATATAATTCACCATTACACCATCTTTATTGTCCTCCTCTATCTTTTCCTTCCTCACATTTTTCTATCTCTCACTTCTCCCTCTTCACCTAGAGTCCAAGAAGAAGAACATAAAGAAGTCTTCAAGAAGGTCTCGCTAGTAACGCGAGGCTATCGGTGGATAGACAAGCCCGGTGACAATACCGGCTTGTGCATGTAAGTCCCTTCTCTCTCCCTCCCTCCGTCTCTTTATTCTTCTCTTTTCATATCTCGTGAACCCGTTTTTTTCATATCGTAATTCTTAAGAGAAAAATAAACATAAACATATACATATATATAAGTCTAGATACATATGGTTATATATGGTTTAATAATACCTTATTGCCTCTTGTTCAAATTAAAGTGTTTTCAATTCTTTGTTCATGATTATAAATGTTTATTATCAGTAGTGAGAACATAGATTTCATGCCACAATATATTTATGATATCTCATGGAATCGGTTTGGTTATTAAAAGAAAAGATGAAGCTTGCATAAAAATACTAGTTAATCTTTTTGCCGATTTTAGTATACATATCAATATCTTTACCTTTAAAATAATTTTTAGAAATTAATTTTTACTTCTGGAAATTTCATGAAATTTACATATGATAGAATTTATTATTTTTTTTCATGCTGTAAAAATTTTAGATCGATCCGCATAACGGTTTAGGAATTATATCGTTTTTATTCACTGTTCGTAAAATAGAAAACTGCAGTTATCGGTCAACTTCTAGAATACATAACTTGGTATACCGGTATCTAAATTGAGCAAACTCAGGTGTTTTAGTTATCTACATCGAATAATATATATTTTATTAGTTTTAAGTTTTTACTAAAAACCAACGTAAGATAAAGAAAACTGCGTTACAATATTAAGCGACGGATCTGGACAGAATATGTCCTGATTCGCACACTGTTTTTAAATTGGACATAACTCGAACACCCGATGTCCGTTTGTGACAAACTTTAGATGTGTAGATACACAATTGATAGAACTATAATTTTCTGTATACTAGATTACTTAGAAATGTATGAAACAACCCGATATAGGTTTTGTAATATAACATATAATTGCTGTCCAGAAATCTGAATTTCTGTTTTAAACGCTGATATTAAAATGATCATAACTAGAGCTTAAGAAATCCAAATCATGTAAATCTTGGTGTTTTGGATAATTATATCGAAATACCTACGATTTTATAATAATTTTATTAACCTAAAACCTGATGGAAATTGACCGAAACTATGTTTTAAAAATATGTGACGGTGCCGAATAGATTCTGATCTATTCTGCGCGACGATACGAAAACAGATATATCTCTCAAACCGGTAGTCGTATTTAGGTGAAACTGGAACTCACAAATGAAAAACACTTAGAACCATATTTTTGTTTATACTCCGCATTCGTTCGACTTGATTAATTAGTCGTACATAATATTTCTTTACAGCATTGTTTATGGTAGTTACTCGAATAATATACTTGACTCATTTCATACTCTTCGAACATGTATACATATTTATCTTGATTTTTAAATTGTTTTATGTACATAAAGATGATAATTAAATATTTGAGGTATATTTTGAAAACTATACAAAATTATTTTTACATAAAACCCCCTCAAGTTCTATAAATTACCCTAAGGACCCTAGTAAATATAGGTTTAAGAAATAATCAAGACTTCGATTTACGTTTCTAATTGTCTGACTCGGGTTTGAGTCTAATTATATCTGACTTGAATATAATTCAAGTACAATCTACAATCTACAATATTCCAATTCAATAAGAACACCTGAATCCATGAATCCAATTATCAATCTATACAACTTGACTGAACCGAACCATGGATATACATTCCATTTACATGGTTCTCCAGTTATTCCATTTACATGATTCTACGGTTACATCTGTTTACTGATATCATGGTTTCGGTCAGTCAACCAATTATACAATCAATACAATTTACAAGACAAACAATACAATCAAAACACTACAGGGTTTAAGGGGTAGATTAGTACGGAAGGTGTTAAAGGTGGCACAAGACGGTAAGATTAAGACACCTAATATGAATCCAATTGCCGTTGTTCCAGGTTGTATAACGGAGCCTTGTACTTCCATTTGCCCTGATCTCTAGCATACTGAGACCCCTCTCGTATACACTGGCATTCTTTTGTACCAAGTTACAAACAACAACGTTAATACAACATTACAACAATATAATACAACATTAAAAGCTACTTTCTCTCTCTCTTTCTTCCTTTCTACTTCTCCCTTATCTTTGGGATTTACCGAGCGATCTGTTCGTTGACGACATTCTATTTCTTTCTTCTTTGAATGTCGTCAGGTGGTTTGGACCCGACAGAGATCGAGCCATCTGCAGAAGACTTGGATCAGCTTGCTGAAGAACCAGAGCTCTAGTTTTATTATACATTTTCCATTCAGTACTTTTCATTTCTTGTCATGCCATTGTTTAGGCATCATTTTTATTTCAGTTGTATTTCCTTTTCATGCATTGTACAAAAGAATGTTAATAAATAAAAGTTGATGTTTTTATTATACCTTGCCTCTTGTATATTTTCTTTTATATTGCTTAGTTACGCTTAGCGTATTTGCTTCTGAGTAAATACGTAGCGGGCCAGTCGCGTCCCCTTCGCCGTAGAATGGGAAGCGGGGCATGACAGAGTAAATACGTAGCGGCCTCGTCGCGTCCTCTGCCCGTACACCGGGAAGTGGAGCGTGACAATCTCTGCCCAAACTCTCAAGAAAATTCCCAAGTCTTTTGTGTGCAAGTGGAGTTAGCAAAAAGGGCGAAGCTCCGACGAACTTCCGACGGCAATACGAGAAGATTCCGATGACGAAATGACGCATCGGCACCTCCCACCTCTTTGTCTTTCTCTCCTATAGCCAATCAACTAGTAAGTCCCTACTTTTTCCTCTTTTCTCTATTCTAAAAATATTCAAAACTAAAACCCGATGGAAGCGGAGTTTGTCCGACTTCCGTTTCGGTTTTCTTTAAAAACTACAATTTTTCTTAATCAAGATACCTTCATATCATCACATATTGTTCATTAAATATTAATAAACATCTTTAATAAGTTTCATCAAAAAAAATTATTATATGCATCTTTTATCGCAATTTTACATTAAAATATCACAAACATTAGTTTCCGACATAAACTCCATAATACCTTTATACCTTTAGATAAATCACGAGGTAATGACCTACCTCCTCACAACATACATATTTAACATAGCACGATGGAATTTGGGAATATAGATTTGGCAAATATGACATTACATATAACTACCTTCAACTTATAAAACCTTTTTCTACAAGAAGTGTATTTTAACAAATCTTTGCAATTGGGTCTCTACAACCTATTTTGGGGAACCCGTTCGGTATGGTGCGGATTATCACACATCCTCGGGCCTAGTAGAGTGAGATGCAGACCTCCGCAAGGAGCATACGATCTCGAAAGATTTAATACAATTTTCTTTAGAAAATGTGATTTCTATTATAAATAAAACTTATATTTTAATAAATAAATATATATGTGATTAATATCAAAATATCTATTTTTAATATTTATAATATTCCACATTTCCAAAATTCAAGAAAAACATCTCATTTACAAGAAAATACCATACAATTCTAATATTACAAATAAATACCATATATTATGAAATTAGGTTTTATTCACTAGAAATGTCACATTGATAAAATATACAACCATGAAAACTCTAAAGACGATAATAAAATACTTGAGGTGTATTTTGAAAATTATACAAATTTATTTTTACATAAACCCCTCTCAAATTATACTAAATTACAATAAGAACCCTAGTAAACATAGGTTTAAGCGGGACCAATTTCTTGAGCCTCAGGGAGCCGAAAATATAGGTTTTTGCATATTTAAGGCAAACAACTTAACAAACGGTGTTATCAACACGGTAATTGTCTTTGAAAAAGACACAAATCCTGCCGTCCATTTGCAGCAGTTCAGATAGCACCAAAACATAATTCAGGATTCAATTTTTTTTCTAATTGTCTAACTCAGACCGAGTCTCAATATAATCAATCTGACTTGAATATGATTCAAGTATCAAACTACAATTTAACATGAATCCATGAATCTATATATTCAATCTGTTCAATCTATATTGACCGAACCGAACCATGGATATACATCCATCTACATGATTCTCCAGTTACATCCATTTACTGATATCATGGTTTCGGCAAGTCATCCATCTATATTCAATATACACTACAAACAATATATCAATACAATCAAGATATCGCAGGGTTTATAAAGGGTAGATTGGTACGGAAGGTGTTAGAAATGGCACGAGACTGTAACCATAATACACCTAACCTGAATTCAATTGCCGGTGTACCGTGGCTGAACTGTTCCTCGTGCTCCGTATATCTTAGTCTCCGGAATAGTGGGACTCCTCTCGTATACACTGGCATTCTTCTGTACCAAGCTACAAACAACAGCGTTAACACTAAATACAACATTATAACAACATATACTCTATTCTGTCTATTCCATTCTTGTTTATTTACGGGACTTACCGAGCGATATGTTCGCTGACGACATTCTCTTTCTTCTTCTTTGGAATGTCGTCAGGTGATTCGGACTCACAGGAGTTCGAGCCCACCAGCGAGGATTTGGACCAGCTAGCTTTCAACCCAGAGCTTTAGATTTCTTATACACATTTACATTCTGTATTTTCCATTTCTTTTATGCCACTGTTTAGGCATTGTTTTCCATTCCATGTATTTACTTTTCAGATGTATTGTAAAAAAAATGTTAATAAATAAATTTGATGTTCATTTACATCCCGTCTCTTATGCATTTTACTTATATTGCTTAGATACACTTAGCGTGTTTACTTCTGAGTAAATACGTAGCGGCCTCATCACGTCCTCTGCCCGTATACTGGAAAGCGGGGCGCGACACTATTCGAGTAAAATATGATGTGGCATGCATATTGGATACGTGCATGAGTTCTATTAAATACGTATATTGTATATACGTGATTTAATCGGACGACAGGGATACTGGCCGGTTTATTTATAAGTCGGAATATCAAATTAAGTGTTGACTTGATAACCATATTTTATATGGTTTTTAGTATTGTGTATATGATACACACTCTGTATCCAGTGGAAGATACTGATGGCTAATAGTGTATGTGATACATGTTGGGTATATATGTATTGGATACATATGTATCCTCTAATTCTATATGTGTGTGTGTAAGAGAGAGAGAGATATGTATGTATATTTGTAAATATATATATCTCCACTCTCATTATAGCTATAAATAAATGTGTGTGTGTGTGTGTGTGTGTGTTTCATTTGATGGCATAAGATAACCATATATAATGAAGGTGGGGCTCTCTCTTTCTCTCTATGACAACAAAGAGGAGAGAGAGAAGAGAGGTGAGATGTTTCATACTAATTTTTGAGATGAAAAAAGAAAAGGCAAGAAAACCCCATTTACAAGCCATCCATTTTCTTCCTCCTCCTCCTTTAAGTCCTTGTGCTTGCTCACTTGAAAATGGCAAGTCTCTCATGAGTGGAAGGAATTGAAAAGGACAGAGCATTTATTGATCACATCACCTCTCTCCACACCAAGCAAGTTACTAGATGGAGTTTCTCCACTTGAATGATAGAGATGGAGTTTCGGGTATGCACCTTTCACCGCGGTTCATTTACGGCGAGGCGGTCGGCTTGTACACTTTCCGGGAGCTCGTAAAGTTTAGCATGGGTCTTCCGATGGAGATTGGACACGCTATAAAGATTTTAGCCCCTCCACTCTTCTTGTTTAGCTCTCCTGAGATTTTGATTTTGCAATTAGATATGTAAATGATATGATCTTGATATTTGGAATGGCAGCTATGCTAGAAAATTGTTGTTTTCACATTCCATAGGGTCCGTGAATGTTATGACCCTAACGCTGTTCCCTAAAAAAAAACCAAAAATATGCAGGATAAAATTGATGCTTTAAATTAACAAATACTTGATTTGCAATTGAAATTAATGTAAGTCCACGGTAGCGCCCGGCCGTCTAACAGACGCCAAATGCGGAACAAAAACTTTTTACAAACTGGCGCTATTGTGTACCGTAACCCGGATCTGCCATTAAAGCTAAACTAACAAACTACAAAGTGGGTAGAAATGTTATACCGAACGATCCGCGTCCTTCGGTCTTCAACCATCATCCCACGCTTGTTGTGGCTGCTCCGATCTCCTGAATCTCCGGTCTCGTCGTCCAGGTGGCACCACGTCGACGGATCTTCAAACGGGCTCCCGCCTCTGAACTGAGGCAACTCGGTCGTCAAGTTTGCTAAAAGAGACGACCAAGATTATTGTAGAGAATGAGTATAACACTTTATCTCGTTACGTCCAAGGCTATGGACGAACGGTTAATGAAGTTGCCTTTTGGATCGATATGAAAATGAGATATGAATATTTTAATTTCCATGAACCAAAACCATAGTCTTTTTTCCAAATCAACAACCATAATTTCCACCAAGAGGTGGCCGGCCACTTATAGAAGAGGGGGAGGTGAGTGTAGGAGGGGGAAGGTGACCACAAGGATAAAGATCTTAAGCAAAATATCTTTAACAAGAACAAAGCTCATTAATGCAAATGGTAACACATAATAACACCTCACCATACAATAAATGCATACAATGAATCACTAATCCTAGTCACCAACTTCTAGAAGCTTCCACACACATCACCCTCATGACTCACCCAAGTGACGAAAAGATAAATCCGTATTTAACCGACTATTAAATACGGCCGATAGAAAACTGGAAACTGGCAACTTCCAAAAGCGATCCTGAAATGAATTTCAGGATAACCCCGTATCAGTATAAACATACCCGCATTTGTATTACGACCGAATACAAATGCAACTGAGACAAAGATATTATATCTTCACAGCATAATACTCAGATCCGGCTTAAACCAAAGCCGACCAGTATTATCTGCCCGAAAAATGACACGTGCGAAAATGCACGTGCAATTTCCGAACCCTGCCATAAAACCATACGGCCTCTACAACGTTTCGCCTGAACTTAGGAAAGTGTCTGTGGGGGACTCTAATGACTCATCAACACATTGGCACTGGGTATAACCTCTAGCACGTCAGAGGTACAAGCTGTACGTAACGGTTTGCCTATGTATTGATTGGAAGGGAATCTGACGAGCGAACTCATCCATAAACCCTACTGAGCCTGACAGTGACAATGTATATACAGTCCGGTCCGTTCGTCTAAAGAGTATCGCATATCGAGTCTAGGGGGGTGGATAAAGTCAGACCCCTAATAACGCGATAAATCGTGTCGGTATGAAGCCCATCACCACCTGAGAAACTACTGATCCAAATCAGTAATTCTCCACTACCTCGGCCGAGGATTCCTAGTGATGGCCACCCGTGCACTGCGCGACATCAACCCCCAATACCGGGAGAGACGAATCCCCGACGATCCGCTCACTTGCCTCCAATGTGGCTCGGGACTGTACCCAACTAAAACCTGTTTGCACAACTCCTTTGAGCGTGGTAGGGTAGTAATCTAAGCACGGTGGGAACTCACACGAGACAAATGACGATCTCAGGTGGATGAACTAACCTGTACACATGTCACCAGGGAACTGCTATCTGACGATATGTATAATACCAACTAGCATGTTCCCGGCGAGTCCTGTCCGGTGTACTCATAATCTAATGAGCACATGTATACATCTTAGGTGAACCAACTAACACCAATGGCTTGTGAGACCGGCCATCGTCTCTCGTCGGGGTCTCGACTGTATACACCAGTCTACTCTGGAGTATCGATGCCCTGTCTCGAAACTCCCACGACTAGGGACACTTTAAGGATGTGCTTACAGACCCCAGCTCCCACGTATATGATCGCCATCATACTGCTGGTAGTCAAGCAAGAATCCTATGGGCTCTATCATCATGCAATAGTGAACTAAAGCATGTATACGATGATAAAGACAAACCAGATAGCATAATATCATCTCGAGCAAGACTTTCATATCGGTATAGGTCATGTCTCAATCATTGCAATCACGTACCTGCGATCCAATAATTGACTTTGAGGGCACTATCTCCAACAATTAAATTTATAAACAATATGTTATTAGAAAAAAAGCACAACAAACCGAAACAAAGACTTAAACTTAAAATGATTGTATAATAAAAACTTAAAATAAGAAGCAGACGAAGAGTTACAAACTACTATATATTTGAAGCTGATAAACAATGGAACAAACTAACTAAGCTGAAATGAGAACTTCAATTTAAATATAAACTTCCTATTTTATAACAACAAGCATTCATTCGAAGTTTAACAAAATCGAACACTTCTAATACAAAATTTCAGCATATGCTTTCAGCAACAGTTTATAACAAAAACATTTAAACAGTTTCAAGAGTACTCTAACGATTAAGCTTGTTTTCTGCTTTGTTTGAACTCTCGATTCATTCCATCTTTCAGCAACTCCTGAAACATGCAACAAGAAAGACAGTAAAAGACGTAAAAAAATCAGACTAGAACTGATTTTTGCATTCAACAAAAACTCAAATACCTCCTTAGTAAAAACAAAACGATAATGCCAATGATATTTACTCTGTAACACCTAAAATAGAATTATCCTACAATAAAATTAGGCATGTTAACAAACTTAAGATTAAATTAATATAGATATGACTTTATCATTGAAATTAAACGATTACCTCATTCTTCATACAAGTTCTCATGTCGTTTCCCTTTTCATGACATGTGCTACAAGTCCGGCTTGTTGATTGTGCTCGTGCTTGTGACACGTGAATTCCAAATGGAATCCTCGATGTCTTTGCTGGACGCCCTTTACGAGACACTTTTTTAGGGTCTTTAATAGTTATATGGGCCGATATAGCACCGCTAGAGCCCACTTAGCTGGATGGTGCATTAACTGGATTTGTATTTGTTGTACTAATCTTGTCACATTCTTTCCTAAATTATTCACCAATTTAATAGCAATGTTATAAAATCTTCGATCTTGTGATACCTTCTCAATAACTTTGTCAAAGCCACCATTTCCACCATTACCTATGTTTCTTGAACTACTTATATCATGTGTTGTGCTATGTCTAGCCTTAAGTGTACATCTTGAAAGAATATAGAATTCCAGAATCTTTTCCATATCATACTTTTGCATCATAATATGCAATATATGCTTACAAATCAATCCTTCTATCTTGAACTTTGCACAAGAACATAAGAAAGTATGATATTCCATATTACACTTCACATAACGAGTACCCGTCTTTCCTTTAACTTTAAAAGCCACATTATAAGATTGGATTGGCCCTTCTATAAGATCATCAACATGACGAAAAAACAACACACTTTAGAACTCCTCTTGAAAGATACGAAATATATTTCTTGTGTATACCTCAGCCGCATGCGCTTCCAATTCATGCATATGTTTACTTTACGGCACTGTTCTTAAGTGCTAAGTGTCTTCTTGTTCTTCTTTTGCCCGATGAGATGCTAAAGCATTATTGTATCGTCCGAAAAATTGATATAAAGGAGTCATTGAATTAACAAAGCCATCGAAAAATGCATTTATACTCTCACTACTTTGGCTAGATAGCATGCCTGCAAAGAAGGTGTCATGTAAATACACTTCGACCCAATGATGTCATTGGTCATACATGTTTTGCAACCACTTCCACGCTTTCAACTCACTTTCTATCTTTATCAGGCATTAAATCTTCTTTCTCGAGCGTCAAATCTTGAAAATTCTTTATATGTTTATTATTTAAAATCAACCAAAAATTTTCAGCTTCTTCAATTGTTTGCCTTCTTTTAGACTAATTAGTGTAGTCCTTATTAAAATCGGTACCATATGACCATCGCAAAGACCGGAGATGTTTATCCTCATGCAACCCGATATGCCAAATGCAATATTTATGGGTATTTTGGAACACTTTTTTAAATGGCCTCAATTTGCGGCCTGTTTATCTCTGTTTAGCCTCATCTTCGTTGCATGTCTTGGGTTTTAGAAATTGGGATTTTTGTTAAACTTCTTTTTTCCCAGATTTCATATACTGTTATCTTTGTATACGGGCAACGCGAAATTTTTTAAACTCGAAACATTAGCGTCATTGATTATCTTTGTGTTCGTATATGTGTTTGTAAATGTCGTCTAATTGCTATAGGTCGATTAGACGGGGTTGCAAATACTTGATTGTGTTGTGATGATATATATTTTGTGATGGTTTAGCCGGATAGTCGTTGTGGATAGCCCCTCATCATAGAATATTTTTATATTCGTTTATTCAGGAATATCAGCCGGATTGTGGCCATCGTTACCGCTTGATATATATTCTTATCGGAACACGATCGGGTTGAGGTCGATATTACTATTGTATATTCATTCATTCTAGTATTAAGATAACCCTCGGAGAAGTGCTCGAGTAGCCGGGTTCAAGAGTGTGTCAGGTGGTCGTCACATGGTGATGAGTTTGAGCCGCCTCGCTTTAGAATTGGCAGGCAATTCACCGCACTTGTAAGGGTTTAGGATAGACCCACGGTAAAGTGCTCAAGTTATTAGATTTCATGAAGTGCCGGGTGCCCCACTCATATCATTTTTGTGATGGTTGCCTTGCTTCTAGAATTGACGGGTATCTTGTCGTGCTGGTCGTGGTGTTTGTTTAGGTGATGTTCAAGTTATCCACACGACCGGGGAACGTTGGTTTTCATTTGCGGCTCAAACGAAACACGGGGCTCCTAATTTATCTGCTATTTCATTTTGATTATCGCATGCCTGTGGTATTTATTACCTACCTGTGATGATGATATATATAAATTTTGCATATGTTTTGCACCCGCGCTAGCCCTGCCCATGCACTGCCATAAGTTAAGTAACCTTACGGTGAAGTCTCCGGACCCCATGGCGAATGTGGGTGGCATATACGTACCTTCTATTTTGATTGTTTCTGTGATTCTTAGAAATATAAATTGATGGGATCACATTATAGGATTAATGCAAGGAAAACAAATCTAAATGATGTTGTCGGAACCAATTTTTAAAACTACTCGGATTTCTTCAAAACCACTCAAGTTCGTTCAATAATATCAAGTTCATTATGTTAAAGGGTTTTTGCCAAAAACCAGTAGTAGCCTTCCGTTATTTCAGATTATTATTGGTTAGTATTCGTGTTACGTTTGTTGACCTTATTAAGGCGTAGTGTTCGGTAGTGTTGGGGTCAAAATTATACCCCGGTTGACCAAGTCAAAGTCAAAATCAACCCCAAGCCAGATAGGCCCATGCCCAAGTCGAGCCCTACGACCAGCCTTCCCTATGCCAAAATGAAAATTATCTAATAAATAATTTTGATGTAATTTACATACATGAATGTAAGAAAAATGGGCATAAAACCAAATTTTTGTAAAGCCCATGGCTCATGTGCAAAAGAAATGAGCACATGAGGCATGAGATGGGCAAAATGCCATTTTGTAAAGCCCAAGGGGCTATATGTAAATTTGTAAGCCTATAAAATGCAACATGATAATGAAATGAAAGAATAATTCATTCTCCCCAAAAATTAGGTTTTCTGTGCCTCTTTCTCTTTGCTCAAGGTTCTAAACCTTTTTCATTTTTTGAATTAAATCAAGTGTTCCACTCTTCCTCTTCCAAAAAGAAATAGTTTTTCACCACAAAACCCTTGAAGGGGAACACAGATCTTCTATCAAATCTCCAAAAGGTGAGATTTTTAAAATCTCACCCTCTTTTCTCCAAGATCCAGCCAATAGAGAGAAGGAGGAAGGAGACTGTTCCCGCCAAAAATTTCTGCGCAAAAGAGCCCAAGGTATCAAATGGCAGCGATACGCTTAAGGAAATGCGAATCGGTATCTTCTGGGCTGTATTTTGACAAACTCCCGAATGTGAAACAGCTAAATTCTGATGGTATTGAAAGCATATCGAAAAACCCTTCGATTTGATATATTATGGGCCTCATAATTCATCCGGGATCAAAAGTTATGAGGTATCACGTGTCCACACGTGATGGACCTTTAAGAACCCGCTGGAGGAGTTAAAAGATATAATAAAAACTCAGAAAAGACCCCAATGGGGCATCACGTGCTCACACGTGATCATGGGTCACGTGAAGACACATGATGGGCTCTTAAGACCTCTAAAATAATGAATAGAATTAAATTCTAAAATCTGTTCCCTGATTAAAAATCAGAGGTCACCTCAATGAGGTATCACGTGCTCACACGTGACCAATGGTCACGTGTTGACACGTGATGGTTAAAACTGAAGCATGAATGAACGCTGAGAAGAGGACTCAATTGGGGGTCACGTGCTCACAAGTGACCAAGGGTCACGTGCCAGCACGTGCCAGGCTTTGAAACCCTTACAGTTTATGTAATACCCGGTTCTTTTATATACGCCTAAATCCGTATTTCTCTTTAAACTATGAATTTTGTTATTTTTAATTATTTAATTATTTTAAAGAAACTTCTTTAAACCCTAAAACCCCAAACCCAAATCTTTACTTCTCTCTTTTCACTATTTCCTCAGCCCAACCAATTAAAATAAAACCCATAGCAATTAGATCCCAAGCATCCACAGCCCACTTCTTTTATTTAAATTCAAACCCAAAATTTTTCCTCAGCCCATAATCTTTCCCGAGCCCATGTACAATAAAATGGAAATTCATTTTTTGTTTAAACCTCAGCCCAATCTCAGCCTGGCCTGTTTCCTTTACCTTTTAATTCTTTTTATTCTTATTTGTTTAGCCCAGCCCATTCATTTTTAAACTTAACCCTTTCTTTTATAATCCCCAGCCCGGCCTCTTCTTCTTATTTATTCTTTAATTCAAAAAAAAATCTCTGGCCCGGCCCACTAACTCCCCCAGCAGCCGCTTCCTCGACCCGACCCGCACCGCTCCCTCGACCCAACCCGCACCCTACAGTGCATCTCCCCAACGGCTCTTTTCCCTTTTTCCCGCTCGCGATCCGCGCTCCTCGCCTCCGCCGTCGCCCACGCTCGCGCGCGTTACCCCCATGACGCGCGCCTCGACCTCTCCTCTCGTACACACCCGCGCACCCTTTCCCCATCTCGTTCTCTCTCTCCCTCATTCTCCTTCTTCCTCCTTCTCTCTCAAACCCACTCCCGCTGCCACCGCTTCCATCGCCCACCACTTCCACCGACGACGACGACGGCAAGTCTCTTCCTTTCCTCCTCCACCGACTGAGTCCCTCACCACTCCACTTCATCGACCACCACACTGCCAAGCCCCCTACACACTCCACCCGCTCACTGCACCCGAGCTCGGCCACCAGTGCCCCGACGCCGGCGAGCCTGAACCGCCGCAGTCGACTCCCTTCATCCTCATCATCATCATCATCATCATCTTCACCGTCGCCATCTTCCTCTACCCTCTCTCTCCTTCTGTTCTCACTCTCTCTTTCTACAACTCTCTCTGTGTTTCCCCTCACTCTCTCTCTTCCTTTGTCTCACTCTCTTCTCTCTCTCTCTCTCTCTAATTCTCTTTCTCTCTTACTCTCTCTCTGTCTCCCTCTACTCTCTCTCACTGCTTCTCTCTTTCTCTCTCACTGCTTCCCTTTCTCTCTCTCTACATTTCTCTCTCTAACTCTTCTCTCTCTGACTCTTTCTCTCTCAATACCTCCCTCCCTCTGCAATCCCTCGCCATCGGACGCACAACACCATCACCTCCCCAGTCTCACGAGCCCTAGCCGTTGCCGAGACAGAACCCCATAGCCGAGCCCAAGCTTGTGGTCATCATGTCGCGTTCGTGACGTTACCGTCACCGTATATCCACGAGACGTGTCCAGGCAAGTTCTCTACTTGCTACATGCTACTTTATGATAATTACATATTATAATCATGTATATCCCATGTTCTACTTTCTGTTAAAGATTACGACGTAACTGTTCGATATAAGTTCTCATAGGAAATTATCATTTAATTTGACGGAACTCAATTGTATAAGCTGGCCTGTATGGCTGTGAATCTAGTGTGTGAATTTGGTTGGA